>CM032452.1:64496910-64624544 GCA_019049505.1 Pachyrhynchus sulphureomaculatus | reverse complement strand
AATAGTGGTCACTGCTGAAATATGGACTTTATTTATTTATAGCAGTTGGTACAGATGATTATTAACTAGGTCAGAACCCTAGTGATTACGCTCTCCAGCAGTAATTGCTGACACTTGCTGGACAATTCTTCTGTCAGTGTGCTTAAAAAGCCCAAGACAGAGGGCGGGTTTGCTTCTAAGTTTTGGGCTTTCACCAGCCAGGGATACAATTTGTTGAATCGTATTGCGATTACTACTCAGTATATATGACCATTGCACCAAACACTTTTATTTTTGCACTCGATGCGTGTTTCACTAACCATGTTAACTTCATCAGGAGCGATGATTTACTAAAGCTAAACTATAAATCTACTACTTTATTTATACTTAGCCTAACATCTGAATTACTCAAGCGGAACTTATTACATGGGCAGGGGTCATCAGTTCTGGTTAAGTAACCAGTAGAGGGGACTATAAGGAATACCCCTTCTGTTTTTTTTTATTTCAACGACTTTTTACATTTATAATTTCTATACTTTCATATGCGTTCAAAATCTCCTGTCAGATACATCTTTAATTAACCTTAGATTATCTAATGTTACAGTATGATTAGCTTCAAGGGCATGTTCGGCAATGCTAGATTTTTTCTGTTCTACCGTATTTTAAATAGGCTAAATGTTCTTTTTAAATCGTGTTTTTAATTAATCTTCTAGTTTGCCCAACATACTTTTTATCGCAATCTTTACAACTAATTTCATAGATGCACTTTTCTAATAATTAGGAATCTTGTCTTTGGGATTTCTTAAGATATTCCTCAAATTGCCTGTTTTGCAATTGAAATGAACCATTAGGAATATGTCTATCTGTTACTGTGTGATAGATATATTCCCAATGATTCATTTCATTGCAGACAACATAAATTAGACGGGGCTAATATATATGACTTAATAAATAAGTTATAATAAATATTCAGAATTCCACGTTTTCTACACATAAAGCAATTAAGACCAAATATGTCCCCTTGCCTTATAATCCGAAATAGAGCAGGGGACCCAATAAGGTATTTAATAAGGTAGGCCTCACCTTAATCTATAAGTTATTAGAATATTTGAGGAATATCATAGGAAATCCTAAACACAAAGATTCCTAATTACGAGAAAAGTGCCATTTATGATATTAGTTGTAATGATTACGACAAAAACTATGCTGGGCAAACTAGAAGGTCAATTAAAATACGATTTAACGAAAATTTAGCTCATTTTAAAATAGGGTAGTTAGAACAGAAATGTCTAGCATTGCCGAAAATGTTCTTGAAGCTGTCATACTGTAACATAAGAAAATCTAGGATTAATTAAAGATTTATCTAATAGGAGATGGTTGTACGCATGCAAAAGTATGGAAATTATAAAATGTAAAAGTAGTTTAAGTAAAGACAGCCTATTGCTTATAGTTCCCTCTACTGGCTACTTGAGCAGAACTGAAGGCCGCGCCCATGTAATTAGTTCCGCTTGAGTAATTTAGATGTTAGGCTAAGTATAAATAAGGTAGATTTGTAGTTTAACTTTAGTCAATTGTCGCTCCTGATGAAGCTAACATGGTTAGCGAAGCGCCTGTCGAGTGTAAAAATAAACTGTTTGGTGTAGTCGTGGTAGATACTGAGTAGTGTCATCGTGCCAAAGTATTTCACATTCCTAACACACTTATGTTACGTCGGTACGGCAATACCTAAGTACTTCTAGTTTCATTTTCTCCTTTGTCGAATCCTAGCTCAAATGATGAGTCGTGATACTATAAAACGCGTCTCGAGACTGATAGATGAGAGAACAGTAGTCAATGCTGAAATATGAACTTCGTTCATTTTTAGTAGTTGGTATGTACATATAACAATAGCTGAATTGTTTAAATCAATTTTATTATTTAGGGGAGAAAATTTTTGTAAGGGTGAAGTTTATCTCTTGCTCCCCAAATCTATTACACGTATTACTCATAAAATAAAAAAAGATATACGAAAGTATGTTCGTGACTTTGCCTGCAATAAAAGCAGGTTAAAAAAAAAGTCCGGCATACCGTAATGGTGATCATGGTATGACACGATTAGCTAACTTAGCAGCCCAAATTATTAAAAGTAAATTGAAAAATTTTTAGTCAGAAAAATAGCAAAATCAAACAGACAAGATAATTAGGTACATATATCGAAATCGCTTACTTAAATCTAACAACAGTACGTTTTAGCACGTCCCAACAATAGTATTATAACTGATCCCTCTCTAAAATCTGAAATTTTTGTTAATTCCCGATATGAACAATTTAATAAAAATTCCATCTATGACTTAAATAAGAAAGCCAGAATAATTAGAATAGTTAATATCTGGTTCAAAATAAGTAAAACTGGCCACCTGAAATTTTTTTTCTCGGATTTCAAAGATAACCGTTTATAAATAATTTTCAATAGAGGTGCAAGTACCTTTTTACCCCCTAATTTTTTTTTGCGGTACTTCAATCATAGGAAACGAATATAGATAATTGAGGTATTTTTTTTTAAATGAAGCTAAATGTTTATAAACAATTGCGAATTAAACTGTGTTCTCGGTTAGTAACCTCTTATTATAGTAAGAAATTGATTCGACATTTGAAGGCTGCATTCGGCACCACAGAAAGAGAAAAACGAAAGAGTAGATAAGATAAACAATTTGATAGAAATGATCAGAGAGCTAATGTCAGATATAAAGGATATAAAACACGATCAGAAGAGGAACCAACAAGAGTTGAAGGAACTAAGAAAGGAGAATGAAGTATTGAAAGAGCAAAATAAGATAATTAGAGAAAACATGAGAAGTATGGATTTGAAGATGAGTAGACTGGAAAAAGACAACGTAAGGAATAACAGTGTAATATCGGGAATGAGATTTGAAGCGAATAGCCAACCAGATCTGAAAATGGGTGTAGAACATTTTATGGTGAGGAGTATGGACACAAAAGTACAGATTAAAGATGTGACAAAAATAGAAGCGACTATATACAAGATAGAACTTGGAAAGGAAGCTGTAATGAAAAATAAAAACAAACTGCGAGACCTAAGAGAGAGAGTTTATATAAACAACATTTAACAAGAGACGAACGAGAAATTCAAAAGAAATTGAAGCATATAGCAGAGAACGAGGGAAGAATAAAAAAAAGGGTGAAAATAGGATATCAAAAAATCGTAGTCGAGGGAAGAGAATATAAATGGGGGGGGGACAATGAGGAAGAAAAACTGGAAGAACAAACAAAGAATACTACGACCATCAAGTCAAAAAACTGAGAAAAAGGAGAGAGATAGGTAGATTGACGACGACCCTGTCAAAGATAAAGGATACGGAAGATAAGACTAAAAGAAAGGAATAAAAATAAGAAGATAATCAAAGAAATAGATACGAAGAAAGAAATGGAAATAATTGTCGGGTCTTTAGATTGAGAACACGGAATAATAGGGATATAAACGGAAAAGGGGATGAACTGATAAATCTATGAAGGAATCACTGAAACAGAAAGGAAATGGATGCAAAAAATTAGAGGGAAAAGCATACAAAAATCAATATAGAGACATAATACCGGAACAAGATACAGAACTCATACAAACAGAAGGAGCTAATACAAAAGAAACAAAAGAGGTAATCGGCAAATTTAAGCAGTATGGAAGAATGAAGGATATATGAAAAAGACAGTTATAGAATAACTCAACTCCACGGGCCTTACACTCCTCAAGGGGTAGAAAGGCATAAGGATTAAGTAGGTAAGTATTATTGTTCTGACGGAGCTGAATTTCAATACAAAAACAAGTTCAATTTTTCTTCTCTACCTTGCCCTGAATCTGAATGTGGTATTAGTGCATAATGGCATTTTTTCACCACTACCCATGGAAAAGGGTCTTGCGATGGGATTGGTAGATGTGTTAAAAGTACGGCGAGAAGTCTTTAGAGAAATAGTGAAAATCAAATAACATCTCCCAAACGCTTGTTTGATTGGGCAGGTAATTATTTTAAAAATATAAGCTTCGATTTTTGTACAAGAATATCTAGCTCAACAAAATGTTTATCAATGAAGCATCAAACTTTAAAGCTATATCTAAGACTCGCCAATTCCATGCGTTTATACCGAAAGAAAATTGATTTGCAAACTATTTTCTAGTTCTGAAGAAGCAGTAACAGTTAATGTTTGAAATAATTTAATATGTATTGTATAATTTTTACTTAATTGTTCATTAAATAATAAATGCAAAAGTCTTGATGTTACTATTATGATTCCTTCGTTAAAATTAATGAGTTTTTCGAGAGCGTCAACGTTAGCGGCTCGCGCGTTAGAGTCTACGAGCGTGTTGGAGGCCACGCATCATCAGAAAAATATTAATAACTTCTCTAATATAAGAGGTCAGTAACTTTTTTTAAAATTTACTCAGTGGCGTTTTATTCATTAAAAGAGTGCGAGGTTATTTCGAATGAATGTCTAAAAAAATTGTTTGTAACTTTAACAACAATCGTATAAATTCATCTGAAAATCATAAACATTTAGCTTCATTTAAAAAAAAATAGCACAATTATCTCTATTCGTTTCCGAAATATGAATAAATGAAAACTTCTGTACATAAATATTCAACTAGCGATTCTTCGCAAAATAATTAAGCTATTGCAAAAAAAATTAGGGGGTAAAAAGGTACTTGTACCTCTATCAAAAAACATAGTTGTCTTTAGAATCCGAGAAAAAAAAATTTTCAGATGTCCCGTTTTACTTGTTTTGACCCATCTACAAGAATATCAATTGTCCTTTTGAAAATATTCACATTTTACTAGAAGATATAAAAAATGTTTTGTTAAAAGTTTAAATATTAAAAAAGCTCCTGGCCTAGACCGGATTACAAATCAAACTTTTTAAAAAACCTAAACAAATAATATTTTCAATGATATTCTTCTTTTAATTTCGAACGCCATTTTTAAACCTTGGATATATTCCATTCTTATGGAAAAAAGTCAAGGTTACTTTAATCCTCAAAAGTAAACAATAAATATAGACCTATAAGTTTAGTGTGGTCTTAGAAAAGTAGTGGAAACAATATTCTAATTAAAATAAATTTTATACTAGACAAAATTATTTTACCACTAGAACAATTTGGGTTTTGAGCTAATCACAGGACGTTACATTAGTCCACGAGATTAATCACTGAAGTACTACAAGAATTTAATAAAAGATTTAGTACCGGAGCTGTATTTTTGACATTAGTAAAGCCTTCGAGCGAGTGTGGCACAATAGTTCAATTATCAAAATGATAAGGCACTGATTTTCAAATATATATCATTTTCTTAGTATTTATTAAAGGCAAATTGTCTACAACTAGAATGATCAGAGCAGGAATTTCACAGGGCTCGCATCTGGCTCCTGTCCTGTTCAATATTTACACTTCTGATTTTTCTTAAACTTTTCTAAATCTATAATTTTTCTTCCAGAAACAAAAGTAAGGGTTTGTAATAAATAAAACGACTGGTCTCATGACATTAAATATCTTGGAATCTAATTCGATAAAAAATCTAACAAATCTACAAAAAAGCTAATGCTCAACTTTCGGCAATCTACCCTTTACTAAATTATAAAAGTAAGTAAGCCAAGGTTATTCTGTATAAAACGCTAGTGAGATCGATTTAAATAAGTAAAACTAATTTTAAAACACCTCAAATAACACATGGGCTGAAAAGTCCCGGGCCTAACACATAGATGGCGCTAGTTTTATTGCAGTCACCTTTTTTTCAGTTAATACTAACCTTCAAAAGACAGCTGTTAAAATTTCATGATATTCTATTCATTAGTTTGTGAGTTATTGTGCTAAGAGTGACGCTACTTTTGTTATTTTTTCAAAACAATGGATCAAAAAACAATTTCGTGTTTTAATTTTACACTGCTTCTTGATGGGAAAAAATACCGTTCAAGCGAAGCAATGGCTTGAAAATCGTGTTATGGGGACTCCGCTCCATCAGAAACAACAATAAAAACGTTGGTTTGCTGACTTCAAACGTGGTCGTAGAGACACCGATGATGAAGCAGAACGCAGTGGACGTCCAAATGAGGCGGTAACACCAGAAAACATCAAAAAAATCCATAAAATCGTTTTGAATGATCGAAAAGTGAAGTTGCGTGAGTTAGCTGACATCGTAAAGATATCAAAAGAACGTGTTGGCTTATATTGCATGAGCATTTGACTATGAGAAAGCTCTGTTCAAAGTGGGTGCCGCGTTTGCTCACTGTTGATCAAAAACAAGAACGTGTTGATGATTTCTGAGCAGTGTTTGGCCATGTTTAAACGTAACAAACCGGAATTTTTGCGTCGATATGTGACAATGGATGAAACATGGATCCATCACTTCACTCCGGAATCAAAACGATCGTCATCTGAGTGGACAGCAACTGGTGAACCTCGTCCAAAGCGCCCGAAAGCACAACAATCGGCTGGAAAGGTTATGGCCTCGGTATTTTGGGATGTGCGTGGTGTAATATTCATCGACTATCTTGAGAAAGGAAATACCATCAACAGTGAATATTATATAGCGTTATTGGAGCGTTTGAAGGCCGAAATTGCAAAGAAACGACCGCATATGGCAAAGAAAAAATTTTGTTTCATCAAGACAACGCACCGTGTCACAAGTCAATCAAAACAATGGCAAAACTACATGAATTGAACTTCGAATTGCTCCCACATCCACCGTATTCGCCAGATTTGGCTCCCAGCGACTACCGGCTGTTCGCAGACCTGAAAAAAATGCTCGCCGGTAAGAAATTTCGCACGAATGAAGAGGTTATCGCTGAAACTGAGGCCTATTTTGAGGCAAAAGATAAATCGTTCTACAAAAGTGGTATTGAAATGTTAGAGCGGCGCTGGAATGATTGCGTTGCTCTTGATGGAGATTACGTTGATGAATAAAGCTAATTTTGAACCAAAAAAAAACCGTGTTTTTTTTTGTTAGGCCCGGGACTTTTCAGCCCATGTGTTATTTCAGAATAAAATGCTGCTGCTGATGACTTGGTCATCTACAATACTAATTCATCAAGCAATGAATCGTCTAATCAACTTCAATTCACAATTTCAGTCTTAAATGACTGGATGGTAATACATTTCTGTTAAGTCAGAAGTTGCCCCAAAAATATTTTATTAAAGATAGAAAACTCCACCATAACCTTCACCTATTCACTAAATATTCTTGGTCTCACCTTTGATTCCAAACTGAATTGAAAAATCTAAAAGTCCGCACAAATCAAGATTTCAGTGTACTAAGAATGGTATCAAGCACAAAATGGGGTGCGGATTTTCCAATACTAATTAAGCTGTACAAATCCTTGATCCTGTCAAAGCTGAGATATGGTGATTCCATTTACGACGCTGCAAGTCACTCAGCCAAGAAGCCACTAAAACTCTATTCAAAACAGAGCTCTGAGACTGGTGATGGGTGCCTTTAGAACTTCCCCAACCCCCCAGCCTCCAGTGCGTTTCTTCAATTCCTTCACTTCTACTAGAC
This sequence comes from Pachyrhynchus sulphureomaculatus, assembly GCA_019049505.1. NCBI lineage: Eukaryota > Metazoa > Arthropoda > Insecta > Coleoptera > Curculionidae > Pachyrhynchus > Pachyrhynchus sulphureomaculatus. The sequence continues at coordinate 64,617,030 of CM032452.1, read as the reverse complement.
AAACCACTCTCCCTCATCAGATTTTGTTCCTCATGGATCCAAAGAAGATACCCAAAATCAATATTAAATTTAACAAAAGTGCACTGCTCCTCCCAAATGTTTCCACCAAGATCAATTCCCCACAGAATTAACAAATTTGTTACTCTGCATAATCTTTCCCCTCCAATTTTCAATTATCCTTTCTGGTGCACATTCCCGCCTTGGCAATCTCCAAAACCTAAAGTCGACTTCCACCCTCACCCGGCAAATACAAAGGATCAAAGTCACTCGGAACTTAAATCTAAATTTCTTGAAAGACTGCGTCTTAAATACTCGAGATTTTCATTAATCTACTCTGACGAATCAAAGACTAAAAAAGGAATTGGTGCTACTATTGTTCACAAAAACTTTACTAAGACCTTTAAATTATCCCATTACAACTCGATATTTACAGCAGAATTACTTGCATTAAAAGAGGCAACTAGACATGCACTCAGTTCCATAGAAAATAAAAAGATTCTGATCATTTCGGATTTATTAAGCGCTCTCAAAGCCAATAATTTAAACTAGACTTACTTGAGACAAATTTCTGACATCCAATACATTGCGAAATACAGGGAAAAAACCATTTCTTATCTCTGGATTCCTGGTCATATGAGAATAAGTGGTAATGACAGAGCTGATCAGGCAGCCAAAAAGGCTACACCAACTGGCACTCCTGCTCAAGGGGAAAATCATACAAATAATTTAGTAAATCTCCTCTCCTCAATTAGTAAAGATCTGTTTCAGCTGGAATGGGATCTGGAGGAAAATAACAATAAGGGCACATTTATTGTCATAAAAAAAGTTTGTGTAGCTGACAATGGGATTTAAAGGTCTCATCTCAATAAGCAAACCATAATATCTCCTCCACTTTAATCCAAACAATTAATTCATACAAATTAAAAAAAATGAAATCCAAAAATTCCTCAAAAAACTCGATATAATCATATAAAACAAATAAGAGCGCAAAATGATCATTGATATTAACGCGCCTAATCTCCCTAACCTCATCATCATCATCCAGAATAAAATCCTAAAAGATAGAAAATGCCGCTAGATATACACCTACTAGAATCATATACAGGGACCTGCAAATAGAGACTGAATTTTTTGATAAAATTATAAGTAACTATCATTTAAAAGCTCAAATAATTAACAACCAACTCATCCTCTTTGTAAGTCGTTTGGATCGATTGAATCCTCGCTCATATTTGACCATTTTTCCCTGTTTGGGGCGATCTGGTACCAGTTCAATCCAGCAAATTACTTTAGTTCGTGATACCTTCTCTGTTGGGGTCTACTCACGCTTTTTTTCTGGCCCCAATGCCTCCACCTGGTGATGTTTCCCTTCCAATTTTTCGTGTCTAGCCACAAGTCCTGACCGCTGCCACTTTAAGGGGTCGATTGTTTGTTCTCTGTTATATATATATATATATATATATATATATATATATATATATATATATATATATATATATATATATATATATATATATATATGGAACTTTTATTAAATTGTTCAAGTAGAGAATTAGCAAAATTTAAGATTTTAGAGTTACCATACTATTGTAGGGACCTAAAATATGGTAAAATATATTATTGTTAGATTTAGTAAGAGATTTTGACATTTTATGTACCGTATTGTCTTGTTTGTTTAAATTGTTGGTTAGATTTTGCTATTTTTCTGACTAAAGGATTTTCAATTTACTTTTAATAATTTGGGCTGCTATGTTAGCTAATCTTTTAATAGTAAGATCACCAGTACGGAAGGCCGTACTTTTTAAACCTCTTTTATTGCAGGCAAAGTCATCAACATACTTTCGTATATCTTTTTTATTGTATGAGTAATATTTGTAAAAGATTTGGAGAAAAAGAGATAAACTTCGTACATACAAAAATTTTCTCTCCTAAATAATAAAATAATAAAATTAATTTAAACAACTTAGCTATATTTATATGTACCTACCAACAATTAAAAATGAATCAAGTTCATATTTCAGCAGTGACTACTGTTCTCTCATCTATTCATGTCTTGACCGCTGTCACTTTAAGGGTCGATTCTTTTCACTGTGTCTATTACGTATATACATTTATATATATATATATATATATATATATATATATATATATATATATATATATGTATATGTATGTATGTATGTATGTATGTATGTATGTATGTATGTATGTATATATATATATATATATATATATATATATATATATATATATATGAATATATATATATATATATATATATATATATATATATTCTCAATTTAGTGGGGCTGCAGTCTATATTTAAATTTTTATGTCCTTGGGTAGTGAAACAATCTTTTTTGTTAGTCGAGCTTTCGAAATTATATTTATTTCTTCTTCAGGACATCTGAAAAGACAAAATTTTCTTTTTTCTTTATATTGTTAAGTGAAAAATTGCTTTTTTTAAGTACATTCATATAGTTGAAAAGAACAAAAAAGAAAGATGGCATGAGAAAAAAGAAAAATGATTGACTTACCAAAGTGGTTTTTCTATAACAAAACAAGCAATCATTTGCACAGAGGGATATTCCCTAATATACTATTGTTAACTACATAACACAATAATTAAACAGAAAAAATATAAAACGGCCAAAATGGCTGGCCTTGATACTCTCTGCTAATCCCGTAAACCAGTAAATTCACAAAAAATTATCAATTTTTTGGCGGCAAAGGTGGAGTGTGATAGACCGATATAACTTTTGTAGTGGAGAAGGATAGAAGGTATTGATTCGTTTCGATCTGAGATATGCTTTTAGTTTAAAACTTATTTACATAGAAAATAGTGTAGTGAATAAAGATAGAAATAGTAGTTGAGTGTGCAGATTTTTATTTTAATAGCACATGTGTTAGCTGCATACGGGGGATAACAGAAAGAAACAATGCATTACAGTCTTTGGAAAAATAAAAATAAAAATATATGTATAATCGATAATACAATGTAATAGAGTGATTGGAAGGAAAAAAAACATTTTGTCTATGTGTTATTCGTCTGGTGCAGGACTATCAATTAGTGATTGGTATTTTTCTAATTCTAATTTGAGGATGTAACTGTATATGGAACTGAGTCCCTGGGTGTCACTCTTTTTTATTCATGGTGTAGGGTTCCCGGTTAATATGGACCATTTCTAAGAAAATTCGTTTGTAGTAAGAATCAGAGCGATCCAGGACCTCAGTCTCACCCCAGTTCATCTGATGGTCATTGTTAATGACATGTTGGGCTAAAGCACAAGATTGTACATTACGTCTGCAGTCACTTTTGTGTGATGTAATCCTACCCTTCAGATTTCTGGAGGTTTGACCTATGTACACCTTATTACAATTTGAACAAGGTATTTTGTAAATTACGTTCCAATTTTCATTTTTTAGAAGAGGAGTCTTTGTTTTGGTGTACAGTTTAGAGATAGTTTTGATTTGTCTTTTAGCAATTTCGAAATCAAACGGTTTGAAAATATTAATTAATCTATCAGTAAAATTATCAATATAAAGAGGAGAGAAATAAAAGTTTTGATTATTTAATTGAGTCGAGGAATGGTTCATATGAATTTCTAGGTTATTGCTTTGTATTGAGCGTTGTGTAGTAAGTGTTTGAGGTTGCAATTGACGTATTATTATATTTTCTGGGATTACTGTAAGATGTACTAAAAAGAAATTTATTAATTAAATGAACTGGGTAGGAATTGTCAAGTAGAAAGCCCTTAAGTTTTCTGAGCGATTCATCTCTGTAGTCTGGGTGGGTTAATTTGACTGCTCTAGTTTTCATACCTAGTATGAGGTTTATTTTGAATCTCATTGGGTGGTATGAGGAAAAACTTATGAATCTGTTCGAGCAGTATGGTTTTCTGTACCATTTGGTTCTTAGAACGTTGTCATCCGTACGGATTACCAACATATCCAAGAAAGGAATGCCACCGTTTGATTCTTCTTCTTTGGTGAATTGAATATGCTGGTTATAGGAGTTAAAAATATCCAGTGCTACATCAATTCTACCTTTTGGTACTGCCAAGATGAGGTCATCAACATACCGTTTAATAAAAGGTATATGAAAAGGCATAAGTTCAAGACAATCGCTAAACCAAGTCATCAAGAACAAAATTGACAAGAATAGGTGAAATTTTAGATCCCATAGGGGTTCCAAAAAATTTGTTTATAGTATTGATCATTGAAAACTAATATGTTAGAGTCAAAAATAAACTGTACTATGGATTTAAATAGGTCTAGGTCTAAGTTGCAATATTGGGAGATTGTGTCCCATTTATCATTTATTGTAGTTAAAATTACTTGTAGGGGTAGGTTGGTGAAAAGTGAGACTACATCAAAACTTACAATCACATAATTATTTGGTAGTTGAAAATTATTAATAAAAGTGCTAAATGAGAAAGAGTCCTTTACATTAAAATCATTGTCAGCATTGTATGCCTCAGTAAGGATTTTGGTAATGAAAGCTGATAGTGCACCGTTAGGGGCATTAATCGAAGACACAATGGGTCTCATTGAGAGACCACTAAATTGAGAATATATTTTTCTTAACTAGTCAGTCGCGACTACTCCTGTCTGTCCTTTTTTAAGAACCTTTTTTTTACACCTCAATATGCAAATTTTGCGGAAAAAAAAAAATGGAAAAACTCCCTAAATTGCTTTAAAAAGCGCCAAAAATCAATATATAATGTATCATATTATAAGTTTATCTATGTGATTTATTGAAATTATTCATTGTGAATCCTGACAATATTTTTTTTATATAATGGCAATTTTTGCCTATTTTTTACCCATTTTATATCTTTTAGCCAAATTAACGTTCAGTTATGTTCTGACTTCGAATTTTTATGTACCTTGTTGACATTAGGATATCGTTTCCAAGTTATGGTCAGATTTTAGCCACTTTTTGGTCAGAAATGCCTGTAAATTAAAAATGGTGTATTTAAGGATATTAATCTTAAAACCAATATATATATATATATTGGTTATATATATATATATATATATATATATATATATATATATATATATATATATATATATATATATATTACGAGGCTGGTTTGAAAAAGTCCGTGCAAAGTCCGAGAGATGGCACCACCGGCGCGTATCGAGGTCATGTTTAGTTAGTAGCATCTATTGAATGAACGCACACCAAGTTTCGGCCATATTGGTCTATTTCTTTGTGTTTGGCATTCGTGTGAATCAAGGAAGTCGAGTGATTTTCAAGAAATGGACGAAAAAGAATTTCGTGTGGTGATTAAACATTACTTTATGAAAGGCAAAACGCCTCAGGAGACTAAAGAGAAGCTTGATAAACATTATGGTGACTCTGCACCTTCGATTAGAACAGTTTATAAGTGGTTTCAAAATTTTCGGACTGGCCATATGGGCACAAGTGACGCTGAACGTTCTGGACGGCCTGTGGAGGTTACGACTCCAGAAATCATTGATCAAATCCATGATATGGTGATGGATGACAGAAGAGTTAAGGTGCGTGAGATTGCTAGTGCTGTGGGCATCTCGACTGAACGGTTACATAATATTTTGCATAAACATTTGGACATGAGAAAGCTACCCGCAAGATGGGTGCCGCGATTGCTCATGCTTGACCAAAAACGGAATCGTGTGAAGTGTTGCAAGGATGGTTTGCAGCTATTCCAGAATAATCCGGAGGACTTTAAGCGTCGTTTCGTCACTGTGGATGAAACATGGATACATTACTACACTCCTGAGACCAAACAACAATCTAAACAATGGGTTACCAAGGGGGAATCTGCACCAACAAAGGCGAAGACCGTTCCTTCGGCCGGAAAGGTTATGGCGACTGTCTTTTGGGATTCGCAAGGGATAATCCTCATCGACTATCTGGAAAAGGGTTTAAAACTATTACAGGTGAATATTATTCATCGTTATTGGACCGTTTGAAAACCGAGCTGCCAGAAAAACGCCCGCGATTGGCCCACAAGAAAGTCCTTTTCCATCACGACAACGCACCAGCACACACCTCAGCAGTTGTGGTCGCAAAATTAATGGAAATAGGATTCCAACTCGTTTCACATCCCCATTATTCTCCAGACTTGGCTCCCTCGGACTACTATTTGTTCCCCAATTTGAAGAAATGGCTGGCGGGACAAAGATTTTATTCAAACGAGTAGGTGATTGCAGACACTAACGGATATTTTGCAGACTTGGACAAATCCTATTATTCGGAAGGGATCAACAAACTAGAACATCGTTGGACGAAGTGTATAAGCCTAAAAGGAGACTATGTCGAAATAAATACATATATACATACATATATATAGATATATATATATATATATATATATATATATATATATATATATATATATATATATATATATATATATATATATATATATATACATATATATATATATATATATATATATATATATATATATATATATATATATATAAATTGATTGGTTTTTCTTGAGTACTTAGGTTTCTTTTGGAAAACACAAACTAGTTTATTTGACGTTTCGCCTTATTTTTTTTTAGACATTTTCAAAAATTCTTTATTTTTTAATATTCATTCTAAAATTAGAAAAACAAGATTAAAATCTTTTAAGTCAAATTACACTTTTAAAAACATATAGCATTTTTACACACACTCGGACATTTAAAATATTACACCATAACAAAAATATAAAACAATTTACTAACGTGTATATACCCTGAAAGTCAACTATTTGTGTGTTTGTGAATTTCAAATTCTGTATTTCCTTCAGCATATCGTGTCTCGTATTTTTTACTGATTTTTTTAAAATTTTATTATCTATAATGGGTGTCTTAACGAAAAAAAAACTATTATTGATGTTAAGTATATATACCATTTTGTATTATTAAGAGGATATGCATGCCAGCATGTTTATTTTTTAATTAAATTTGTGTAGATATGACTGATTCCTTTTATGTCAGTCCTATCATTCACAGTGTTTTCATCTTTTTTTATTTCAATCATCTCTTTGATCTGTAGTTTGGCATAATTCCGCTCTTTGCAGAGGACCTTGGTTTCATTGAATTTAAAGTCATGTTTTTCTTCTGCTTCGTGTTTACTAAGGCAGTGGAAGCATTCCTAGTATATTTGTGTCCATTTAGTCTGTTTTTTAGTAACTGAGAAGTCATGCCAATATATTTCTTCGGACAATTCGCACACGGTATTGCATACACAACATTAGATTCATTCATGGTGGGGATATGGCTTTTTAAGTTTGTAAATAATGAACTTAGTTTTATTTTGAGTTTTATGGCAAACTATAATGTTATATTTTTTCAAGACCCATTTCAGCTTCTCAGAAAGTTCTTTTGTATAAGGAAGAGGTAAAAATTTATCACAGTTTTGTTTACTATTTTTGGTGTTGTTTTTTGAGTTATTATAAAACTTGTATATTCTCTTTTTTATTGTTCGATTGATGTCATTCTCTTTAAAAATTGTTTTGTGTTAACACAGTTTTTACCTTTTTTAGCGCGTCTGGTCTTAGTTCAGGGGAAGTCAATTTTATTGCTCGGTCTGTTAGGCCTACTATGACTTCCCCTGAACTAAGACCAGACGCGCTAAAAAAGGTAAAAACTGTGTTAAACACAAAACAATTTTAAAGAGAATGACATCAATCGAACAATAAAAAAGAGAATATACAAGTTTTATAATAACTCAAAAAACAACAGTCATATCTACACAAATTTAATTAAAAAAATAAACATGCTGGCATGCATATCCTCTTAATAATACAAAATGGTATATATACTTAACATCAATAATAGTTTTTTTCGTTAAGACACCCATTATAGATAATAAAATTTTAAAAAAATCAGTAAAAAATACGAGACACGATATGCTGAAGGAAATACAGAATTTGAAATTCACAAACACACAAATAGTTGACTTTCAGGGTATATACACGTTAGTAAATTGTTTTATATTTTTGTTATGGTGTAATATTTTAAATGTCCGAGTGTGTGTAAAAATGCTATATGTTTTTAAAAGTGTAATTTGACTTAAAAGATTTTAATCTTGTGTTTTCTAATTTTAGAATAAATATTAAAAAATAAAGAATTTTTGAAAATGCCTAAAAAAAATAAGGCGAAAACGTCAAATAAACTATTTGTGTTTTCCAAAAGAACCTAAGTACCCAAGAAAAACCAATCAAGTTTATGTAAACAAAAGGTTCAACAGAAAAAATTATTATATATATATATATATATATATATATATATATATATATATATATATATGTATATATATATATATATATATATATATATATATATATATATATATGTATATATATATATATATATATATATATATATATATATATATATATATATATATATATGTATATATATATATATATATATATATATATATATATATATATATATATATATATACATTGGCTGTAAGATTAATACCGTTAAATAAACCATTTACAATTTACGGCCATTTCTGATGAAAATTTGGAAACGATATCCTAATATCAACATGGTACATAAAAATTAGAAGGTCAAAAAACTTAAGAAAAGTGTAGCTGGACGTTAATTCGACTAAAAGATATAAAATGGGCAAAATATAGGCGAAATTGGTCATTATATAAAAGAGGAATACGTTATCAGGATTCACGATGAATAATTTCAATAAATCGCATGAATAAATTTATAATAGGGTACATTTATATTGATTTTTGACGCTTTTTGTCACAATTTAGGGAGTTTTTCATTTCTTCCGCAAAAATTTGAGCTGTAAAAAATGTTCTTATAAAAGTCATGTTCAGCCGTGAATAATTGTTTCTGGAGGTCCAAGGAACGATTTAAATCGAGTCTAATGAATGTCTTCGAAAAAAAAAATTTCTCTCTTTTCGAACCGCTAACATACCAATAATTTACGGAAATGCTCTTGAGTATATAAATATTGCGTGTTCTTTTTCCACTTTTAAACATCATAACTATAATTTTTGTCCTGCATCCACTTCTAAATCCTTAAAGAAGCTATAGGTTTTAAATACCACTATATTACCCCTTACCTATTGTTTTCTTTATCTTATAATGCTTAAATTTCATATAAACATCTCCAGAAAACAATCCCCTTTCAGCAGACAAAATTCTCTGTTATATAAGAGCTTTCTCGTGTAGTAAAGTAGCATTTTACGGGTTTTTTAATTAGGCGAAGGACAGGATATACGTATAAAACAAACGACTGAGGGCGGAATTTTCTTTTTGTTTACTGAACTGAGCGAGGAAAGGAAAGGATTTTATTCTGATTTCTGAAACAATGTTAAAAAAAACATCGTTTCAACTTCAAGGTAGATTTTTTAAAAACAACTATTTTCAATTAAACTCGCCGTAAAATTGTTCATATTTTTTCAATTGTACTTTACTACTCAGTATATATCACCAATACACCAAATATTTTATTTTTGCGCTCGACACGCGCTTCGCTAACCAAGTTAGCTTCATCAGGAGCGATGATTGACTAGAGCTAAACTACAAATCTACCCTATTTATACTTAGTCTAACCCTTGAATTACTCAGGCGGAACTAATGGCATAGGCGAGGCCATCAGTTCCGGTCAAGTAACCAGTAGATATAAGGAACAGGCCCTCTGTCTTCATTTAAACTACTTTTACATTTTATAATTTACGTACTTTCTTATGCGTTCAACAACTGAAGAAACTGCTGTGCAAGTACAAGAAATGGTAATGGAAGACCATCGATTAACCGTGGATGATTTAGCTAAGGCTATAGGCATGTTACATGGATCAGTACATGAGATCTTAACTAATGTTTTGGGTATGAGAAAGCTATTCACAAGATTGTAATATCATTTTGCTCTTAGATTTTAAGATCATGTTGCGATACTGTTTTTCTTCCTATAATTTATATTTTATTATATTTTTATATTTATTGCAGTGATTTCAATTTTTGAGCAGTGTAGTTTAAAACAGTGTTTTAAATTTTTGAATAATTTAATTTAAATCGGCAGTGTGTAACGCATGTTGCCGATTTGACTTATTTAGTTCGCATTGAATGCGTCGAGTTTTGCATGCCCGGAAACAACCCAAGGAGAAGGGACAAAGATATTTGAGCAGCCATTTCGAATTTTAACGGTTTTTTTTCCACCATGAAGCAGTAACGGCTTTGTTCCGTCAGTAGGCCGTAGTGGCTTTCTTCTCCAGCACGCTAGAGTGTTTTTTTCTCAGTGATGTAGTAGTGCAGTAACGGTTTCTAGCTTTCAAGGCCTTTTTCCTTTCTTGAAATATCCTACTCATCCTCAGGAATTCGGGTCAAAAAAGTGTTTAGCAACCCAAATGAAACTAGGATGGTACTGGCTGAGACATAATTTTTATGAGAATCTCACCAGAAGAGGTCAAGTAACTTATGGAAAGCCCACCAGGAGAAACCAATCAGTAAGTCATAAGCACACTAGTCTAAAAATCTCACTTCCTGTCTACAAGTGCGTTTTCCAACGACTACTCAACACGTGTAAACTCTCGGAGTCAATTTCACTTTCAGCTTTTAATATCGTGATTTATCAAGCCTTTTTTATTAAAAACTTAATAATCTTAACTTAAAGACTCTATGCAATAGTGTACACATCTCTCATAACATATAGGGGTTTTTATTTAGTAGATGGAATTTTTAGAGTGTAATAAGAGTAAGAATTTTTATTTTGTTAATATACCCTTCTTTATTTAAATGTGTAGTGTCTCTCACTAAAATCCTGCTCTTTCTTTCAGGACGCACAGGTTATAATATACTTAATCTTTTTTTAATAACTCTTCAGTATTTTTTCATTTTTTGAGCTGAAATTAGATTCCTTTTATTCTAAAATGAATGGTGCCCAAAAAAAATATACTTTACAACCGAGTTTTAAACAACTATAGAGACTATTTTCAAAAGACGTTCAAAAAATTATCTCTTTTCTCATTCTCCATCAGTTAAAAAAAAAAACGAGCTAGCTTATATCTAATTTTTTTAGTTCTATCAGTATTAATATAACGCAAATAACGGCTTCTATTTAATAAGTAAAATATTTATTAAAAATAAAGAAAGTTGGGGCTATACAAAATAACGCCACAACGAGACGTTACAAAATAGCGCTCCAACGTGAGGCTATAAAAACAGCCCCGCTGTTGGGGCTATAAGATGGGTGCAGCATTTGTTAACATCGGAATAAAAATGCACTCAAGAGAAACTTTCTAAACAATATTTGGCTAGTTTCACAAAGAATAAAACTGATTTTGTGCGTTCGATTTGTAACTATAGATGAGATTTGGATTTACCAGTATGATCCTGAACTGCGACAACAAACCGCACAGTGGACTGAGCCCGGTTGTTCAGCTCCAAAGCAGCCAAAGTGGTCAAAGTCGTCCAAAAAATTATGGCATCAGTTTTCTCTGATGCAAAATAAATTTTGTTACTTGATTACCTTCAAGCCGGTTAAAGCAATCACAGGAGAGCGTATTATAACCTTTTGGATCAGTTGGATGAGAAGAAAATTGGTGAGAAAGGTACGGTTTTGCGGAAGAAAAAAATCATCTTCCATTCATGATAATGCACCTGCCACACAGAGGTGATTTGGTAATGGCAAAACTGGACGGATTAAAAGTACGAATTGTGGAACATCTACCGCATTCGCCAGATCTGGTTCCGTCTGACTTCCATCTGTTTCCAAACCTCAAAAGATTTTTACGTGTGAAGCGATTTTCAAGAAATGATAAGGTGATAGCATCTGTAGATGGGTATTTTGAAGGTCTTCCGGAAAACCACTTCGGAGATGGGGTAAATGAATTGGAAAATCGCTGGAAAAGACGTATCGGGCTTAAGATTGAAAAATAAATGTATTTCGACTCATTAATTCATCTTGTTTCATTTCCGCTTTTAAAACGTATTGCCAAGTCAAAATTTGATTTTCACAATTTTACCAAACTTGTGTATGTGATTAAAAAAAACGACTTTTTTTTGGAAAAACAAAAAAAAAATGAATGATGAAAGTTTACTTTTTCTTTCAAGCGTCATCAAATTTATATATTTATGTTCTTTTAAATAATTTATCTTTTAGGTTCATTTAGGACTAAATATTATAATAATTAAAAAATTTTTCTTCCATTTTTGTGTTTGTAAAGATAAAATTCAAACTTCTACTTGGTACACAACTAAGCGACTCAGCTGACCAGGCCCAGTAGAAGATTACCTCTTATGATACATTATTATTATAATTTTGTCTCTTTTTTTTACAACCTCGGATATGTAATAAAATAATTACTAGATAGATTTTTTCTAATAAAAAAAAATTGTAAAAGTAAACTTTTTTTAGCTCGTTAAAATAAGTTCCCCCATGTCGTGTTCTAGGCCATTGTATTTTTGTTTAGTGCTGTAGATGCATTTTTTGTTACATTTGTGTTTATTTAAATCTGTTTGCTAATAATTGACTTGGAATTCCGATGTATCTTTTCGGTCAATCCGTGTAGGGGATTAAATTTATTACGTTGGATGAGTTCATGGTGGCTATTTAGGCTTTAAAATTCATGAATAGAGAACTTAATTGATTTTGAGTTTAAGGACAAATCACAATATTATATTTGCTTTTTAGTTTAGTTAGTTTTTCGAAAAGTTCGTTCGTATATGGGATTGATATGAATTTATCTTGATTTTGTTTATTGTTTTCAGTACTGGTTGTTGAGTTATATATTAAAAAAAAATGCATTACAAAAAAATATAGTGCCCAAAGGTTTTTTCTTTAGAAGTCATTGCTGTTTTCAGGTATAATCCAAGTGTCAACTTTGATTCTGACCGGTATTATATAGCTATTTTTTTTCTCAAAGATCGTAAGAGTTAGATGATTTTAGTTATTGATCAAATTTCATATGCACCGGCTGGAAGTAGAACAAAAAGTTACTGAAAATGTTTACAAATGGAAGAAAGTCAAAAATAAAAAAGAAAACAGCCAATTGTTCAAGTCGGACTTGCGCAGTTAGTGTTCCGTACGATGATTGCGTTTAAAATAAAACAAATCCTTACCAAGGCTAGTTAATTAGGTCCCTGACATGTATATATCTGAAGACCAAAATGTATTTTCACGTCCTTTCTTGATCAATAATAGTTATAGCTTCTTACTACCCAATAAATGACTCTAACACATAAGGTGAAAAGTTTTTAGTCTAGCTACTTAAAACACATAGTAGTGGCTGGAGGCCAAATCTGGAGAATACGGTGGATGAGGAAGCAAGTCGAACTTCAGTTCATGCAATGTTTCCATCGTAACCATTGACTTGTGACAAGGTGCATTGTCTTGATGAAGGACCACTTTTTTCTTGCTAATTTGGAGCCGCTTCCTTGCGATTTCTGCCTTCAAACGCACCAATAACTTTATATAATATTGGCTATTGATGGTTTTTCCCTTCTCAGCATAGTCGATGAAAATTATTCCATGCGCATCCAAAATACAGAGGCCAAAACCTTCCCAGCTGACTGTTGTGTTTTGATCGTTTCGGGCGACTTTTACCGGCTGCTGTCCACTCAGCTGACTGCCGATTTGATTCCGGTGTCTAGTGATGGATCCCTGTTTCCTCCATTGTCACATATCGCATGAAAAAATTCTTTTTATTGCGTCCAAACAGCGCTCAGAATCATCAACACGTTGTTGTTTTTGGTCCACTGTGAGAAAACGCGGTATCTATTTCGAACAGTGCTTTTTCATCTCCAAATGTTCATGCAATATATATATATATATATATATTATATATATATATATATATATATAATAATATATATATATCTTTAGGGTAACAGCTATCTCAGCAATTTCACTTTACGGTCATCCAAAACAATTTTGTGGATTATTTTTATGTTTTCCGGTGTAACCCCCTCATTTGGGCGTCCAGCATCATTTGTATCAGTACGACCACGTTTAAATTTAGCATACTAGTAAATGATGAGTGATTTTCCAGGGGCAGAGTCTCCCTAACACTTCTCAAGTGATTGCTTTGCCTGAACGGTATTTTTTCCGATAAAAAAAAACAGTGTTTAATCAACACACGAAATTCGATTTTTGTTTTGAAAATATCACTATTGTAGCATCACCAAAGCCACTGTAAGTTGTAAACTAATGGTCACGTATCGTTTGAAGGTTGGTTCTTCCTCAAAATCATATGGATTTTTGAAAAAGGCGACATCTATGTGTCAGACCAAAAACTTTTCAGTCTACGTGTTAGTTAGTGATTAAATATATGAGGAATCAGTTTTTTAGACTAAGACTAGGAGATCATTAGCAGGAAAAGATGGCATATATAAAAAAGGATTTTGCTACATGATAATGCGCTCAATCATCGTCTCGATGGGGCTAACCACCCTCCAAATTTGATAAATGGGACCCCTACCGATTCTGCTCCAAATTACAAGAGGGGAACTTACAAAGTGAAAGCCACGTAAATTGTTATTTAATAAAACATTTAAATTACTTAGTTTCAGGTTCTTTAAAAGACACACCTGAGTTACAGGTCGAAATAGGTTAATTTTTATTATTAAAATAAAATCAAAGCATAGGGAAAACAAAGAACAAGGCAATGCTATAATACTTACATATTATATCGGTATTAACAACAATATTTTTTTGCTTTTGTTATGTTCAGTTTTATTTTTGTAATAAATAATGGTTTATTTAACAAACTTTTACTTTGAAAGTTTCTTTTATAAAATTTTGAAAAACTTAAGAATTATATTACTTTCTATGCGACTTCCTAGAGTTTAATATAAAAATTTGAGGATGTTAAGATGCCCAAAAAGAATTTAATTGCAGTTTTAAAATGTAATTTTTAAAGTAGAATTTCTTGAAGCCTCCCAGCTACTTTACGAACAATTCAAGGCATGTATAGTGGAAATTATTTGTGATTCAAAGTAAAGAAAAGAATAACAGTAATTTCAGAGTTACGTTGCTGATATTCTTAATTTAAGATGCAAATGCAGTTATTGACATTAAAGTTTTTTTCATTATTATTATTCCTTTTTGAATATTTTTTGCCTTTAATTTCAAAAGCATTAAATTAATCAAATAAATTTGGATTTTGTTCTTTACACTACTCTATAATCTATATAGGGCAGTAAAAAAAGCATTTGA
The DNA here is from genome assembly GCA_019049505.1 of Pachyrhynchus sulphureomaculatus. NCBI lineage: Eukaryota > Metazoa > Arthropoda > Insecta > Coleoptera > Curculionidae > Pachyrhynchus > Pachyrhynchus sulphureomaculatus. The sequence goes on along the minus strand of CM032452.1, from coordinate 64,601,852 downwards.
AATTGCACAGTGGATACAGCAATATTATGTTTTTATCCTCTCTGGGGTATTATCAGGGGTATTGTCCTGAGTTTTGGACCTCGAAAAACTTGTGTTCTTTTGTTTATAAACAAAAAGTTTTCAAAACGCGTTGCTTGAGCTTAAAATGGGAATAACTCCGGTTATATAAGTCAGATCGAGAAGAAAAAAAAACAAACTTTTCGTAATAAAATTTCCAGTAAATCCCCATTAGCATTAAGTTGCTCAAGTGCGTACATAACTTACAAAATTGAAAAAACCGGCAAAAAACTGTTTTTTTTTTTTCATTTTATTGTATAGGTCGACTAAGTGAACGATCGGCTTGAAACTTTCAGAAAATATGTCTTTTGTTATAGCAAAAATATGCTGAGATTTTGGTACAAAAATATTGAACCCAGGGGACACATTTGAATTTGTTATTTAATATTTAAATTGTTCGCCATTTTATGCCATTTTGTCCAAAATGGATCTTTTCTTTTTCAAAATTTGTGTCCCGACGTCAGCTTTCCCATGCCATTAAAAAAATTTTTTTGGAGTCATTTCAATTGTTTTTTTTACATTTGTTTATTAATTAAATAAAAATAAATAAGTTTTTTCGGCCATTTTGAAAAAAAAAAAAATTGAAAATTTTTTATCACATCTGGTAAAGAATATTTTAAAAAAATCATTTTTGTTAACACTTTTTTTTCAAAATGACCGAAAAAACGCAATTGTTATTATTTGATTAATAAAAAAAAACTATTAAAATGGTCTAAAAAATGTTTTTTCAATAGCATGGGAAAGCTGGCATCGAGACCTAAATTTTGAAAAAAAAGATCCATTTTGGACCAAAATTTCAGGGTATTTTTGTTATAATAAAAGGCATATTTTTTGAAAGTTTCAAGCCGATCGGTTCGCTTACTTGACCTGTAATGAAAAAAAAAAAACAGTTTTTTGTCAGTTTTTTCAATTTTGTAGGTTATGTACGCATTTGAGCGACTTAAAACTAACGAGGATTTATTGGAAAATTCATTACGAAGAGTTTGTCTCGATTCGACTTATATAATTGGAGTTATTCACATTTTAAGCTCAAAAAAACGCGTTGTGAAAAATTGTTTATACACACAAAAGAGCACAAGTTTTTCGAGGTCCAAACTCAAGACAAAACTCCTGGTGATACCCCAGAGAGGATAAAATAATAATATTACTGTATCCAAACTATGCCTATCTTATCATTATTTTGATCTTCTTTTTACTGCACTAATAGAAAAATCTAAGTAAATAAACAAGAATTATAACATTTTACATAAAGTAATATTTGTTTTATAGATTTATGTATAACATAATATAAATAAAAGTTGATGTATAGTTTGAATTAAAGTATTTTCTACTATCAATAATTAACACTGAATAGTTGCAAATGTAATTATACATTATTAAATAATATTTTAATAATATAGGTATTTCGACTAATATTCTATTATGTTTAAAACTGAATAATGTTGATTTAGATAATGTTTAATAATATTACAAATTTTCATCGTCTATTATTTCTATATAGTATATATATATATATATATATATATATATATATATATATATATATATATATATATATATATATATATATATATAATATATATATATTTTAAAAATCGTTTATAAAATACATATGATATATTAAATATACAGACTCGTTGTTGAAACATGTTGTTCAATGTCGGTAAATTCGTTTAAAATTAAAGTATAATTAATAAAATATGGACTGTTTTTAACAAAATAGTGATGAATTTTAATGGGTTTGTTTTGTATTTACTACTTGTAAAGGGTGATTCATTTAGAGGTACTTTTTGTGATGGGGATTTAATTGCAGATTGCGCATGCGTCGTGTCAACTGAAGTGGCATTCCTGTTCAGTACTGTTTGACAATTCATAATGGAAAGACTTAGCCCGGCACAGCGTCTACAAATTGTTCAACTTTATTACGAAAATGGGCGTTCTACGAGGAATGTGTATCGGGCGCTTAGAGCAACTTATGGTCCACATAATCGGCCTACCGAACGCACAATTCGCTCTACCATCAATAAGTTCGAGACTCAATTTTCATTATTGGATAATGCTCGACCGAATAGACCACATTCAGCACGTAGTGAAGAAAATATAGGGGCGGTAGCGGAGAGTGTACGCGAAGACCGTGAAGTGTCGATTCGTCGCCGTTCTCAACAGCTTGGCCTGTCATATTCAACAACTTGGCGTATTTTACGTAAGGATCTTTCTTTAAAAGCATACAAAATTCAACTAGTGCAACAACTGAAGCCGACCGACCTTCCGAATCGTTTCCGTTTTAGTCGTTGGGCTCTTGACAAGCTTGCAGAAGATCCACCGTTTTCGAGAAAAATTTTGTTCACCGATGAGGCCCATTTTTGGCTTAATGGGTTCGTGAATAAACAAAATGCCCGTATTTGGGGTGATGAACAACCTGAAAGAGGTTCAAGAGGTGCCATTAAATCCAGAAAAAACAACTGTTTGGTGTGGTTTATGGGCCGGTGGAATAATCGGTCCATATTTCTTCAAAACAGAGGCCGGCCGGAATGTTACTGTGAATGGTGACCGTATCGCGCCATGATAACAGACTATTTGATGCCAGAAATTGAAGCCCGTGGTCTCGACGAAATTTGGTTCCAACAAGATGGCGCCACTTGCCATACAGCCCGTGAAACCATGGCTTTACTGCGAGAGCAATTCGGCGAACAGATCATTTCACGCTTTGGACCAGTGAATTGGCCGGCTAGATCATGTGACATCACACCTCTTGACTTTTTCCTTTGGGGCTATGTAAAGTCCAAAGTCTACATGGAAAAGCCAGCTACAATTGAGGCATTAGAAGCCAATATTACTCGAGTCATTGGCCAAATACCACTCGAAATACTCACACGCGTCATTGAAAATTGGAACTTCAGAATGGACGTTGTTAACCGTAGTCGCGCGACAAACATTTGAAAGAAAATTATCTTTAAGAAATAATTGTAAAGAATGGTTCCTTTATATGATAATAAAGATTATAAAATAAAATTGTTTTTATTAATTTTTTTTTATTTAAACAAAAGTACCTCTAAATGAATCACCCTTTATATACTATACCTTAATGTTCATATTTTTACCAATTTAAAGGGTGTGGTAAGTCAGGCAGAAAATAAGTAAATATAATGTATTTAGTAAACTATTTATGCCATTACTCAGTATATATCACCACTACACCGAACACTTTATTTTGGCACTCGACGCGCGTTTCGCTAACCATGTTAGCTTCATCAGGAGCGAAGGTTGGAGTCAATCATCGCTCCTGATGAAGCTAACATGGTTAGCGAAACACGCGTCGAGGGCAAAAATAAGGTGTTTGGCGTAGTGGTGATATACACTAAGTAGTGTCATTGTGCCAAAGATTCCATATTTCCAACATATTTTTTATGCCATTTTAATATATTTGTAAACAATATACTAACTGTACAATATACAACGACGCAACACATGAGATTTTTTTTATTACTAAATTTAGAGGAAAAGTGAATTTATAGGTACATCAAAAGCCTTTTGCTGTGCTAATTGTCATTTGTCGTTTGTTTAAAGTCTAAAATTCATTTTGTTTGTAAAAAAATCGAAAACTTTTTGAAGAAAAAAAGTATTTGGAATTATATTTTATAGTAGTATGCCAAATTTTAAATCGATTTGACAAAAATCGTATTTTTTATCAGTTTTTGACCGATAGGAACATTATCGCAAGGAGATTTTTATTTCCTAAACTTAAAATACATTGGCAAATACATAGAAGAATTTTGAAATGTTCTTAATGATTACAAGCCATGTTTTACTTCTTTCATAACCAGTCATTAAAAAATTATGATTTTCGTAACATCGGAACTGTCGTAGGGCAACTATTGAAGATTTTTATGTTATAGCATGCAGTTTGTAGTTTTTGTTTCTTTAAGGACACTGTAAAGTCATAATTTGCAAAGAAAGAAAAGAAAACTAGTGAGTTAATATTTACTAAAGGTAACAAAGACATTAAATATAAAGCACACAAAAAATGATAAATTACAGACACGTCACAAATTAAATAAACAAATAACTATAAATTAAAAAAAAAGTTATCTAATTCGCTTTTATTCCTTTATGTTTTGTAATAATTTATGAGGCTAGAGGGTCCTAAAAAATCTCAAACTACAAGTAATAGGGTAAAAGTATTGCGGTTTTACGAAAATAAGGATATTGATTGTAAAACAAGTAAAAAATAACTGAAAATCAAAAAATAAATGCTCAAATTCTTGTACCAATAAAACAAAGATATTTCAAATTTAAAAAGCAAAGATAACCTTGTGATCATATTTTTATTCGTCAAAACCTGACAAAAAAACGATTTTTGTCCAATCTATCTTAAATTTTGCATTTTTATTATCATCATTAGCTCATTTCATCCATAGTCGGACGTAAGCGTCCCCAAGTTGTCTCCACCGAGCTCTGTAGTTTGCCTTTTGCATCCAATCGTGTCCTGCTAATCTTTTGATGTCGTCCATGCTGCTTATCTGTAATCTACCTCTGCATCTTTTATGTTCTCTAGGCCTCCATTCAACCATTTGGCGTGCCCATCTGTTATCATTCATCGTTGCGATGCGCTCAGCCCAATTCCACCTTAATATACATCTGTCACTTTTGATCTTTTTTGTATCTCGATGTTGGGAATACGATGTTAGAGTCTAGCATTCTCTTCTCCATTGCTCGTTTGGATTACCTGGAGTTTATATATTATATTTTTATTTAAAGCCCACGTTTCAGTGCATATGTTAATACCAGCAGTACATATTGATCGAACACCCTGGCTTTTATTGTATTTGGGATGTCCAATTTAAATGTGGATTGTAACCTTCCGAACACAGACCAAGCTAACGAGACTTTTCTGTCCAAGTCAGCTTTTAAATTATTTTTTGATATTTCGATTTTTTTGTCCTAAATATATGAATGTTTGTACCTTTCCTATTCTTTCACCTTCTATTAACAGTTCTTGGTCTTGTCTTCAATTTCGTTGTTCAGATATTTGGTTTTGGTGAAGTTTATTTTTTGACCTATTTCTCGAGAGTTCTTGTAATTCTTTTTTTGTGTTGGCGATCACAATGATATACGAGGCTGCTTTGAAAAGTCCGTGCAAAGTCCGAGAGATGGCACAACCGGCGCGTATCGAGGTCATGTTTAGTTAGTAGCATCTCTTGAATGAACGCACATCAAGTTTCAGCCATATTGGTCTATTTCTTTGTGTTTGGCATTCGTGTGAATCAAGGAAGTCGAGTGATTTTCAAGAAATGGACGAAAAAGAATTTCGTGTGGTGATTAAACATTACTTTATGAAAGGCAAAACGCCTCAGGAGACTAAAGAGAAGCTTGATAAACATTATGATGACTCTGCACCTTCGATTAGAACAGTTTATAAGTGGTTTCAAAATTTTCGGACTGGCCATATGGGCACAAGTGACGCTGAACGTTCTGGACGGCCTGTGGAGGTCACGACTCCAGAAATCATTGATCAAATCCATGATATGGTGATGGATGACAGAAGAGTTAAGGTGCGTGAGATTGCTAGTGCTGTGGGAATCTCGACTGAACGGGTACATAATATTTTGCATAAAGATTTGGACATGAGAAAGCTATCTGCAAGATGGGTGCCGCGATTGCTCACGCTTGACCAAAAACGGAATCGTGTGAAGTGTTGCAAGGATAGTTTGCAGCTGTTCCAGAAGAATCCGGAGGACTTTAAGCGTCGTTTCGTCACTGTGGATGAAACATGGATACATTACTATACTCCTGAGACCAAACTACAATCTAAACAATGGGTTACCAAGGGGGAATCTGCACCAAAAAAGACGAAGACCGTTCCTTCGGCCGGAAAGGGGACTGTCTTTTGGGATTCGCAAGGATAATCCTCATCGACTATTTGGAAAAAGGGTAAAACTATTACAGGTGAATATTATTCATCGTTATTGGACCGTTTGAAAACCGAGCTGCAAGAAAAAACGCCCGCGATTGGCCCACAAGAAAGTCCTTTTTCATCACGACAACGCACCAGCACACACACCTCAGCAGTTGTGGTCGCAAATTAATGGAAATAGAATTCCAACTCGTTTCACATCCCCCCTATTCTCCAGACTTGGCTCCCTCGGACTACTATTTGTTTCCCAATTTGAAGAAATGGCTGGCGGGACAAAGATTTTAGTCAAACGAGGAGGTGATTGCAGACACTAATTGATATTTTGCAGACTTGGACAAATCCTATTATTCGGAAGGGATCAACAAACTAGAACATCGTTGGACGAAGTGTATAAGCCTAAAAGGAGACTATGTCGAAAAATAAAAAAGGTTTACCCCAAACACATAAGCAGTTTTTATTTTTGCACGGACTTTTCAAAACCAGCCTCGTAATCTGCTTAAATGATTTAATCATTCACCATCTATTAGTAATTTCGTTATTTTCCCACTTTAGTGAATTGAAAATGTCTTCTAGAGTCAACGTGAACAGCATTGGGGATATTAAGTCGCCTTGTCTAATTCCTCTTTTATTTTTGGTTTTATTTGTTTTTTCTTGAAGCATCATTTGCGATGTGGCATTTTTATATATGTGTTCATGAAAAGATGTGTATCTTTCGTCGACTCTGCTATTACTTAAGGCGTTACGCACTGACCATATCTCCATCGAAACAAATACTCATTTATTTTTTCCACTTGTAGTCAAATTGTTTGACGATGGTCCAAAGTTCTGTAGTCCCGTCTAAATTCCGCTTGTTCACGTGGTTACATTTGGCATACTACCATAAAATAAAATTCCAAGCACTTTTTTTTTTAAATGATTTTGATATTTTAACAACTTTTGGAGTTTAAACTTTAGGCAATTCAAATTTTTCTTCCAAACGGTAAATGACAATCAGCACTGCAAAATCACTTTTTTTTCTTTTCAAACTAATGCGGATCCACCTATAAACTCATTTCTTCTACATTTGATAATAAAAATTCTATATGTCGCCCAGTTTTTTTCTGCCTGTCACTGTATAAACAGTTAAAACCTACTATGTGAATAGTCGATCGTCGTGGCCGTTACTATGTGGTAATTTATCATTTTAACGGAAAGAAATAAAACACTTATTATGTATTATTACCACTATATTGCACAAGTTTTGCGACTGCAGTTTCGACCTATGCGGTCATTATCAAGCTTACGTACTAAATTGAATTAAATAGACAAGTCATACTAAAAAAATTAAAGTTAGGTGGTAGGTATAAAATATTATTATAAAACATTATTAGTTAATTCTAGGGTTAATACAATTGATCTTAAGTGGTAGTAGTAATTTTTATGGTTTTATATGACGGTAAATAGCGGTGAATAGAAAAGGTCTAGTTGGTCGTTTAACAGATTACAGTTTTGGTTTTTCCGATGTTTATAAATTTCCAATGATTCTAAGATATTTAATTTGAAACCTTTCTCCGCGTAATGTAGAATTTCTGTATTATGTAAATCGGGAAAGGGGTGTTGGTTTTCTGTACAGTGGTTTGCAAATGAGGAATCTGTTTTTTGTAGTCTATATGATCTAAAATGTTCTGTATATCTGGTTTTAATTTTCTTCCGCTTTGTCCAATATATAAGTTAAAATGCTCGGACTGTAACAGCATATATATTGGACAAAGCGGAAGAAACATTAAAACCAGATATACAGAACATTTTAGATCATATAGACTACAAAAAACAGATTCCTCATTTGCAAAACCACTGTACAGAAAACACGACACCCCTTTCCCGATTTACATAATACAGAAATTCTACATTATGCGGAGAAAGGTTTCAAATTAAATATCTTAGAATCATTGGAAATTTATAAACATCGGAAAAACCAAAATTGTAATCTGTTAAACGACCAACTAGACCTTTTCTATTCACCGCTATTTACCGTCATAAAACCATAAAATTAGTACCTACCACTTAAGATCAATTGTATTAACCCTAGAATTAAATAATAATGTTTTATAATAAGTATTTTTATACCTACCACCTAACTTTAATTTTATAGTATGACTTGTCTATTTAATTCAGTTTTTAGTACGTAAGCTTGATAATGACCGCATAGGTCGAAACTGCAGCCAGCAAAACTTGTGCAATATAGTGGTAATAATACATAATAAGTGTTTTATTTCTTTCCGTTAACCTACTATGTGCATGATACTAAAAAAAGTGAAAAAGTACTTACCAAAAATACTAAAAATTTTAATAGGTGTGCAGTTTGTAGCTTACCTGTAAATAAAAATGATAAATGTATTTTTAATTGTTTTAAAGTTAGAAATATGTCTACCACGACAATCACTTCTGCAATAAAATACAATATAGTCTGTCAAATAAGAACGTGCCCGATCGTATTCTTGAAAAAAATGTGTTTTCGAGAACATTTTTTGCCTCCAATGTATTCTTTTCTGTGCTAATAATGGCGCAATTGCCTTGGAAAGTTCTCCAATCACTTCCTGCATCAATGATCGCCTGGCATTTTTGGGGCATGCTCTCGACGAGATTTTCTGCGTACTTTATAAATTTTTTGAATCTGATGAGACAAAGTTCTCGGAGTCTTACCTCTGAGCTTTCTCTTTACAAGGGACCAAACGTTTTCAATAGGGTTGGCGTCCGGTGATTGTGTTGGCCACTCTAGTACCTTAACGTGGACCCAAGTGAGCCTCTTCACGTCGTGATTTTCTCCCAGCAAAGGTTTCTTCACTGTGCTTCGAATGGTGTCATGGGATACGTTTAAATCCGATTTTCTTAATTTTGCAGCTCCTTGATGCAGCGTCCATTTCGAGTCCCGTGAAAATAAAGATACAATTTGTTTTTTTTCGATTTCCGAAGTGGCTTTGTGTATCGAACCACGTTTTCGCAAGTCGCCGACATTTTTCGTCTCGTTAAAACAATTTTAGCCCACTTCTTCAGAAACGATATCGATTTTTTTAATAAATTTAGCGGCCGCCGAATGTGTAATTTTAGGCCTCTTTGGATGAGAATAAAGAAAAACTGTCTCGAACCTACGCGCAAACAAGTGACTCATTTTGAATTTTATGTGATTTCGACGAAAGTTCGGAAACGACTGATACTTTTACTAAAATGCATCGTAGACAAAGGCTACCTCTACGATTTTTTGTTGAATCGCTAGAATCGCATCTACCAAAAATGAATTATCGCGGACACGTTCTTAGACTTACTTGGGGCGATAGACTGTATTATAAAGTTGTCAAATTTATTATTAAAGAAAAAATATTTAAAATTAAAGAATGCATACGTAAGAAAGTTAAAATTTATATACTTAATTAAAACAGCTTATTTTGGCAAAAACTAAGTATCACCTATGCCGACCGTTACTTCACTGTCGGAAAGTGATAACTTGAAATACATTTATCCATTCCATAGCCATCTCCCAGCAATAAATGAAATTTACGTTCATTTAGCGCCGATAGCTGTGAAATATTTTGGGACAGTTTTGCGTACAGAGCCGATTTTTGAATTCAGTTCCGTTTTTTATCGGACAGCCCATATCAAATGTAAAGTTAAACGAACATAGTATGTGCCAAGAAATTTAGAAGTAACATATTAAAAATCGCTTTGACCAAAAAGATCTCGACATCTAAGTGAAATTTAAAATTTAATTCGACACCTTAAAAACACTCGGACCTGTTAAGTTTATATCATTTTAATTTTTATTTCTGTTTAGAAAAACTGTTATCGTAAATCAAACGACAATATAATTCCATAAAAGGTAAAAATAAATAAGAAAAAGCGAGCCGCTTCGCTTATGCCCACGATAAAATACCCAGCAAAGGTTTCTTCAACGTGCTTTGGACTTTGACATTATGTGCACGAAGATGTTATCGAACAGTGTCATGGGTCACATTCAAACCCGATTTTCTTAATTTTGCCGCTGCCCTTGATGCAGCGTCGATTTCGGGTCCCGTGAAAATAAATATCCGATTCGTTTTTCGATTCCGAAGTGCTTTGTGTACCGAGCCACGTTTTCGCAAGCCGCCGACATTTTTCGTCTCGTTAAAATGATTTAGGAACTTCTTCACAAACGATACCGACTTTTTTAATAAATTTAAAACACCAGCCGCGGAATGTGTAATATTAGGCCCCTTTGGATGGGAATAAAGAAAAACTGTCTCGAACCGACGCGGAAACAAGTGACTCATTTTGGATTTTACACGATTTCGACGAAAGTTCGGAATCGACTGATACTTTTGATAAAATGCGTCGTAGACAAAGGTTACCTCTACCGATTTTTTGTTGAATCGCTAGAATCGCATCTATCAAAAATCAATTATCGCGGACACATTCTTACTTGACAGACTGTTTTATAAAGTTGTCAATTTATAATTAAATAAAAAAGAAGAGTAAGAAAGTTAAAATTTATGTACTTAATTAAAACACCTATCTTGTTAAAAATTTCGTATCACCGATGCCGATCGTTTACTTCACTGTACGAATGTGATAAATCGAAATACATTTGAAAGTCGAGAAATTTGCACATGCAAAATGACCAACAAAGATCCCATGAATGCTATATTCCATGCCTTTCCTCCTACGACTATAGTTTTCTGAGCCTATACTCATCATCCCCAGGTAGGCTTTAGGCATCGGTATCGATCGTGAAGATCCGAGTACCGTGGAGAGTCAAGTTGGAATGACTCGCTGGCTTATAGCAATCATGGTACCTTAAATAAACGAGATACTACTCGTTGGGCAAGATACAGACCCTTGTGCCATCTGTTGAGATTTTCTAACTACATTTATCTATTCCTAGCCATCTCTCAACACCAAATGTAATTTACGTTCATTTAGCGCCGATAACTGTGAAATATTTTGGACAGTTTTGCGTACAGGGCTGATTTTGAATTCAGTTCCCTTTTTTGTCGGACAGCCCCTATCAAATGTAAAGTTAAACGAACCATGTGCCAAGAAATTTAGAAGTAACATATTTAAAAAATCGCTTTGACCAAAAGATCTTGACATCTAGTGAAATTTAAAATTTAATTAGACACCTTAAAAGCACTCGGACCTGTTAATTTTATATCATTTTAATTTTTACTTCTGTTTAGGAAAACTGTTATCGTAAATCAAACGACAATATAATTCCATAAAAGGTAAATATAAATAAGAAAAAGCGAGCCGCTTCGCTTAGGCCCCCGATAAAATACCCAACAAAGGTTTCTTCAACGTGCTTCGGAATTTGACATTATGAGCACGAAGTTCTTATCGAACAGTGTTATGGGACACATTTAAACCCGATTTTCTTAATTTTGTCGCTCCTTGATGCAGCCTCAATTTCGGGCCCCGTGAAAACAAAGATACGATACGTTTTTTGATTTTCGAAGTGACTTTGTTCACCCAGTCAGGTTTTCGCAAGTCGCCGACATTTTTCGTCTCGTTAAAACGATTTAGTCATTTCTTCACAAACGATACCGACTTTTTAATACATTTAGCGGCCGCGGAATTTAGATCTTCCTGATTTTTGACGAAAGTTCGGAATCGACTGATACTTTTTAACTAACATGCGTCGTAAACAAAGGTTTCCTCTATCGTTTTTTTTGTTGAATCGCTAGAATCGCATCTACTAAAAATGAATTATAGCGGACACGTTCTTACTTGACAGACTGTACTTTTGCACTTTCCTCTCTATTCACTATGTTAGCTTCATCAAAAGTAACTTAATTGTTAGGCATGTCATTCCTACATAGGTTAAAAAATGCACACAGTTATTAATTTAGAGACCGGATTACATGCATTTGCATATTTTCATATGCATTTGCATATTTAGACCATTCTCACCGATTATTGCATATTTTACCCAAAATCTAGTAATGATGTATATTTTCCCCATATTTACAATATTTCTCGGTATTACTAGGCAATTGAATTGCTCAAGGTATTATTAATGTCGCCGTCTGGAACCGATCTTATCGCCGGAACATTACCTGCAATAGTCTAAACATCGATTAGGTTATAGTGCCAAGGGTATATCCAAAATTACGACGGTATTTTATTTCTTTGTTTCTTGGTGGGGATATTAAGTGCTAAGTAGTTAGTTTCTAAGAATATTTGTTTGAGCGTGGAACAAATAAACAATTTTCTCGAAGACGAATTTTTATTTTAAAACAAAATATCAGTTTTAACATTATTGTTGACGCGCTTGCATGAGTGTAGTCTTTTTGCAATTTTTAACGTGTTATGTTAAAGTTTAACGTGTACCATGCCACCCGCAAAAAAGTGTCTCTTCGTGGGTAGCTGATTATCCTGAAACATTTACATACGATGGAAATGTTTTATATTGTCGAGTTTGCGAGAAAAATGCTTCGTGCACAAAAAAAGTTTCAAATTGACCAGCATGTCAAGACAAGTCTTTATATCGCAGGATTGCAAAGAAAAGGCCCCACGACAACAACTTATAACAGCAGCAAGTAGCAGTGATTCCACTTCTATAGGCAAACAAAAAAAACACTTTAGCATGGATTTATGTGAAGCATTGCTTGCAAGTAATATTCCTCTCCACAAACTTACAAATCCTACATTCAAAGATTTTCTGCGAAAATATTGCTTGAATCATAAAATACCAGACGAATCAACACTACGTAAAAATTACATACCAACATGTTCTGGAAGAAATACGTAATGAACTTAAGGATGACATTATTTAGATTTCAGCTGATGAAACTACCGACAGTTGTGGTCGCTATATTGCAAATTTAATTGTGGGTGCATTAAGATAAGAGCCTTCTTCTTCCTATTTGGTGGCCTGCAAAGAACTTGACAAGACAAATCATTTTACGGTCGCCAGATTTGTGAATGAGGGTATTAAAAAAATATTTACTGAATCTTCTGCAGATGAAAGAGTGTTTATGTTTCTCTCAGATGCTGCTCCCTATATGATCAAGGCAGCCAAAGTCCTTCAAGTATTTTATCCAAATTTAATTCATGTGACGTGCTTTGCTCACGGAGTCCATCGACTCGCTGAAGAAGTACGATCCACGTTTGGAAATGTAAATAAACTGATTTCATCAGCAAAGAAAGTGTTTCTTAAAGCACCTGATCGCAATAATACCTATAAAGAAAAACTGCTAAATGTGCCTTTACCTCCCGAACCAGTGGTAACTCGATGGGGAACATGGATTGAAGCTGTACTATTTTACAATGAACATTTCGAGGCCATCAAAGGTGTAGTAAATGACTTCAATAGTGCAGAGGCTATGGCAGTTCGTCAATCCAAGGAAGCATTTAACGATTCTGATATTAAAAAAACATAACTTTGATTAGCACTTGCTTTTCCCACATACCTGCGGGTATTAAAAAGCTTGAAACTCGAGGTTTGGCGTTGACCGAATCAATTCAGTTAATAAACTCCACATTGCCAGATGAATTCCCGCGTAGAGTTAAAGAAAAGTTTGAAAACATGCTGTGCAATAACCCAGGCTTTGAACCTTTGTGTCAAATTGATAGTTTTATTAATGGGACGGGTGAACTTTTTGCCAGAAACAATAAGTGTTAACATAGCACCCAAATTCAAATACTGCCCTTAAATACTCAGTGGATGTGGAGCGGTCTTTTTCCACTTATAAAAATATTTTAAGTGATCGAAGACACAATCTTACTACCCAACATTTGGAACAATACCTTATTGTTTACGTGTACAAGAATACAAATGTTAAATAATTTTAAAAAATGTTAAATAATTGTTAATTAAATTTAAACATCGTCGATAACTTGTTAATTTTATGCTGATTTTGAAATAAACAAACTAAAAATTACTACTTTTATTATTTTTTAATATTGCATATTTTGACCCTTTTCATGCATATTTTAAGCATTTTTCATGCATATTTGCTTGTATATTTCAAGATTTTTATGTCATCCCTGATGAACAATTCGGCTTTCAACCAAAGCATGGTACCATTCATCACGCCACAAAACTGGCACAGTACATCTCCAGCGGTTTCAACCGCGGTTTCCGGGTTGGCGCTGTTTTCCTTGACATCTCCAAAGCATTCGATAAAGTCTGGCACGAAGGCTTAATCCTTAAGCTTATCCGTTTTGGCTACCCTTCTCACCTAACAACTCTGGTTCAATCATTCCTCTCCGATAGGACTTTCCAAGTCCGTGTCGAACAATCCCTGTCCGAGGTAAAGAGTATAAGGGCCGGAGTCCCACAAGGCTCCGCCTTATCCCCGCACCTCTTCAATATCTTCTCGTCCGATATTCCTAAGGATCGATTCACCAACCTCCAATTGTACGCTGACGACACGGCCATTACCGCTTCAGCAGCGAGAATTGATCACATCACGGCCCGACTTCAACGTCATCTAACGCGCCTCTCTGACTGGTTTGACCGGTGGAGGATTAAGGTCAATCCAGCCAAGACCCAGGCCATAATCTTTGGAAAAGGCTTCCGCATACCCCCTCCTCAACTCTCACTGAATGGAACTAGGCTCCGATGGGCCAACAACATCAAGTACCTGGGCCTTCTATACGACAAACGGCTCGTATGGAAGGACCAAGTGCCTATGGTCGTGCGCAAGGGAAATCAGCTTCTAGGGAAGCTGTATCCGCTCCTGAATCATCGTAGTAAGTTATCAACTAACAACAAGTTGCTAATTTACAAATCGACAATCAGGGCCGGACTGTCAGGCCTGGTGCCAGATGTCCAAAACTCATCGGACCAAGGTCCAGACAGACCAAAATAAAGCCCTCCGTATCATAGCAGGAGCTCCCTGGTTCGTCCGCAACAATCAGTTGCACAGGGAGTTTGAAATGCCCACGATAAAAGAATTCACGCGTAATGCCCAGCTTCGCTTCCTTGAGAAAGCAGCGGTCCATCCTAACCCCGAGATAGCGAACACTTTCAGAGGCAACGTAAATGTCGGCAATCGATACCTACGACCAACGGACATTCTACCACTAGACTAACTAACACTAGATTCAACATGGACTATCCTTGATTAATTAAGGCCGTAGTTTAGTTGAGCAACTCCTTCAGTTTTAAAAAGTGTAAACAACACACACGACTAACACAATTATAACACCACACCCCCGGAAAATGGGGAACTAGGTTAAGTTAGCAGTAAGTTAGCATTAAGTTAGGTTAAGGTAGGTTAGATCCACATATTAGAAAATTAACCTTAGAGTTAGCATACATCAAATATCTAGACATTGACAAACCAGAATTGTAAAAGGAGTAGAGGGTTTTCCCAGCTCACAAGGAGTTTTAGTGGGTATGCCAACCCTTCAGGTCGGTGAGCCCCACATACCTGGAGCACTTTGGGGCACCCTTACGGTGACGCAGACTGCTCCAGAAATCCATAAAGCGGATTTCTCCCTGTATAAAAAAAAAAAAAAAAGATTTTTATGTTGCATATAATCCGGTCTCTAGTTATTATCATTATAGCAGCCACTTGCAGGAACCTAAATAAAACATTTACAGCCTGATTCACTAAAAAATTCTAAATTTAAAAGTGGTCCAATTTAATCATCAGGGGTTTAAATTGACAAGAGCGTCAGTAAGCCAATTAAATCCAAAAAACTTCGTTCTTATTTATTAGCAAACAGACAAGACTAGAATATTATTTTAAAATTCCACAAACTATTAACTTTCCTACCTGTCTCAAGATCTTATTTTTCGACTCGTACTTTGAATTTATAGATAATATTGTTATATGGCCGCGATATTTACCATATAAAATATAAAACTGCCAAACAGAAACGTCAACTGCATAATTAGAAGTTTTAACTTCCATGGTAACTAAATCGGATCTAAGTTTTATATCATTTCAGTGAATTCGTCGTGGCAGTAACAGCCCCATTCATTAATAAGGTTTAAGTTTAAGACTGGACTAATTTAACAATAAGAAGTTTAAATTGACAAGATAAATTCAAGCCATGAACCTGTGTAGGTGAGGGACCAGGAAACTGAATATCGTTCTTGATTAAATCGATGAAAAGAAGAATTTGTGTCAAAATTCTAACAATTATGAACGTTCGTATCTATTTCAAGGTCTTAATTCTGAATTCTTATTATAAATATACTTATTTATACTATTAAATAGTTATACCAGTGTCAACAACAAAAGTTCACTGGTCAATTCCAGAGTTCATATGCTACAGAAACTAGAACTGGTTTAAGTTTTATAGTTCTGTTGTGAGAAGCTGAGGAACTTCATACAAAACATGAAACTTTCCATTTTCATAAACACAGTAAAAGCGATAACCATATACAAAAACTAATATTTTAAAAATAATAAAAAACATAAGATTACAATGAATGCTTAAGATTTCTAAAAAACCTGAAAGAGGAAATGCTGTTTAAAAACGCGAAACACAGCTCGTACTAATATTCCAACTGAGGCAACGAAACTATCCGTATTTGAATCGAAGTAATATATGCCCGTTCAACATTTAGAAACAGGAAAGCACCTGGTTATGATACGGAAGTGTTAAAATTAATTTGGACATTAAAAAACTGTGCAACATATTCAAAGCCATAATAATAGTGACTTCTACCTGTTGCGATTTTCAAAAAAACTTATATAATTTTTAAAAATGATTTCAGTACTCAAGAAGTGCTCTACTGCATATAGATGCCGATACAGAAATATTGTCAAAAAAAAAAAATGTATTTGTATATATCACAGACCACCAAAACAAAAAAACCACCACCTATTTCCATAGTGCAGTCATATTGCACGTATTTTATTGAAGCTAGATATCAAGAAAACTTCTGGTGTTGACGGAATACCTGACTAGTACTCAAAAAATATGTAACTAACACCAGTGTTCTGTACAACTTTTAAACTATCCTACAGAAAGTTAATATTTTTTCCTGCTGGAAATGCGTTACAGTTTAGCCAGACAAGAAGACCTTGGCAAACGACTACTGACCACTCGCATAACTTTCAGTAATATCGAAAGTCATGGAAAAGGCTATCAATCAGAATCTTCTAAAATATCTACCATCTTCAGTACCAATGCCGATGTGTTCCAAGGCTCCATACTGTCTCCTACTCTCTTTCTCATTTACATTAACGTTTCTGCGAAAAAGAACCAGAAATCGTATCTACCTTCGCAAATGAGAGTACGCTTATTTCTTCATTCACTTTGAATGCTCGAGGAGTGGCTGCTCATGCAAGTATCCGCAGACAGTAGAAAGTCTTTCAACTTAATCAAGACCTGAGAGAAAATTTTATCTTGTGGTGACAGTAAACCAAGTAGAATTTAACGTTACATAAACCCAGGCGGCAGTTTTTTCTAAAAAATTAACGTTGCTGAACCCGACATAGTTATGTAGGGGCGTTTCATTTCTCTAGCATCGACATTCAAGTTGCTGGGCAGCAAATATGTCTTGGCATGAATATGTTTTATGTATAGCAAAGAGAGCTTCGCAAAATCGGGGAATATTAATTCGAATTCGGAAGCTATACTCTCCAAAACAATAGTTAATTCTGCCCAAAGCTCAAATTCGATGGAATACTGCTCCCAGGTTTGGAGCTCTGCTCTCAAACATACACTACATTTGTTGGATTCAATACAGAAGAGAGCTATTCTCCTGATTGGAGACCAAGAATTAAGCAGAAACCGTGATTCGTTGGCACATCGAAGGACGGTTGGCGACTTAAGTCTATTCTACCAGTATTTTCATGCAGAGTCTTTGCTTAATTCCTTCTAAAGCGGTGTATGCTAGGACTACCCGTCGAGCTAATACTTCACATCCGTATGAAGTTCAGTTTGTTACTCGTTGTAGAACCTCCTTCAGGTAATCTTTTATGTGGAGAGTCTTATCTCCTTGGAACGATTTGCTCAGAACTTTGTTTCCCAGCGAGTATAATTTACATCAACTCAAGACCAGCGTGAATCGCTTTTGCCGCACACGCGTCGCTCCTGTAGCGCCTTAAGAATTTCCCTACAACACGTGTCCTATGCCCATAAAAAAACAAAAATCATCAGACAAGGTACGTCATGATCTACTCTTACAAATCCTGTACGAGGCAGAAATTCACCCAGGAATGATCCAACAAACAGTGTTATTTACTTTAAGTGAAATCAGGAGATGAATGAAAAAAATTAAATGTTTTTACTCTAAGATACAACAGTGGAATATTCAAACTGTAAAAACTCATAATTTATCGGATTATAACAATTTTTAGTGTTCGATACGGAACACTTATAAGATCACTTCGGTGTCCGTCCGTCTGTCTGTCCGTCTGTCACACCCGATTTTCTCCGAAACTATTTAACAAAATTTGGCACTAATATAGAAATTAATGGCCCAATCAGAGCCGTGTAGTTTTGAAAGTTAAATTTTGACTTAAGGGGTTAGTTTTGGGAAGTGCAATCGGAAGTGAAAAAAAAAAATTTACCAGATCATCGAGTGGTGTGTCAAATGAAAGGTTGTAAAAACAAGAGTCCAAAAATATTTATGATGTAATACTTGTGCACACTTTTCTTTGTGTTATTTTTAAAAAATTGCCAAAAATCGCTACCCCCTCTTATCTCGAGAAGTACTGATCAAAAAATGTTTAATAAACTCTGGAATATTCTCCACAAGGTGTAGATTGAACGAAAAATTATCATGAGTGCATTACCTTTGATAACATTGGTCAACGTGATTTTTTCACAAGGAAACTGAATAGAGACCCTAGTTCAGTTCTTTATGCTAAATTCAAATATGTCATCAGATTTCTTCTATCAGGCATAGTTTTCTTGTGACAATCATTTTTGTGTAATATACTTCTCTATATTAGGATTACATTGTTATAATTCTTGTAAATATAGAAGTGGGAATTTGTATTCAGAATAATTTGTCACCAGGCAGACTTATTCATGTTGAAACATGTTTTAACTCTGTCCAGGCTTAATGATGTTTAAACCTCTCCTATCTTGTACAAATATTGCACCTTTTTAGCAAGCAGAAGGCCAGTAGTCAGTATTGTAATTGTAGTGAGTCTGGTCAAACGTGTACCTACTTATTCTTGTGCGGTGTTTATTGTTTTTATTTGTAAGTTTTTTTTTATAAACGTTTCAAAATGCCAAGAAAGTGTGTAAATCAACCAAACAATTTCTAATACGTGTGTGGTGAAGTGACCTTCAAGTCTCGGAGGCGCTTGTGACAAAATGTTACGAGCTTTATTTTGGGTGTAAAGGGTGATTTTGATTAAAACTAGGCCCCAAATTTATGCTGTGTATTATGTGTTAGGCTTCTCACTGGTTGGGAAAATGGTACTCATCATATGCCGTTTTAGGTCCCTATGATTTGGAGGGAACAGAAGGACCATTTAACTGATTGTTATTTCTGCTTAACTAACATTAAAGGAATTACGTCCAAAACAAAATATACAGTTAAGTACCCCAATTTGGCAACTCCGATTAGACCTGTGCCACATAGTAAAGAGTATCCTGTACCAAAGTTTCCAGATTTCATGACCTTTAGTGATAACTTCGACTCAGACCCAGTTCATTCTGAAGACGGAAAAAAAGCGAGAAAGGGTGATCCTACATTTGAAGCAAGTAGTTCATCAGAACCTCACTTTTTATCCCAAGAAGATCTTAATGATCTTATACGGGATTTAAATTTGTCTAAACAGTTAGCTGAGCTTTTAAGTTCCAGTTGAAATCTACTCTAAAAAGATTTAAGGATATGCGTTTATCGTACACGCCATAGCGATTTCAGTGACTCAGAAGACCATGTAGTTTTTTATAATGATGTTTGTGCAGTATTGGAGGCTCTTGGACATCAACTCCAGCCAGATGAGTGGCGATTGTGCATAGACTCATCGAAAGTCAGTTTGAAGGCTGTACTACTACATAATGGGAATGAATTATCATCAATACCTGTCGCGCATGCCGGTGATATGAAGGAATAGTAGGGATAAGGAGTCTCACTACATAAGGAAACATGGCCTAAACGTGAATCTCTTATTCCTTGGCATAAATCTGTAGCAAATACCCCATTAGTACATCCCAAAAAGGTGTATTTAGCTCCCCTGAACATAAAACTGGGGCTTATAAAAAATTTTGTTAAAAAATGGATAAAGCTTCTACTGCATTTATGTATTTGAAATCTAAATTTCCTAAAATAAGTGATGCAAAATTGAAGGAAAGGAATTTCTATAGGGCCCAAATAAGATCATTAATATCGGATGATGAACATTTTGAGGAACTGTTACATCCATCGGAAAAAGCAGCGTGGAAATCATTCAAAAATATCTGCTGTGGATTTCTTGGCAATAATAAAGTAGAAAACTATAGTGAAATAGTGAGTGATCTTCTGACTTCATACAAAGAAATGGGCTGCAACATGTTCTGAAAAATTCACTTCTTGGGCTCCCACCTAGACTTCTTCCCTGGAAATCTTGGGGCTCTCTCTGATGAGCGTGGTGAGCGTTTTCATCAGCAGATTTCTACTATAGAAAAGAGGTACTAAGGTAAATGAAGTCCCAGTATGCTGGCCGACTACTGCTAGATCATGAAAAGAGACATCCCGAAGGCAAAATATGACCGAAAATCGTCATATAAAACTATTTAGGTTAGACAAAATTAGACGTGTATTTATTATTCAGTGTTTTGTAAGTATTAATTATTTTAAAATTTTAAACACGTGCCACAAAAAACCCCTTTCCTGATGGATAAAATCTGAGAACATATTTAAGCTCAACATGGAAAAGATAAATATATTTCGTTAATTTAGCCCTTGTGAAAGAAAAAAAAAATTTTGTAGACCAGTGTAATTTATCTGGTATATAAAAAAATACAAAAATTTTGAGATCAGTTTTTAACAAAGATCGGAAAAAAAACTTTGTTGAAAACTCATTTAGGGTAACACCTTCTTTATTTTAAAAGCAATTACTGTACTGAACACTATTTGCGTAAGTTTGACTTGCACTTGGCAGGTTTTATTTTGAAATAAATTTATGTACTTTTAGCTCACTTGCTTGTATAAAATAAAATTATTTAAATTTTTTTTTGTAACACTTACATATAAAAGGGTAATAAATTAAATATGTAGGATAAATTATTTATAGTTGGTACGGTAATCGTCTAAAAATTTTCCTTAACATGCTCGGCAGAGCATTGTACCAAACAAAAAATGCTACGTTGTAATATCATCATAACGTGTAATTTGTTTAAATTTTTCATTTGAAACACTCTGTAATATTTAATTCATGTACTAAATAGAATATTCAGTTTTATAATATAAGCCATTATTACAGTAATATAATTTATTCTGAATGTGAATCATCTAACTCTACAAATAGGAAAATTCAATTTTAATATTATTACTGAATTGTAATCACGTTTATTTCCGTATGCTAGCCCTATTAATATTAAATAATATGAAGGAATTATTTGTGCTGTCGTTACAATGACTAGTAGTTAGTTTGAAAAGACCATTGATTATGATAAAACCTTATTGTTTGTTAGAAATTAATTAAATTAAGGGTTAAAAACCCTGGTAGCAACATAGTCGCTAAAATATGAAACAAGGGATAATAAATTTTCTATTACAAATTTCTAATTGCAAAATAAACGCAACGAGATCAACGAAGTTTTGAGACAGCAACTAACCATTGCAGGACAGACAGTGGCCAGCAAAAAGAGGCCGAAAGACATTAGATTGAAATATAAGACCAGATGGAATGGAGAAGAGAAGTTGGGAGCAAAGGCAGGCAGAATACACCTGAGTACGCCGAAATAAACAGGACAATAAAGAGGGAGATTAAGAAACACCTGAAAAAAAACAAAGAGAACTTTTTATTGAGAAGGTGATTGAGAGAAATCGATGCCTGAAATGTCGAAGAAAGATCCAGGCAATAAAAATAAGGAAAATATACAACGCGAAGTTATAAATCTAAATTCCGAGGAGCTACCGAATATAAAAGACTTTAAAATAAAAAAGGCTTTAAAAGATCTTCAGAACTACAAAGCTCCTCGATGAGCCGCCATACTAACAGAAATGCTTAAGGAAGGCAAGGAAATTGTTGTGGAGAATCTTAGAAGCCTTTTCAATAAGTGTCTTCACGAAAGCAAAATTCCCACAGAATGAGTAGAAAGTGAAGTTATCCGTCTCTTTAAAAAAGAAGACGAAAAGAGCAACATCAGAAACTATCGACCTATCTCTTTACTCTCTCAGATCTACAAATTATTCATGAGGATCATTAATAACCCACTTACAATAAAAATGGGTACATAACAACCTGTCGAGTAGGTTGGATTTAGAAAAAGGTATACTACATCTGACCGCCTTCTCACACCATCATCATTAATAGAAAAAGCAAACGAATGCAATTTGCAGCTATATAGAGCTTTTGTCGATTGTGAAAAGGCGTTTGACAAAAATGAACTATGGACCGTAGAACAAGCAATGAACAACTGTAGAATCGACTATACATACAGACAATTTATACACAGTATATACAGAAATGCAACAATGACATTTCTGCTAGAACACTTCGACAGGGTGATGTATTCAGATCCGACAAAAATTGGCATAGATATTTATGGTAAAAAACTCAGCCATCTCAAATATGTAGACGACATCATACTAATTAGTCCGAATTTTGAAGACCTTCAGACCATACAGCTCTCAGAAGAGTTGGAAAAGTTCGGACTAAAAATGAACAGGGAAAAGACAAAGATCATGACAAATACTGAGGACAGAGACCCATCATCTTGAACGACTGCTCACTAGACATGGTCAATGAATACATATATTTTGAAGCTGATCAAAGGCAACCAGACAGCTGAGGTAATAAGACGAACAAGACTAGCATGGGCAGGATTCGGAACCGAGTTGATTATTGAGAGGTACTAAAATGCCCTAATTGTTGAAAAGTAGAGTGTTTACTAAAGCAAATATGAACCAACTAACAAAGACTCAGAGGGCCATGGAGAGAGCGATGTTGAACATAAAGTTGTCGTATAGAAAAACAAATGAACAGATTAGGAAATCCACACGGGTCTCGGTTGTGAAAAACCTGATTTCCAGACGTAAATGGAGTTTCGTGAGCCACAATTGCAGACAGACGGATGATCATTGGAATCTGTTGATCCAACAGTGGAGCCCTCAATCGCCTCAAATGCGTTGGGGCGATGATTTAAAAAGAGTCGGGAACATACATTGGAAGCGCATGGCATAAAATGGAGGCAGATCGAGAGATTTGGGAGAAGTCTATGTCCAGAGTTCGATGGCAGAAGGCTAAAGAAGAAGAAAATAAACGCAACATGGTGGGTATATATTAACTTTTACCCTTAAGTATTAGTTACTCAAAAGTTAGAGTAGACAAGAGGCTAAGATATGAAAAATATGGTACGACAAAGTAGTATAATTTTTTATCTAGCATACCGAATGCCCACGATTACTAGTCAAGCTCTTATTTTAAAATAAAAACAAATATTAGGTTCATCATACTTATTTTGACCGCAGGAGGTACTACATTATAACTAAACACTTGGATGGAAAACTAAAACTTGTTATTCTACCCTCTACTTTTAATGTTACCTATATAAACAAACAAATGACTATCGCTTACCTTTCAAATTTTAGAGTTTTATATGGTTCAAATAAGACAGAATTTGACTGTAAAAACGAGTGATTACCATTGGAAGCGAAGTCAATTTTTTTATTTTTTATGGAACAACCTGTATACGGTCGGCCAAGAAAGAACATGTGTGTGCCTATAACTTGTAGTCGGTAAAAAAAATTCCTTTTTTTTTCAGGTTATTGTTGGCACCCTTGCAGACAATGGTTAAATAATATATCATCCAAAAGGTCCAAAAATAACGCCTACAGCGGCTGCTAAGTATATTGAGAGTATTCGTGAAAAAATGGGTGCAACGATACTCTCAGTTAAAAAAATGTTGACAATCCTTCAGAACGTGGTTCGAGAGGAAAAGTGTCGAAAAGGGACGAAAAAAAAATTATTATTAACATATTTTCCCGAAATCATTCATTAAATTTGCGTCGAAGTGCACAAAAATTAAAGCAGAAAAGTTTGGATATATTGTTTGAAATGTTTAGCACTCATCTTCGGTTTAACGATTTGAAGTGGCTGAGTATAATCAAGAAATCATTGCTGAGCGAAAAATACATAGAGATACGACTTGCGTGGACAGAAGGAAATATAGATCGAGACTGGAGTAATGTAATTTTTTCTGATGCAGCTTTATTTTAGGGTTATGTTATCACTCCATGAGCATATTTAATTTCTACTAACCAGTTGGTTCAGTGCACCGCGAAACATTTTGTGAAGATCTATGTTTGGGGAGATCTTTCGTAAAAAGGTTTTGGGAGACTCTTCATCTTTACCTTAAGGGAATATTTCCTTCCTGCTGGAAATGTGTCACAGTTTAGCCGATACCTAAAAAAGGCAAGAAGACCTTGCCAAATAACTACCGACCAGTTGCACTGCTTTGAATAACATCGAAAGTCATGGAAAAGGTTATCAATCAGCTTCTAAAATATCTTGAAGGATTCAACATTATTAACGCTCACCAATATGGCTTTCGTAAATATAGATCAACAGGAGATCTTCTGACTTATGTAACACATGTTTGGAACAACGCAATTGAACACTTTGGAGAATCTCGAGCGGTTGCTCTTGACATATCCGAGGCATTCGACCGTGTTTGGCAAGATGGATTGGCGAAGCTACGCTCTTATGGTATGTCTGAAAAGTTCTGTTTGTGGCTCTCATGTTTCCGCAGAGAGCGTTCTTTACGAGTCGCAGTCGACGGATTTCTTTCTAACCCCTTCACTATCAACGCCGGTGTGCCCCAAGGCTCCATACTGTCTCCTACTCTCCTTCTCATTTACATTAACGATCTGCTGGAAAAGACCGGGAATCCAATCTATAGCTTTGCAGATGACAGTACGCTTATCCCTTCATTCGCTTTGAACGCTCGGACATCGGCTACTCAGGCGAATATCCGCAGACAACAGGGGGTCGTTCAATTTAACAAAGACCTGCAAGAAATTCTATCTTGAGATGACAGTAACCAAGTGGAATTTAACGCTACAAAAACCCAGGCGACCGTTTTTTTCTAAAAAAGTTAACGTTGCTGAACCCGACATAGTCGTGTCGAGGCACTCCATTCCCATAGCATCGTCACTCAATTTGTTGGGCGTTAATTTGGGAGCAAATATGTCCTAGCATGAACATGTTGCAGGCATAGCAAGGAGAGCTTCTCAAAAGTTGGGAATATTATTTCGAACCAGAAAGCTCTACACTTCACAACAACTGTTAATTCTTTACAAAGCTCAAATTCGACCAACTGTGGAATACTGCTCCCATGTTTGGGGCTCCGCTCCTATACACACACTGCATTTGTTGGATTCTGTTCAGAGAAGAGCTGTTCGTCTGACTGGCGACCCGGAACTGACCGGTGGCCTTGATTCGCTGGAACATCGAAGAACGGTTGGCGACTTGAGTCTGTTCTACAAGTATGTTCATGGAAAGTGTTCGAAGGATGTAGCTCGCTTAATTCCTTCCAGAGCGGTGCATGTTAGAAATACATGTCCCGCTAATACTTGACATCCGTATGAGGTTCAGCTTGTTACTCCGCGTACAAGGCTTTTCAAGCAATCCTTTATATGGAGAACATCATTCCTTTGGAATAATTTGCTTAGGGCTGTGTTTCCCACCGAGTACAATTTACAGTGATTCAAGAACAACGTGAATCACTTTTTCCGCACCCATGCCGCTCCTGGAGCGCTTTAGAAAGTTCCCTGCAGTACGTGTGCTAGACCCATAAAAAAATTACCTACAAGTTGAATGTTAAAAAAAAGCTCCAGTTTTACAAGAAGGTATTAATACCGACTGCCAAACGATGCATTATGGGGACAAAACGTATTAATTTTTACCGAAATTGATTTTCTGGCCGTAATTTCCAAGGAAACTTAATATATATATGTATATATATATATATATATATATATATATATATATATATATATATATATATATATATATATATATATATACGAGGCTGGTTTGAAAAGTCCGTGCAAAAATAAAAACTACTTATGTGTTTGCGGTAAACCTTTTTTATTTTTCGACATAGTCTCCTTTTAGGCTTATACACTTCTTCCAACGATGTTCTAGTTTGTTGATCCCTTCCGAATAATAGGATTTGTCCAAGTCTGCAAAATATCCATTAGTGTCTGCAGTCACCTCCTCGTTTGAATAAAATCTTTGTCCCGCCAGCCATTTCTTGAAATTGGGGAAGAAATAGTAGTCCGAGGGAGCCAAGTCTGGAGAATAGGGGGGATGTGAAACGAGTTGGAATCCTATTTCCATTAATTTTGCGACCACAACTGCTGAGGTGTGTGCTGGTGCGTTGTCGTGATGGAAAAGGACTTTCTTGTGGGCCAATCGCGGGCGTTTTTCTTGCAGCTCGGTTTTCAAACGGTCCAATAACGATGAATAATATTCACCTGTAATAGTTTTACCCTTTTCCAGATAGTCGATGAGGATTATCCCTTGCGAATCCCAAAAGACAGTCGCCATAACCTTTCCGGCCGAAGGAACGGTCTTCGCCTTTTTTGGTGCAGATTCCCCCTTGGTAACCCATTGTTTAGATTGTTGTTTGGTCTCAGGAGTATAGTAATGTATCCACGTTTCATCCACAGTGACGAAACGACGCTGAAAGTCCTCCGGATTCTTCTGGAACAGCTGCAAACCATCCTTGCAACACTTCACACGATTCCGTTTTTGGTCAAGCGTGAGCAATCGCGGCACCCATCTTGCGGATAGCTTTCTCATGTCCAAATGTTTATGCAAAATATTATGTACCCGTTCAGTCGAGATGCCCACAGCACTAGCAATCTCACGCCCCTTAACTCTTCTGTCATCCATCACCATATCATGGATTTGATCAATGATTTCTGGAGTCGTAACCTCCATAGGCCGTCCAGAACGTTCAGCGTCACTTGTGCCCATATGGCCAGTCCGAAAATTTTGAAACCACTTATAAACTGTTCTAATTGAAGGTGCAGAGTCACCATAATGTTTATCAAGCTTCTCTTTAGTCTTCTGAGGCGTTTTGCCTTTCATAAAGTAATGTTTAATCACCACACGAAATTCTTTTTCGTCCATTTCTTGAAAATCACTCGACTTCCTTGATTCACACGAATGCCAAACACAAAGAAATAGACCAATATGGCTGAAACTTGGTGTGCGTTTATTCAAGAGATGCTACTAACTAAACATGACCTCGATACGCGCCGGTGGTGCCATCTCTCGGACTTTGCACGGACTTTTCAAACCAGCCTCGTATATATATATATATATATATATATATATATATATATATATATATATTGCTTTCTTCCAAAAAAACACTTTTTTAGGCAATAAAATGAGTCTCAGTCACGCAATTTTCTAGGCATCTCAATAATTTCTTTCATATTCGTTGTTTTTGATATCTCTTTCGATCTGTCTGGGCGAATTTTTTATTACTGACGGTGAGTTGAACTTATTTTGCAATAAATATAGTTTTTAGCCATTTACACCAAGAACATCAAATCTATCATAATCCTATGTAAAGAGGAAAAATGATCAGATGAACCTTTCCTAAATTTAAGGTTTTTAAACCAGGAACTTCCCTGGTGCTCGCTACATTATGTTATGTTAGGTTTGGAATTCGGTACATTAGGTTATGTTAGGTTCGCTACATTAGGTTATGTTAGCTTTTGTCTTCGCTATATTAAGTTATGTTAGGTTTGGAGTTTAAAGCCTTAAGCTTACGAAACGTTCATCTGATCATTTGAAAATGAAATAAAACGTTGGCAATCCCAGTCGTCCGTTGCAAACCCAACCGAGAACTTGTGGTCATACATCAAGCAGAAGCTTCGTAATAAAAAGATGTACACAGTGAAGCAGCTATCATGGCAAATTCGGGCAGTTTGGACATCTTTGTCTAAGAATATGCGGAAAACCTGGTCGAAAGTATGCC
The DNA here is from genome assembly GCA_019049505.1 of Pachyrhynchus sulphureomaculatus. Classification (NCBI taxonomy): domain Eukaryota; kingdom Metazoa; phylum Arthropoda; class Insecta; order Coleoptera; family Curculionidae; genus Pachyrhynchus; species Pachyrhynchus sulphureomaculatus. The sequence continues at coordinate 64,573,798 of CM032452.1, read as the reverse complement.
GCCGAAGGTGCCAGGCAATTATCGACGCTAATAGGAACTGGACGAAGTACTGAATCATTAGCATTTTAGTGGCAATCCTTTACTATCGAATGATGTAAAAAACTTTTAAATAAATATATATTTTTAATGAACAATACGCGACACGTTCTTACTTGATCGATTTATTATACTATTTATATTCTATGGAAAAAAACTGGACATAAAACATGCATCATATCCTATACTTGTTTTTTACTGTTGTTGAAAAAATGACTATTGAAAATGTCAAATAATGCATGAATATTGTATTTTTGACAAAAAAGACATAAATATGTAAACAAAATAATACCGTTCATTATACAGGGTGTTCCTTAAGAAATAACAACGTTGATTTCGTTTCCAGTGATACTTGTTTTTACAGTCAAACTCTGTACTTATTTGAACCATATAAATTTCTAAAATTTGAACTTAATATCTTTTTTAAAATGAGAGCTTGAATAGTACTCTCGTGGACACTCGGTAAATAGTATAAAGGAAGTTTGAAACAAATGAATTTCTTTTTTGAATTTTCAATTACTGTTAAAAGTGGATTTATTAAGAATAAAATATGTTTTGCCCGAGATAGCTCCCTGATAAAATATGCAGGGTTTGCTAGAAATAGAAAATATGATGTAAAGAAACAACAATATGAAGCGTTGAGGTTAGAGTGGGCCAACCTCGCCAGTTGTGATTTTAAGAAAAACGCTTTACAACATTGTACAAATTTTTGTCAAGCTGTTTTAGGCCCGTGTTGAAAGTAGATCCTTAAATTTCTGACTTCGTAAGTTCAAGAAGTGACAGATTCTAAAAACATATTACATTCTATTTATTTGAAACTGATAGTAACAAAAATGGACTGTCCGGCCGTCCTATAACAGAGGCGTGCTATCTATTCCCAGGTATTTTTCAGGTAACAATGCTCTTTTGTCAAGAAGTTTTATTGCCGATCAAATCATTTTATTTAGATACCTTCGTATTAACCCAACTATAAATACATATTTAGAGCAGTATGCCCAAGTGTCAAGCCAGTTACTGACCAGTCAGTTAGTGTGTTAACAAAATGTCCTCTCCAGCGAAACGCCAAAAGCCAAATAATGAAAAGGGCATAGTTAAAAATATATTTGACTACATTAAAAAAGATTAAAATTGCGATTTAAGTGTGGATGATTGTGTGACAAAATGGCCGGAGTTGGTAAAACTGCAGTTTTAAGTGAAGAAAAAGAGGAGGTGTACACTCTCCAAAAAAGAGACCAGGCAGAAAAGAACTTCATTTGATAGATAACACAAAATAAGTAGTAAGGTGTATTGTTCATGACTTTTTTATGGAAAAAAGAATTCCAACTTTGGGTATAATCCTGCAGGATGGGACAACCCACCTAGAAATACCGAAAATGAGTAGAGTACAATTATGAAGTGTTTTAAAATTTTTTAAAACACACATTTTTATTGGAAAAAAGTGTGAAAAAAAATCTTTATTGATAGAAAGTGGAGAAATTGTACACTGGAGAAGAGACTATTTAAAGAAAGTTAAAAAAGCTGCCTCTGAAGGAAAAAGGATATTTTTATTGCTTAGATTAGACGTGGATAAGTGAAGGGTACACAGTCAAGAAATTTTGGCAAGATGGGTATATCAAAAATGCTCGCCAAGCATTCAATGAAGGTCTCTCTACTGGTCTTAAACCGCCATCTGGGAAGGGACGCAGGTTAATTAACACGCCTATTAGAAGTAAAAGTGGTTTTGTAGACGGAGGTCTTTTAACATTCGTATCCAAGAAAACAGGATATGATTACGAAGTTATGAATTCCGATGTATTTGAAGATTCATTTTTTGTTACTATAATGGATAACGCAAGCTATCATTTTAAAAAATTAAAACGAGTGCCAACATTGGGTTGGCTGAAAAATGACATGACCGAGGAAAACATTTCATTTGCAAGAGACAGCGTTAAGAGAGAATTATTAGAACTTGTAAAACTTGAAGCTCTCAAAAATAAAGACAAGTACTCACGTTTCGTCATCGTATTATTCGCAAATAATACATATACGCCCAGGCACACAACCACTGCCCACAACTATTTCAGACTATTTAGCCCTAAACAATAAAAAAAGGGTCGTTCTTCTGTTGTATTCAAACATAATATTAGACCGATGCTACATGGTATTCCAACAAAGTTGTTAAACTGATGCATTACAGGTAAAATGTAGGTAAAACTCTGGGGCTCGAGTGTCAATGCCTCATATCTGAAATTGAAACTTTCGAAAAAGTAAGGTTAAAAGTCACAAAGTTTAAAAGTTTAATAAAATTTTTTAACGTGGTTATAATGTGTACTGATGTATTTACACCTAAAAAATTTGAAAACATGTATTTCCATTTTCAAAGTTAATTTATTTAAAAATTAAACTTTCCATGAAAAATTTCAACGTTTTTAAAGATCAATTTTTAATCTGCACAAAATTACGGTTTCGGCAACCAGGATTTTTTTTAGAAAACCAAATACAAAACACAAAAATTAATTTCATAGAAGGATTTTCTTGAGTATCGAGAAAGTAAATACACCCTAAAAAACCAATAAAAATGTTTACAAAGTAAAAGTAAACTTGTGAATTTCAAAAAATATATATCGATTTGTCAGGGAGAGTTAGCACACTTAGGTTCGAATATTATTTTTATTGAGAGGCCTGTAAGTATTTTATTGGAGAGTTGTTGCTAAAAATTGAAATTTCTGTTTGTACAAATGTAACAAAAAATGAACATTTTAGGCCAGCAACGAAAAATAACCTTTAGATTTAAAAGTAGATAACAAAAAATAATAGCTTGATCGTTAGAGTTCTAACAAAGTAATGAAAACTTTACATCGACCACTAAAAATGAACAAAGTCCATATTTCCACAAAGACCACTGTTCTCTTATCTGTCAGTCCTTCGCAGGACAAGCCTCGTCGTATCACGAGATTGATTGGCAGATGAGAAAACAGTGGTCACTGCTGATATAATGACTCTGATCACTAATAGTAGTTGACATAGATTTTTATTACTGGGTTAGAAATCTAACGATCGAGCTGTCTAGAGGTAGTTGTTTGTAGCAATTCCTCTGGTGGTGTTGAGCATTATTCAATAAAAAAAGTATTTATTAAAAGTTTCCTACATCATTCGACATTAAAATGCTAAAGGTTCAGTAGTTCGTCCACTCTTAATTTTTGGAAACTCGTAGACACTTAAAAAAGGGACGTACAGAGCTCGCAATAGGTATGGGGGAACGATCGCCACCAGTACTTTTAAAATAAAATTTAAAAATCAGTTTTTAAAAGTTTTAAAATTTCTAGAAAATTTCTTAGATATATTTCTTTTTTATTTTGTTCAGAATATTATCAGTTTTAATTTAGGCTTGAACTAATAAAGTGCCAAACTGGAAACAAGAATGATGGTTAACTGAGTTAGCTTTGAGCGGCAGCAGCAGCAAACTCATAGTATCGAGTAGCAGCAGCAACAAGAGCACTTGAAAATGCCAAATGAGATTTTCGCGAAACGTCGTGCAAATTCATTCTTAGACGAACGAATTAAAACCCAGAATTTTAATGTATTGTGTATATATATATATATATATATATATATATATATATATATATATATATATATATATATATATATATATAATTCGTTCGTCTAAAAATGAATTTGCACGACGTTTCGCCAAAATCTCATTTGGCATTTTCAAGTGCTCCCGCTGCTGCTGCTACTCGTTACTGTGATCTTGCTGCTGCTGCCGCTCGAAGCCTACCGAGAAACCGACGTGCGGTCGCCGTCTTTTATAGGTCGGCGTCTACGCTGATTGGAGATTGGGGGTTGGAAGTGTTTGGCCGAGCATCGGTGTTTGCCGGCTGGGTGGTAATTACGGGTTCCAGCTCTATGCTGACTGTTGCCTTATCGATGTTTTGGTTATTCCTTGGTTTAGCTAGTAGACCCTTCCATGTAGTGGAGATATTCAGTGCATCATCTCGCTTATTTAGCTGTCCATTCTTTTCGATTTTCAAGACTTCCCTAACTATGCGTGTTTTATAATGTGAAATCGAGGCTATTTGTTTAGATCTCTCAAAATTGATGTTGTGACCAGTATCATGATGGTGCTGTAAAAGAGCTGATGTTGTTTGTGTGTTTTTGATACTTATTTTATGTTCTTGGATCCGGGTGGAGATTCTTCTGTTTGTTTGTCCTATGTACAAGTTTTTACAGTCTCCGCATGGGATGCCGTGCTGCCTTTCCACAGACAAGGACAGAAGAACGTGACCTCAACCAGAGTAGAGTCCTATTACCGTAAGTGAAAGGAGTTACAGATAGGATTGGAAGAGTTCTAAAAAAACACAACATAGGCACTTCACACAAACCACAAAACACTCTGGCAGACATCCTGGGTAACCCCAAGGAAAAGAAAAAAACTGGAGAACCATGGAGTTTACAGCATCCCATGTGGAGACTGTAACAAATTGTACATAGGACAAACAAACAGAAGAATTTGAACTAGTTACTAACAGTTTCAAATGGCGGCTTGTTAATGTTTCTAAATTACGAATTTTTACCAAGTGTTTCCTACTTTAAATCAATAGAGAGAAAAAAAATGTATGGAAGTTATTCTGCAAATTATTTTAAAAACTTTTACGTCTTTTTAGCTACCAAAAAAGGTACAATACTAGGAGTTTAATAGGAAAACTGTACACAGAATGACACCTAAAGCGGGCTCGGGGAGCAAAAGTTAAATTTTTAGTTCTAGGTGAAAATACGGAAAATACACAAATAAAACAAAAACCTTGCAATTTAATATTTTTTATTAATTATAATTCATGTTCTATATGGTCGCCCCTATTTCTAACACAAATTCTCATTCTTTTTCTTAAATTACTTTTCACAACGCTGGTTGTGAGGTGCCGCCTCATTTCGTCAGCCGCATCAATTATTTTTTGTCTTAGGACATCCACGTTTTCGATAGGAGTCATCTGGTCGTATACGAGACTTTTCATGTGACCCCACACATAAAAATCCATCGGTGTTAGGTCTGGGCTTCTCGCCGGCCAAGGTATGGGTCCGCCTATTCCAATCCTTTTGTTGGGATAATTGTCATTGAGCCATGCACGAACACTTCCTCTGTAGTGAGCTGGGCAGCCATTGTGTTGAAAGTGCATGTTTTGTCTCAAACCAATAGGTAGGTCTTCCATCAAATTAGGTAAATCGTTCCGCAAAAAATTGTCGTATTCCTCGCCATTCAAATTATCTGGCAGGAAGAATGGCCCAACCAAATAATTTGAACTTATACCCATCCACATATTTGAGCTGAATCTTGTTTGTGATCCTTTCGTTCTTTTTTTGTTTGGGTTGCCTTCCTTTAGATCTCTTTAGAAGCCCAATAGTGGGCACTGAGGTAGTTTGTAAGACCGTCTTTGTCGAATTTCGACTCGTGAGTCCATAGTATTTTCTTAAAAAAGATGCATCTTCGACATCGGTATTGAGCATAAATCTGCAGAATTCTAATCGTCGCAACGGATCCCCTTCTTCAATGACTTGCACGGGCGTATAGTGGTAAGGGTGTTGCCCAACAGTATGCATTACAAACCATACCTTCCACTGCGAAATACCAAGCTGTTGTGCGACAACATTTGTAGATGTGGTTGGGTCCACCTCAAAGAGACGTCGTATTTCGTTTTCTTCGTCTTCGTCAAAGATACGTGGTCGTCCCATGTCAGTCCGCCGTCTTTGTACGGAACCAGTTTTCTCGTAGTCTTCGATAAGTTCCATCAAACACGCTAACATCAGGTACACGACGAGTAGGATATCGCAGTATGTTTTCATCACGTGCACGCGACGACACTCCTTCGCAAAATCCGTAACACACATTAGGATGTCAGCATATTCCTCGTTGGTATACGTTGCCATATTCACAAGCAGAGATCAAAATCCAGTTACGAGCCAATTCACACAGTCAGAAGATGAAACACAGATATTTTTGAAAAGCACGGTATAGCACATCTACCACGGACGAATCGCATGAGCAGACTAAAAATCATTCAATAATGTTTAGTAAACAGAAAATGTCACTCGCACAGAGAGTACCCCGACCGGAAAAAATGCTTACCCAACCCTTTTTATTGTTCGAAGGTGCAGGTAGTAAACCGGTAATTGGTAGTATCTAAATTCTATTATTATGTTACTCTACATTTGGGCCTATTGAAATCTCATTTCCTTAGAATTTTCAATAGATCCAGTAGATATTATACCGTTTTAGATAGCTAAAAAGACGTAAAAGTTTTTAAAATAATTTTCAGAATAACTTCCATACATTTTTTTTTCTCTTTATTGATTTAAAGTAGGAAACACTTGGTAAAAAATTCGTAATTTAGAAACATTAACAAGCCGCCATTTGAAACCGTTAGTAACTAGTTCAAATTTTTTTGATGATTTTTGATACTTGACATACAGACTAACTAAAAATAACCAAAAAAATCGCACTCGAGAATCTCTAATAAAAAAAAATCGATATAAAAGCAAAAAAACATGTTTTTTTTTTAGAAAATCTTTAAACTTCAATATCTCGAAAACGGTTAAGTTTAGGAAATCATGTCATGGAATCAAATCGGTCAGAAACGACCTAAACTATAACGTCCTTAATTATCTAGGACGTCTTTCCCTGTAACCCTGTATATATATATATATATATATATATATATATATATATATATATATATATATATATATATATATATATATATATATATATATATATGTATATATACCCCCCGCAAAATGTTCAATCGTATGAAAAAATTAACCCTCAAATTTAAAAAAAAATATATTAATGTTTAGACGTCGCATTCATGGATTGAAAATATATTTTTCTTCTCAAACGTTTTTCCCTTTCAACAGCCTCCAGTTAGACTTGTGATTTGAATTTAAGAATTATGAACGTGTTTTCTTGTATATTTTTTGATGCTGAATCCGTTCTCAAGGGCCGTTTCCCCCTAAAATCCTTCAGTTTTCCGCAATGCTCATGTTAAGTGCGCATTAAGGGTGAAAAAAATTCGTTTTCCTTTCAAAAAGTTCCACAAAATTTACGGGAAGCATTGTAGATCAAGTTTTATGATGTAAAATCATAGATGTTATATAGATCTTTGAGAAATTTCATGGTGCACGAGTAATATGGTACGAAGATAGTGAGAACGAAGAGCTTTATTGGAAAAAAAAATTTACACACCTAAAAACTCGACAGGAACTTCAGAAAAAATGTTTCAGACCAAAATTTTAGCATTTTTTCCTGGAAAATGAATGGGCCTATTAGATTTTGCATATACATTATATATATATATATATATATATATATATATATATATATATATATATATATATATATATATATATATATATATATATATATATATACAGTCGACACTGTTTATAGTGAAACTCTATATAGTGAAAAACTCTTTATAGTGCAATTTTTTCAAGACCTACATACATAGCAATATATACGAATTTTCTCTTTATATAGTGAAAAACTTTCTATAGTGAAATTTCGGTCAACATTTTGGTGTTTCACTATACAGAGAGTCGTCTGTAATCGAAAATACATCGAAATATGTTTCCTTATTTAACCACTTTTGACCACTTTTAGGGCATTTTTGGGCCTTAATTCGACATAAATAGATATACGAGCAAATCAGATATCATATCTGGATTCAGTGACTAAAAATACATCGGAATATGTATTTCTCGTTATTATCGTTAACTTGACGACTTTTGACCACTTTGAGGCCGTTTTTGGACCATTACTCGAATTCAATAGGTTTGTTAGGAAACTGGATATCATATCTGGATTGAGTGACCAAAAATACCTTGGAATATGTACATATGTCTAGTCAATGATAAATCAATAGTAAAGTCAATAGTTTTTTCTCTCGGAATGATCAATTTTTTTATCACAGTATTTGCGTAAAATGGCCACTTAAAATATACATTTCCAAAATATGGCTCGAAAGTTCTTTTCTAAATTTTCTTACGATGGTGATTTGATGAAATTTGAGGTCTGTAGGCACTTCTGAACGGTAATGGTTTTTTTCTACCCACTGTGAAACGATACTCTCAGTTAAAAAACGTTGATGATCTACTAGAACCGTTTGGTTCAACGCACTGTAAAACACTGTGTAAAGACCCATCTTTGGGGATGTCTTTCGGAAAAAAGATTGTGGGAAACTCTTCATCTTTACCTACAATTTGAAAGCTGAAAAAAATTATTTTTATTAATACCGACTGCCAAACGGTAGGTTGTCAATAAAAATGTGGAGTGGATTCTCCAAGAGGATAACAACGAAAAACATCGGAGTAAAACGTGTAGCCAATGCAAAGAGGAAATCGGTATCGTCGCACTAAATTGGCTTTCCTAATCGCCCGATGAAAACCGAATCGAGGACGAGTAGTAATATACCAAGCATTCTTCAATTTGCCGTGACAGCTGCTGCGCGGCAAAGATTTACAACAATTTGGAAATCTTCTCTATATTCTTCGGCCAGGTTATATAATAATAATAATAATCTATATCTATTATATATATAAAATGCAACGTCTGTCTGTCCGTTAGTGGGCTTATCCCTCGAGAACCACTTCTCCGATATACGTAATTTCTTAAATTCACACATATTTATGTACCAGGTTATAGATATATATTTTATTACATCTATGATATATATATATATATATATATATATATATATATATATATATATATGTGTATATATATATATAAATATATATATATATATATATATATATATATATATATATATATATATATATATATATATATAAAAATGCAACGTATCTCTGTCTGTCTGTCTGTCCGTTAGTGTGCTTATCACTGGAGAACCACTTCTCCGATTTACGTACTTTTTTTTTTAAAACATACATATGTTCCCTGGACAGGTTATCTATAATCTTATATCTATATTAAATATAAAATGTAACGTCTCTCTGTCTGTCTGCCTGTCTCTCTGCCTGTCTGTCTGTCTGTCCGTTAGTGCGCTTATCCCTCGAGAACCACTTCTCCGATATACGTAATTTTTTAAATTCATACATATTTATGTACCAGGTTATAGATATATATTTTATTACATCTATGATATATATATATATATATATATATATATATATATATATATATATATATATATATACAAAATGCAACGTATCTCTGTCTGTCTGTCTGTCCGTTAGTGTGCTTATCACTGGAGAACCACTTATCCGATTTACGTACTTTTTTTTTTAAAACATACATATGTTCTCTGGACAGGTTATCTATAATCTTATATCTATATTAAATATAAAATGTAACGTCTCTCTGTCTGTCTGTCTGCCTGTCTCTCTGCCTGTCTGTCTGTCTGTCCGTTAGTGCGCTTATCATCGGAGAACCACTTATCCGATATACGTGCTTTTTTTTTGAAAACATACATACAGTCCTGGCCAAATTATTAGACGCACTGTATTTTTTTTAGTAATTTTATGTTTCTTAAGAGTTTTTATGCAATAATGGTATATTTAAACTACAATATTATTGATTTTTTATTTAAAAGAATTGTTGTAGACTACATATTTGTATTTATTTTTAACATATGGCAACACTGTGTTGACAAAGTGATACATGAACGTAAACAAGTACAAACCTGTATCAGTCGCGATCGGAATCGAGTCAGGTACGGACGTGTTTCTGTGGCTTTATGGACTGTGATTGTTTGTTTAACAGTTTTATACTACTCAGTTATTAGTTTATTTTGTATGCAGTGTTTTAAAAAAGTAATTGGACTATTTTCATTATGGGTAGAAAAGGCGATCTTTCACCACGTAAAAAAGCTGAAGTGAAGGCCCTTGTGATTGCGAAAACATTTACAAACCGAGAAATATCACGAAGATTGGAGGTTTCTGAAGCTAGTGTACGACGCATAAAAAAGAAAATTGAGTCAGGGAAGGAATTAAGCCCGAAAAGAAAGAAAAGATGCGGTAGAAAACCAATTTTCACTCCACGGTCAGAGAGATGTTTGAAGAAAATTTGTGTAGAAAACAGATTTGCTACCACAAAGGTAATAAAATCACAACTCCAGGATGCTAGCGTAAATGCTTCTGAGCGCACTGTTCGAAGAAAATTGAAAGAATTAGATTTTAAGGCCTGTCGCCCCGCCAGGAAGCCCAAGTTAACAGCTGCAATAAAAGCAAAGCGCCTGAAGTGGGCCAAACAATGGCAAGACAAAGATGTGGACTTCTGGAGATCGGTAAGATACAGCAATTTAATCAATAATTGATACATTATTATCATTTTCAGTTAAATAAAGCAAATAAACATGGAAGTTTATATATTTTTCCTATTTTTGACAGGTCTGCTTCAGTGACGAAAGCACATTCGAAATTTTGCAGAATAAAGCTCAGTATGTGCGTCGTCGTCATGGAGAAAAGTTTCATCCTGATTGTGTCGTCCCGACGGTTAAACATCCCACCAAAGTGATGATTTGGTCAGTCATCAACGGCAAGGGCACTGGACGTCTGTACGTCGTCAAAGGAATAATGAGGCAAGATCAGTACAAAGAAGTATTACAAAATCGGTTGATTCCGCAGCTCAGAGAATGGTTTCCAAATGGGGAACCATTCACTTTCATGCAAGATGGAGCTCCCTGCCACACTGCTCGGTCTGTTAAAGCTTTTTTGGCAGAAAAAAATATCCCTCTGTTGGATTGGCCGGGTAATAGCCCTGATATGAACCCCATTGAAAATGTGTGGGAGCTGATGAAAAGAGAAGTGGCTAAAGATGTGATTACCAACAAAACCCAGCTCCTAGAAAAGATTATTCATGTGTGGAATCATCATCCTCAAATGCAGGAGACAGTACAATCTTGCATTGATAGCTTGCCGCGCAGAATTAAAGCTTTGATAGCGGCTAAAGGTGGCTCAACTAAATATTGACTTTTACTAACATTAATTTCACTTTTCTTTAAAACTTAATAAACTTATGCTTTTCTAAATTAATGCTGTTTTATTTATGTCAAATAAATAGGTAATTGATTGGATAATATAAAAATAAAAAACAAATCAATTTAAAATAATAAAACGGTACAATATCACTCGGTAATTAATATTTTACATGAAATCTTGCAGTGCGTCTAATAATTTGGCCAGGGACTGTATGTTCTCTGGCCAGGTTATCTATCTATAATATATAAAAAAATGCAATGTCTCTTTGTCTGTCTATCTGTCTCTCTGTCCGTTAGTGCGTTACGTGCTTTTTTTTAAAACACACATATGTTCTCTGGCCAAGTTATAGGATATATTTGATTGCGTTAGGTAACATAAAGAATAAGCAGTAACGATAATAGTGAATCAAGTCGGAAAAAAAGGTTACCGTTAGCGCGTTCTCTTGCAATACACTGCCTAAACCAATAAATATGAAACAATAATCATGTTGCAAAGAATATAATGTATATAAAATGCAACGTCTCTCTGTCTGTCTGTCTGTTCGTTAGTGCGCTTATCACTTGGGAACCACTTATTCGATTTACGTGTTTTTATAAATTTATACATATGTTCTATATAAGTCGATAAAAGCTTAGATAACAGGAGATAAGGTGAGATAATGGGAGATAAGTATAAATAATGGGAGATAAGGAGAAATAATGGGAGATAAGCGGAGATAAGTCTAGATAATGGGAGTTATGGTGAGATAATGGGAGATAAGGAGAAATAATGGGAGATAAGAAGAAATATTGAGAGATAAGTCGAGATAAGCCTAGATAATGGGAGATAAGGTGAGATAATGGGAGATAAGGAGAAATAATGGGAGATAAGGAGAAATAATGGGAGATGAGCAGAGATAAGCCTAGATAATTGAAATTATGGAGAGGTAATGGGAGATAAGGAAAAATAATGGGAGATAAGGGGAAATAATGGCAGATATTTTATTACGTTAGGTAACATAAGGAATAAGCAGTGACGATAGTAGTGAATCAAACCCACGGGAGCGGAGCCGCGGGCACGGCTAGTTAAAATATATATTTCCAAAATATGGCTCAACAGTTCTTTTCTAAATTTTCTAATGATGATTTAGAAAAAAATATGGTGATCCGAAGAAATTTGAGATCTGTAGAGATTTTTAAACAGTAATGTTTTTTTTCTACCCACTGTGCGCTGGCTAACGAATGCTCGCGTCTTGCCTATATATTTAGCAGCCACTATAGACGTCATTTTTGTACCTTTTGGGTAATTACATAGGAACACAGCCTCAAAGCGCGAAGCGTATGTAGCACTCATGTTCGAAAATGTACTATTTAACCATAAATAAGGTTAGAAATGAATCTCTTTTCACAAAGCATTGTTTGCAGGCATGCCAACATTAATTTAAAAAAAAATAGAATTTCTTTTATCGCCTACAAGTTATAAGCGACACATTCTTACTGGACCTACAGACAGTCAGTAGAGTAGGAACGTGGAGCTTATAACTTAATAAAATTCAAATTTAGAAAATACTATAAAGTTATAATAATATTTACTTTCTTTTATAGGTTTGTAAGTCTATAAATACCATAAATTGAACTGTTTCATTAACAGCAACTAGTGTTGATAGAATTTTAAATGTTGATCGTGTTTGAATGTAAATATGCGTAGGTTAAGAAATCACAGTTTGTTTCAGATTACTACACTTCAAATTCGAAAACATTATTAACGCAAATACACATAGTAAAATACAAAATATTATTTTCTCCCACGATATTTGACAAAACTAATTTCAAAAAAGATTTTTTATGTATCACGAAAATAAACAAAATCTTAAAAATACAATGGAAATATTTACGAAGCGAAAATAACTTTGTAGATGTCAAGATTATATGTGAAATATAAATGGATTTGCTAGGAAACTTTACCTATAGCGTTAATACTAGAGATTAAATTTAATATTTTAAAAAGTTTAATTTTATTTTAAGAACAAACTTTCTTTGGTATTATATTATTTGTGATTATATTTAAACTCAACTTCTCTAATTTGACGAATTTATTAAATCAACTTACCTAAAGTAACCTAAACTGACTTTAACTAACCTGTATTACTCGTGGTAAAGGGTTGCTCAAGGGACCTGTGCAAACAAGCCGATAAGATTAGTTATCTTGCAAAAAAAGTGCATTAGTGTCATTTATTGTTATTCTTAATTTTTAAGTTATAGGCTTGATTACAGAAGCATTGCCTCATATATTAAATGAAAAACATCCATGTCGACTTGATTATTGCTGCGCACACACACAAACACAATTTAGCATCGTGTAACAAACATTTTCATGTAGTACATGTTATTAGTGTGTCCGTACCATATTAATTATTTTTGTTGTATGTGTTCTAGAATGGTATTAACTCTGTTCATATGTCGTCTTATTTTCTCATTCTCCCCCTTTAACGTCTAGAAACTCTAGTTGCTCTTCGAAGGTAGTCCATTTCTGTAGACAAAAATTTTCTAGCCATATTTTTGTTGATCTGCCAGATTTCACTTCCGTAAGCTAAATTACTCGTCACAACGGTATCACCGATTCTTAATTTTGTATTCCTCAAGATATTATTTTGCCATAGAACTGAGTTAAACATTCCAGCTATCTTTTTTGCATTAGTTACTCTGCTTTCGATTGTTTTATCGTCCTGTACTACATTGAAACCCTCACGTAAAAGGTCTTCCATTTGGGACTTGACAACTTTGAAATTTCACTGTGAACGCACCCTTAAGCCAATCACCGAACTGTCAACGTCAAAACATTCAGTAAAGTCAACATTTTCATCATGGTGAACTACACGAACGAACAACGTTTACAAATAATTAAAATTTACTACCAAAATTTGGAGTCGGTGACTGCAACTTTAAGAGCATTAACGCCAATTTTTGGTCGTAATTCTCGTCCCAGTAGACAAGTAATTCATAGTCTAGTGAAAAAATTTGAGTTAACATATTCGCTGCTCGATGTTCCCGTGCCAGTGAGACAACGGGTTGGTCGAAGTGGCCAGTCGATTTCACGGCGTTCTCAGGAATTGGGCATCGCTCAGACCACACTATGGCGAATTTTGCGAAAGGATCTTGGCCTGCACTCTTATAAGTTAAAGTTAACTCAAGAACTAAAGCCACTCGATCATATGAAGCGACGTACGTTCTCGAATTGGGCTCTAGAAATGTTGGAAGAAGATGATCAATTTCATCGCATAATCATCTTTAGTGATGAAGCGCATTTTTGAATAAACGGCTTCGTCAACAAACAGAATATGCGTTATTGGTCAGGTGAAAACCCTCATGTGCTTGAAGAAACATCACTTCATCCACAAAAAATTACTGTTTGGTGCGGTTTTCATGCCGGTGGTGTCATTGGGCCGTTCTTTTTCGTTGATGAAAATAATCGTCACGTTACAGTCAATGGAGATCGCTACAGAGGCATGTTGCAACGTTATTTCTTTGATCAATTGCATGGGCTAGACATTAATGATATGTGGTTTCAACAAGACGGCGCCACAAGCCACACAGCGGGTGTAACAATCGACTTACTGCAATCTAAATTCGGTGAACGTGTTATATCGAGAAATGGTCCCGTCGAATGGCCGCCTAGATCGTGTGATTTAACACCTCTAGACTTCTTTTTATGGGGGGGTACGTTAAATCATTGATCTATGCTAACAAGCCTGCGTCGTCAGAGGAGTTCAGAGTCAATATTGAAAGAGAGATAGCGGTCGTTTCCGTCGAAATGTGTGGCCGAGTCACCGAAAATAGGGTTCAACGAATCGACCGCTGCAAACGTGCCCGTGGTGGACATATGAATGAAGTCGAATTCCATACATAAATGTTTTGATTGTACTTCAAGCCGATAGTAAAATTTTCGAAATGTCTCAAATGGGTTGCGTTTTATTTCAAAAAAAAGTTCTCAAGTCCTTAATGGAAGACCCGATATATATACTCATCGCATGATTTTATCGCGCAGCCTGTCTCTATATCTAATTCTCAAGCTTCTCTAGGTACACACAGATGTTCTGTCTTTTGCAGGTTAATTTCTAGCCTCCACTTCTAATATTCTTGGTATAGCTTTTTTATCTGGTCATCTGAGCAGTGAAGTGTAAATGATATCTCATTGCTAAGGAGCATTCCTATATAAGGAACATATTCTTATTAAATAAGCAGAAAACTAAGAACCCAAAAAATAAAATAAACTGTTAACAGATGTGCCAAATGTTATTTAAATTTATGCTTTAAAAAAAAACTCAGCTTACGTCGGATTTTCACATTTTTTTGTTGTATATTTTTTTAGTTAAATAATTGCAGTGTCACGAACATTTCTAATTTTTTATTATTACGTTAATTAAAGTATTTTTTACTTTATGGATTATGAACCCTTATAACCCTAACTACTAACCGTAAGGGTAAAAGCTTGTTTTTTTTTAAATCAACATAGAACGTATAATAAAACCTTCCAACGTCACTGTTGGAAAATACTTTTTTATAAAATATAATCGGATACACAGGAGAATTAAAAAAAATAGGATCGCACATTAACGTTGAGGCTGTTATTTCCCTTTGTTACCTAGTAGAGCCTTAATTAGATTTCAATAAATAATATCTTAAAATGTTCTTGAAGAACACAAATTCATCGATGACTTCGATGTTAAACGAAAACGAAATCTCATCATATCGAGTGACGCATCAAAATAGATAGAATTAAGTGGTTGTTTATTTTTACTAGATGGTGTTAGGTGTTCGCTATATATGATTTTCATTATAACTTTATAGCAAATGTTACTAATTGCAACATGATAAATTATTGCAGTCATTAGACAATACACAGTAAGTTGTTTAGATTCCATCAAAAATGAAATATGTTTTTTTTTACTTTGTGTGTGTTTCTATCTCTTAGCAAAATGACAAGAACACTGCCCTTAGCAAAATGACAACAAAACACAACAAAAAAATCCTTTATAAATTAAAATCACTTTACAACCACACAATTCTTCGTACCATACTAACAAAATGAAGTAAAAGTTTATTATATTTCCCAGAGATAAGTATGTGGAGTTTTTTCTGATGAATAAGTGTAATAAAGTGCCCCCACAAAGAACAATTTTTGAACACACCACTTAGCAGTAAGTACTTTAATGTTACATATAAAATAGGGTATCTTTCTGAATACTCTTTATACTGTTCCTTATAAAATAATAATAGGTATTTAGATAAATCAGGGAACTTGGGAGGATTATAACAAAAAACTTTTAATGATGAAATACCTCTTCTTGAAAAACAAGATTGCTATATTGACCCAGAAATCACAACAGATGAAGTGGAAAGAGTAATAACTCAGATCATAGATGATAGATGATAGAACAATGTATCAGGCTCTGAAAATATGTCGTATATTTCGTTTAGTGGTATTTCTCAACAATGGCTATGTTCCCCCTGCATAACTATACCAAAGAAAGCATCTGCAAAGCGTTTAAAATCTCACCTCCTAAACTGTATTTCAAAATTATTCATAACAGAATTTAACGTCGATCTGAAAAATATATTTCCAGAACTGTGTTCTGTTTCAGAAAAGCTGTTGGTACCCGAGAGGTGCTCTTCTGTATTCAGGTATTATTCCAATGATCTCACCATATGAAATGTGATATATACGTTTTATAGATTATTAAAAGGCATTCGATAATGTAAAACACACTAAACTTATCGAAATCTTAAGCTACATTGGAATGGATGGGAAAGATTTGCAGCTCATCAAAAAATTTTACGGGAACCAGAGTTGTGGAGGATAGTTGTTCGGAGGAAATACTGATTAGCGACGTGTCTGAAAGGCACGCATTTTGTCATCCCTGCTATTTAATATTTATTTTGAGGCCATATTCAGTGAGGCTCTCGAAAATGTAAATGCTGGAATAACCGGCAAGAACGAATACATAACATCACGTATGCAGACGACACTGTAATTTTCACGAACTCATTGGAAGGTCTACAGCAATTCTGGATAATGTGACGACCAGCAGTCAAGAATATGGACTTCGACTAAATGAAAATAAAATCAAATATATGGCAATCAGCAAGCAATGTTAACCCTACCTAACTAATCTTATTATCCACAAAAATAGAATAGGTAAAAGGTATATATACTTAGGTACTGTTGTGAATAATCAGTGGGGCCATTCTATAGAAATCAAAGCCCGTATAAACGAAGCAAGAATAGCTCTTAAACAAACTAAGCCTTCTCTGTAAAAGCCACAGTCTCAAATCGGACTCCTTCGTTCTTACGTTTTTTTATTATTTGGACAATAACTGAAGCAGACAGCAAAATAATTAATTAATGCTTTGAGACGTGGACGTATAGACGAATATTGCACCTATCTTGGATAGATCATTTTTTTTTATGGGTCTAGCACATGTGCTGCAGGAAAGTCCCTAAAGCGCTACAGGAGCGACACGTGTGCGGAAAAAAAAAAAGCGATTCACGTTGTTCTTGAATCGCTGTAAATTGTACTCGGTGGGAAAACACAGTTCTTGGTAAGCCATTCCAAAGTGATGATGTTCTCCATATAAAAGACTGCTTGAAAAGCGTTGTACGAGGAGTAACCAGCTGAACCTCATACGGATGTGGAGTAACAGCACGACGTGTACTTCTAACATGCACCGCTCTGGTAGGAATTAAGCGGGCTACGTCCTTCGAACACTCTCCAAGAAAATACTTGTAGAATAGACTCAAGTCGCCAACTGTTCTTCGATGTTCCAGCGAATCAAGGCCGCCGGTCAGTTCTGAGTCTACAATCAGACGAACAGCCCTTCTGTTTGGGAGCGGAGCCCTAAACATGCGAGCAGTATTCTATAGCTGGTCGAATTTGAGCTTTGTAAAGAATTAACAGTTGTTGTGGAGTGTAAAGCTTTCTGGTTCGAAATAATATTCCCAACTTTTGAGAAGCTCTCCTTGCTATGCCTGCAACATGTTCATGCCAGGACATATTTGCTCCCAAATTAACGCCCAACAAATTGAGTGACGATGCTAGGTGAATGGAGTGCCCCGACATAACTGTGTCGGGTTCAGCAACGTTAACTTTTTTAGAAAAAACTGCCGCTTGGGTTTTTGTAGCGTTAAAGTCCACTTGGTTACTGTCACCCCGAGATAGAATTTCTTCCAGGTCTTTGTTAAGTTGAATGACTTCCTGCTGTGTGTGGATATTCGCCTGAGCAGCCGATGTCTGAGCGTTCAAAGTGAATAAAGAGATAAGCGGTATGGGGCCTTAGGGTACACCGGCGTTAACAGTAAAGGTCGTCGACTGCGACTCGTAAAGAACGCTATCTGAGGAAACATGAGAGCCATAAACAGAATTTTTCAGACATACCATAAGAGCGTAACTTAACCAACAGTCCATCGTGCCAAACACGGTCGAATGCCTTGGATACGTCAAGAGCAACCGCTCGAGATTCTTTGATTTTTGGCCGCTGGGATTTTTTGATTTGACCTACATAAACAAAAGTTTATTATTCAAAAACAAAAATAAGAAGTTGATTAATTCATGACTAAGTAGTGCAATAGGAGTACAGTTGAATGAATGAATAAAACAACGCTTTACATTCTTCACTTTGCAGACGACCAGATAGAGATTGCCCTGGACAAAGAAGATCTAGAATTTATGACATGAAATCTCTCCGAAGTGTTCAATTGCGTTGTTCCAAACAAGTGTTACATAAGGCAGAAGATCTCCTGTTGATCTATGTTTACGAAAGCCATATTGGTGATCGCTAATAATGTTGAATCGTTCAAGGTATTTTAGAAGATGCCGATTGACAGACTTTTCCATGACTTTCGATATTATTGAAAGCAGTGCGACTGGTCGGTAGTTGTTTGGCAAGGGCTTCTTGCCTTTTTTAGGTATCGGCTGAACGGCAGGAAGGAAATATTCCCTTTCTGTAGGAAAGGTTGAAAAATCTACAAAAAACTGATGTTAGTTCCCTTGCACAGTTTTTGAGAACTATGACAGGTATTCCGTCAGCGCCCGAAGCTTTTTTGGTGTCTAGCTTCATTAAAATACGTTTTATGATACGCTGTCTGAAGACAACATCGGGCATCCTTGACTGGACTATGGGAATAGTAGGTGGAAATTGGCAGTAGAATGTGAAGCAAACAATTCGGCCAACAAGTTTGCTTTCTCAACAGGTGTCGTTGCAATAGAACTATCTAGCCGTGTGAGTGGTGGTATGGTGGATTTGGTGAAATTTTGACCAACTGCCTTAGCGACTGACCAAAAGGACCTGGAATTGTTGGGACAAGAGAGAAGTTTGTTTCTAATTCTCTGATTGTGTGCCTCCTTGGTTTCTTCGATAATTTCTTTGCATCTGTTCCGGGCACGAACAAAGGTGTTACGATTTATGGTGTTAGGATTTACACGCCATTGTCGGTAGGCAAGATGTTTAGAAGCAACAGCTTCTTTGCATTGTCGGTCAAACCAAGGCTTGCCGTTAGAAGGATATTTCTTCGAAAATGAAATGTAAGCTTCCATACCAGCTAAGATAACATCGGAAACCTCCCTGGCGCAGTCAGATGAGTCGTCGGATCGAAAAAAAACGTCTAACTAAGGGAAAGTACGAAAATATTCCGTGAGATCTTCCCATTTAGCAGACTTGTAATGCCAAATCTTGCGCGGTTTAGGCGCCTCTCTGTCACTGACTGGTAGGACACTCGATGCCGACCGAAGAAGCCTGGCGAACTCCCCGTCTCGATCAGGGATCCGTGTTGGTTCGTCAATAAGCTTAGTTAGGCCACAACTGATTGAGAATGATTCAGCTTCACGACCTTGCTCGTCGGTAGTACGAGTATTTGAATATTTAAGTTGATGCTGTGGACATTAAAGTCGCCCAGGATAGCAATTTCGGCATTTGTCGCATGTCATAAATAACCAAGTATTACAAAGGATGAAAAAAACCTCATACATATTGTGTGTAACCAACAAAAGGATATGCTTCTTCAGGTAGTATTACAGGAAAAAGTCGTTGGAAATAGAGGGGTCGGCGGAAGGAGAACTTCATGGTTTAAAAATTTGAGATTTTCCACATCAACAACAGGTCTGTTTCGGGCAGCAGTGGGCAAAGAGAAGATAGCGATGATTGCCAACATTCGGCGCGGATAGGCACTCGAAGAAGAAGAATAGGTATTTAAATTCGTTGTAAAAAGATTTTTTCATTTGATGCCCAGTTTGACAAGTTTTAAAATTTGTTCGCTTTTTTTTTTTTTTTAATTTTTGACTTAGAATCTTAATGCCCTTGGCAGAAATCATGAGAACATATTGTCAATTACCGCTAATAAACCAAATGAAGTCTTGTGCTACTAAATTTGATAGCGTATAATTGAAGTCTGGCACCATATTACCGTTTCTTATTACCCTCTTTAACTAAGTTGCAGCGGTTGATAGTACAGTAAAACCGTTTATTCAATCGTAAAAAGTGAAGCTTTACGTTACAAGAAATATATCCGAAACAAATTAAAACAGACAATAGGCGGTTTTGTTCCTTCACATAATTTAGGTCGATTTCCGACAAAATAGCTCGAATCCTTTCTCGCCAACATAATCTGAAGATAACTTTTAAGCCCTCTCAAAAACTTTCAAACTTATTTTTTAACGTTAAAGATAAGACACGAAAGTTTAAGATAGCAGGAGTTTATAAGCTGAATTGTTCTAAATGCAATAGCTGATAAAATAGGTCAGGCAGGTAGGAATTTTAAATTTAAATATAAAAGACACCTTTGCTCCTTTAGACAGAGAAAAACCAACTCAACTTTTACTAATCCTTATGTAGAGAGAGGGCATGTGTACCCATATATTAATAATATGGCAGTTTAGCATATTATGTAAAAATCACAAAAATTAAATTGGCTAGAAACCACTAAAATATACAGTGACAGGCAAAAAGTGTACGACATATAGGATTTTTCTTTATTACTAACATAAATTTAGAAAAAAAAGCAAATTTATAGGTGGATTCTGCTTATATTGAAACCCAAAAAATTACTTTGTATTGCTGATTGTAATTTATCATTTGGCGAGAAATTTGGCTTTTCTAAAGTTCAAAGTCCAAAAGTCAGTCTATTTTTTAAAATATCGAAAACATTTGCTAGGGAAAAGTGTTTAGAATTGCATTTTATGGCAGTGTGCAAAATTTTAGTTCGATTAGACAAAAATCGTATTTCTATTTCTTGAATTTAAAATATATTAATTAGAATAATAGAAGAATTTTAAAATTTCTTTGTTGATTCCAAGCCATCTTTTAGTTGTTTCACAACCAATAATTAAAAAAAAACTGGCCAAGTGCAAGTCGGACTCGAGCAATTACTGTTCCGTACGTTGATTGCTTTTGAAATAAAAACTTTTATGACGGAGGTATAAAATTATCAATGAATTCTAGACAGTTTTTTCGATCTTTACTGAAAACTGGTGACCTTGAAATTTTTGTTTTTTTTATATACCAGATAAATTATTAAAGGTAATGCAGTCGTGATAATTTTCATTCAATCTACACCCTGTAGAGAATATTTCGGAGTTTTTTTTTAAATTTTTTGATCAGTACTTTTTGAGAGAAGGGGAGCAGTGATTTTTCGTAATTTTTTAAAATAATACAAAGAAAAGTGTGCGCAACACCTTAAGTCAAAATTTAACTTTCAAAACTGCCCGGCTCTGTAGGCCATTAATTTCTATATTTATTTATTTATTTATACAATTTTTACGGGAAACCCCATTGTAGTACAATTTTAAAGCATGTACAAATGCAGATACCAAAATATTAAAAATTAAAAAACAAACACGTGACAAAGACTATGTCTAAATAAAAATATTCAACAAATACATAAACATCCTCAATAACAAAATACATAAAACAGATACAGGTAATGAAGAAACTAACCTCAGAAATATAAAAACAATAATAGTATTAACAATAATAAACACAGATCAAGTAGAACCTCTACAGATCCCTCAGCAGCTGGGACCTGAGTCCCGAGATAGAGCAGTTAAACATATCGGGCCGCCCATCCAATGAATTCCAAATCCTCAAAGCTCTATGACTGGGAGAGTGCCTCCCATAATTCGTGCGATGGAAGGGGATGCAAAAGAGACCATAATGGCGAAGATTGCCTCTGGGTATATTAAAGTTTATTTTAGCGAGTAGCTGAGGACAGCCACATGATAATTCACAAGTGTACCGTTGCACTTGAGTGAGGAAAATCTCAAAAATTTATTTTACACTCTTTCGATTGTTCCCTTATGCAACTCATAAAATGGAGACCAAATTACCTTCGCATATTCCAAGTTTGCTCTCACAAGAGCATAATACAACGTTTTCAAAACAGTCACAGAGAACTGCCCGCAATTTCTCAAAACAAAAGACAGCTTGCTTAACCCTTTCTGGCTAAAGGCAGATATATGCCTTGTAAAAGTAACTCTTTCATCGAAAACAACCCGAAGGTCTTTTGCTGAACTCCTGTACGGAAGTTGAACACCTTCGATCGAGTATGAGGATGGGACTCCCTCTAGAGAATAGTAAAACATTTCCTTACATTTAACATAGATGATTGGACTGGGTCCACTGCCAAACCAGATCAAGGTCATCTTGGAGCGCCACAACGTCCTCAACACTACCAACCAAATCATCTGCAAACATAAGCCCCGTTGAGCGATGCAATGCCAATAACAGATCATTTACAAACAAAATAAAGAGCAGAGGAGCGCAGCGCGAACCCTGGGGGACGCCTGATGTAACATGAATAATACTGGATGACAAACCACTGTCTCTCTCACAGTCTGGGTACGGCCCAAGAGAAAACTCTCTAACCAAGCTATGATCTGGTCAGAGAATCCCAGGGAAAGAAGCTTACTTAATAAGATCTTAAAGTTAACTCTGTCAAAGGCCTTGAAGAAGTCAGTGTAGATAACATCGACCTAATCACCCCTCTCCAACGCCTCCAGCAGAGCAACTTCATATAGTGCTAAATTTTCTGTGGTTGATTTCCCAGGGCAGAAGCCAAACTGGTAGGGATTAATCATTCCCCTACAGGACCAGTTTAACTGGTCGCACACTAAACTATCGAATAGTTTGGGCATGACAGACTGTATACACACTCTTCTATAGTTGCTGATATCCTCCCTATCACTCGATTTGAAGAGGGGAGATATGAAGCTGGGCTTCCATCTAGATGGAAAAGCACAAGAGTCCAGAGACTTATTGAAAATAATTTGCAGAGATAAGGTGATTGAATAAATGCACTGCTGTATAAACAGATATATTAGTGCCAAATTTCAACTTCCTATGTCAAATAGTTTCGGAGAAAATCGGGTGTGGCAGACAAACAGGCAGACACCGAAGGGATCTTAAAATAATGATTTTCGTAAAACTGAAACTGTCACATGGGAAATTATTGAATATTTTTACCCTACAGGGTAAAAAAATTTTTAACGACACTATAACGTCATAACTTTATTGCAGGAAAGAAAACTAGTGAATTAATATTTACTAAAGGTAACAAACACATAAACAGAATTCAAAAAATATATAAATTACAGACACTTCACAAATTAAATAAACAAAAATCCATAAATAACGGCCAAGTGCAACTCGGACTGGCGCAATTAGTAATCCGTACCGTGATTGCTGAAGTATTCTCTGAAATCCAGTCACATATTCATGTTCAATATAAGAATTACCAAGAATATGGGAAAAGCGAGACATTTTAGTAGTACTAGTTTAAAGAAAATAATTACTACTGCGGCCTAACAATGAAAGGACATTTTTTTGACGTGAAATATGTTATATTTTTCAATATAATTTCCTGAAACTTCAATAAATTTATTCCAATGTTTTTCCAATAATTCAATATCATCATTAAAGTGTGTCTGGAAGGTCGGCAAAATATCCGTCCATGGCTGCAACAGCTTCGACATTTGATGTAAAACGCTTTCGAGCTAGGAATTTTTTCAGGTTTGGAAATAGATAATAGTCAGAGGGAGCCAAATCTGGTGAATACGCTGGATGTTCAAGCATTTCTTACTTTAATCGCTGAATTTTACCATCTCAAAATAATTGTGTGAACACATGCATTGTCTTGATGAATAATGATTCTTTTCTTCTTTAAAGCAGGTCTTTTTTTCCCGAATTTTTGCATCCAACTGATCCAAAAATTCGGAGTTAATTGTTTTACCTTTCTGAAGACAATCGATGAACAAAGCACTCTTCTAATCCCCAAAAACTGTTACCATAACCTTCCCTTCTAATGAAACCGTCTTTGTCTTCTTTGGTGCACTTCCACCGGCTTCAATACATTGTTTCGACTGATCTTTTTGCTCTGGTGTATAGAAGGGGATCCATTTTATCTTGCTTAAAAGGATCCAAACACGCTTCAAAAAAACGCATTTGAATGCGTTTTTGGTCAATTGTCAGCAAATGCGGCACCCATCTTTCACGAAATTTTTTCATTGTAATTCTTCATGCAAAATATTTCCAGTGCGTTCTTTTGAGATGCCTATGGCCTCAGCTATTTCACGCACTTTCACTCGTCGATCATCTAATACCATCTCATGGACATG
The DNA here is from genome assembly GCA_019049505.1 of Pachyrhynchus sulphureomaculatus. Lineage (NCBI taxonomy): Eukaryota > Metazoa > Arthropoda > Insecta > Coleoptera > Curculionidae > Pachyrhynchus > Pachyrhynchus sulphureomaculatus. Next base: position 64,549,149 of record CM032452.1, on the reverse strand, counting down.
TTGAATGATTTGTGGTGTTGTAACAGTTTTTGGACGACTTTCGCGTGGATCATCTTCGAGGCTTGTAAGACCAGATTTAAAAAGAGCAGCCCATTTTTTCACAGTGGAAAGTTAATGTGATGTATCTTTATGCATTCTTAACAATTTGTAGTAGGTTTTTAAAGTAGTATTAAAAATGAGCGAGTGAAATTGTGAAATTCCATCCCATGTTCAAAAGATCATAATTGATTTGTGGAAAGATGGAAAATCGTATAGAAATATAGGAAAAAATTGTTAAAAAGTCGCATGTTACTGTTCAGTACATTATAAATCAGTATAAATTAAAGGGTTCCTAAAAGATTCGACCACGCTCCGGTCGTTCCAAGAAACTGACTCCACGTGAAGAGGCCAGCATTGTTAGACAAATAATTATGGATCCCAAGAAAAGTGCACTAAAATTAAAAGAAGTGAGGGAACTATTTTCGAAAAATGTTTGTTAACAAACAGTGAGAAATTGTTTACACAGGGCTGGCTATAAGGGGTGGGCAGCTAGGAAGAAGCCCTTAATTTCGGAAGCTAATCGCAAAAAACAGTTAGCTTTTGCTAGAGAATACGTTTCTAAACCTTCTGAATTTTGGGAACCCGTAATCTTTAATGATGAAACTAAAATTAACCTTTTTCGGTCTGATGGAAGAACTAAAGTTTGGACAAAGAAGAATACCGCATTCAATATTAAAAATATTTGTTCCACTGTGAGACAAGGGGGTGGCAATGTTCTGCTTTGGGGATTTACATTTTATTAATTGTATTATGGATCAGCATGTTTATCTGAACGTTTTGAGAGGCAATTTAAAAGAAAGTGTCTAAAAATTAGCACTAGAAAAACGATACATTTTCCAACAGGACAATGATCCGAAACATACCGCAAACTTGGTGCGAGAATGGGTGATCCATAATATGCGACAGCAGCATCATACACCTCCGCAATCACCCGATGTTAACCCCATCGAGCATTTATGGGAGGAACTTAAACGGCTCGTTCGCAAACATAATATTTCAAATAGAGAAGAATTAAACAGAATATTGAACGAATGGGAGAACATGCCAGCAGAAGTTACTAGAAAGCTGGTTGCAAGTATGACAAAAAGGTTACAGGAGATTATCAAGGCCAAGGGCGGTCCCACTAAATATTAGTTTAAATGAAGTTGTTATTTTCCGTTAAACTCCGTTATTGGCAATTGTATGGAGACTTTTTTAACATTAATTTTGTTTACATTTTTATAACAATGATGTAACTTCTAAATAAAATGTTCCCTAGTGGTTTTTAATACTAATCTTCGTTGGTCAAGTTTCAAATATGAATTTAAACATATCATAGTTTCAATTAATTAGAAAAGTAGTATAGAAAGCGGGTGGTGAATGGAGACTTTTTGGACTGACTCACTATATATATATATATATATATATATATATATATATATATATATATATATATATATATAATATATATATGGCGATAATTTTCGCTCAATCTTCACCTTATTGAGAATATTTCATAAGATTTTGAAAATTTTTTGATTACTACTCTTATAGATAAGGTGGGGGCAGCGAATTTGACCATTTTTTTTTAAATAATATAAAGAAAAGCATGCGCGAGTAAATACATCATATATATTTTTAAACTCGTATTTTCACAAGCTATCATTTGACACCCCACTCGATAACCTTACAAAACAATTTGTTTTTTTACCCCCTCCCTACAACTAACCCCTTAAGTCAAAATTATTCTATTGCAAATAGTTTCGATAACATTACCTTAAAATTTGCTTCTTCGTTAGTAACAGATCAATGATGACAGACTTTGTATCGGCGATCTACAGAACCATGTCCTTTAAAGATAGTTAAGAGCCTTGTATCCGTCGAATGATGAACATTTTTACCAGGATGCTTTTCGCTAAATATTCTAACAGCATTACGCCAACTTTAATAATTATAGGCACATATATTAAAGTGAATTCAATTCTTTCTTGAAGAGATAATTTTTAGCAGCCATTGTACACACAGAGAATTTGACAGATACTAAAATTAAATGACATCTTTACTGAAGAGAATACAAACATAATTCTTCTGTTTCATCCATAGCCACCTTTATGAAAAGCTACAGCCAAATTATAGAATATTATATACGGCAAATATGTAATAAGTTATTAGGAAAAAGGTGCACTATTTCATTTTTATTTAGTTCTTCGGTTTTCGAGACCTATAAACGTTTTAAATTTTTGGGGAAAAATACGTAAATATTGTGTGAATGTTTTGTGTATTTGCATACACAACATGTCAATATGCGCGAATACAAATTTGTACTGTAAGGAAAATCTCGAAGATATTCGAAGTATTGAAATAAATTTATCATCAGTTAATAAATATTAATTTATTTGTTTTTCTGTATTGCAATAAATTTTGATGCAGTTGTGGTTTTACGAAAACCAGAATTTTTTAATTATCTGTTGTAAAACAAGTAAAACATAATTTGAAATCAAAAAAATAAATACTGCACTGACATTATTTTTACAACGGAAATAGAAACAAATAAATCAATTTCCTAGATTTAAAAATATGAAACAAAATGAATCAACATGGTTTTGAAATCTTCCATAAACCAACATACTCAGATATAGCTATACACGCTAATTCTAACCATCCGTTCACACATAAAATCTTGGCTTATAATAGTTTCATCCATAGACTAATAAATACACCATTAACGGAAGAAAATTTTCTGAAAGAATTAAATAAAATAAAACAAATTAGTATAAACACTGGGTACAGGAGAGACTTTGTATATAATATTTTAATAAAAAAAGCAATAGGACCTGTGTACCCGTCTAAAAAACTAAATAAAGATAGGTTTCATAGACTCATTTATACCGGTAAATTGACAAAAAAAATTCAATATTTTTTTCATAAAAATTATGTAAACATTGCCTTCCGTATCAATAACACATTAGTTCGACATATTAAAAATAATGAAGGTAAAACAAAAAAAGAAAATAAAACAGGAGTTTACTAATTATGCTGGGGCACTTGCAATAAAACCTATGTTGTCCTACAGGCAGATCTTTTTATAAAAGAATAAAGGAACATAAACAAAGTTATTGAATGAAATTTAACATATCTCACTACGCTAAATATTTGACAAATGAAAATCATAGTTCAAAAAGAAGATTTCAAAATTTTACATAATGAAGAGAAAGGGATTTACTGAATTGTTTAGAACAGGTAGAAATTAACGAGAAAAAATGGTCAGGTTTATTACTCAATGAACAATTGGATGGGTCTCCTTAATTGAACATGTTTTAGGTATTAAGGTAAATATTGTTAATTAATTTAATAATTGTAACCAGGTAAATTATATATTCTGTAAGGTATCTTGCTCCAGAAGAAGACACAGTGTGTCGAAACAATTGTCAGCAGTAATATATATTTATTTATATTTATACAAATTTTAGGAGAAACCCCATTGTAGCACAAATTTAAAACAGGTACAAATGCAGATACAAAAATATTAAAAAGACAAACACGTGACAAAGGCTATGTCTAAATAAAAATATTCAACAAACACATAAACATCCTCAATAACAAAATATATAAAATAGATACAGGTAATGAAAGAACTAACCTCAGAAATATAAAAACAATAATAGTATTAACAATAGTAAACACTGATCAAGTAGAACCTCTACAGAGCCCTCAGCAGCTGGGACCTAAATCCCGAGATAAAGCTGATAATCATATCGAGCCGGCCATCCGGTGGGAGAGTGCCTCCCATAATTCGTGCGATGGAAGGGGATGTAAAGGCGATCATGATGGCGAAGATTGCTTCTGGGTATATTAAAATTTATTTTAGCGAGTAGCTGAGGACAGTCAGTGATTCCATTAATAAGTTTGAATATAAAACAGGCATCATAAAGGGATCTTCTCATTTCCAAAGTATGTAACCCTAAGGTCCTCCGCATGACAGTCTTATGATAATTCACAAGTGTACCGTTGCACTTGAGTGCGGAAAATCTCAAAAATTTATTTTGCACTCTTTCGATTGTTCTCTTATGCAACTCATAAAATCGAGACCAATTTATCCACTGCATCATCCAAGTCCAAACCGCACAAATATTCCACCCAGTCATGCGAAATCAAAAAATCATTAATGGCAGGGTAATTAGCATTACGAAAATCGAGATATAGCTCATCGAACTCTGAGGTATCAAAAGACAGCCCGACCCTCAAGCAGTATGCTCTAAGATGTAGAGATTCAGGTAATAGTATATCTTCAGCCTGACAAGCCTCAACATAATAGACATAAGTGTGATTTTAAACAGTTGTTTAAATTTTCGCTCCGAGTTAAAAAATAAATGTTTAAATTCTTGTACCAATCTAACAAATACATTTCAGATTAAAAAAATAAAAATTTCCTTGTGTTCATATTTTTATTGGTAACAAAATACGATTTTTGTTCAATCTATATAAAATTTAGATAGTACCATAAAATGCAATTCCCAATATTTTTTCCTAATAAATGTTTTCAATATTTTAATATACAGAGTGACTCTTCGACTTAAAACTTTAGAAAATTCCTGTCTCTGTATAAATACAATAATAATATAAATATTACTCTACTCAGTATATAATCACCACTACACCAAACACTTTATTTTTGCACTAGACGCACGTTTCGTTAACCATGTTAGCTTCATCAGGAGCAATGATTGAAATATTACTAATGACTAATTAGATCTGGTTATTCCGTGTTATATGACCTATTGTAAAATTTACTTGTATTTATATTTGTTTCTTCTTAGTTTTTAGTTCATTGTATTTGATATTGTAGCAACGACTACAAAACCGCGGAGACGCTGATAGAACTTTATGATATAATGACTCGTTTAACAAAGGCAATACGTTTCTCATTTATAACGATAATGAACTACAAGAAGGAAATACTCATTTTTTTTGCGATAAGTCCGAAAGTCTACAACAACTGGTTTTAGTATACTGGAGTACGAAGACAGGTACTTCATCAGCGCCAGATGCTTTTTCGGTGTTTACGTTCAGCGTAATAAGTTTTAAGGTACGATAACTGAAAACAGTATCGGGCATTTTTGCACATTTAAAATAGTGTGTAGTATTTTATCCTGGAAACTGATAGTAGAATGTGAAGGTGTGGTTTTAGTTAAAAAGGTGGTCTCTTTAACAGAGGTGGTTGCAATAACATTGTATGATGGTGGTACAGCTGATTTAGTGAAATTTTAACTAATTACCGTAGGAACTGATCATAAATATCTTGAAATATCGGAACAGGCAAGAAGTTTACCTTTAGTTCCCTGATTAAGTAATTTCTTTATTTCATTGATTAGAAAATCTACAACCAAAAAAACAAGCAAAAACTGTAGATCGATAAGTTAAAATAAACCTGTAGCTATAAAAATAACTTTGATATGACTGATATAAAGAGCCTAGCTATATTGACAGTAATGTATTCTCGAACCGTAATTTTATAAAATATCTTTAGTAAATACTAAAGATTTTTACGTCAGTATGGACTTAGATATATTTCTTCCAAGGAAAATCGAAAAATATACAAAAATAAAAGTTTGCGTTTCATATAAAGATAAATTATGAGCTCCTAAAATAATATTAAATACTTTTATCGGACTTTATAGAAGATATATATTTATTAATCATATAACGAGTCATCTTCAATATTGGTTTATCGAAATAGGAAGATAGAGAATATTATAAGATTAAGAATGATGAAATTTTCGTTATTTGGATTAGACTACGTAAAATTGTAGTGACTTTCCGAGGTTTCGCTCAGGCTTGCAAAAAGTATCTTCAGAGATCTTTGCTCTTTGAGATTAAAACGCTAACTGAACTTGAGAAGGCACAAATCAACCTATTTTTTTCTATCATACGCAGGATTATGATATTCCTTATAAACTTATGGGTCCTTTATTTCGTTAAATACCATACAGATAAAATTCTAGAATTTTCCCTTTCTCTGTTATTTTTTTTTGTATTTTTTAAAGTATAATATGCATGGATTTTTAATAATACTATCAGTTTCTTACATATTACATAAATATTTTGCCAATTCATCATAAAATAATGAGAAAAATAGGTGATTAAATCTTTTTAAATTCTTCCTTATGCCAGAATCGTCACCTCTGTCCCCTTCTCGCCACCTCATAAATCCCACCTGACTGCCGTATATCTTCGTTTCTTATCCGGTCTCGTTATTCATTATCAATTTCAAAAAAACTAATGATAGCTGGCTTACTATTGTAATTGCGGCGTAGATTCTTGGTTGTCCGTAGAAAAAAACACTGTTAAAGTGTATATAAGTAGACACGAAGTAGTTAGTCATGAATGTTCATATGATGGGACTCGCAGAATTTGATTCAACGTGACGTGATTAAGACTAACGTGGCAAGTTATGCTATGCTATCTGTTTTTGTCAGACATAATTTGTTTTCTTTTAATGAAATGATTTATTGAATTAGAAGTAGGATTTCTATGCTGTAACATATATTCAATATAATCAATACGGGTAAGTTGATTCATTTAAAGCCCTATACAATTTAATTTGGAGATTTACTTTGCTTATGAGAAAATAACACTTTCTATTTTATGTTCTTCACGTATTAACAAAATGCTCAAATTACTTGGCACTACGTAACATTTTGCGAAATAAGAATAAAAAATAACAAGTTTGCATTCTATGATTTAATAGATAGGAATTTTGGCATAAACTGTAGATCCTCTTGTTACGATAATTGACTAAAAGTTTTAAAAATGCTACAAGTTGATGACTTGCTTTTTGATACCTTCATTATTAAGCCCGGTGTAGCTCGGGGATCTGCTAGATAACATAAAAAATCCAGTATAAAATATGGCTGATGAAAACATGATTATTTCTTTATTTACTTTGCAAATATTCGTGGATAGCAGGAAGTTACAAATTCAATAAAGATCTGGAAAAGTGGAATTTAACGGTACAAAAACCTGACGTCATTCAACTTACTAGGCGTTAACTTCGAAGTAAAACAGATTATATTGGTTGCTAAGCAAAAGCGTTATACTTCACGAAAACTTTAAATCATGTACCAAGCTCAAATTCGACCATTGATAGAATACTGTTTTACTGAATTCAGTCCCTCAGATTCCATCAGGGAAAAAGTAAGGAAGTAAAAAAGACACATTTTTGATTAGAGTTAATATAAAAACAATAGTATATATTAACTAAATGCGAAATTTTACGTTAATTTCATTTCAATTTTGTAACATGCTCCAAAATTCAGAACAAAGCAACTTTAAAAATTTGGTTTTTTGGTATGATAAACGAATAATATAAATAAAATGGGAGAGTGATCAAATAGTCTATAAAATAAAAAAAAATTACTTTTATTTATGTGAACAGCAATTAAAAGTTAATTCACCTAGTCATTAAATTTGAAACTTAAAAACATGAACGTCTCATTAACGAAACTAAAATAATACAGTGGTAAGACACAACGAATTGTACCAACATTAAACCACTAAAATCATAACTAGACAACGCGGTAGTGTTGCCACTGACGTTATTGTATTTCTGCAACTACTACCTATGTATGTGGTTAAGCCAAACATATTTGAATAAATTAATAAATAAGTATACCGACTTGATGTGATGACTTATTAGAAAAAAAAACGTGATCAGGAAATGATCACTTATTGTCATTACTGAAAAAGCAATCGATTTAATTACTGGCTTGTATCAGCGCCTTCGCCTATTATAATACGTTCTCTGTAGATAATGGTTCATGAAAATTTATATATATATATATATATATATATATATATATATATATATATATATATATATATATATATATATATATATATATATATAAACTGTGGCTTAGCCAAGGGGGAATACGCCAATCCGCACCTACATATATAGAAAGTCGCGTCTACTCTTAAACTGCAATTTTTTTATTCGAAATTATTTTATTAGAAGTCTACACACCCCGGTCATCGATGTTTAAAGTAAGTGTAGTTTTGAGTATTTTCCTGTATAAAAGGATAATTTTTTATGAACAATTTTTGCCTGGCCGGTTCTCCATTTTTAAATTTGGTGTGGGTGTTTAAAGTTCTGCTGTATGATATAGTTTTTGTGAAAAAACTTCTTTCTCTCCCCTCCGCTGGTCATCTCTTTTGGAATTGATCTATTCGGAAGGGTCTAAATTCTTGAAATTCTAATGCATGGAAGTTCTTCCTCCATCAATGAGCTTCGCCTCCCCGATCGTCGCGTCGTTTAGGGCTTCCCATATCCAGTCTCCCTAGTATTGTTGTTTCATCACGTGATATTAACGGTAAACAGTTGCACTCACAGTTTTCTCAGTGATTCATTCGGTTAAAACCATCACCGCTTCAACCAACTTCTTTGACCAAAAAGATAATGGCGAATAGAGACACACAGTAGTAGTCACGTGACTGGACATTTAAATTTCGTGAGGATTCTTGTTTAATAAAGATACATAAAAACAAAAATAAACTAAATAACACTGACCTGATTTTATGCTTACATAAAATCTGCGAGGGCACGACTGGCTGGTTCTGAACTTTTGCTGTAATACACAAACTTTGGTGTTGTTTTATGGTCTAGTAACAATAAAAAAATAAGGTTCTAATATAAATAAGGTGCGCTTTGAACTGTTTTACACATTTCTAGTTTGTTGCGAAAAAACATTTTATAATGCTGACTATGACCATTTCCGTCGATAAACTTCTTTATATGTAATTGTATAAATTGATATTGTAGGTTATAGCCGAGGCTTACAAAATTCGCCCGTTACCTTGCTCTTTTGATAAACTTTACTGATAAAAGTATATATATCTACAAAATATATATTTATAGAAGATATATATTTATTAATCATATAACGAGTCATCTTCAATATTGGAATAGCAAAACAGGAAGACAGAGAATATTATAAGATTAAGATTGATAGTAAATGAGAAATTTTCGTTGTTTGGATTATGTAAAATTATAGTGACTTTCTAAGGTTTCGCTCAGATTTGCACAAAGTATCTTCAGAGCTCTTTGCTCTTTGAGATTAGAATACTGATTGAGCTTGAGAAGGCACAAGTCAACCTATTTTTTCTATCATATGCAGGCTTATGGTATTCCTTATAAACTTATGGGTCCTTTATTCCGTTACGTACCATGTAGATAAAATTCTAGAATTTTCTCTTTCGCTGTTATTTTTTTTTGTATTTTTTAAATACATAGATTTTTGATAATACTATCAGTTTCTTACATATTACATAAATATTTTGCCAATTCATCATAAAATAATGAGAAAAATAGGTGATTAAATCTTTTTATCTTCTTCCTCTTCTTCTTCATCCTTATTACAGCCTTTTTTGGTTTGTTTAACTTCCAGTGCTTTATCTCTTGGGAGCCAGAATGCCAGCTATCCATCCACCTTTGAGATGTGGGGTGGGTTTTCCGTCTACTATTCTTTTTGGATTCATTCTCTTGACATGGTTATGCCAGAATCGTTACATCTGTATTCTTCTTACCACCTCATAAACCCCACATGACGGCCGTGTATCTTCGTTTCTTATCCGGTCTCGTTATTCATTATCAATTTCAAAAAAATTAATGATAGCTGGCTTAATACTGTAATTGCTGTGTAGATTCTTGGTTATTCGTAGAAAAAACACTGTTAAAGTGTATATATGTGGACACGAAGTAGTTAGTCATGAATGTTCATATGCTGGAACTTGTAGAATTTGATTCAACGTGACATGATTATGACTAACGTGGCAAGTTATGCTATGCTATCTGTTTCTGTCAGACATAATTTGTTTTCTTTTAATGAAATGATTTATTGAATTAGAAGTTAGATTTCTATTCTGTAACTATATATATATATATATATATATATATATATATATATATATATATATATATATATATATATATATATAATCAATACGAGTAAGTTGATTCATTTAAAGCCCTATATAATTTAATTTGGAGATTATGTTTACTTCGCTTATGAGAAAATAACACTTTCTATTTTATGTTCTTCACATATTAACAAATTGTCAAATTACTTGGCACTACGTAAAATTTTGCAAAATAAGAATAAAAAATAACAAGTTTGCATTCTATGATTTAATAGATAGGAATTTTGGCATAAATTGGCATTGTTACAATAATTGACTAAAAGTTTTAAAAATGCTACAAGTTGATGACTTTCTTGTTCACACCTTCATTATTAAGCCGGGTGTAGCTTGGGGTTTCATACTATCTTTTTTCTTTGCATTCACGATCTGTTAGATAACATAAAAAATCCAATGTAAAATATGGCTGATGAAAACATGATTATTTCTTTATTTACTTTGCAAATATTCGTGGATAGCAGGAAGTTACAAACTCAATAAAGATCTGGAAAAGTAGAAATAGAACTTGCTAGGCGTTAACTTCGAAGTAAAACAGATTATATTGGTTGCGAAGCAAAAGCGTTATACTTCACGTACCAAGCTCTAATTCGACCATTGATAGAATACTGTTTTACTGAATTAAGTTCTCAGATTCCATCAGGAAGAAAGTAAGGAAGTAGAAAGGATACACTTTTGATTACAGTTAATATAAGAAAAACAGTATATGTAATGAAAGACTGATATTGTCAAATTTCCACTTTATTTAGTTTCACTGAAACTGTATGACGCGTTTCGCTAGGCTATAGCTTCTTCTGATACAAAATGTATAGTATAGCGAAACGCATCATACAGTTTCAGTGAAACTAAATAAAGTGGAAATTTGACAATATCAGTCTTTCATTACATTCGTTATGAATTTCCATCAAGTAACAGCCACAACAATTCAAAGTTTAAAAACAGTATATATTAACTAAATGAGAAATTTTAGGTTAATTTCATTTCAATTTTGTATAATGCTCGAAAATTCAGAATAAAGTAACTTTAAAATTTTAGTAAAAAAAAACGAGTAATGTAAATAAAATGGGAGAGTGATCAAATAGTCTATAAAATTAAAAAAAAAATCACTTTTCTTTATGTGAACAGCAATTAAAAGTTAATTCACCTAGTCATTAAATTTGAAACTTAAAAACATGCAGGTCTCATTAACGAAACTAAAATAATACAATTGTAAGATACAACGAATTCTACCAACATTAAACCACTAAAATCATAATTAAACAACGCGGTACTGCTGCCACTGAAGTTATTGTATTTCTACAATAACTAGTACCTATGTATGTGGTTAAGCCAAACATATTTAAATAAATTAATAAATAAATATACCGACTTGATGTGATGACTTATTGGAAAAGGAAACATGACGAGGAAATGATCACTTATTGTCATTACTGAAAAAGCAATCGATTTAATTACTGGCTTGTATCAGCGCCTTCGCCTATTATAATACGTACTCTGTAGAATATATATATATATATATATATATATATATATATATATATATATATATATATATATATATATATATAACTGTGGCTTAGCCAAGAGGGAATACGCCAATCCGTACCTACATATATAGAAAGTTGCGACTGCTTGTAAACTGCATTTTTTTTATTTCAAATTTAAATTAGGTGTAGTTATGAGTATTTTCCTGTATAAAAGGATAATTTTTTATGAAAAATTTTTGCCTGGCCGGTTCTCCATTTTTAAATTTGGTGTGAGTGTTTAAAGTTCTGCTGTATGAAATAGTTTTTGTGAAAAAAACATCTTTCTCTCCCCTCCGCTGGTCATCTCTTTTGGAATTGAGGTATTTGGAAGGATCTAAATTCTTGGAATTCTAATGCATTGATGTTCTTCCTCCATCAATGGGCTTCGCCTCCCCGATCATCGCGTCGCTTAAGGCTTTCCATATACAGTCTCTCAAGTATTGTTGTTTTATCACGTGATATTAACGGTAAACAGTTGCATTCACAGTTTTCCCAGTAATTCATTCGGTTAAAATCATCACCGCTTCAACTAACTTCTTTGACCAAAAAGATAATGGCGAATAGACACACAGTAGTAGTCACGTGACTGGGTATTTAAATTTATATATTCACTGTGGATTCTTGTTTAATAAAGATACATAAAAAACAAAAATAAACTAAATGACACTGACCTGATTTTATGCTTACATAAACTCTGCGAGGGCTCGACTGACTAGTTGTGAGCTTTTGCTGTGATAAACAAACTTTGGTGTTGTTTTATGGTGTAGTAACAATAAAAAAAATAAGGTTCTAATATAAAAAAGGTGCGCTAGTACGATACAACTTGCTTTGAACTGTTTTACACATTTCTAGGTTGTTGCGAAAAACATTTTATAATGCTGACTATGACCCTTTCCGTCGATAAAGTTTTTTATATGTAATTGTATAGATTGATATTGTAGGTTACAGCCGAGGCTCACAAAATTCGCCCGTTACCTTGCCCTTTTGATAAACTTTACTGATAAAAGTATATATATCTACAAAATATATATTTATAGAATATATATATTTATTAATTATATAACGAGTCATCAAAACAGGAAGAGAGAGAATATTATAAGATTAAGATTGATAGTAAATGAGAAATTTTCGTTGTTTGGATTAGAATATGTAAAATTATTGTGACTTTCCAAGGTTTCGCTCAGACTTGCACAAAGTATCTTCAGAGTTCTTTGCTCTTTGAGATTAGAACACTGATTGAGCTTGAGAAGGCACAAGTCAACCTATTTGCGGGCTTATGGTATTCCTTATAAACTTATGGGTCGTTTATTCCGTTAGATACCATGCAAATAAAATTCTAGAATTTTCTCTTTCGCTGTTATTTTTTTTGTATTTTTTAAAGTATAATATACATCGATTTTTGATAATACTATCAGTTTCTTACATATTACATAAATATTTTGCCAATTCATCATAAAATAATGAGAAAAATAGGCGATTAAATCTTTTTATCTTCTTCCTCTTCTTCTTCATCCTTATTACAACCTTTTTTGGTTTGTTTAACTTCCAGTGCCTTATCTCTTGGGAGCCAGAATGCCAGCTATCCATCCATCTTTGGAGATGTGGGGTGGGTTTTTTCCGTCTAGAACTAGTCTTACTATTATTATTATTCTGTTTGTTGTTTTTCTTGACATGGTTATGACAGAATCGTTACCTCTGTCTCCTTCTCACCACCTCATAAACCCCACATGACTGCCGTATATATTCGTTTCTTATCCGGTCTCGTTATTCATTATCAATTTCAAAAAAATAAATGATAGCTGGCTTAATACTGTAATTGCGATGTAGATTCTTGGTTGTTGGTAGAAAAAAACGCTGTTAAAGTGTATATATGTGGACGCGAAGTAGTTAGTCATGAATGTTCATATGCTGGAACTCGCAGAATTTGATTCAACGTGACGTGATTATGACTAACGTGGCAAGTTATGCTATGCTATCTGTTTCTGTCAGACATAATTTGTTTTTTTTAATGAAATGATTTATTAAATTAGAAGTTAGATTTCTATTCTGTAACATATATTCAATATAATCAATACGGGTAAGTTGATTCATTTAAAGCCCTATATAATTTAATTTGGAGATTATATTTACTTTGCTTATGAGAAAATAACACTTTCTATTTTCTGTTTTTCACATATTAACAAATGCTCAAATTATTTGGCACTACGCAACTTTTTGTAAAATAAAAATAAATATAACAACTTTGCATGCTATGATTTAATAGATAGAAAGTTTGGCATAAGTTGTAGATCCTCTTGTTACGGTAATTGACATACGACTTTCTTTTTGACACCTTCATTATTAAGCTCGGTGTAGCTCGGGGTTTCATACTATCTTTTTTCTTTACATTCACGATCTGCTAGAAAACATAAAAAATCCAATGTAAAATATGGCTGATGAAAACATGATGATTTCTTTATTTACTTTGCAAATATTCGTGGATAGTAGGAAGTTACAAACTCAATAAAGATCTGGAAAAGTAGAATTTAACCGTACAAAAACCTGACATCATTCAACTTGGTAGGCGTTAACTTCGAAGGAAAACAGATTATACTGGTTGCGAAGCAAAAGCGTTATACTTCACGAAAACTTTAAATCCTGTACCAAGCTCAAATTCGACCATTAAGAGAATACTGTTTTACTGAATTATGTTATTCAGTCTCTCAGATTCCATCAGGAAAAAAGTAAGGAAGTAGAAAAGATGGACTTTTGCTTAGAGTTAATATAAAAAAAACCAGTATATATTAACTAAATGCGAAATTTAAATTTAATTTCATTTAAATTTTGTAACATGCTCCAAAATTTAGAATAAAGTAACTTTAAAAATAGGACGGTATGACAAACGGATAATATAAATAAAATGGGAGAGTGATCAAATAGTCTATAAAATAAAAAAAAATCACTTTTCTTTATGTGAAAAACAATTAAAAGTTAATTCACCTAGTCATTAAATTTGAAACTTAAAAACATGCAGGTCTCATTAACGAAACTAAAATAATACAGTGGTAAGACACAACGGATTGTACCAACATTAAACCACTAAAATCATAATTAAATAACGCGGTAGTGCTGCCACTGACGTTATTGTATTTCTACAACCACTAGTACCTATGTATGTGGCTAAGCCAAACATATTTAAATAAATTAACAAATAAGTGTAGCGACTTGGTGTGATAATTTATTAGAAAAGAAAACGTAACGAGGAAATGATCACTTATTGTCCTTATTGAAAAAGCAATCGATTTACTGGTCTGTATCAGCGTCTTGTCTTATTATAAAATGTACTCTGTAGATGATTATCCATGAAAGTTTATTTATATATGTATGTATATATATATATATATATATATATATATATTATATATATATATATATATATATATATATATATATATATATATAAAGGTGGCTTAGTCGAGGGGGAATACGCCAATCCGCACCTACAGATATAGAAAGTCGCGTCTGCGCGTAAACTGCAATTTTTTTGTTCGATTTTTTTTTATTAGAAGTCTACACACTCTGGTCATCGATATTTAAATTAGGTGTAATAATGAGTATTTCTCTGTATAAAAAGATAATTTTTTGTGAAAAATTTTTGCCTGCCCGGTTCTCGATTTTTAAATTTGGTGTAGGCCTTTAAAGCTCTGCTGTATGATATAGTGTTTGTGAAAAAACTCCTTACTCTTCCCTCCGCTGGTCATATCTTTTGGAATTGATGTATTTGGAATTCTAATGCAAGTAGGTTCTTCCTCCATCAATGGGCTGCGCCTCCCCGATAGTCGCGTCTTTTAGGGCTTTCCATATACAGTCTCCCTAGTATTGTTGTTTTATCACGTAATATTAACGGTAAACAGTTGCACTCACAGTTTTCCCAGTAATTCATTCGGTTAAAACCAACACCGTTTCAACCAACTTCTTTGGCCAAAAAGATAATGGCGAATAGAGATACACAGTAATAGTCACGTGACTGGATATTTAAATTTATATATTCACTGTGGATTCTTGTTTAATAAAGATACATAAAAACAAAACTAAACTAAATGACACTGACCTGATTTTATGCTTACATAAAATCTGCGAGGGCACGACTGGCTGGTTCTGAACTTTTGCTGTAATACACAAACTTTGGTGTTGTTTTATGGTGTAGTAACAATAAAAAAAATAAGGTTCTAATATAAAAAAGGTGCGCTAGTACGAAACAAATTTCTTTGAACTGTTTTTACACATTTCTAGGTTGTTGCAAAAAACATTTTATAATGCTGACTATGACCCTTTCCGTCGATAAACTTTTTTATATATAATTGTATAGATTGATATTGATTGTAGGTTATAGCCGAGGCTCACAAAATTCGCCCGTTACCTTGCCCTTTTGATAAACTTTACTGATAAAAGTATATATATCTACAAAAAATATTTAATTATCATAACATCAACTGCCTGTTACTAAAAAAGTTTAAATTTAAAATTACTCTAATTTATCAACTAATTGTTTAAATTGACAAAAGCATCAGTAAGTTAACTAACGTTATGATGCAGTACAGTAGGAGATCAGAAAATTCGTTATTATTTATGATTAAACTGATTTTTTTTTTACGGGTCTAGCACATGTGCTACAGGGAAGTCCCTAAAGCGCTATAGGAGCGACACGTGTGCGGAGAAAGCGATTCACGTTGTTCTTAAATCGCTGTAAATTGTACTCGGTGGGAAACATAGTCCTGGGCAAATTATTCCAAAGGGATGATGTTCTCCATATAAATGATTGCTTGAAAAGCGTTGTACGAGGAGTAACAAGCTGAACCTCATACGGATGTGAAGTATTAGCGTGACGTGTACTTCTAACACGCACCGCTCTGGGAGGAATTAAACGGGCCACATCCTTCGTTACACTTTCCATGAAAATACTTGTAGAATAGGCGCCAACCGTTCTTCGATGTTCCAGCGAATCAAGGCCGCCGGTCAGTTCCGGGTCTCCAATGTCTCCAATCACACGGACAGCTCTTCTCTGAACAGAATCCAACAAATGCAGTGTGTGTTTGGGAGCGGAACTCCAAACGTGGAAGCAGTATTCCATAGTTGGTCGAATTTGAACTTTGTAAAGAATTAACAGTTGAAGAAATTGTTTTATATATATATATATATATATATATATATATATATATATATATATATATATATATATATAAATTATTAAAGGTAGATAAATTATTAAAGGTAGTGCACTCGTGATAATTTTCGTTAAAAAATTTTTGATCAGCACTTTTCGAGATAAGGGGGGGGCAGTGATTTTTCGCAATTTTTTAAAAATAATACGAAAAAAGTGTGCACAGGTATTACATTATATATATTTTCGAACTCGTGTTTTACAAGTTTTCATTTGACACCCCACTAGATCATCTGGTAAATTTTTTTCACTTCCGATTTCATCCCCAAAACTAACCCCTTAAGTCAAAATTTAACTTTCATCAATTCCCATATTGATACCAAATTTCAACTTTTTACGTCAAATAGTCTCGTAGAAAGTCGGGTGTGACAGACAGATAGACGGGCGGACGGACAGACAAACAGACAACGAAGTGATCTTTTAAAATTAAAAAAAAAAACTAATGTGACACCAGAACTCTACGTCTTTTGGAATTTCACGCAAAATATATTCGGTAGTCTTTAATATTTATTATTTTTCTCGTAAAAAAACAACCCGGATACTAAAAGCATCATGATATTTACTTTTTTATCGAGCTTTTGCTTTATTACTTTGTCATCAGGCGATAGTAAATTCTGTTTATTAAAGCTATTAGTTCAACAAGGCGGGGCACCACAGATTGTATTTAAGCGTATAAAAGTAGGTGATTGCTATTTAGTTTATTAGTTTTTTTTTTGTGTGGATTTGTTAATAAAAGAACGTAATTAATACGGAGAATATGAAAAGGTCAATTCACATTAAAAGTTTAACTTTTAAAATCTTTTTTATCAGCACAGTACACTGCGGGAGAATCCCTTAATTATTACTCGAGCAGCACGGGTGCGGAAGTTGCGATTCAGATTGGTCTTAAATCACAGCAGGTTATCCTAGGTGGAAAGTACAGTCCTGCACAGCTCTGTGCCTATATGAAGAACTCCTTTATAAAAGTTATTGAAAAAGGTGTTTCAAGAAGTGATGCGGTGATATACTGAAAGTGTCAGTAATTACATTTATACCCAGTAAATCATTGACTGCGGACGTATTGAAAGAAAAATGGGAGTTTGTAGGTCAATATTTCATGTCGTTTAAGTCTCTTACCCTTAATTCACAAAACACTCCTCTGTTTCCATATACAAGTAAGGTCATAGCGTAGTCTTCAAAATATAAGGTTTTGACAAAAATTGATTTGGGGGTGTTTTTTGAAAATATAGTTTAAAATTTCTAAATTTTGGACAAAAAAATTAAATTTTTTGTCTTTTTTAGAAAGTCCATATCAAGCCCTACTGACGACTGAAGTATGGAATTTCTGAAATTATGTTGTTTAATGAAAACATAAAAAATGACAACGGGGAGCTTATGATAAATTTCTGCGCTACAAACGATTTGAAAATAAATAATACATACTTTGACCATAAGAAGCAATATAAATATACATTCGAGAACACTAGAGGTAACAGATCAATGATAGATTATCTCCTAACAAACAGAGAAATATATCCACGCCATGTATTAGACGTAAGAAGCTAACATCATCAAACGTAGGAAGTGTTTTTTATATGAAAACTAAGGAACATAAGAAACAAAGCAACACCTAAATAAGGATCTGGAAACAAAGATAGGAATAGAAAAGCTATAGGAAGAATCAACGAGAGGCCTCTACCAGAGAAGCCTGAAAGAAAAAATCAAAATAAATCAAATAAATGACAATGATAACATAAATGACGGCCTGTTAAATATAAAAACAAATGTATTTGAAGCTGCATATAAGGCTTTATGGACTAAAAATGTTGATAAGAATAAAAAATGGAGAACAAAACAACACGGTTCAGTGCCAAAATCAAAGAAAAATGCCGTGAAAAGAAGGAAAGCTATCTAAAGAACAGGTCAATCAGGACAGATGAAGCCTACCAAAGATATAAAAGAATACGAACAGAAAGCCACGAATTAGTAAGAAGAACAAAAACGGAATACTGGGAGAGATACACAAAAAAATTAGAATCAGACTTCTATGGTCAACAAAAACAAATTTGGAGATTCATAAGAAAGTTGAAAGAACTAATAGAGTATACACACGTCAAGAAGGGAACGTGGATAACATATCTTACACAATTATATAAAAGGAAACAGAGTATCACACTGACACAAATACCAGATATAACGACAAACGAAGAAACATATATGATGGAAGCAGACGTAATAGAAACACTGGAAATATTAAAAACCGTAAATCTCCCGGCGTAGACCAAATAGCTAATGAACTACTAAAATATAGGGGACACTCTCTGGTTAAGCAACTCCAGACACTTATACAGAGGATTATAAGATCGAACAGATTCCCAGATGAATGGAGAACAGCGACAGTTATACTAATGCACAAGAAGGAAGAAAAAGAAGATCGAAATAACTATGGAGGCATAAATCTACTAAACTGTACACTGACATTAACAACAAAGATTATTGCAACAAAAATAAACGCGAGAATACAACTGGAAGAAGAACAACAACATAAGTGGGCGTTCATGCATCAATGGCGTATTCATTGTGAGGCAGGTAAAAGAAAAATCCATAGAATACAACATTCCAGCATACTTGTGCCTAATAGACTTAAAAAAAATCTTTCGACAATGTGCAAATAGAAGACGTTATTCATCTGTTATGTAACAGGAACATCCCATTAGACCTAATTAAAACTATATAGAATAAAGACAATAAGTAGTCGCGATTAGCAAAAGAAATGATAGAACCAATCAACTATGAACTGAAATCAGGTAAGGAGACTCTTTAAGTCCTCTTTTGTTTAATATTGTCATGGATGAAATTATAAAGAATGTCAAAAGAAGAAAAGGAAATAGAATGGGTAACGGAGAACTTAAAATTATATGTTATGCAGATGACGCGATAATAATGGCTGAGATCGAGAACGATCTGCAAAGGCTGCTATACGAATTCTATATAGCAGCAAAACAATAAAATATGTCAATCTCAACTGAAAAAACCAAGATAATAGTAATAGCAAAAGAGCCGATAAGGTGCAAGCTGGTGATGGAAGTTAATCCAATAGAACAGGTGATGGAGGTCGATTACCTGGGCATCAAAATATCTAGTATCGGAAAAATCTAGGAAGAAGTAAAACATCAAGGCTAATAGGATAACGGGAGACTTCGATGATACCATATTTAGAAATAAATTCCTCGCCATTGAGACCAAAACAAGAATATACAAGAACGTAATACGACCAGTAATGACTTACACACACACACACACGCACATGTAATATACAAAATATCAACCAATAGATAACAGGAAGAAAAGGGGAATATAGGATCAACACATAAGAAAAATGGTAAACAACAGGATAGTACGGATAGCCAGAGACAAGTCATCGAATGGAACAAGATCAATGGGATGTCCAAGAAAGAGATGGAGCGACGATCTATAGAGCAGGAAACAAAGAAAACAGGCAATAGTGCATAGCTATAAGTCGGAAGAAGAAGATGTTTAGGCAAGATTAGGGCCAAAAACAACTTTGAAGGCACCTAAAATGGTAAATACATTCTAAAAAGTCTATTGGCAAGGGAGTAGAACGGCCATGCATGGAATGACCCCTTAATAATAAGTAAAAATAAGAACAAATGAAAAAGTTTCTTCTCAGGTGAATTCATCCTTTTGAATTACAAACAAATATATAAAATTATACAGTTTGTTATGGTACGTAAATACTAACGATCCAGAACTAATTTATCATAATTATTTGTCTATATTCCTAATCTTGTAGACCTGAGATGAAAAGAGTTTTTGTGTATAGAGGTGAGTAAAATGTAATCTTAATAACAAGTTCAAAGAAATGCTTTAGCATCCCTAAATTAATACATGGACAAATGTGTCGTATCTCTGAGGTAGCTAAAGATCTAAAATAATAGATGATTCGAGCATGCCAATTACTTATCCCCTAATTGGTACGTGATAAGCTCTTAGAGTTGTGTCATTGAAACCACGTTGGTCGCCAAAATTCTATTAGGGCGTTTTGACTCATTTATAATTGTAATGGCAGTTAATTGCAATTAATTAGTTAACTGTAGCGACTATGAGGCTGGGTGCGTTGCTGATGTCGTGCTCTAGGTTGGTCCCCAAAAACATTGGTTACAGAAATTATTAATAAAGGTTGATAGAAACCTAACCTTTAAATAGTTTTTTCAGAAAAAAAGAAAGTCTAGCATTAACTGTTTATATAAGGTATAACCGAAATTATATTTTCGGTTATACCTTATCATGACATATTTTAAAATGAATTAATTAAAAATACACAACTGACGAAAAGAAAATCCTATCTAAAATGTACATATTAGTAATGAAAGTATATATATATATATATATATATATATATATATATATATATATATATATATATATATATATATATATATATATATGAGGCTGGTTTGAAAAGTCCGTGCAAGTCCGAGAGTTGGCACCACCGGCGCGTATCGAGGTCATGTTTAGTTAGTAGCATCTCTTGAATGAACGCACACCAAGTTTCAGCCATATTGGTCTATTTCTTTGTGTTTGACATTCGTGTGAATCAAGGAAGTCAAGTGATTTTCAAGAAATGGACGAAAAAGAATTTCGTGTGGTGATTAAACATTACTTTATGAAAGGCAAAACGCCTCAGGAGACTAAAGAGAAGTTTGATAAACATTATGGTGACTCTGCACCTTCGATTAGAATAGTTTATAAGTGGTTTTAAAATTTTCGGACTGGCCATATGGGCACAAGTGACGCTGAACGTTCTGGACGGCCTGTGGAGGTTACGACTCCAGAAATCATTGATCAAATCCATGATATGGTGATGGATGACAGAAGAGTGAAGGTGCGTGAGATTGCTAGTGCTGTGAGCATCTCGACTGAACGGGTACATAATATTTTGCATAAATATTTGGACGTGAAAAAGCTATCCGCAAGATGGGTGCCGCGATTGCTCACGCTTGACCAAAAACGGAATCGTGTGAAGTGTTCCAAGGATGGTTTGCAGCTGTTCCAGAAGAATCCGGAGGACTTTAAGCGTCGTTTCGTCACTGTGGATGAAACATGGACACATTACTATACTCCTGACACCAAACAACAATCTAAACAATGGATTACCAAGGGGGAATCCGCACCAAAAAAGGCGAAGACCGTTCCTTCGGCCGGAAAGGTTATGGCGACTGTCTTTTGGGATTCGCAAGGGATAATCCTCATCGACTATCTGAAAAAGGGTAAAACTATTACAGGTGAATATTATTCATCGTTATTGGACCGTTTGAAAACCGAGCTGCAAGAAAAACGCCCGCGATTGGCCCACAAGAAAGTCCTTTTCCATCACGACAACGCACCAGC
Source organism: Pachyrhynchus sulphureomaculatus (assembly GCA_019049505.1). Lineage (NCBI taxonomy): Eukaryota > Metazoa > Arthropoda > Insecta > Coleoptera > Curculionidae > Pachyrhynchus > Pachyrhynchus sulphureomaculatus. Next base: position 64,527,045 of record CM032452.1, on the reverse strand, counting down.
ACACACCTCAGCAGTTGTGGTCGCAAAATTAATGGAAATAGGATTCCAACTCGTTTCACATCCCCCCTATTCTCCAGACTTGGCTCCCTCGATCTACTATTTGTTCCCCAATTTGAAGAAATGGCTGGCGGGACAAAGATTTTATTCAAACGAGGAGGTGATTGCAGACACTAATGAATATTTTGCAGACTTGGACAAATCCTATTATTCGGAAGGGATCAACAAACTAGAACATCGTTGGACGAAGTGTATAAGCCTAAAAGGAGACTATGTCGAAAAATAAAAAAGGTTTACCCCAAACACATAAGTAGTTTTTATTTTTGCACGGACTTTTCAAACCAGCCTCGTATATATATATATATATATATATATATATATATATATATATATATATATATATATATATATATATATATATATATATATATATATATATATATGGGACGTTTCACGTCAACGGGGACACCCGTGTGACCAGAACTGAAAGAGACTGCCACATATGTGTGATGGTTCAAAATTTTTGTCAAAGTGTCTACTTTCGAATGCTACATGGCCTTTTAAAAAATTCAATATATATATATATATATATATATATATATATATATATATGTATTTATTATATATTTATATATATATATATATATATATATATATATATATATATATATATATATATATATATATATATATGTATATATGTATATATATGTATATATATATATATATATATATATATATATATATATATATATATATATATATATATATATATATATATATATATATATTAAAGATAACTTTCTCCGCCACTTTGCCTAAGCAAGGAAGTAGGTTAATTGACTGATAGTTGCTAGCGTCGTGTGAGACGGTACCGGATTTCCTGATAAGGTTGATCTGAGCTTTCTTCAACCAACGGAGGGAAGTAACTGAGTCTTAGTTTATCATATTTGTTGTTTCTATGAACTATTTCTTGGGGAATTTTTTCAGAGGTTTGACAATGATTTTACCATGTCCTGGGGCTTTGCGAATAGAACATGCATTGATGATGGGTTGGAGCCCAAGGAGTAGTGAAATAAGTGTTTATATTATAGGAGATTAAATCTAATTGAAGATACGAATGCTAGAGGCCCCTCTCTGATCTCGGGCAAACTTGGGGAGGGCTGGAGAGTTGGGGCGAAACTGGTCTTCTAGTATTTCTGCTAGAAGGAAGAGGGTAAAAGCAATAATCGTTGGTGAGGGCTCAAGCCATTCTCCAAAGAATGTTTGCGAGCCTTTGAGGTGAGCGTCGCTAGTTTGGATGGCTCGCCTCAGCAGACGGTTTTTATTCAATATTTGCTCTTTGATATAGGGATGAAGTTGGCCGTGAATTGTGAAATTCGATCTTTGTGACCGTAGCCTGGGCAAGAGCGCTCTGGATGTTTTCAGTCAATTTATTAACTGCTTTGTCCAAGTGCCTGGTGGTGGAGATAGTGGGAGTTGGGACGGTGTTGGCTAGGAGATGTATAAGGTGCTCCCAGTCAGTGAGAGTGGAGGTGAGACATCGCCGGAATAGTTTTTGTTACGTATATGAAGAACTAACTTTTCGAAATCAACAGCGAGAACTTATACTTTTAATTGACAAGTGGTATCTTCATTATTTTAGCTTTTTCGTTTGACATCCGGACAAATAATGTTCGTCTCTGCAGGTGCGAAACTTAGAAACTTGGACGCATTTCCCAGCAAATGCCTGCATCGATATGGTGTATATTTTAATTCAACATAATCTCCAATGTTGATTTGCTGTGTTTAGCCAGAAACCGGCCTCTACTTGCCAAAAAAGTGGAACCTTGAAACTGGCGGTGAATTGGTCTCACCGTTCAGCGTCCCCCTGTAGACATCGCTAAAACTGCATTCGATTGGAACCCTGAAGGCAGACGATAATCTGACCGACCTAGCAACATCTGCCGTTACACTATTGGGCAAAATGCCTGCCACTCACACAAGACAGAGAGATCTGGAGCACCTATATCTGCACGCAATGCACCGAGTAGAGGCAGTTACTAAGTAAGAAGTAATCGAGAATATAAGCTATATATTTTGACATTTTAAAGATGATTGCCATTGCTATTGACAAACATTCGACATATATTTTCTAACCCCAAAAACTTTAGCCATGCGATTTGTGATACAGTTGCAGATAAAAATAACAAATTCTAGTCTTAAAAATATTCATAGAATATTGGCTAATTCATGTCTTGGACAATTAATACAAAATACAAAAAATAAAGAGAATTGCACTTTAGCTTTTCTACAGAAAAACAAAGAAATCGAAAACATGACTGCTCCCTATCAATTTTTCTCATAACTGATTTTCTTTTTCATTTATTTTCAAGATGTGCATTTCATAAGATTTTAATTTTTATACATATTTAATAAGAGCGAGAAAAAAAATTACTTTTTAAAATTTAATTCTGAAAAAAACTATTTAAAGGTTAGGTTTCTATCAACCTTTATTAATAATTTCTACAACCAAGGTTTCTGGGAACCAAACTAAAGAACGATATCAGCACAGCGGACTTAGAGAGTAACGCATCCAGCCTCATAGTCGCTACAGTTATCTAGTTAATTGCAATTAAATACCAGTATAATTATAAATCAATCAAAACGCAGTAATGGAAACTTGGCGACCAACGTGGGTCTGGACGACACGGCTCTCAGAACTTATGTACCAATTCGGTAATAAGTAATTAGCATGCTCAAACTATCTATCATTTTAGTCCTTTTAGTCCAAATTATTTGAAGGAACGATAAATTTCGAATAAGCATTCTTGAACTTGTTATTAAGATAATTATGATAAATTACATCCAGATCGTTAGCATTAACGTACCATACCAAACTATATAATTTTATATATTTGTTTGTAACTCAGACGGATGAATTCACCGGAGAAGAAAATTGTCAAAGTGTGAAATGGGCTATAATTTTATAATCATATATATATATATATATATATATATATATATATATATATATATATATATATATATATATATATATATATATATATATATATATATATATATATATATATATATATATATATATATATATATATATATATATATATATATATATATATATATATATATATATATATATATATATATAAATATACACTCAGTGAAAAAATTAAGGGAGCAGAAAAATTCCCAAATTTTTTGTGATTTTTGAAAGGCTGTTACTTCGTGAGTAATGGTCGTATCGAGAAAAGGAAAAAGGCATTTTGAAGCTTGAAATGTCTAGTTTTGAAATCTTGAGATGAAAAATTTTTTCGAGCATCTCTTTCCGCGCAATCAAAAGAAATAACGCAAAGCAAAACTTTCCAATTTTTTTTTTTTTTTTAAAATTATACTTGGGCTCAAAAAAAATTTTCGAGGCTTAATTAATGCCTGGATCATTTGTCGCTGAGATAGCGGCTATTAAATGAAAAGTCACCTTTTTATCATCGATATCTCTTAAACTAATGATCGTACAGTAAACAGAAGATGAGTTTTGGAAACTTGAATCAATCCTCTATAAACATCTTTTGGTATTTTAGAGAATTTTTTTTTTTATGCTCAATATTGAATTGAAAAAATACAAAAAAAGACTTTCTTTGCTGTTTTGGAAAATCTACCAGAAGTTTGCAAATATTGCGAAAAGTACCAATGTTTGCAGGTTTTTTTTTTGGCTATGATATACATATATATATGGGTAATTCTCTGTCAACCGGACCCCCCCTCCTGCCCATTACAGGTTTTGAGATAAAATGGTCAGTAGGGGCTCAAAATTTTCGTTGAGATGTCTACTTTTTAATGCCCTATGCTACTTTTGAAAATTCAAGATGTCCGAAGCAATATGGCGGCTAAAAAGGGGAAGAGCACCCAAAAAAACGTAAAATTCCGATATTATTGACTTGTAAAAATGAGTTATGACCGCTTAAAAATGTTCTGTAGGGGCTCAAAATTTTCGTTAAGATGTCTACTTTTTAATGCCGTATGCTACTTTTGAAAATTCAAGATGTCCGAAGCAATATGGCGGCTACAAGGGGAAGAGCACTCAAAAAATACGAAAATTGCAATATTACTTACTTGTAAAAATGAGTTATAAGTTCGTAAAAGTGTACTATAAGTACTCAAAATTTCCAATTAAACCTCTATTTAACAGTGGAATTTATTGAGGAAATTGTTATTTAAAAATGAAATATTGATTTCATCAATTTTTTAAATGTAATAATAACATAATCGAGGCGTGTAAAAGGCCAAGTTCTAACAAAGCCTAAAGCATCAAATTCCCAAATAATAAAAACTTTACATTGAACATAGCGATAAATATCAATACCAAACCTAACATTGCCTAATGCATCAAACCACAAACCTAACATAGCCTAATCCATCCAACCCCAAACCTAACATTGGAAGACTTGGAAGAACCAATTACCGATTATAAAGATTGCTTAAAACGAATTACTTGTAAGAATCCAAAAAATGAATGTCATCTTAATGAATGTGAAAAATGCCCAACTATTGAAAACTTCTCAGTATTTTTAAATAATTTATTGGAAAAACATCAAATTTATGAACTACAATACAGTTCATGGACTGGTACAGACAGATCTACAATGGAAAACATTACTAAAGTCCACTGAAGACTTTGTCGATGACTTTTGTTACAGGCTAAAAGTTCTGAAGCCGCATTCTTTTATAACGAAACAGCAGTCAACATTTATCTCTGAGAAAAAAGAAAATCTTAAGAAAGACGATGTTCTGGTCATGTTTGACTTCTCTCAGAACTATGCCTACCATGCTCAAGATGCTGCACAAGCTTTCCATTTTAATAACGACCAAGTTACTGTGTTTCCAGTTATTTATTATTACAAAAAATATGATAAGTTGCAACATACGAGCTGCGTATTCTTATCGGATAGTTTAAAACATGCTACGGCCGCTGTTTATGCGGTTCAAGGTAAATTAATACCAGAAATTAAGAAAAAAGTACCTAACTTAAAAAAGATTGTATATCTTACCGATGGAGTGAAGCAACACTTCAAAAATAGATTTCAAATGACAAATTTAATAAACCATAAAATTGATTTTAACGTTGAAGCAGAATAGCATTTTAGCACAACTGCCCATGGCAAAAGTGCGTTTGATGGGATTGGTGCATTTTTAAAAAGAGAGGCTTGTAGAGCAAGTCTCTTGGCGAAGCCCACAGAGTCAATTTTAACTTTTGAAGAGATTTGAAAATTTATTCTTATAATAAAGTATATCATGAGAAAATGAGGAGAAAATTAAATAAACGTTTTGAGAACGTTTCGGAAGTAACAGGAATTCTAAGTAACCATTCCTTTGAGGTAGCATCTAGTACCGAAATATTCATGAAAAGATATTCAAAAGCGAAATCTGGCACGAAAATAACTAGCATTTAGTTAAAATTAATAAAAAATACGAGGCAACGAGGCTAATAGTATATATAAATACTAATAGTATTATAACTATTTAAATTAAATCGTTAGTAAATAACTAAATAAATAAAATAATATTATAACTAATATTAATTTTATGAATAAAACTTTGTTCCTAACATAAAGCTTCTATATTGATTTACTTTGATATTATACTAAATAATTATATGGTTAAAAAAATCAAATGGCTATGTCAGGTTTGGGGTTGGATGGATTAGGCTATGTTAGGTTTTGTGGTTTGATGCATTAGGCAATGTTAGGTTTGGTATTGATATTTATCGCTATGTTCAATGTAAAGTTTTTTATTATTTGGGAATTTGATGCTTTAGGCTTCGGACATCTTGAATTTTCAAAAGTAGCATACGGCATTAAAAAGTAGACATCTTAACGAAAATTTTGAGCCCCTACAGAACATTTTTAAGCGGTTATAACTCATTTTTACAAGTTAGTAATATTGCAATTTTCGTATTTTTTGAGTGCTCTTCCCCTTGTAGCCGCCATATTGCTTCGGACATCTTGAATTTGCAAAAGTAGCATACGGCATTAAAAAGTAGACATCTTAACGAAAATTTTGAGCCCCTACAGAACATTTTTAAGCGGTTATAATTCATTTGTATAAGTCAGTAATATCGGAATTTTACGTTTTTTTTTTGGGTGCTCTTCCCCTTTTAGCCGCCATATTGCTTCGGACGTCTTGAATTTTCAAAAGTAGCATAGGGCATTAAAAAGTAGACATCTTCAACGAAAATTTTGAGCTCCTACTGACCATTTTATCTCAAAACCTGTAATGGGCAGGAGGGGGGGGGGGTTCGGTTGACAGAGAATTACCCATATATATATATATATATATATATATATATATATATATATATATATATATATATATATATATATATATATATATATTATAAATTTAATATAATTTGTGGATACCATTAATATCGTCTAGAAAACCTGTCGATTATTTTCCTGTATCTACAGATTAATGTTTAAGGTATGAATAGGTAGGTATTGCCACCATATTTCTGTGGCACTGTAGTCTTATTTGGTTAGTTTTATTTAAAAGTATACAACAGTGGGCGTAGTTGAAAATTGTAATAAGTATTTACTGAGTTAATCCTATTATAAATATAGATAATAAGCATTATTCATAAACCTTCCTACATGAATATTAGAATAAACCATAAATCTATTCAAACAAATATTCATAAGTTAGCAGCCTATGATAGAAGCATATATAGGTTAATTAACAACTTAATCTCACTAAACGGATAGCAGTTAATAATTGCTTTGATGCCACACTAATTAATAAAGTTCTTTAACGAAAACTATTTAAATAAATTTCAACTTTGCTTTATGTGAAATTCAACAACAAACATAATAATTTTAAAACTATTAATTACAGAAAAAAAATTTCAGGTGATATTAGAAAATATTTTAAACATATAAGGGAATAAATAAAAATCAGAAATTATCAATTAAATTGTGCATCATATAAACCAAGTTATAGCGGACGCATGAGAGGATTATTTCAAACACAGGGAAAAGAAGGTTTCAAAACTTATATGAGGGTGGATTGATAAGTCAGATAAATCTCTACGAAATGGAGGTAATTTTGTTAAGCGGCATAGCTGTTCGTGAGCGTGATTTTTATAACGGTTGTGCTCAAAGCTTTAAACCGATACAGCGCGCAGTTATTGGTGGGTAGCTATTGGAAGGGATCGGTGTTACATGCTTCGTAGAAATGTATAAAGCTGAGTATCTAACCTGGATTGCGGCGCAGATAGAATCTGAACTGAAAGAAGTTCTTGAGGACTCTATACTACTACTCAAAACTTTCTTGAAGTGCCATATTCGATACGGACATAGGAGACCCTCTCGATTTTGCCTGCGGTTGGTGGCTTTTTAAGTACTTCCATAGACTCAAGAGACTTACAGTTTAATGCCGGTTCCGAACGGCCAAAGTGAGAGAGCTTTCCTAGGCATAATACTATGGGTGGTTTGCCATTGCCTTCCCGAGAGAGGCAACAGTCAAGTTGTAAATTTTTATTTTATTTTTATTTTAAATACTGTACTGACTTGATGGAGAATCGTAATAACTAAGAATAAAAATTTAAGATCACCACTTATGTTTATTATATTATTGCTGACAATTACTGACAATTGTCAGCAATAATATAATAAACATAAGTGGTGATCTTAAACAGTTGTTTAAATTTGTATTCTTAGTTATTTTTATTTTGTTACTTATTTATCTTTTTTATTATTATTATTTCTCGAACCTAGATACGAACTCGGGTAGCTGGCGTAGAAAGCAGGCACCTTAACTAGTATGCTATAGCCGCCTCTGGAGACCATTTATTGCTGGATAAATAAATTTAAATATGGCACTGCGCCCGTTTAGGACGCCCAATTGAGGTTTATTTTGACGAAATGGTCAATAAAATTCATAGTCTCGTAATGGAAAATCGTCGCATTAGGCTTGGTCAGATTGCTGAGATGGTAGGCATCTTATTTGAACGGGTACATAATGTCCTGGATGAAGTTCTAAAAATGAAAAAATTGAGTTCACACACAGTTTGTTGACTCCAGATCAAAAATGCACGAGAAAGGACTTTTCAACGTAGACCAATCCTGGATCCACCATTTCTTCCCGAAAATAAAAGGCAACCATAAGAGTGTGTTGGCGAAGGTGAATCGGCAGGAAAAGTGATGGCAACTTTTTGTTGAGACTTACAGAGTAACGGCATGATTGACTATTTAGAACAGAATAAAACAGTGACTGTCTCTTATTACTTAACGTTATTGGCTTGCTTGCTTAGTGACTTGAAGCAGAAGCGACCAAGATTAGCGTACAAAAATGCACCTGCTCACACATGATCACTGCAATGGAAAAAGTGCCCGAGCTGATCCTCGAAATAGTTCTCCACCCATCCTATTCCTAGCTCACGCCAGAATAGACTCAAGATATACCGAACTCCTAAAATTCATATATGAAAATGCGACATTAACGGTTAAATTACATGAAGATCGAAAGACAGAACCCATAAAGATCAAGAAAGGTGTTAGGCAGGGCGACACAATTTCACCAAAATTGTTTACTCTGGTTTTGGAGGATTTATTTAAAAGTCTTGAGTGGGAAGAGAAGGGAATTAGAATCGATGGCATATATTTACATCACTTGCGATTCGCATATCATATAGTACTAATTAGCGAAGATCTAGAATACCTCAAAATCATGATAGAACAACTTAATCAAGCTTCACAGAAAGATGGACTCGAGTTGAACATCAAGAAAAATGAAATTTCTAAGCCCACAGAACACAAAAGTTCAGATCGGCACGGAAGATATCGAGAGAGTGGAAGAGTATATATAGTTGGAAGATAAGATTAGATTGGACAAGGACAATCAAACAAGTAAAAATACCAATTCGAATTGGTCTCAGCTGGACTGCATTTCAAAAACTGGGATTCATTCTAAAAAACAGATAAATTCCCATGACCTTAAAAAGAAAAGTGTACGAGAACTGCAAACTTTCAGTAAGTACGTATGGGCTGGAAACCATAACCCTTACAAAAAATAGTCTTTGTCGACTCCAACGTAGTCAGCGGGCCATGGTAAGACAGATGTTAGGTGTTATTTTACGAGAACACATTAAAAGTAAGGATATCAGATGAAGAACCAGAATTACAGATATTAGTGAAAGAGTGGTAAAATGAAAGTGGCAATGGGGGGGAGCATGTGGTTAGAACAAATGATGGTAGATGGACAACAAAATTACTTAAATGGGAAAGCAGATGAAGTGTCGGAAGACCAATGAAAGGATGGACTGATGATATTAGGTTAATAGCAGGCAGTAGATGACTCCATCTTGCACAGGATAGAGATAATTGTAAGAAATTTGGAGATGCCTATCTCCTGCAGTGGAGAACCAGTGACTTACAAGGAAAGAAGGACCTATTCCCCGATTTCGTCCCAAGTGACTTTTTTTTTGTTTTCTAACTTCAAAAACTGGCTTGTCGAATAATGACGTTATCTGTAATTGATTATTATACACACTTCAAACTTCAAAACATTTTTTTTTTGAGATAATAAAGAAAATTTGCTTGGCGAAATGTATTGAGGTCATCGTTTAGAAATAAATTCTTGTTTATGGAAAAAAGTGATTTACCTTATTTTTTACAAGACTTTTCAATCCACCTTCGTAATAATGCTAAAACGCACTCCAATTAGGCAATATATTGAAAATCAATGTTTCGGTTCCCATTTAAAAATACTTCATTCGGAAAATTAAACAATAAACTTAATTAACTAGAATTTCTTGAGATAAATAAACTTTAAAACCGGGACATTTTTCATGATGATCAGTGAGCCGTTACTAATAAATCACCTATATTGATCCTTTACCGCTATTAGCGTGTGATTAGTTTATTACTTCCTCTATTTACTTTTTATAACATCATATTTCTAATACATTTATAATACTGAAGTTGAGATGAAAATGTTTAGTAGTTGTATTCCATCTGAAGAAGATACAGCATTGTCGAAATGATTATCTTGTTAAATAAGTCACTATAATTAGGTGGAACTCTTAACAAGAATTTATAAATAAATAAATAATTTATTAACGGACCAGCCATCATCCGAAGCACCCATCACAAAACCGGTCTAGTTTTATTTTTTGTGGTTTGAATGTTATCATTAAATAAATCTATATTGGTGACTCTACTAATAGCATTAGCCATAGTACATGATCCAGTCAATGCTGATGATAAACCGTAATTTGTTCGGTGAAATGGTAAATGAAACAAATTTGTTATACGTAGTGTTCTTTGAGGAGTATTAAGCCTAATCCTCTCCAGAAGTTCTGGGCAGTCAATTTCAGAATTTAAAACTTTATTTAGTGTGCAGATATCGGTTATCCTTCTCCTGTCTTCAAGACTAGGTAAATTTAACAAATTCATTAATTCCTCATATACAATATTTTCTACTGTTATTCCCTATGAATCTCAGGAACTTTTTTTACACACGCTCAATTAAATCTACATATGTCTTGTAGCATGGTGACCATACTGGACAAGCATAATCTAGTACTGATCTGACAAACGAACAATACAAAACATTAAAACAGTTAATATCGGTGAAGTCAGACAACAATCTTTTAATAAAACCTAATATTTTCGTAGCCTTATTTGTCATAAATTCAATGTGAAAATTATAACTTACATTTTTATCGAAATACACCCCAAGATCTTTCATAACATCACTCCTCCTCAGAACACCGTCATCAATTTTATAATTAAACATTAAAAATTCGTCTTTCTATAAAATTGCATAACTTGATATTTCTCTATAATAAGAATCATATTATTTAATTGACACCAATCCTTTAAACTTTCTAAATCTAGTTGCAATTTATAACAATCTTCCATTGATTCCACTATTCTATATATCTTTAAATCATCTGTATATAACCAAAATTTTTTTAGAAAGTCTGAAATATCATTGACGAATATGTTAAAAAGGAGTGGGGATAATTGAGAACCCTGTGGAACACCAGATGTGACTATGATTTCATCTGATATAAAACCCTTAATCTTTACAATCTGCTTACGATCAGAAAGATAACTTCTGAACCATCTCAATAAGCCCGAACGCTCAAGTTTATAAATTAGTAGATTATGGTTGAGTTTATCAAATGCTTTTGAGAAATCTGTGTAGATTACATCTACTTGTTTGGTGGTTTCCAAAGCGTTCCTAAGCTCATTTTTGTAGACTAGTACGAGTAGATTGGTAACAGTGTAACGCCCCCGTATAAACCCATGTTGACAATCGCTTAATATATGTTGGAAATGGGGCTTTACCTTTGAGTCAACAACTGATTCAAACACCTTCGCTATTATAGATGTTTTGGAGACTGCTCTATAATTCCTTACTGAAGATTTGTTTCTGCATTTATGAAATGGAGTTACATTTGATAGTTTCCATGCATCAGGAAAGTTCCCCTCTAAAATAGACTTATTAAAAATAAAACTTAAAATACTGAATACAATATAACAATAACTTTTCAAAAACATTATTGGTATCCTATCTGGACCTATTGATAAACTGTCACTTGTTTTATGGATGGCGTTATATATATATATATATATATATATATATATATATATATATATATATATATATATATATATATACATATATATATATATATATATATATATATATATATATAATATATATATATATATATATATATTTTGGCTAATATTGCAACTACTTATATCTTATATATATATATATATATATATATATATATATATATATATATATATATATATATATATATATATATATATATATATATTTACATTTATTTATATTGTAAGAATAAAAGAAAATAAAAACAATTTCTGGAGGAAGTTTCTTCTAGAAATAAAAAAAAAAAAAAAAAAATATATATATATATATATATATATATATATATATAAAATATATATATATATATATATATATATATATATATATATATATATATATATATATATATATATATATATATATATCAAGGATTTTCTACAACTGACGCTGCCTTCCTTCTCTCAGCGTTTGATTCCATCCATTTCTATCTTCCCAGTCTCCATCTGTTAGACCCACGTCCTCCATAGCCTCGTCCACATCGTCTCTACACGATCGTCTGGGTCTTCCTCTTTTTCTTCTCCCTATAGGGCTCCACTCCGTTATTTTCTTTATCCACCTATTATCTTCGCTCCGTCTTATGTGTCTATACCATTTTAATCGTTTTTTTCAATGGTGTTTATTGCGTTCTCTTTGATGTTCATTCTGCTTCTTATGTCTTCATTTGTTATTTTCTCCATACGTGTCACTCTACAACATCTTCTCCAATACTCCATCTCTACCGCGTTAATTTTAGATTTATTTCTTTTGTTGATCGTCCATGTTTCTGACCCGTATGTCATTATGCTTTGTATATGCGTGTTTGTTTCTCTTTGTAATGTGTTTGTCCCACAGGATCAAATTTAATTGTCTTATGTATGTCCGTGTTTGTCCTAATCTCGCTGATCTCTTCTGATGTTACGTTTTTTGAAATGATGGTTCCTAAATATTTAAATCTATCGGTTCCTTTGATTATTGTTTCGTTATTGACTTCTAGATTCTCCGCATTTCTCTTCTTTGTTGTTAGATATTCTGTTTTATCAAAGTTTATTGCTAATCCTGCTTTAGTGTATTCTTCTTTCAGTTTTCTTACCATATAACCCTCATCTTGAGCTATAATTACTTGGTCGTCTGCGAAACTTAGAGTATATAAGTAATCTGCTCGTATTGGGACTCCCATTCTACTACATTTTTGCTATTTTTTTAATGTTTGTTCGAGGTATATTTTGAATAGTGTTGAGGATGTAGAAATCCTTGTAATAGGCCTTTTGATGTTTGGAGTCTCTTCCTTATTTTATGTCCTATTTTTATGTTCACTGTGTTGTTTTCGTAGAGAGCTTTTACTGCGTATATTAGTTCTTTGTCAATGCCTATTTCTTTCTTTGCGTTCCATAATCTTTATCTTGGTACTGAGTCATAGGCCTTTCTTATGTCTATGAAGGCTAGATGAACTTCTCTATTCTTTGCCAGTTTTTTTTTCCATTGTTTGTTTTATAGTGTATATGTGGTCTATACATGATTTTCCGGCCGTAAAGCCTGCTTAGTCCTCTCTAATTTTCCCTTTGATATTTTCCTCTATGATATTTTTAATAATTTTTCCATACTAACGTCCCATACTCGATATTATGCTTAGGCCTCTATAGTTTGTGCATTTTCTGCGGTCTCCCTTTTTAAATATAGATACTATATAGGCTTTTGACCATTCCTCTGGTATTTTTTCTCCATTTATCGCTCTGTGGAACATGTTTCTCAGCATTCGATGTAATTTATTAGACCCGTACTTAATCATTTCATTTACCACACCTCCAGGCCCTGAAGATTTATTATTTTCGAGTACTTTTTATTGTCTTCTTTACTTCTTCATAGCTTAGTTCTATCTTTTTTTTTCCTTATTTTGTTCTTCTTCAGGGTTCTCTTCTTGGAATTCTTGTCTGTCTTCTGTTAGCAGTTTTTATAATATTCTTCCCACTCGTTTTTGGGGATATACTCTATATACGTCTTCTTTCTATTGTTGGTCCTTAATGCCTTAATTATTCTCCATGACTCTGTGCTTCTAGTTCCTTCTATATACTGTTCTACAAGTTCGCACGATTTTTCCCATATCTCGTTCTTTTCTTTGTTATCATCCTTCTCGTTTCTGCATTTTTCTCCTTATATTTCTGTAGATCTACTTCTGATTTTGTATTCAGCCATTTTTCGTATAGTCTTTTTTTCTCTTTTATAGATTCTTTGGTTTTTTCACAGATTCTAATTTTATGTTTCTCGTTTTCTTCTTTACCTAATGCTTCTAGGGCCGCCTGTTTGATGCATTCTTTTATGTGGTCATACATCTGTTGGAGGTTGTCGTAATTAAATTCATTTAATTTTGATCTAATCGTCGTCTATATAGGTCTCTAATCGTTTCGTTTTGTAGTAAGTGTATTTTGTATTTTATTTCTCTGTCTGCTTTTATATTTCTGTTTTCTTTATCTATTGTTCCTGTTTGTTTTATTGTCTTGTACCATGGTACTTTTATGTTTGCTACTTATATCTACATCTTGCAAAACCTTAAGATCATATGTATCACATTTTTTTATTGCAATATACAGAAGAGAAATAATTCAAAAAATAATTGGCTATGTCATTACGATGTATTGTATGTTATGATTCAGTTATAATACATAACATGTGGTATTACAAAACTCTTATTCTTCGAATGAATATATCTCCAAAAATTTTTACTATTGCTGGTAATTGATTCTTGTATATTGCTGATGTAATTCTTATAACATAACTCCGATAAAACTTTACATTGTTTCCTAATTCAGAGAAAATAATATAATCATTTGATGACTTGGTAGTTTTAAATTTTTTATGGGCTATTTTTTTTTTTTTTAAATCAATTCTTTCAATGTACCATTAAACCACGGTGAAGAGAATTTTGGTTTCCTAGGCCGTTTAAATCAAATGCAGTATAAATTACATCATAAAAGGTATTTACAGATTCATTTACAGTGCCCGAATTTATTTTATTTCTATAAATTTAAAATGTGTTTCAATCTATCCGTCGATTACAATTTTCAGATTGAATATTATTAGCGATCATCAATATAGCTTCCGTAAGCAAAGATCAACAGGAGATATTCTAACTTATGTAACACATGTTTGGAACAGCGTAATCGAACACCTTGGAGAATCTCGAGCGGCTACACGCGGTATATCCAAGGCATTCATCTGTGACTGGCACGATGGATTGTTGGCTTAGTTACGATCTTACGGTATATTTGAAAAGTTCTGTTTGGCTCTCGTACTTTCTCAGAGAGTGTTCTTTAAAAGTGCCAGTCGGATTTCTTACTAACACCTTCGCTATCAACGCGGGTGTGCCCTAAGGCTCCATTCGGTCTCCTACTCTCTATCTAAATCAACGATCTGGAGGAAAAGGGCAGGAATCCAATCTACAGCTGCGCAGATGACAGTACGCTTATTTTTTCATTCATTTTGTATGCTTGAACATCGGCTACTCATGCTAATATCCGCAGACAGCGGAGCGGAGTTCAACTTAACAAAGGCCTGGAAGAGATTATATCTTGGGGTGACAGTAACCAAGTAGAATTTAACGCTATAAAAACCCCGGGCGACAGTTTTTTCTAAAAAAGTTAGCGTTGCAAAACCCGACATAGTTACGTCGGGGCACTCCATTCCTCTAGCGTCGTCACTCAATCTGCTGGACGTTAGTTTGGGAGCAAATATATCTTGGCACGAACATGTTGCAAGCATAGCAAAGAAAGCTTCTCAAGAGCTGGGCATATAATGCCGAACTAGAAAGCTTCGTACTCCACAACAATTGATAATTCTGTACACAAAGTTCATTATCTCATTTGTTCCGGGAATGACTAAAAAATGTTAAATACAATGTTAAGGTGCACAGTTTAAAATTATTTTTGAGTATACAGGCTTCAAAAAAGTGTGGCCGATATAACATATGTTTTTTTTTAAGGTACATCCTATTTTCTAATTTATTTTTAAATTCTGCGTAAAATTTTATAACTTTTTTCTTAATAATGTTATATACCTAAAGCTAATAGTTTTTCTAATATTTCATTTTTTTTTTAGAATACTAGTTTTCAGTTTTTTAAAAAATTGCCAGTAGCGCCATTGTTACTGAAGGTGGAATACTCATAATTGGTACGAGCGTTCTATAGAGATGAGAAAAAAAATATATATGTAAAAAATTTGAGTTAGATGCTACAGGGTGTTCAAAATAAATTTATGCATTTCGAATATTTTAAATTGAAAAATCTCAAATTTTTTAAATGGCACACCCTGTATACTATTATTTTTTTTGATAGATTTTACAAAACCCTCGAACTTTTATTAAGTATGTCATATACCTATTTCTAATAGTTTTCGATTTATTTTGAATTTTTCAATTTTTACCATTGTTTTTAATACACTTACGCTATAACATCATAGTTTCCAAGACAAAACAAAAATGTAGGCATGTCAAATTTTGACATGTCTATTAAACAAATAAAAGTAGTTTAATTTGTTGTAGTAAGTGACGAATAAAGGTAATAGTTATGGATTTTCCTAAAAATGAATTAATTGATATGGTTTATATGCTGGGCGAGGCGGGAAAAAATTGTTTTTTAGCAGTAAGGCTTTACGGAGCGAAGTACCCTAATAGACGTATACCATCTAGAAAATATTGTCAGTGCTTAATGTAACGGTTTGATGGTAGTGGTAGCGTTGAATATACGAAACGGAGAGTAGTAAACCAGAATGCTACCAATGAGGAAAAAGAAATGAAGATTTTACTTCATGTTGAAGATAATCCCCAGGTCAGCAGCCGTCAACTAGCTGACTTATCTGACACATCCCAATCTACGGCTAATTGTGCCACGAGAAAATACAAGTATCATTCCTTTCATATGGAACTACACCAAGAACTTCAAGACCGTGATTTTGAACGACGAGTAAACTTTTGTACCACCATGAATGGAGCAATAGAGGCCGATCCAAATTTTTTAGCCAAACTAATGTTTTCTGATGAAGCTATTTTTCATTCATTGGCCCCCTCCATCATGTGACCTTTAGACTTTTTGGGGCTACATTAAAGATCGTGTTTATGTGAATCCCCCTACAACACCAACAAATATGGAAAATAGGATACGGGATGCGTGTATTTTAGTAGACGGGCATATTTTTGAACATTTATTACGTCATAATAATTAATCATTAGATAAGTTAAACTACATATATTAAAATTATTATTAACTATTTGTTTATGTTTTCACAATAGCGTAAGTGTATTAAAAATATTATTAGAAATAGGTATATGACATATTTAATAAAAGTTGGAGGGTTTTATAAAATCTATCAGAAAAAATAATAATATACAGAGTGTGTCATTTAAAAAATTTGAGATTTTTCAAGTTAAAACAGTCGAAATGCATAAATTTATTTTGAACATCCTGTAGCATCTAACTCAAATTTCTTTACATATATCTTTTTTTTCGTCTCTATAGAACGCTCGTACCAATTATGAGTATTCCACCTTCAGAAACAATTGCGCTACTGGTAAATTTTTTACAAAACTGAAAACTACTATTTTTTTTTTAAAAAATGAAATATTAGAAAAACTACGAGGTTTAGATATATAACATTATTAATAAAAAAAGTTATGTTATATCGGCCGCATTTTTTTGATGTGCCCTGTATACTCAAAAATAATTTTAAACTGTGCATTTTAACATTCCCTAAAACTATTGTATTTAACATTTTTTCATCATTCCCGAAACAAATGAGATAATGATCTTTACTCTATCGTTGACTCACCCTGTACAAAGCTTAAATTCGACCAACGATGGAATACTGCTCCCATGTTTGGGGCTTTGCTTCCAATCGTACACTGCATTTGTTTGATTCTATTCAGGAGGGAGCTGTTATCCTGATTGGAAACCCAAAATTGAGCAACAACCTTGATTCCTTAGAGCATCGGTGGGTGACTTGAGTCTATTCTATAAGTATTTTCATGAAAGGTGTTGAATGGATGTAGCCCGTTTAATTCTTTCCAGCGCGGTACATACTAGAAATACACGTCACGCTAAAACTTCACATCCGCAGGAAGTTTAGCTTATCACTCCTCCTACAACCCTTTTCAAGCATATGTTTCTCACCGAGTACAATTTACAGCGAATCAAGACCCGCCCCTATAGTGCTTTAGGAATTTCCTTGCAGCACGTGTGCTATGTCCATAAAAAAAGATTTCACTGACACCAAGAATTTTAAAAACTGATCTTCGGCCCTTTTATGTTTGACTATAAACAATCTGATTTAATTTGTCCATTATCGCAATGATAAACCAGGGAAAAGTCTCAGATATTAATAAAACTTTATAATATTTCACGACTCTGACCCTTTTCTTCCCTTCTTCTCAAATGAAACATTATAGATTCATTTCCACTTTCAAGTAATATGAGTGTACTCAATTTGAAATCGACATCTCATTTCGTTCGTACCGACAGACTAACTGATGAAAATGGTAAACCGTAAAGAAACTAAAAAACTTCCTAGGATTTTTTACTAATACAATATTTCATTTGAGCAAAAAAGGTTAAAGATATCCATTTTCCAAACGTATTAGAATTTGAAACTCAATATTAATTGCTCAATAATATTTTCGACAGAAAAAAACCCGTCAGGGTAGATGTTAAAATAAATTGACAAATTTTGTATTAACGACAAAGCAAATTTTCTTTTTAATCAGTTACGCAGAGAAAGTCTTGGGAATATCACTTAATTCCTCCCAGAGCGGTGCATGCTATTAATACACGCCGCTAATACATCGCATCCGTATGAGGTCAGCTTGTTACTCCTCGTAAAATATTTTTCAAAAAGAACATCATACCTTGGAATGATTCGCATAGAACTATCTTTCCCCCCAAGTATCATTTACAGGGAATCAAGATCAACGTGAATCGCTTTTTCTGGACGTACATACGTCGTTCCTATAGCGCTTTAGGGAGTTCCCTGCCAACATGCGCTACGCCCATAAAAAAAACGGCGAAGTGCACGTTGGACTTGCGCAATTAGTGTTCCGTACGGTGATTGTTATTAAAATAAAAAAAATCTTATGGAGGTATAAAATGGTCAATAACTTCATAAAACACACCCAAAGGTAATTCACTCGTAATAGTTTTCATTCATTCTATACCTTATGAAAAATATTCCAGAATTTTTTAAAAATTTTCTGATCAGTACTCTTAAAGATAGGGAGGGGACAGCGATTTTTGGTAATTTTTTAAAAATAACGCACAAGCTTTCATTTGACACCCCACTCGATGACCTTGAATTTTTTTTTATTTCCGATTTCACCCACTAAAGCTAACCCCTAAAGTCAAAGTTTCACTTTCAAAACTACAGGTCTCTATTTGGGCTATCAATTTCTATATTTGTGACAAATTTCAACATCCTATGTCAAGTAGTTTTGGAAAAAATCTGGAGTGACAAACAGACGGACGAACATCGAAGTGATCCCATAAGTGTTCTGTACGGAACAGTAAAAATCACGGTTCATCAACCGAGCTAGAATTGATAAACGAGAGAACAGTGCTGGCGTGTTTTTAAAATTCAGGCTATTACAAGGCAAAGACACAATGTGCTGAAATTAACTGCAATGATACGCCAGTACTGCAATAAATACTTCTAGTTTTGTTCTCTCGTTAGTCGATAGTAACTCGGCTGATGAGCCGTGATATGACGAAACATGTCCCGAGATAAACTGACTGATTAGAAAATGTGGTCGCTGTTGAAATACGGACTTTGTTCATTTTAGTAATTGACAGAGATTTTTATTACTGGGTCAAAACTAGAATTGATTAGAGAATGTGGTCACTGCTGAAATATGGACTTTGTTCATTTTAGTAGTTGATAGAGATTTTTATTACTGGGTTAGAACTTTAAAGTGCTGCCTAATGGTAATTGTTAGTAACAATCCCTTTGTCGATCTGTGACCTTGAACAGCCCCCGATGGAGGGCAGATATGCTTTTAAATTTTCGATGGTCACGAGTCAAAAATCAGATTTGTCGTATCTTATTGCGCTAAAAACTGTTGATTGTTATACCAGGTATATCACGTGGTAAACGCTACATATTGACTAAACTAAAAACACCTACTTAGTAGATATTTCATGAAAAATTCATCAAAAGTACATAAAACTACAGATGGAATTTAAAATTTACTTTTAACCTGGCTACAGGTGTGTAAAACTCGGTAAAAACTATCATGGAGATCAGATACCTCTCCTAAGCAAACTAGGACACAACTTATAAACTGGTAATATAGCGGCCATAAATCGATTTTCTAAAACTTGTCCCAGGTAGAAAAAAATTTGCTACCTTGAATGGGCATAGAACAATAGGCAACCCCTCCCGTTACCAATTTGAGAGCGCGTGCGCCGGAGTCTCAGTCGACATGTAGGCTGCAAAGTTTTTGGTCTGACACATAGATGCCGCCCTTTTCAAAAACTCCATATGATTTTTAGGAAGTAGCTACCTTCAAACGATACGGGTCTAAATTTCATGACATTTCGACGATTAGTTTGCAAGTTACAGGTGGTTTTGGTGACGCTACTTTTGATATTTTCAAAACAATGGAAAAAATCGAATTTCGTGTGTTGAGTAAACACTGTTTTTTGATGGGAAAGAATACCGTCTAAGCAAAGCAGTGGCTTGAGAAGTGTTACAGGACCCCCCCCCCCCCCTGGAAAATCACTCATCATTTACTGTATGTTGAATTTAAACGCTGTAGTCCAGATACGAATGGTGCTGAACGCTCTGGATGCCCAAGCGAGGTGGTTATACCGGAAAATATAAAAAAATCCACAAAATGGTTTTGGATGTCCATAAAGTGAAATTGCGTAAGATAGCTGACACCCTAAAGACATCAACAGAACGTGTTGGTCATATTTTGCATGGATATTTGGGCATGAGAAAGCTCTATTCGAAATGGGTACCGCGTTTGCTCATGTTGATGCTTCTGAGCCCTATTTGGATCTTTTTAAGCGCGATAAAAAGGATATTTTTATGCGATGTATGACAATGGATGAAACATGGATCCACCACTACACACCGGAATCAAATGGGCAGTAAGCTGAGTGGACAGCAGCCGGTGAAAGCCGCCCGAGGCGACCAAAGACACAACAGTCGGCTGGGAAGGAATAATTTTCATCGACTATGCTGAGAAGGGAAAAACCATCAATAGCGAATATTATCTAGATTTATTGGTGCATCTGAAGGCAGAAATCGCAAAGAAGCGGCCCCAAATGAACAAGAAAAAAGTGCTCTTTCATCAAGGAAATGCACCGTGTCACAAGTCAGTGGTTATGATGGCAAGATTGCATGAAATGAAGTTTGAATTGCTTCCTCATACACCGTATTCTCCAGATTTGCCCCCCCCCCCCGACTATTATCTGTTCGCAATGAAGAAGTTATTGCCGAAACTGAGGACTATTTTGAAGGTAAAAACAAATCCTTCTACAAAAAGGTACAGAAATGTTAGAAGAGACTGATTGTATCGCTCTTGAAGGACTATATTGATGAATAAAGCCGCTTTTGGTAAAAAAAATGTATTTTAAGTAGCCGGACCAAAAACTTTTCAGCCTACGTATTATATACTTTGTTGTTTGAATTGATATCTCATCTCCTCAGAAAGTTATCTTGCCAACAGACAGACACATCGACGGAAATGATTGACTGTTTTTCGTGATCTCAAACGCCTAGAAAAGCAGAAATCGGAACTGTGATTTTTCCACGAAAATATCTGTTATTAGTGTTTTGGTTTATAACACTGTCGCAGGACAGAAAAGTGGTGAAGTTGCAGCAGTACCATTATGACACTAATAAAAATCTTTCGACTGTATCAGCCATAAAATATTGATAAAAATAATTGGAATACGATAAACTTGACAATTTAAGTATAAATCTACTTAAATCACAGTTAAAAACATTGAAGGCAATGTATTTGCCTTAATAATAAAAATTCTAATGTAAAAACGAACATATTTTAAAGGGTATTTGGTAAGGTTCTGTTTTGAGAACAATTTTATTTGTAATTTACATAAATGATTCGGGAGCCAGTAATGAGAAATCTCATACCTTGATAAATATTCAATAACAACTTAAGTTGTATTAGACCTGTAGTAGTCATTTTTGATTATAAAGTTTAGTATATTTTCCACGCAAAAATCTTCAAAACTAAAGTTGCCCCCGAGTCGTCGAGCATAATAAGCGCATAAATTAATAAAAAAAACCCTTACAGCTAAACACCTACGGATAAATTTAAACCGTATCATAAAATTTTAATCCTTAATTTCCATTATGAAGTTTCATTTTCCACCCCGGCTGATCTAAAACTTCGAGGGTAGATTAAGTAACAAATCCACAAACTTTGTAAAAAGTAAAAAGGTATGTATTCATTTGTTGAAATATTATTTACGTTTTGTCTCAGAGGTAAAAACGTGTAATCGTTAAAATTGTAAATATTTAATATCCAATTTAGAAATGGATTTATTTTTACGTACTTACAATAATCCATTAGAGAGATTTTGCAACGCTTATTTTTCACATGCCTTTGTCTTTATCGTTATTTCAAGCATGCGCAGTATTAACGCGAACGCAGAATTGCAAAAAATAAACTAAAAGTAAGGTTAGGTTACTATTCATTTTTTATGAACTTAGGGACTTTTTTCATTCATTTCATGGTTAAGCACGCCGGTTATTAGAATTTGATGGATCAATACAAGTTTCTAAATTAAAGTTGTGTCTAGCAGGTTTCTACCACTTCCTGCAATATTTCCAAATTAATACTAATAGAAATAAGGAAAGCTTCCAGTATCATACCAGATTATAAGATAATCAAATTAACAACTCCTGCAACTCTATTCTTTAATTAAACTACACAAACAAGATTATCCCATTAGGCCAGTGGTTTCCTACATGGCAGCACCAGGATACAAACTCTCAAATTTTCTTATAGACAAAATTAATCATACATATTTCAACCCAATTGTTCTATAAAAAACTAAATTAGAGTTAATTCAGAAAATTGCAAATATAAATCTGTGCAAGTTGAACTTGCACAATTAGTGTTCCGTACGTTGATTGTTTTAAAATAAAAATTTTTGTTAGGGTGGTATAAAATGATCAGTGACTTCACAAAACACACCCCAAATGAGTTTTCAACAAAGTTTGTTTCCAATCTTTACTGAAAACTGGTGACCTTGAAATTTTTTTTTTTTTTATATACCAAATAAATTATTAAAGGTAATGCACTTGTGATAATTTTCGTTTAATCTATGCCTCGTGGAGAATATTCCAGAATTTTTTCAAATTTTTTGATCAGTACTTTTCGAGATAAGGTAGGGGACAGCGATTTTTTAAAAGTAATACGAAGAAAAGTGTGCGCAAGTATTACATTACATATATATTTTTTACTCGTGTTTTCACAGGCTTTCATTTGACACCACACTCGATGACCTAGTAAAAAAAAAAAATTTTCACTTCCGATTTCACCCCTCAAAACGAACCCCTTAAGTCAAAATTTATGTTACGGTGGTATAAAATGGTCAGTGACTTCACAAAACACACACCCCAAATGAGTTTTCAACAAAATTTGTTTCCAATCTTTACTGAAATCTGATGACCTTGAAATTTTTTTTTTTTTTTTTATATACCATATAAATTATTAAAGGTAATGCACGCGTGATAATTTTCGTTCAATTTACACCCCGTGGAGAATATTCCAGAATTTTTTCGAAATTTTTTGGTAAGTAATTTTCGAGATAAGGCCCGGAACAGCGATTTTTTTCGCGAATTTTTAAAAATAATACAAAGAAAAGTGCGCGCAAGCATAATATTATATATATATATTTTTTACTCGTGTTTTCACAAGCTTTCATTTGACACCACACTCGATGACCTAGTAAAAAATTTTTTTTTTCACTTCCGACTTCACCCCCCAAAACTAACCCCTTAAGTCAAAATTTAATTCTCAAAACTACATGGCTCTGATGAGGCCATCAATTCCTGTATTATTACCAAATTTCACCTTTCTATGTCAAATAGTTTCGGAGAAAATCGGATGTGACAGACAGACAGACACCGAAGTGATCTTATAAGTGTTCCGTACGGAACACTAAAAATAAAATATTATTATAAAACAAGATATTCTCAACCTACTAAAAACATGTTTGAAACAAAATTATTTTACATTTAATAATTCAATCTACAATAGTCCAGAAGGACTTATAATGGAAAGCCCCTTAAGCCCAATTTTAGCAGAAATTTTAAAAACTAATAATTCACTAGGAAAACTCATAAAAAATGTGAAAGTTAAACAAGACAAAGGTGAAAAATCAGGGATATATAAATTGAATTGTGGTTCGTGTATTAAGGGCAGACAGAGCGCTCATTTGAAACTAGAATTTCGGAATACAAACTAAGTTTTCTTGACAACAAAACGGATTCTTCATACAGCAATCACTTAATAGAACAGAACCATCAATTTAATGACCAGTTTGAAATATTACATGTAGAAATCAAAGGAAAAAAGTTAAATCTTTTGGAATGCTCAGAGATAAACCGTTTGAAAGAAAAATTCTAGATATATCACTTAGGGACTGCAAACCTGGCACGAACAACACATTTGTTCGTGCCAGGAACAGATGCAAAGAAATTATCGACGAAACCAAGGAGCTACACAATCAACGAATTAGAAACAAACTTCTCGCCTGTCCCGGCAATTCAAGGTCCTTTTGGTCGGTCGCTAAGGCAGTTAGTCAAAATTTCACCAAATCCACCATACCACCACTCACACGGCCAGATAATTCTATTGCAACGACACCTGTTGAGAAAGTAAACTTGTTGGCTGAACTCTTTGCTTCACATTCTACTGTCGATTTCCAAGGAAAAACATCACCTACTATTCCCATAGTGCAGTCAAGGACGCCCGATGTTGTCTTCAGACAGCGTACCATAAAGCGTATTCTAATGAAGCTAGACACCAAAAAGGCTTCTGGCGCTGACGGAATACCTGCCATAGTTCTTAAAATCTGTGCGAGGGAACTAACACCAGTTTTCTGTAGACTTTTCAACCTATCCTACAGAAGGGGATATTTCCTTCCTGCTGGAAATGTGCTACAGTTCAGCCGATACCTAAAAAAGGCAAGAACACCTTGCCAAATAACTACCGACCAATCGCACTGCTTTCAATAATATCGAAAGTCATGGAAAAGGCTATCAATCAGCATCTTCTTAAATATCTTGAAGGATTCAACATTATTAGCGATCACCAATATGGCTTTCGTAAAAATAGATCAACAGGATATCTTCTGACTTATGTAACACATGTTTGGAACAATGCAATTGAACACTTTGGAGAATCTCGAGCGGTTGCTCTTGACATATCCAAGGCATTCGACCGTGTTTGACGCGATGGGCTGTTGGCTAAGCTACGTTCTTACGGTATGTCGAAAAAGTTCTGTTTGTGGCTCTCATGTTTCCTCAGAGTGCGTTCTTTACGAGTGGCAGTCGACGGATTTCTTTCTAACACCTTCACTATCAACGCCGGTGTACCCCAAGGCTTCATACTGTCTCCTACTCTCTTTCTCATTTACATTAACGATCTGCTGGAAAAGACCGAGAATCCAATCTACAGCTTTGCAGATGACAGTACACTTATCTCTTCATTCACTTTGAACGCTCGGACATCGGCTACTCAGATGAATATCCGCAGACAGCAGGAAGTCATTTAACTTAATAAAGACCTGGAAGAAATTCTATCTGGGGTGACAGTAACCAAGTGGAATTTAACGCTACAAAAACCCAGGCGGCAGTTTTTTTTTTTCTAAAAAAGTTAACGTTGCTGAACCCAACATAGTTATGTCGGGGCACTCCATTCCTCTAACATCGTCACTCAATTTGTTGGGCGTTAATTTGGAGCAAATATGTCCTAGCATGAACATGTTGCAGGCATAGCAAGGAGAGCTTCTCAAAAATTGGGAATATTATTCCGAACCAGAAAGCTTTACACTCCACAACAATTGTTAATTCTTTACAAAGCTCAAATTCGACCAACTATGGAATACTGCTCTCATGTTTGGAGCTCCGCTCCCAAAGATACACTGCATTTATTGGATTCTATTCAGAGAAGAGCTGTTCGTCTGATTGGAGACCCGGAACTGACCGTCGGCCTTGATTCGCTGGAACAGCGAAGAACGGTTGGCGACTTGAGCCTATTCTACAAGTACTTTCATGGAAAGTGTTCGAAGGATGTGGCCCGCTTAATTCCTCCCAGAGCGGTGCATGTTAGAAGTACACGTCGCGCTAATTCTTCAAATCCGTATGAGGTTCAGCTTGTTACTCCTCGTACAACGCTTTTCAAGCAGTCTTTTATATGGAGAACATCATCCCTTTGGAATAATTTGCCCAGGATTGTGTTTCCCACCGAGTACAATCTACAGCTATTCAAGAAGAACGTGAATCGCTTTCTCCGCACACGTGTCGCTCCTGTAGCACTTTAGGGACTTCCCTGTAGCACGTGTGCTAGACCCATAAAAAAAAATAAACCACTGGATCAGGAGAAAAACAGGTATTCACAACACAATTCAAAAGATATCTTCCCTTAAATGAAACTGGGCTGGCCAAAGATACTGATAATTGAAACGGAAAAGTAATCAGATGGTGAATATGGGGGAAAAGAAGTAGTTAATAACGTTGGTATGACAATAATAAAAAATCAGCGGGGTTTAATTGGTATCAAATTACTTAAAACAGGGACAAATGGAAGCATATGAGAGAGACCTATATCCAAAGGATAGAGAATGGCTAGAAGAAGAAGAAGCAGGAAGAAAATAAAAAAACTATAAAGTAGCGCCGATGTTACTGACAATCATCCAAAAATCATTACGTGCCTAAAAATCATTCTAAACATTATAAAGCAACAGAAAATATAAGTCGAGTCACCAGAGCTGCTCGGCTCTCATAATAATTAACTATAATAAAACAATTTCAAGTTAAAAATTAAAGAAATTTCCATCCTGAAATTAAAATAATTAAAACATAGTTTCATTTAGAGCGAAGCAAATTTAAAACTTGCCTAAATAATACATATTTTACGTTTTAACTGAAGCCTTTTTACAGACCTGAAGCTGAACACCTGTGGAGTTCCCTACAGATAAAATTTAACGGAATTAGATTTCGATTACAAAGTAGAAAGTTATATTGCAGGGTTATATTTTATACGTGAAAACTCTCCTGGAGACTAAAGTTGTGCTGAGACCCCCGAGGATCGGTTTAATAACGGCGTCTCGGCGTGAAAGAGACCCATTACGGAAAAGTTGGAATAATTGGTGCGACCTGGCACAACTCGCTCTCTTTTAAGTCTATTATGTTCGTTTTTGTAGCATTGGCGTACTACGTGTAATTTAGATTTTAATGTATACAAAGAAATGACTAAAAATAATTGGCAAGGAGAGGAGGAAAAGAGAACATTTTAGCAAAATAAGCAGAAAGAGAGCCTTATTTACGAGTGGTAGTTGATGGATTGTATTATATATATTAGAAAGATACATTCACTATAAACTCCAAGTGGGTCTCAAGGCTCAAGCCTGCCCCCTATTTTCTTTCTATATTACGTTAATGATTTGCCGGAAAAGGCCAAGAATCCAATGTACAGCTTTGCTGACGACAGTGGGCTTGTTTCTTTAGGGTATCCAAGTGGCATTTAAGGGCTACAAGTACTCCGGCTCAAGTTTTTTTTTAAATATTTAACGTTGCAGAACCAAACATAGTATATTGGAGCACTCCATTCCCTTAGCATCATTACCTAACTTGTAGGGGCGTTAACTTGAGAGCAAATATGTCTTGGCATGAGCATGTTGCATTCATAGCAAAGAGGGCTCAAATCTGGACATAATATTTCCCACTGGAAAGCTTTACACTTTATATCAACTTCCAATCCTGTACAAAGCGCAAATTTGATCAACGATGAAATACTGCCCCATGTTTGGGGCTCTGCTCCCAATTATACGCTTCGTTTGTTAGATTATGTTCAGAAGAGGGCTGTTCGCCTGACTGGAGACCTGGCACTAACCAGCAACCTTTATTTCTTAGAATATCGAGGAACGGATGGCGACCTATACACGCCAGGCTAATACATCACATCCTCATAAGGTTTAGCTTGTTACTACTCGTAATACTCTTCTCAAAATTTCCTTTATATAGAGGATCTCATCATGTCGGAATGATTTGCTATGGACTGGGGTTCCCACCGAATATACTTTTTCTGCACATGCGCCGCTACTGTAGAGCTAAAGGGAGTTTCCGGCAGCACGTGTGCTGTGCCCAAAAAAAAAAAAAAAAAAAATTTTAGAAGCATATTGACAAATATTTTTTAGAAATATTGTTTTAACGACCTACGTCAGAATTCTAAAAATAAAAAGACTTTTTGAAAATTAAGAGACGTATAAATTAACCAAAAATCTTTAGGAATAAGAAAAAATGTTCAAAACTAATCATATTCTTTCAGTGTTTAGCTTGAGTTTTAGCAGATAGGAAATAAAAAGATTGGAGCTTATTCTGAGTGTTTACAGAATTGTACGAGGTTTAAATACCGTTCTGTATTTCCTAGAACTGTACAAATGATGGTAATTAAGTTTATCTCAAACCTGAACTTACCTGCTCTGAATACTGGCTGACGGCTAACGAATAGCTCATCAAATGTTTAAAACTGACAGACTTCCAAATTTTAAAAAATTCTTGGTCCTCTGACTTTCTCCATATCACTTTAGCTACTAGAATAAAAGTAAATAACGTTCTTTTTATAAGTACGTGAAACATCTGAACATTCTCTAAATTTGTACTTTAATAAATTATATATAACCGCGTATAATCTGAAATTAAGTAAGTACAAGTGGTAATACCGATAAGCATCCATGGCAGGTTTTATTAGACGACAATAGGCGACCATTCTGTTTTCATAGCGATGTTGCGCGGAAGTGAACTAAGGTAACTTTTCGAATAAGACTGGGCTGCAATTTTTTTTACCGTTTTCTGCTTGACCTAAGCAAACTTATTGAGATCTTAAATGGATGATTGATTTGGTCGGAAGCGATTTATTGAATCGATAAAGGACCCCTTAAACGATTTAGTCAAAAAGGATATGAACTTGTTCCTATTACCGGCTATACTTTACCAAAGAAAGTTAGTGAATTGGGAAGGAAAATAGAGAAAATCGAGTTTAACTGTTCTAGAAGTTGGATTGAACGATTTAAAAAGCGACATAATATTAGTGGGGGTAAGATAGTAGGAGAAACTGCAGGAGTGGATATGACTGTTGTTGATCAGTGGTTGGCCAATGTATGGCCGGAAATTCGAGAAAGTTATGAATATGTGGACATTTTTAATGCGGATGAAATGGGTTTGTTTTACAAGATGAAAAAGTAAGAATTACTATGTTGGTAATTGCAAATTTGTCTGGAACAGAGAAAAGAAAATTGTTGGTGATAGGAAAGTCCGCCAATCTCAGGTGTTTTAAAAACAAACATTTACCAGTAAAGTATAAATCAAACAGTGAAGCTTGGATGACGTCAGAAACTTTTAAAAACGAACTGATCGAATGGGAGAAAGAATTAATATTCACAAACAGAAAAATATTACTTTTGATTGACAATTGTCCAGCGCACCCTGAAGTTGATATACCGCAAATAAAATTGGTTTTTATGTCTCGATACATACAGGTGCAAAGCTCCAGCCTATGGATCAAGGTATGATACATTCTTTAAAATGTCATTATAGAAAGATTTTATTTATGAAAATGTTAGAGACGATCGACAAAGGTAACATTTTTTCTGTAACTCTCTTGGACGCTATAAACTTCAGTCAGTAGAGAAACCATTGCAAACTGTTTTAAGCATGGCGGATTTTTAAGAAAGGAATGTAGATATGACTCAGATGATGAGCTACCGTTCACTCAGTGGACTGAAAAACATCGAGAAGATCCTACTGATTGTCTAGAATTTGTTTACGATGCTGGCATTCAACAAATTACAGTAGGAATTGAGATTAATAATTAATTTTGAAGAATATGTATGTGCTAATAATGAATTAATGACGAGAGAAATATTAACTGATGATCAAATTGTGACATCAGTGACTTCTGGGAAGCTTTTAAATGATAATGACGACGAAGACGAGCTTGGAGAAGGAGATAATATTTATGTTCCATCCATTTCAGAAATGACTAAGAAAATGACTGAAACTCGCAATTTTTTGGAATTTCGTAAAGTTTCTGAACATAGATTGAGTAGTTTTTGTGACCTTAACAATTATATAAACACTATTTCTTTCTCAAGTAAAATTGTACAAACGAAAATTACTGATTTTATTGTATAAACTACGTATTTTAATGTTAGTGTGACTTATTTTATTATTATT
>CM032452.1:64469511-64494511 GCA_019049505.1 Pachyrhynchus sulphureomaculatus | reverse complement strand
CCCACTACAGAGTTAATAATATCGATGGATCATTGTATAATAGAATACGCAATAAATGCGAACAATATGTTAGCGAAGAGCAATTCGGAATTAGACAAGGATTTGGAACTCGAGAAGCACTTTTCGGGCTGAGTGTATTTTTACAGAAACGTAGAGATTAAAGGAAGGACGTTTACTTATGTTTTATCGACTACGAAAAAGCATTTGACCGAGTCAAGCATCCACAATTAATACAAATGCTTCAAAATATGGGCCTTGACGAAAATGACATTAGATTCATTACTCACCTATATTGGGATCAGGTGGCGACAATACGACTAAATAGCAGAGAGACTGAGGAAATAGGAATAAAAAGAGGTGTTAGTTAGGGATGTATTCTTTCCCCGCTCCTGTTTATTCTATACTCTGAGCACATATTCCAGAAGGCCTTAGAGAATGCCACAGATGGTATCAAAGTTAATTGCAAAATCATTAACAACCTAAGGTACGCTGATGATACCGTTATTATAGCAGATATAGCGGATGGCCTTCAGCGTCTTATGAACAATATATCTAGGGAAGGCAATATTTTAGGCATTAGAGTAAACGTTAATAAAACGAAAGTAATGGCCATTTCAAGAACACCCGGGTTGCAAACAGATATTCGTGTTTACGATCAATTGATAGAACAAGTAAACAAATTTAAATACCTATGGTGTTGAGTAACTAATGATTTGAATCCTGAAGTTGAGGTACGAGCTCGCATTGAAATGGCTAGAGCGGCCTTTCTCAAAATGAGACCTCCTCACAGACTCAACCCTTTCTTTCGATACTCGTTATCGTTTTGTAAAGGTCTATATATATCTAGTGCTTTTACATGGAGTTGAGGTCTGGACCTTGGGAGTACGATCAATGAATCGTTTGGCGCCTTTCCAATTATGGGTCATGCGCAGAATATTGAAGATCTTTTGGATAGAGCGTCTTACTAATGAAGATGTACTTCGTCGAATGGCTAGAGAAAGAAAATTATTGTCATTTATTAAAAGACAAAAAACTCTTTACTTGGGACATATTTATAGGGGTCCACGTTACTCACTGCTCCGGTTGTTGATGGAAGGGAAAATTGAAGGGAAAAGAGGTGTGAGGCGTCGAAAATTTTCCTGGCTGAACAATATACGAGATTGGACAGGTCTGGATACTCACACTTTATTAAGAATTGCCCAGGATAGGGAGGAATGGAGATGGCACTATAAGAAGAATTGTATAAATTACGTATATATAATGACTATATAGAATGGGTCAATCAAATAAAATATCTTGGTTTTATGTCGGCAATACACTGTCTATGAGAAGGAATTGTGAATATATCCAGAAAAAGAATAGAAGCAAGCTGTTCTTCTTTTCTAGAGTGGCAAAAAGTTTGTCTTTGTTATCTAAAATAATGGTGTTTAAAACTATTTTTTAACCACACTTCAATTATTGTGCAACTTTGTTATTTTTCCTAGATAGTGGATCGATACAGTCACTATAAATTTTATTTAACAGAGGTATGAGAACGATTTTGAGGTGCACCCGATACACTCCTATAAACCGAATCCCTAGTACTCTGGGGTGGTTTTCGGTTGAACAAAGATTACATTATCTTGCAATGATATTTATATTTAAGCTGAGCAGAGGATTGCTTCCAGCTTATTTTAATGAATTTGTTGCATTAAGAAGGGAAATACACTCCTACTTTACAAGAAGCGTTAATGATTTTCATATTGTGAGAACGAAACATGCATCTGCAATGATTTCTCTTTTTTATAAAAGGGATTTAATGTCTATAATGCTTTGCCGACAAATATTAGGAGCGTTGCAGTGGTAAATGTTTTTAAGGTAATAATAAGGAAGTTGGCATCATTGGCATAACAACTAAAAACGAAACGAAAAGAATCGTATTTTTTAGAAGTTACCAAAAGTGTTCTTCGTATTTGCTGAACCATCCCAAGACGCATTTCGCCGTATCACGGCTCGTCAGCTGGGCAATACAAAGAACACTTTTGGTAACGTCTAAAAATACGATTCTTTTCGTTTCGTTTTTAGTTGTTATGCCAATGCTGCCATCTATGCCTTCGAGCAGTAAGCTCAAGAAAGGTGCGTTTCTGTAATAAGTGCCAGCCGTGCTGTGCCGCTCTGCTTGAATAGACTTAGTAAGTCGCCGATAGAGTGCAGTATAAGCATCTATTTGTTATAATAAGGAAGTTTATATTTTAATCAGGAGTGTATTTCTTCCTCAGTTTGAGTTGATTTCTGTATGTGATTTGATTATGTTTAATATGATATGCAGTTTTTCATTAATAAGGGTTGTATCTATTTTTTAATATATTTTTTTTCTGTTTATTGTTAGTAGGTGTATCTATTTATCAATAAATTTCATTTCGTTTTCTTTCATTTCATTTCATATAATGCTGCTGCACGGGTTTATTTATACGCACTTGTCAAACTTGTCACATAAATGTTTTAAATTTATCCGGCCATTATTGCAAATTATGCTTCACAAGCTTCTTTAGCAAAATATCACTTTATTATGAAACAGATATACTTTATCGTGCAGATTTTTATGTTAAGTATGACTAAAAAGCTTGAATTACGAAAACAAAGCTAAACGTACAGTTATTAATAGAGAATTTATGATATTTGTGTCGAGAAACAGAGGGTACATTAATTACGTTATAATTTTGCGAGGCTTCAGATAACTTTTGTATAATTTTATTGGTCTTAAAAGAAAAAGAAATAAAGTTTTCTTACTAGTGTAGCAAAAAAAGCATTTGAAATTGCACAGTTTGGATACAGCCATATTATGATTTTATTCTCTCTGGGGTATCACCAGGAGTATTGTCCTGAGTTTTGGACCTCGGAAAACTGGTACTCTTTTGTTTATAAACAATTGAAATTTTTAAAAAGCGATTTTTAAGCTTAAAATGGTTATATATATATTGAATCGGAAAACCAAACTCTTCGTAAATGAAATTTCCAACAAATCCTCGTTAGTTTTAAGTCGCTCAAATGTGTAGATAATCTAAAAAATTGAAAAATCGACAAAAAACTGTTTTTTTTTTCATTTTTTATTGTACAGGCCGACTAAGTGAACTGATCAGCTTGAAAAATTTCAGAAAATATGCCTTCTGTTATAGCAAAAATACCCTGAAATTTTGGTTCAAAAATATTGAACCCAGTGGGCACAATTGAATTTGTTATTTAAATTTGAATTGCTTGTCATTTTATGCCATTTTGTCCAAAAATGTATCTTTTCTTTTTTTGAAATTTAGATCTTGACGCCAGCTTTCCGATGCCATTAAAAAATATTTTTTGTGGAGTCATTTTAACCGATTTTTTTTACATTTGTTTATTAATCAAATAAAAACAAATGCGCCTTTCCTGACATTTTCAAAAAAAATTGAAAAAACTTTATCACATCCGGTAGAGAATTGCGAGACCTTTATTTTTTAAAAAAAATTTTTTTTTCAAAATGTCAGTTGTTACTTGATTAATAAACAAATGTAAAAAAAAACGGTTTAAAATGACTCCATGGCATCGGAAGCTGACGTAGAGACTTAAATTTTGAAAAAAAAAGATCCATTTTGGACTAAATGGCATAAAATGGTGGGTCATTCAAATTTTAAATAACAATTGTGTCCACTGGGTTCAATATTTTTGTACCAAAATTTCAGGATATTTTTGCTATAACAAAAGTTTCAAGTCGATCGGTTCACTTAGTCGACCTGTAAAATAAAATGGAAAAAAAAACAGATTTTTGACTGTTTTTTTAATTTTGTAGTTTATATACACATTTGAGCAATTTAAAACCCAGGAGTATTTGTTGGAAATTTCATTACGAAGAGTTTAGTTTTTTGCTTGTCTCGATCCGACTGATATAATCGGAGTTATTCACATTTTAAACTCGATAAATGTGTTTTGAAAACTTCAATTGTTTATAAACAAAAGAGGTCCACAACTCAAGACAATACCCCAGAGGGGATAAAATCATAATATTGCTGTATCTAAACTATGCCTATCTCGTCATTATTTTAACCTTTTTTTACTGCACTATACCGACTTCTAAGTCATTTTCGTGACTAATCAAATATGTCATAAAAGAAGAGCTTTATTAATTGACTAACAACCGCCCGCGACTCTTCGCGTGGAAGCGTTATTTTTATCAAACATTTTTTTTTTAATTTAAGCACCGATGTTATTTGATTAGAGCTTCTCTGTACGCGTATGCTATGTTTGATGTTTTATTATTACTATGTTCTGGTAACAAAATATATTGATTTTCTCGAGTTCCGACTCTTGATAACCCGACTTATGCCATGAGAAAAATAAACACGTAGGCTGAAAAGTTTTTGGTCTGGCTTGAAAAGCGTTGTACGAGGAGTAACAAGCTGAACCTCATACGGATGTGAAGTGTTAGCGCGACGTGTACTTCTAACATGCACCGCTCTGGGAGGAATTAAGCGGGCCACATCCTTCGAACACTTTCCATGAGAATACTTGTAGAATAGGCTCAAGTCGCCAACCGTTCTTCGATGTTCCAGCGAATCAAGGCCGCCGGTCAGTTCCGGGTCTTCAATGAGACGAACAGCTCTTCTCTGAATAGAATTCAACAAATGCAGTGTATGTTTGGGAGCGGAGCTCCAAACATAGGAGCAGTATTCCATAGTTGGTCGAATTTGAGCTTTGTAAAGAATTAACAGTTGTTGTGGAGTGTAAAGCTTTCTGGTTCGAAATAATATTCCCAATTTTTGAGAAGCTCTCCTTGCTATGCCTGAAAATGTTCATGCCAGGACATATTTGCTCCCAAATTAACGCCCAACAAATTGACTGACGATGTTAGAGAAATGGAGTACCCCGACATAACTATGTCGGGTTCAATAACGTTAATTTTTTAGAAAAAAAACTGCCGCCTGGGTTTTTGTAGCGTTAAATTCCACTTGGTTACTGTCACCCCAAGATAGGATTTCTTCCAAGTCATTGTTAAGTTGAATGACTTCCCGCTGTCTACGGATATTCGTCTGAGTAGCCAATGTCCGAGTGTTCAAAGTGAATGAAGAGATAGGTGTACTGTCATCTGCAAAGCTGTAGATTGGATTCTCGGTCTTTTCCAGCAGATCGTTAATATAAATGAGAAAGAGAGTAGGAGATAGTATGGAGCCTTGGGGTACACAGGCGTTGATAGTAAAGAACGCTCTCTGAGGAAACATGAGGGCCACAAACAGAACTTTTCAGACATCCATAAGAACGTAGCTTAGCCAACAGCCCATCGTGCCAAACACGGTGGAATGCCTTGGATATGTCAAGAGCAACCGCTCGAGATTCTCCAAAGTGTTCAATTGCGTTGTTCCAAACATGTGTTACATAAGTCAGGAGATCTCCTGTTGATCTATTTTTACGAAAGCCATATTGGTGATCGCTAATAATGTTGAATCCTTCAAGATATTTTAGAAGATGCTGATTGATAGCCTTTTCCATGACTTTCGATATTATTGAAAGCAGTGCGATTGGTCGGTAGTTATTTGGCAAGGTCTACTTGCCTTTTTTAGGTATCGGCTGAACTGTGACGGCAGGAAGGAAATATTCCCCTTCTATATTACCTTGAATAAATAATTTGTATGTTAAGTTATAAACTTATTAATACGCCCTCGTATATAATAAAATCCGAATAGTAAATCAATTCAAATTCTTAATTGTATAACAATGGAATTGACCGAAAGGCAATGAGAATCGTAACTGATACAAATTAGATGATTCTGAATATCTAGTTCTAATGCAATTTGCCTTTCATCGATACTAATTGCTCATTTAACATTAATTAGTGGCCGCTTAATTCAAAACACTTTAATATAATTATAAATTAATTCAAGAAGAATCTGTTGCGTAATTATTTTGTAGTTATAGTTAATTTGAGTAATTAAAGGAATATTTATTTGACTAAAATAGCAAAGCACGTGGAAAATTAATTGATGTACCAAGGTTGCTTTGTATTTTTATGCAAATTTCGTTGTAAAACTTTGACTGTAGATTTATGTAATTTAGTGTAAATTTAAGATTAATTAAAAAACACTTTTTTAAATAGTTATTTAGGTGTCAAGTTCAAAATGTTGAATTTTGCAGAATAAATATGTTTTAGGAAGACGCCATAGACAGAGTCGTATCACATTAAACCCCCACTATGGTAGCGAAACTCAGTGGTAAACGTATAGGAAAATCAGGTCTCAGTTTTCAAGAGGTCACGTGGCAGTCGGTTATGTTAAAAAGGGGACCAGCGGGGGGGCAAAGTTTTATCTTTCAAAATCATAGATATTATACAAATGTTTAAAAATTTTTGTTTTAATAAAATGTCAGCTTAATGTAGCCTGAGTAATATAAAAAAAAAACAGATAGAATGGAGCGCTTTATTAGAAACTAGCCGGGCCCGCGGCTCCGCTCGCGTGGACTTGATTCACCTTTATCGTCACTGCTTATTCGTTATGTTTATATTATTATATAGCTCAAGGGGCCTTAGAGGCCCATAGCTTGGTTGCATACTTGTCTCCACTTCTTTTTGTCTCTTGTTAGCTTTTCCCAGTGCAGGATTCCCATCAACTCCGGATCTTGCTTTACTGCCTGAATCCATGTAGATCGAGGTCTACCTTTGCCTCTTCTTCCAACCACTTCTCTTATTAGGGCTTGCTTTGCCTGTCTTTCTTCCTTCATCCTTGCCACGTGTCCCGATCATCCTAATCGCTGGCTTATTATGATTTGGCTTATAAGGGGTTTCGTATATAGGCATTTTAATTT
Source organism: Pachyrhynchus sulphureomaculatus (assembly GCA_019049505.1). NCBI lineage: Eukaryota > Metazoa > Arthropoda > Insecta > Coleoptera > Curculionidae > Pachyrhynchus > Pachyrhynchus sulphureomaculatus. The sequence goes on along the minus strand of CM032452.1, from coordinate 64,487,710 downwards.
GTAGTTTGTTCTTCTTCTCCACAGTCCCTCTTCTTTCCTTCCTCCGTAGATTCTTCTCAAAGTTTTCCTTTCCCACACCTCCAACGTCTCCTTTTCTCTTGCATTCAGTTTCCACGTTTCGCAACTATATGTCACCGTGGGTTTGACAACTGTCGTATATATTCTTTCTTTTGCTTTTCTTGATACATTCTTTGATTTCAATATTGGATTCATTGCCCCCAAACATCTCTGTTCTTTCTTGTATCTCCGTCCTTTCTTGTCCACTCTCTGTTATTGTTACTCCCAGATAATTAAATTTGTCTACTTTTTCAAACATATATCTTTTCCCTAAGTTTTTTATTATATCTAAACTTTTGTTGTTTTTATTATCCTTCTTCTTTGTAATTTCCATGTATTTTGTTTTTTCCTCATTTATCTTATGGCTCTTTTGCTCTTGCAATCACTGCTACATCATCCGCATAGGCCCAGGACTGGCAGGTTTGTTGGTATATCGTTCCATTTGTTTTTATTTCTGACTCCCGGATTATCTTCTCTAGTACCAAATTAAATAGAAAGGTCGACACTGGTTCCCCCTGTTTTAATCCTCTTTTCACCTTAAACTTGTCTGATACTTTGCCCTCAACCAACACTCTATTTTCTGTGTCATTCAGGGTCATTCTCACCATGCGAATCAATTTACTTGGAATTTTTAGTTCTTCCATTATCTTGTAGAGTTCTTCTCTATTTACAGAGTCATATGCTTCTCTGAAATCCACAAACACCAAGTTGTAGTGCCAAATTTTGTTCTAAGCTATTATCTTGGATTTGCTTAATCGAAAATATCTGGTCTGTAACCGATCTATTTTTCCTAAATCCACACTGGTACTCTTTCTCTGCTAGTCTGTTGATAGTCAACACTACTATCTTGTACACGACATCCAGTAAGGCTATTGGTCTCTAATTAGCGCATATAGTTTTTTCTCCTTTTTTTGTATATTGGACAAATGAGCGACTCTCTCCAGCTCACTGGCATCTTTTCTGTTTCCCATATTTCTTGCACGAACCGGCATATTTCATTTTCCAGATCTACTCCTCCAGCTTTTATCAGTTCTACAATTTCCACCTAGGGCCCTATTTTTTTGGGTTCTGAGTATTTCTCTTATTTCTTCTTTGCAGGGTTTATTAGTCTCCTCCTGCCCTTCAATTAATTTTGTTTCCTATTTCTCATTCAACTCATTTTCATCTCCATTTAGTGTTTCTTTAAAGTATATATATACTTCCATCTTTTTTCCTACATATTAGCATTTTGTTTCTGTTTATTCCCTTTGTATTTTATAAAAAAAAACACGTAAATCGGATAAGTGGTTCTTGAGTGCTAAGCGCAGTAATGGATAGACAGACAGACAGAGAGACGTTACGTTTTATATATATTATAGATTTTTTTTTGACATATATTAAATTAAGAATTAAAAAAAATTACGTAAATCGGATGAGTGGTTCTCGAATGATAAGCACACTAACGGACAGACAGACAGACAGAGAGACGTTGCGTTTTATATATATTATATAGAATATTATTATTATTATTATATAACCTGGTCAGAGAACATATGTATGAATTTAAAAAATCACGTAAATCGGATAAGTGGTTCTCGAGGGATAAGCGCACTAACGGACAGACAGAGAGACAGAGAGACGTTGCATTTTACATATATTATAGATATAGATTATTAGTATTACTATATAACCTGGCTAAAGAATATATATATATGAATTTAAAAAAAGACACGTAAATCGGATAAGTGGGTCTCGCCTGATAAACGCACTAATGGACAGACAGAGAGACATTGCAGTTTATATATATTATAGATTATAGATATTCTCTGCTACATAATATTGTTCCAAATTTAATGGTTTAGGCTGTGTACTGCAAAGGAACGCGCTAGCGGCAAACTTTTTTCCGACTTCATTCACTGTTATCGTCACTGCTCATTCCCTATGCTACCTATCGTAATAAAATATATAGCCTATAACCTGGCCAGAGAACATATGTATGTTTTAAAAAAAAAAAAAGTACGTAAATCGGATAAGTGGTTCTCCAGTGATAAGCGCACTAACGGACAGACAGACAGACAGACAGAGAGACGTTGCATTTTATATATATTATAGAAGAGATGAATACAAGTGAAAAACTTGATTGATGATTGATATGCTTTAATTAAATCACTTACCTTTCAATATCTTTGGGGAAGAATTTCGGCGTACTCTAAAAATTTTTGCAACGGCAATGTATGGGATTTACTGTGGTCGTACACCTCCCGCATACGGCGCACAATGGGGACAATAAGTAATTTTTATCCAAATTCGTTTTCTGGCTGCAATTTTCAAGGAATCTGAATATACAGGGCGTCCCGGTATTCCGTGTACATAGAGTTACTGTGGATTTCTGGGATGAAAATATGACCATTTAACCCAATTTACCTTAATCCAAAAATACGTAATTTTTGAGATACAGGGTGTCAAAGTTATACTTGTATTTTAGTTTTTCTTAAGTAGTTTTCTTAATAATTGTACTATTTGTGTAAGATTCGGTACTAAGGCGTTTGCTGAGATAAGAAATCGAAATTGGCTCACAGTTTTGTTGTAAATTGTAGGGGCCACTTACTGCAGTGTGTATACTTTTAAATTGTCATAACTTTTTTTTATACCATTCTGTATTAAGTTGGGAATGTGGAATCTTTGGCACAATGATACTACTCAGTATATATCACCACTACACCAAACACTTTATTTTTGCACTCGACGCGCGTTTCGCTAACCATGTTAGCTTCATCAGGAGCGATGATTGACTAAAGCTAAACTACAAATCTACCCTATTTATACTTAGCCTAACCTAGAATTACTCAAGCGGAACTAATGACATAGGCAAGTTACCGACCCGACATAGTTATGTCGGGGCACTCCATCCCTCTAACATCGTCACTCAATCTGTTAGGCGTTAATTTGGGAGCAAATATGTCCTGGCATGAACATGTTGCAGGCATAGCAAGAAGAGCTTCTCAAAAGTTGGGAATATTGTTTCGAACCAGAAAGCTTTACACTCCACAACAACTGTTAAATTCTTTACAAAGCTCAAATTCGACCAACTATGGAATACTGCTCCCATGTTTGGAGCTCCGCTCCCCAAACATACACTGCATTTGTTAGATTCTATCCAGAGAAGAGCTGTTCGTCTGATTGGACACCCGGAATTGACCGACGGCCTTGATTCGCTGGAACATCGAAGAACGGTTGGCGACTTGAGCCTATTCTACAAGTACTTTCATGAAAAGTGTTCGAAAGATGTGGCCCGTTTAATTCCTCCCAGAGCGGTGCATATTAGAAGTACACGTCGCGCTAATGCTTCACATCCGTATGAGGTTCAGCTTGTTACTCCTCGTACAACGCTTTTCAAGCAGTCTTTTATATGGAGAACATCATACCTTTGGAATGGTTTACCCAGGACTGTGTTTCCCATCGAGTACAATCTACAGCGATTCAAGAACAACGTGAATCGTTTTCTCCGCAAACGTGTCGCTCCTGTAGCGCTTTAGGGACTTCCCTGTAGCACGTGTGCTAGACCCATAAAAAAAAAAAAAAAAAAGGCCATCAGTTCCGGTCAAGTAACCAGTAGAGGGGACTATAAGGAATAGGCCCTCTGTCTTTATTTAAACTACTTTTACATTTTATGATTTCCATACGAAAGTATGATGAAGCTAACATGGTTAGCGAAACGCGCGTCGAGTGCAAAAATAAAGTGTTTGGTGTAGTGGTGATATATACTGAGTAGTACCATTTTGTATGATATTTTTAATTAAAAAAGCTCTCTTGGTAAATGTTGCTCCCCGCAACAATTTCTGAGATAATGGGATGTTTGTTTCAATTTTTTAATTTTATTGTCAAATTCGCAAATGAGTTCCTTCACACTTCATCCAGGCTTAGGATAGGTTCAAAAGAGTAGTCTGTGAAATTTGAAGCATGCTTAAAGGCAAACATGCTAACAACAATAATAAATTTAAATACCAACGGGCCAATAACAGTAAGAATGTTAAAACCAACTGGCTAAGGGTATAAAAGATAACCCATAAATTGATAAATTCGAAAAAAGTTTAATCGCTCAACTGAGAAGGTATTGGTTTCACAATGTATATTCAATATGGCTGCTACCTTCGTTAATGCATAAATTAATACGTCGCAGGAAATTTAAATGTCTTTATCTCGTAAAGCGTTAGCAGCATTTTGAATCCTATTCCACAATTGCTCAGTGTTGTCGATTTCTTGATATACTTTCGATTTCAATGTACCCCAAAGGAAAAAATCGCATGGATTTAAGTCTGGGCAACGAAGTGATCAGTGAATAGTAGCATCTTCTCCTCTTCCGATCCATTTAGCTGCGCAAATTTGGTTCAAAAAAATTCTCATATTACGCGCTAACTGAGGTGGTGCATCATCGCGCATGAAAAACATGTCGCGATGTAAATTAATGGGTAAGTTTTCCAATAATTCAGGACTAGTTTGACGGATGAAATTCAAGTAAATGTCACCATCAAGTCGATCTGGTAATCTGAACGGCCCGATCAAATGGTTCGCGACAAATCCCATCCAGACATTAATACTGAATTTGCGTTGAAACTGTCTTTGTTGCTCAGCATGTGGGTTTTCTTCAGCGTAAACATGATTATTATGCGTATTTGTTATACCACGTCGAGTGAAGTGTGCTTCGTCTGTAAACAGGATTTTAGTGTGAAAAGCCGGAACAGTCACTATGCGTGATCGAATAATTTGTGAAAAATGCAAACGGGATCCAAAATCTGGTGGTAAGAGTTCCTGGACGGATTGTATATGAAAGAAGTGAATAATTTGTTGACTAATAATCTGGTTAATTGTGCTTTTTGATATTCCCGTTTGACGTTCAGTTAAATGAGTACTGATTCGAGGATTATCGTGTACAATTTCAAGGATTTCCTCTTTAACATCGGGTGCTCTAACTTGTGAAGGCCGCCCAGCATTGTTCCTGATTGGGTTAAATTGTCCAATTTCTCGAAGTCTCCTCTCAATATAGGCAAAAGTCTGATGGTTAGGAGTCCGAAGATGCGGAAATCTTTCGTGATATACGCGAGCACATTTGCGACCGTTGATGTTACAAAAACCAAACACTAAAATCATATCAGTTCGCTCACCAAAAGTGTACTCCATAATAATTTAGATTTAAAACACTGTTGAGCTTGAGAAGGGATTAATTCTCGTTAATACTCGTAAAACTTGTTTGATATCTGTCAAAAATTACTTTCTGTCTGTATTACTACAAGCCAGTTAAGTCATAGAACATACGATATCTTATATCATTGCCAGAGTGGTTTTTGAGCGTTGCCAAGTAACTATACAATGTGAAGAAACGTGTGAAGGAACGCATTTGCTAATTTGACAATGGAATTAAAAAATTGGAAACAAACATCTCACTATCTCAGAAACTGTTGCTCGAAGCAACATTAACCAAAAGAACTTTTTTAGACAGGAGAAGGCGGAGGATACGAATATTTAATTAAAAATATCCTACAGAATGGTACAAAAAAGTTATGCCAAAAGTATACACAGTGCAATAAGTGGCACACCCTACAATATACAACAAAACGGTGAGCTGATTTCGATTTCTCAGCTCAGAAAACCCCTTAGCACCGAATCTTGTACAAATAGTATAATTATTAAGAAACCTACTTAAGAAAAACTAAAATAAAAGTATAATTTTGACACCCTGTATCTCGAAAATTACAAATTTTTGAACTAAGGTCAGTTGGGTTAAATGGTCATATTTTCATTCCAGGAATGCACTCTACATACACGGAATACTGTACTATACCCTGTATATTGAATATATGTATTTTTTAAATCTTCGTTCTTGATTTCTTTATCGATCTGTCTAAGTGGATTTTTGATTATTTATCACGATTTTTACTAATTTGTCAATATATATTGCTTTCTGTTTGAGAAAACACCTTTTCAAACAATTAAATGAGTCTTAATCAGGGAACTGTAGATTTATGCAATTTAATGTAAATTTAGGATTAATTAAAAACACTCTTTTAAATAGTTATTTGCGTGTCAAGTTCAGAAAGTTTCATTTTGCAGAATAAATAAGCAAGTTTTAGGAGGACAGAGTCGTACTACATTAAACCCAATACAGTAGAGAAACTTAGTGGTAACCGTATAGGAAAATAAAATCTCAGTTTTCAAGAGGTTACGTGACACTCCGCTACGTTAAAAGGAGGGCCAGTGGGAGATTTTAAATAGAAATAATGTTCCTGAGCAAAATTTTATCAAAATCATAGATATTATTGAAATGTTTAAACATGTTTGATATAGTAAAATGTCAAGTTAATGCAGCATGAGTAATATAAAAAAAAAACAAAAATAATGGAGAGCTTTGTTAGAAAAGAGATGAATATAAGTAAAAAACTTGATTGATGATTGATATTCTTTAATTAAATCATCTTTCAACATCTTTGGGGAAGAAACTCACTCCTGGCGTACTTTTTTTAAAAATTTTTTTCAATTGTCAACTGCACAACAATAACCTCCTTGCCCCATAATTATATAAATTGTTTGGCAACCTCTTCGATTCTCTTCACTTACCAACGTTTTTAATTATCTTTTTGTAAAATTTCTAACTTCCTTCTGTCTTTAAATTCATATAAACTGCAGTCACATCAAGAAACGTTCGACATTTCAAAAGACACATTCCGAGATTAGTTGTAAACACTAAGCGGCCATTTCGAAAGAAGAGCCGGTCGACGCATGCGCCGTCAAAATCACGTCACCAACTTGGAGTCTTGGAACTCATTTTCGCTACTGTATTGCATTTACTGTGGTTGTACACCTCACGCATACGACGCACAATGGGGACAATACGTAGTTTTTACCCAAATTCATTTTCTGACCGCAATTAGAAACGAATCACAATAATTTCTTTTTTAAATATTCGTTCTTGATTTCTCTATCGATCTGTCTAAGCGGTTTTTTTGATTATCTACCATGATTTTTACTAATTTATCAATATATATTGCTTCTTTTTCCAAAAAACACCTTTTTAGACAATAAAATGAGTCTCAGTCACGCAACTGTAGATAGAATTCCCCTCAGGGGGGTCTGGAGAGAGCTCCAGACTACGGGCCTGACGCTCCCGAGGTTTCCCAGTCCGTTAGCAATCCTAAGGTGTAGATATATAAGACCCTCCATTGACTATACGCTCCGAAAATATAACAAAACATCAAATCCAAGCCACATAATCAGATCAGTCTTCCTATTACTTATCAACGAGAAATACAAAGACTTTTCTCATATTTATACAGACGGCTCTAAGACTGCCCAGGGAACGGGGGCCGCTTTCGTATACAATAACACTACCATTAAATTCAAATTAAACAATTACACCTCTATGTTTTCAGCGGAATTATTTGCTATCAAAGAAGCGTTAAGATGGTTAATATCCACCAAACTAGATACTAAAGTTATAATCATAACAGACTCCTTGAGTTCATTACAATCAATCAGCTCTTCCACGCATTTTCACCCTATCACTACAGCCATATCTGATCTTATACAAATGGCATCCAATAGGGGTATCACTATATCTTTCTTATGGGTGCCCAGCCACATTAACATAAAAGGTAATGAAAGTGCTGATTTACAAGCTAGGGTTGCCATCACCTCGGGCACTCCAATTAACACAATCCTCACTCCAAAAGATCTAAAAAACTTTTTCAAACAGACTTTTGATAATCTATTTCAGCTGGAGTGGGACCTGCGGGAGGATTCGTGCAAGTTGTGGGGGGGTTAAACCTCTAGTTTTTTTTCCGCCGCTTCAGCTCGATGCTCTGTCGCGTAGAGAGAATACAATATGGAGAAGAGTAGCTATCGGACATACCTACCTCACTCATTCTTATTTGTTGAAGGTGATCCGCCACCCAGATGTCCAAACTGCGACAATATTCTAACTATTAACCATATTTTAACTTCAAATGAATATTTAGACATTAAGACAAGGTTAGATCTATTAAAACCTCTCGATCAAATAATGATTCCAAATGTTACAAATATCTCCAGTTTGATCAAATTCTTCAAACAAACACAATTATTTTCTAAGATTTAAACATCCTACTTATGGCGCCAAATGATCCTCGATATCGACTCGCCAAACTAAAATAATCAATCAATCAATGTAGATAGAATTCAGTATTAATTAAAAACACTCTTTTAAATAGTTATTTGCATTCAAGTTAAAAAAATTGAATTTTGCAGAATAAATAGGCATGTTTCAGGGAGACGCCATAGACAGAGGCGTACACTTCCCGCATACAACGCACAATGGGAACAATACGTAATTTTTACCGCAATTCATCATTTCTTTTCTCTCTATCGATCTGTCTAAGATGATTTTTGATTATTTACCATGATTTTTATTAATTTATCAATAAATATTGATACATCTTTCTAGACAGTAAAATGAGTCTCAGGCAATTTTGAAGAAATATATTATAACACGTAGCCTGAAAAGTTTTTGATCAGACACATAGATGTTTAGTTGAAAATTCGGAAGGGCTTCTATCAATTTTCACCTAATCTTAAGTAAGCAGTCTCTTTCAATGCCCCCCATAGTTTTTATTTCCGACCTTACTTCGAAAAAATATATTTAGTACCAAAATTTCCCCTCTATCCAAATTCTTTAGAAAATTATTTTCTCCAACTCTAATAAAAACCAACTCTAATGTACATTTTTACCACTTTTTCACCTCCCCAAATCTTTCCCTTCCGTTGCCATTTTTAGTAACTTTTCTCCGCCTTAAAAGTTTTACCGTTAACGGATAGTCCATTTAACGTATCGAAGTCCTTATTTCGTATTTTGTCTTCTAGTTTTTGACTCCTGGTTACACTAATGATCATCACGCGATTATCCTTTGGTTAATGTTCTGTTTATCCGCTCTGTTACGATACAAATAACGTGCACGTGTCTGGGTAACATCCCTAATCTACTAGTAATTTCCTCGATTTTAATCACCATTTTCACCATTATAGTCCCTAAAACTATCTTTGGCCTATTTTTAGACCCACGTTCAAGGGTCGGGGTCGCATTTTCGCTCCTTGCCCGACACAATCCTATTGCTGCCAATTAACACCGGTTTCCCATGTAAAACTGTCTAAATCACCCAGAGATCTGAGAATAGTTCTATTCGCGACAGCGCAACAGTGATTTGTTGTAACATCGAAGAAAAGTTGGTAATTTGAATCTTTTCTATAAATAGTTTTATGAAGTGTTAGGATGGCTGTAGCATGGTTAATTCCTCCTACCGACAATGGCGTGAAAATTCTAACACCGTAAATCAAAACATCTTTGTTCAAGCCCGGAACAGATGCAAGGGAATTATCGACGAAACCAAGGAGGCAACAATCAACGAATTAGAAACAAACTTCTCGCTTGTCCCAACAATTCCAGGTCCTTTTGGGCAGTCGCTAAGGCAGTGAGTCAAAATTTTACCAAGTCCACCATACCACCACTCACACGGCCAGATAATTCCATTGCAACCACACCTGTTGAGAGAGCGAACTTGTTGGCTGAACTCTTTGCTTCACATTCTACTGTCGATTTCCAAGGAAAAAACACCACCTACTATTCTCATATTGCAGTCAAGGATGCCCGATGTTGTCTTCAGACAGCGCATCATAAAGCGTATTTTAATGAAGCTAGACACCAAGAAGGCTTCTGGCGCTGACGGAATACCTGCCATAGTTCTCAAAAACTGTGCAAGGGAACTAACACCAGTTTTCTGTAGACTTTTTAACCTATCCTACAGAAAGGGAATATTTCCGTCCTGCTGGAAATGTGCCACGGTTCAGCCGATACCTAAAAAAGGTAAGAAGACCTTGCCAAATAACTACCGACCAGTTGCACTGCTTTCAATAATATCCAAAGTCATGGAAAAGGTTATCAATGAGCATCTTGAACGATTCAATATTATTAGCGATCACCAATATGGTTTTCGTAAACATAGATCAACAGGAGATCTTCTGACTTATGTAACACATGTTTGAAACAACGCAATTGAACACTTTGGAGAATCTCGAGCGGTTGCTCTTGACATATCCAAGGCATTCGACCGTGTTTGGCACGATGGACTGTTGGCTAAGTTGCGCTCTTATGGTATGTCTGAAAGGTTCTGTTTGTGGTTCTCATGTTTCCTCAGAGAGCGTTCTTTACGAGTGGCGGTCGACGGATTTCTTTCTAACACCCTCACTATCAACGCTGGTGTGCCCCAGGGCTCCATACTGTCTCCTACTCTCTTTCTCATTTACATTAACGATCTGCTGGAAAAGACCGGGAATCCAATCTATAGCTTTGCAGATGACAGTACGCTTGTCTCTTCATTCACCTTGAACGCTCGGACATCGGCTGCTCAGGCGAATATCCGCAGACAGCAGGAGGTCGTTCAACTTAACAAAGACCTGGAAGAAATTCTATCTTGGGGTGACCGTAACCAAGTGGAATTTAAACGCTACAAAAACACAAGCGGCAGTTTTTTCTAAAAAAGTTAACGTTGCTGAACCCGACATAGTTATGTCGGGGCACTCCATTCCCCTAGCATCGTCGCTCAATTTGTTGGGCGTTAGTTTGGGAGCAAATATGTCTTGGCATGAACATGTTGCAGGCATAGCAAGGAGAGCTTCTCAAAAGTTGGGAATATTATTTAGAACCAGAAAGCTTTACACCCCACAACAACCGTTAATCCTTTACAAAGCCCAAATTCGACCAACTATGGAATACTGCTCCCACGTTTGGAGCTCCGCTCCCAAACATACACTGCATTTGTTGGATTCTGTTCAGAGAAGAGCGGTCCGTCTGATTGGGGACCCGAATTGACCGGCGGCCTTGATTCGCTGGAACATCGAAGAACGGTTGGTGACTTGAGTCTGTTCTACAAGTATTTTCATGGAAAGTGTTCGAAGGATGTAGCCCGCTTAATTCCTCCCAAAGTGGTTCATGTTAGAAATACACGTCGCGCTGGTGCTTCGCATCCGTATGAGGTTCAGCTTGTTACTCCGCGTACAACGCTTTTCAAGCAATCTTCTATATGGAGAACGTCATCCCTTTGGAATAATTTGCCCAGCGCTGTGTTCCCCACCGAGTACAATTTACAGCGATTCAAGAACAACGTAAATCGCTTTTTTCCGCATTCGTGCCGCTCCTGGAGCGCTTTAGGGACTTCCCTGCAGCACGTGTGCTAGACCAATAAAAAAAAAAAAAAAAAAACAGATGATCAAATATGTATGAGGTTTAGCTTGTCACTCGTCGTACCACATTTTTAAAAACTCTTTTATATGAAGGACCTCATCTTTTTGTAATAAACTATCTAAAACTGTGTTTCCCACTGAGTACCACGTAACATCAATCGTTACTTTTAGGTATGCACTGGTCTGGGAGCGATTTGAAGTTATCGCAGCAGCTCATGTGCTGTACGGAAATGCATCCGTTTATTTCGAAAAATGACCCAAATTAGTTGATTGTACGTTGTTTTAAGCCGATTTCTTTTTAAGGTTCAAATATCGGAAATTACCTTGCTGATATAAACCAGAGTTAACGGACGTAATAAACTAAACCTTAATTTACAAATGGAAACGACTAGAAAAGGCTAATAAAACTAACCTTTCGTCTGTATTTACTAGTTTTTCCGGTCTTTAAAAGTTAGATTATGTTGTGGCTTTTAAGAGAGCCATTAAAAATCGAGGAAATTGCATTCTTTTGAAAAACGCTATCTCATAATAGCCTCTGCGCTATTAAAATTTAAAAATAGGGTCTACTTTTACTTATCGATTGGTTGTTCAGGTTCGGTATCAGGCTATATTGTTGGTATTTAGTGCATTTTTATTTACAGAAAAACTTTTAGATGTTTTAATCTTTTTATATACAGTCAATCCAAAAATTCTCCATACATCACCTGCTTCCTATACTATTATTCTGTTATGTTTAACTAATTAATTGGAACTATGAGAAAGTATGTTTAAATTAATATTTGAAACTTAACCAACGAAGATTGGTATTAAAAACAACTACGAAACATTTTATTTAGAAGTTACATCATTGTTATAAAAATGTAAAAAAAATTAATGTCAAAAAAATCTTCATACACCTAAGAACTGCGTTGAAAAAAACACGTTATAATCAGCCGCATTTTATTAAGCTATCTATTGTTCGCTAAACTGAAAACAAATGAATAATTTTCGGCCATATTTTATAATCCGTCACTTGTTGCTAGTAATTTTGCAGTGGGCTTTCAAAGTAGTATTAAAAATAAGCAAGAGAAATTGTGAAATTCCATTTCAAATTCAAAAGATCATAATTGAATTGTGGAAAGATGAAAAATCGTAGAGAAATACAGGAAAAACTGTTAAAAAGTTGCATGTACTGTTCAACACATTGTAAACCAGTATAAATCAATGAGTTCCTATAAAATTCGACCACGCTCCGGTCGTCCCAAGAAACTGACCCCACGTGAAGAGGGCAGTACTATTAGACAAATAATTATAGATCCCAAGAAAAGTACACCAAATTAAAACTTACTTTCGAAAAATATTTGTTTACAAACAGTGAGAAATTGTGTACACAGGACAGGCTATAAGGTGTATGCAGCCAGGAAGAAGCCGTTAATTTCGGAAGCTAATCGCAAAAAACTAGCTCTTGCTAGGAAATACGTTACTAAACGTCCTGAATTTTAGAAATCCGTAATCTTTAGTGATGAAACTAAAATTAACCTTTTTGGGTCTAATAGCAGAACTAAAGTTTGGAGAATGAAGAATACCGCAGTCAATATTCAAAACATTTGTTTCCCGGTGAGAAAATGGGGTGGCAGTGTCCGGGTTTGGGGATGCATGTCTGCTGGAGGGGTGGACATTTTATTAATGGTACCATGGATTAGCATGTTTATCTGAACATTTTGAGAGACAGTTTAAGAGAAAGTGTCCAGGAATTAGCGCTCGAAAAAAGATATATTTTCCAACAGCACCATGATCGGAAACATACCGCAAACTTGGTGCGAGAATGGATGATCCATAATGTGCGACAGCAGCTTCATACAGCTCCGCAATCATCCGATGTTAACCCCATCGAGCATTTTATGGGAGCAACTTAAACGACGCTTCGCAAACATAATGTTTCAAATAGAGAAGAATTAAAAAACAGAATATTGAACGAATGAGTGAATATGCCAGCAGAAGTTACTAGAAAGCGGGTTGCAAGCATGACAAGAAGGTTACAGGAGATTATCAAGGCCAACGGCGGTCTCACTAAATTTTGGTTTAAACGAAGTTGTTATTTTCCGTTAAACTCCGTCAAACTATTATTGGTAAAGAGTTGATTGATTGGTCCGTTACTTTGTGACAGTACATTTTAATAATAAAATTACTTAATTACTTTGTTAACTGTCACTAAATATATTTGTAAAGATTTTACAATTGCGTTATCGCAATTTCGTAGTACAACTACATTGTCAAATGCTTAACTAAGAACTGTCTTACTTAAGCGTTTGACAATGTAGTTGTACTGCGAAATTGCGATAACGCAATTGTAAAATCTTTACAAATATATTTAGTGACAGTTAACAAAGTAATTAAGTAATTTTATTGTGTTATTGGTAATTGTCAAGTGTATGGAGACTTGTTTGACATTAATTTCGTTTACATTTTTATAAAAATGATGTAACTTCTAAATAAAACGTTCCATAGTTGTTTTTAATACTAATCCTTCTTGGTTAAGTTTCAAATGTTAATTTAAACATGTTTTCTCATAGTTCCAATTAATTAGTTAAATATTACAGAAAAATAGTATAGAAAGCGGGTGGTGCATGGAGACTTTGACTGTACGTATTACTTGACAATTTAACACACAGGCACACTTTTCTATCAAATTTATTTTATTTTAGGAAATAAATTAGGTAAATTTGATTAATAAAACAGCTGCATATCTATTTTTTTTGTAATAAAACTCTCTTATTGGAAAAGAATATTTTCTGGAAGTTTCATAATCAGTTGACGAAGTTATAGGAGTTTAAAAGAAGTGCCGTTGCGTAGAGTCTTCGGAGCAGTAGTGAGTAGCTGCTCTCTGGTCAGCCTTCGCCGACCTTAACCTTAATATATTATAAACTTTTTCTTTCGTAATGTAAGGCAGAGATTCTTCCATCCTTCTTAGAAGGGACAATGGATACAGATCTGCTATTCTAAAGTTCTATATTCGAAACTGGGAGTTTGTACAGTACCGGTTTTTTTATTTGTCTAGCACACGTGCTGCAGAAAAATCCCTAAAGCGCTACAGGAGCGACATGTGTGCGGAAAAAGAGATTCACGTTGGTCTTGAATCGCTGTAAATTGTACTTGGTGGCAAACACAGTCCTGGGCAAATTATTCAGCAGGCAGGTTTTCCATATAAAAGACTGCTTTAAAAGGGTTGTATGAGGAGTAACAAGTTGAACCTTCTACGGACGTGAAGTATTAGCGCGACACTTTCCATGAAAACACTTGTAGAATAGACTCAAGTCGCCAACCGTTCTTCGATGTTCCAACGAATCGAGGTCGCCGGTCAGTTCCGGGTCTCCAGTCAGGCGAACAGCTCTTCTCTGAATAGAATCCAATAAATGCAGTGTATGTTTGGGAGCAGAGCCGCAAACATGAGAGCAGTATTCCATAGTCGGTCGAATTTGAGCTTTGTACAGAACTAACAGTTGTTGTGTAGTGTAAAGCTTTCTGGCTCGAAATAATATTCCCAGTTTTTGAGAAGCTTTCTTTGCTATGCTTGCAACATGTTCATGCCAGGACATATTTGCTCCCAAATTAACGCCCAATGAATTGACTGACGACGCTAGAGGAATGGAGTGCCCGACATAACTATGTCGAGTTGATCAACGTTAATTTTTTTAGAGAAAACTGCCGCCTGGGTTTTAGCGTACTGTCATCTGCAAAGTTGTAGATTGGATTCCCGGTCTTTTCCAGCAGATCGTTAATATAAATGAGAAAGATAGTAGGAGACAGTATGGAGCCCTGGGCACACCGGCGTTAATAGTGAAGGTGTTAGAAAGAAATCCGTCGACTACCACTCCTAAAGAACGCTCTTTGAGGAAACATGAGAGCCACAAACAGAACTTTTCAGACATCCCGGAAGAGTGTAGCTTAGTTAACAATTCATTGTGCCAAACACGGTCGAATACCTTAAATATATCAAGAACAACCGCTCGAGATTCTTCAGAGTGTTCAATTGCGTTGTTCCAAATATGTGTTACATAAGCCAGAAGATCTCCTGTTGATCTGTGTTTACGAAAGCCATATTGGTGGTTGCTAATAATGTTGAAGCCTTTAAGATATTTTAGAAGACGGTGATTGACAACCTTTTCCATGACTTTCGATATTATTGAAAGTAGTGCGAGAAGAGTCCGTTTTCGAATAGGAATGTTTCAATTGTTTAGTTATTGTTAAATTTCGATGTTCTCTGGTATAATGCGAGGGCTTTAATTCAAATTAAAAAATTTCCTTAGCATATAGTGACATCAAATTATAATATTTTTAAAAGAGAATATTCTTTACCATATGTAGTAGTAGACAATTTGCGAGGATAGTTCGTTTTCGAACAGAAATGTTTCGATTTTTTACTTATTGTAAAATGTTGACTTTTTTGTTTCCTAATCTCAAAATCTGTGATGTAAACGAGTACTATGCACAGTTCGAAACAATTTCCTTTTCTAAGAGAAAATTGGAATCTCACTGGACCAAATGCATTGAGCTCAAAGGGGATTATGTTGAGAAATAAATTTTTGTTTTTGCAAAAAAATGTTATATACATTATTATTCACAAGACTTTTTAATCCACCCTCGTATTATACAGATGGTACTCTTTTGGGGTAGTTTAAATCTTATTTATCCCATAGATCCTTTTTGTGTTCATGTTAATGACATAAGTTCGGATGTGCTGGTTTTATTATCAGAAGCCCTCCAGGCAATTTAGGATCACTTTAGTACACCGTTATTTAAATTAATGGTTAAATTAAATCTGGTTTCACTAATTTCGAATATGAATTCCATGTAAATGATGTATTTATAGAGATTCATTTACCATCGAGTCGTAATATATTTCCAAGGGATTTACGATCTTTTGTAGAGTTTTGTCAGAATAATACAGTTTGTCAAGTAAGAACGTGACTGCTCGTATTCTTGAAAAAATGTGTTTGGAAAATATTTTTTGCCATCAATGTATTTCTTGATGTGCTAACAACGGCGCAATTACCTTGGTAAGTTGTCCAATTGCCTCCTGCATCAGTAATCGTCTGGCATCTTCGAGGCATGCTGTCGACGAGATTTTCTGCATACTCTGCAAATTTTTCGATTCTAGCGAGACAACTGAGTCAAGGTCCTGAGAGTTTTTCCTCTGAGCTTTTTCTTTACAAGGAACCAAACGTGTTCAATAAGGTTCACGTCCGGTGATTATGAGGGCCACTCTATTATCTTATCGTGAACCCAAGCGAGCCGCTTCGCGACGTGTTTTTCGCCCAGGAAAGATCTCTTCAACGTGCTTCGGAATTTGACATCACGAGCACGAAGATGTCGAATGGTTTCATGGGATACATTCAAACTCGATTTTCTAATTTTGCCGCTGCTTGACGCAGTGTTAATTTCGTGTCCCGTGAAAACAAAGACACGATTCATTTTTCAACTTTCGGAGTGGCTTTACCTACCGACCCACATTTTGGCGAGTCGTCAACATTTTTTGTCTCGTTAAAAACGATTTACTCACTGCTTCATAAACGACACCGACTTTCTAATATATTTAGCGGCCGCAAAACGTGTCATTCTAGACCCCTTTGGATGGAAACAAAGAAAGACTCCCTCGAATCGACGTGCAACAAGTGCCATGGCAAGTTGACTATTTACGTGATTTCAACGAAAGTTCAGAATCGACTGATACTTTTACTAAAATGCGTGGTAGACAAACGTTCCCTCTACCGATTTTCTATTGAATCGCTAGAATCGCATCTATCAAAAATGAATTATCGCGGACACGTTCTTAGTTGAAAGACTGTATTATCTTTTAAAAGTCGTAGAACTTCATTTACTAGGAAAATATTTCCAGCTGTAAAGAAGGCAAGGACTCTACGATTTAATGAAAAATCGTTATTTGATAAACATTGTCGGGACAATGTGATATTCAGAAATGCGAAATTACAACTTTGCACGTTTATGTAAATTTTGCGTCTATAAAATGGCGGCCAAACTGTTCTATGTAGAAAAGTATATATGAATAAAATAAGTTTAGAAAATGTTTACAGTCGAAAAAAAAAAATATACAACTGATGCCTACACTAATATACTTAGCCCAGGGTCTCTCGAGTTGTTTCATTCCAGTTAAAAAAACTATCTTTTTTTGCCTAAAAAATAACGTTACAACGGTTTTCAACTTGTCATTTCAGGAAAATTTTGGCCCATGAGTTCTTTGATGTTTGAACAAATAGTGAGAAGATATTGTAACTCCTGAAACGTACGAGTAGCTGCAGCTCTGATGCCACAGGAAAGTTTTGGTTTACTATAAATTAGGACGGCCGGTTTCAGGTTTTGGGTAGTGTTTCCATAAAGCTTTTCATTGATTTCTGGGCTGCATATATTCAACAAGCAAAATTCCTTTGCAGTCTGAAAAATCATTGCCATCAAATTTTCAGAAGATCACTAAGTTTTCGCGTTTCTTGGCCCTTTCGAACTCTTCGCATTGACTCCTGCGCTGTGGGAGGATTTCTTCTTAGGCATATCCCATGTACTACAGGAAAATCCCTAAAACGCTACAGGAGCGACACGTATGTGGAAAAAACGATTTACGTTGGTTTTGATAAATTGTACTCAGTGGGAAGCACAGCCTCGGAACAGGACGGATACAAAGGTGACGAAAACGGAAAGAAAACGGAACATGAATATGATACATTCACTCAATAGATTAAGAATAACATCATGGAAGAAGAAGAATACATTAAGAATAGGCACTTGGAACATTTTGTTACTGAATACTAGAGATTAAGAACTGAAAGAGAGAAATATCGAAATATGTGTTATTCAAGAAACAAAAAAGTAAGGAAAAGGCCAGATAGACTATGAGGAATTTATACTGATT
>CM032452.1:64362011-64464511 GCA_019049505.1 Pachyrhynchus sulphureomaculatus | reverse complement strand
ATTCCCCTAGCATCGTCGCTCAATTTGTTGAGCGTTAGTCTGGGAGCAAATATGTCCTGGCATGAACATGTTGCAGGCATAGCAAGGAGAGCTTCTCAACAGTTAGGAATATTATTTCGAACCAGAAAGCTTTACACTCCACAACAAGTGTAATTCTTTACAAAGCTCAAATTCGACCAACTATGGAATAGTGCTCTCATGTTTGGGGCTCCGCTCCCAAACATACACTGCATTTGTTGGATTCTGTTCATAGAAGAACTGTTCGTCTGATTGGAGACCCGGAACTGACCGGCGGCCTTGCTTCACTGGAACATCGAAGAACGGTTGGCGACTTGAGTCTGTTCTACAAGTATTTTCATGGAAAGTGTTTGAAGGATGTAGCCCGCTTAATTCTTCCCAAAGCGGTGTATGTTAGAAATACACGTCGCGCAGGTGCTTCACATCTGTATGACGTTCAGCTTGTTATTTCGCGTACAACGCTTTTCAAGCAGTCTTTTATATGGAGAACATCATCCCTTTGGAATAATTTGCCCAGCGCTGTGTTTCCCACCGAGTACAATTTACAGCGATTCAAGAACAACGTGAATCGCTTTTTCTGCACACATGCCGCTCCTGGAGCGCTTTAGGGACTTCCCTGCAGCACGTGTGCTAGACCCATAAAAAAAAACTTGAAAGACCTCTTTAGGGGCAACGAAGTCAGTACGGAAATAGGATTCACACAAAATATACAAATAGACAAACCCGTCACCACGGAAGAAGTAGAAAAAGCAGTGAAGCAACTAAGAAATAGGAAATCCTCAGGCCCAAATCAAATAGTAAATGAACTTTTAAAATAGGGAGGTCTCATGCTGATTGAAGAACTCACAAAAATAACTCGAAAGAATCTAACAGAACACAAAATACCAGACGAATGGAGACTGATAAACAACAATATTAATGTTTAAAAAGGAAGAAAAACAAGACCCATCGAACTATAGAGTGATCAATCTGCTAAATACCACCTTAAAACTAATCACCAAAATACTAACTAACAAAATAAATACATTCATCACATTAGCAGATGAGCAGCAAGGGTTCAGAACAGGCAGATAATGCACAGACGCAATATTTATCATGCGGCAAATACTAGAAAAATCTGTTGAATATAACAGGCCCGCGTTTATATGTTTCATCGATCTCCAAAAAGTTTTTGACTGAGTCCAAATGTGACAGAACTACTTTACAACAGAGGAATACCACAAGACATAATTGAGACTATCAAAAACATCTATGTTTTCAACACAATTCAAGCATGAGTAAACACCTGAACTAACCTGAATTAACAGAACCAATTCCAGTCTATAGTGACATCAGACAAGGCTCATTAAGGTCCTTACTATTTAACATCATCATGGACGAAAGAATCACAGAAGGATGCACTGGTAAAGGGTATAAAATGGGAGAAAAGGAATAAAGATCTTATGTTACGCAAATAATGCGGTTCTCTTTGCAGAAACCGAAGACAATCTACAAAAACTTCTATCACTTTTTAATAAGAACGCAGAAACACTAAATATGATCATCTCTACCGAAAAAACTAAATGCTTAACAACAGAACCACTAAGAAGCAAATTAGAATTAGAGAATAGAATACTTCAACGGGTGATGACTTTCAACTATCTAGGCATAGGTAAATATAGCAAATGATGGCAACAGAGAAAATGAAGTAAAACAACAAGTAATAAAGGCAAATAAGACCGCGGGATGTTTTAAACGATACGATATGGAGAAATAAACACCTAAACGTAGAATTTAAGTCAAGGATATATAAAGCAACAGTACGACCAATACTGACTTATACAGCAGAGACAAGGCCAGAGACGGAAAAAACTGAACGACTTCTGGAAACAACAGAAATGAAAATTCTCCGAAAAATAACTAACAAAACACTGTACGATAGAGAGAGAAACGAAAACATAAGAAAAACATGCAGAAAAGAACCAATCAACGAATGGGTACAAAAACGAAGAATAGAATGGAACCAACATATAAACAGAATGCCCAACGATAGAATAGGAAAAGTTGCTCGAGATAAATCACCCATAGGAAGACGAAGCATCTGCCAACCAAAAAAAACGTTTTAGTGACAACCTAAGATGAACGAGGTACTTCCGAAGATAGAGCAGGCAACAGCCTAAAATAGAAGACGGAAGAAGAAGAAGAAGAAGGAAGCATAGTCCTCGGCACATCATTCCAAAGGGATGAGGTTCCCTATATAAAAATCTATTTGAAAAGGGTTGTCTAAGGAGTGATAAGCTGAACCTCATGTGAAGTATTAACGGGGCGTGTATTCCAATCACGCACCGCTCTGGGAAGAATGAAAATACTTGCAGAATAATCTCAAGGCGCCAATCGTTCTTCGATGTTCCAGGAAATCAAGGATACTCGTGAGTTCTGGATCCCCAGTCAGGCGAACAGCTCTCTTCTGAATAGAATCCAACAAATGCAATGTATGTTTGGGAGCAAAGTCCTAAACATGAGAGCAGTGTTCCATCTTTGTTCGAATTTGAGCTTTGTATAGAATTAACAGTTGTGTAAAAATGTAAAGCTTCCTAGTTTCGAAATAATATTTCCATCATTTGCTATGCATGCAACATGTTCATGTTAAGAGATATTTGCTCCCAAATTAACTCCCAACAAATTGAGTGACAGTGCTAGAGGAATGGAGTGTAACATGATATAACTATCGGGTACAGCAACGTTAACTTAAAAAAAAATTGCCGCCTGGGTTTTTGTGGCAAAGTCAAAGTCAAAAATCTCTTAATTATTGCAAAAATATTACGATATACATTGAGTTACAATTTCTTTTAAGTCTTATAGTTACAATATGCCTAAAAAACATTCATCTATATTGCGGCTGGCCACTGGTCTGCCCTATGGTAATTCGTTGTACTGTTTGTAGTTTTACAAGCATTATTTCCAAATATGTTTTTAATGATCAAATAAAATTTGTTTTTAATTTGAAGATATTCTGCTGATTTAGTTTTTTATTTGTTTATAGTTAACTTTGTTTTAGCAGAGAAAAATTATTCAAAAAAACTCTGCTTGAATTGGTCAAGTACAGTGGCCATTGGCCTTATCATGTTATCTAATTTGTGGTATATTTCTCTATCTCTTCCTCTCTCTCTCTTTCGTCGTTTATTTATCCATCTCATTCATTCATATGTTACACTAATTCGCAATAAAATGTACATATTTACAATTTCGCAGTTTAGGATTGCGCTTATATTACATATTGTTTATTTATTTATACTAATTTAGTTGTTTTTATTTATCTGCGTCACTCACTTGCACTGTATGGGTTTTTATTTTATTTTATTTATTTATAGTGCAAACTATAAAACTAGTCTAGTTACACTATAACATGGAACTATAAACCATAAATGTGGGACTATAAAGATATAAAACTAATTCTATTTACATTTATGAATTCAGTTGGATAAATTTTTTAAAATTACCTTTGTTGCTTCTTCATGCATCTTTAGTTTATCCAGCTGGATCTTGAGAATAAAGAGGTTTATGTTTCGGATTGTGTGAGTCACGCGTTGTTGTATGGTCATGGGTTAGTGTTAATGTTAGTGTCTTATATCTGTAAAATGTATCAGATAACACGTAGGCTGAAAAGTTTTTAGTCTTACACATAAATGTCGCCCTTTTCAAGAAATCCATATGATTTTGTAGGAAGTACCAACCTTTAAACCATATGTGTCAACATTTCATGACATTTCGACAATTAGTTTACAATTTATAATTGTATTGACGCTACTTTTGATATTTTCAAAACAATGGAAAAATCGAATTTTATGTGTTGATTAAACACTGTTTTTTGATGGGAAAAAATACCGTTCAAGCAAAACAATTGCTTGATAAGTGTTACGGAGACTCTGCCCTTGGAAAATAACTAATCATTTACTGGTATGCTGAATTTAAATGCGGTCGTATAGATACAAATGGTGTTGAACGCTCTGGACGCCCAAATGAGGTTATACAGGAAAACATCAAAAAAATCCACAAAATTGTTTTGGATGACCGTAAAGTGAATTTGCGTGAGATAGCTGACAGCCTAAAGATATCAAAGGAACGTGTTAGTTATATTTTGCATGAACATTTGGGCATGAGAAGGCTCTGTTCGAAATGGGTACCGCGTTTGCTCACAGTGGACCAAAAACAACAACGTGTTGATGATTCTGAGCGCTGTTTGAACCTATTTAAACGTAATAAGAAGGATTTTTGTGACATATGTAGCAATGGATGAAACATGGATCCACCACTATACACCGGAATCAAATCGGCAGTCAGCTGAATGGACAGCAGGCGATGCAAGCCACCCGAAGCGACGAGAGACACAACAGTCGGCTGGAAGGTTTTAGCCTCTGTATTTTCAAATGCTCATGGAATAATTTTCATCGACTATGCTGAGAAGGGAAAAACCATCAATAGCGAATAATATATAAAATTATTGGTGTGTTCGATGGTAAAAATCGCAAAGAAACGGCCTCAAATGAACAAGAAAAAAGTGCTCTTTCGTCAAGACAATGCACCGTGTCACAACTCAATGGTTACGATGGCAAAATTGCATGAATTAAAGTTCGAATTGCTTCCTCATCCACTGTATCCTCCAGATTTGGCCCCCTCAGACTATTATCTATTCGCAAACCTCAAAAAAAGGTTCGCGGGAAAGGAATCTGGCTCCAATGAAAAAGCTATCGCCGAAACTGAGATCTATTTTGAAGGCAAAGACAAATCCTTCTACAAGAAAGGTATAGAAATGTTAGAAAAGCTTTGGACTGATTGTATCGGTCTTTAAGGAGACTACATTGATGAATAAAGTCGAATTTTGCCAAAAACAAATACGTTTTAAGTAGCTAGACCAAAAACTTTTCAGCCTACGTGTTATGTCAATGATGTGTTGTTTTAATTTTAGTGTGTTAGTTATGTCATGTAAGTCACCTATTCTAGTATACCGTCCCGCGGAGGCTACACATCCGAAGATTTTATTTTGCATTTGTTGTATTTGTGCGACCTGTGTATCTGATATGCTGCACCATACTGACGCAGCATACGTCAACCCAGGTCTTATAATTTGTTTCTGTAGCATCAATTTATTCTGAAAACTCAGCTGAGAATTTGGTGCTAACAGTGCATATAGGTTCTGCACAGCAACGAAGGCTCTTTTCAGGATATGATTAACGTGTAGGTGGAATCGCAATCTGGTGTCTATTATGACATTCAGGTATTTCAGACGAATCCTGAAGGGTACCTGGATGCTATTAATTTTAATTTTTTAATTGGTTCGTTTATGTGAATGTTGGTAAATTTTTTAGTTAGGGCTATGCCTTCACATTTATTTTCATTCAAATTGATCTTCCATTGTCCAAGCCATCGGGTTATTTTTCTGAGGTGGTTGAAGACGTGCGCCCTCGCTATATTCGCATAATAGGAGTGAGAGTGGATGAGCGCATTATCTGCAAAAAGACTGATTTTGGTTGAAAGATAGGTTGGAAAATGTATATGTTATATAATTTGAGAGCTAACACCGAACCCTGCGATACTCTGGATTTCGTTTTTCTCGGGGTGGATAAAGAATTTCCGACTTTTACTCTGAATTCACGTCTAGTTATATAGGAATGCAGTAGTGTCACTACATGCTAAACCAAGAGTTTATATAAAAGCCCGTTGGGCCAGACGGTATCGCAGGCTTTGCCGATATCAAGGGCATGCGCAACAGTGCTCTACTGCACGTTCATTTGGTTAACTGTATCCTATAATACTTTGGTAATTAGCAGAGTAGTGCTATGCCCGCCTCTGAAACCGAATTGCTCTTTTTGATTATTTTCGTCGATTAAGAATTGATTTTAAGGCGAACTCTTCTGAATAGAATCCAACAAATGCAATGCGAGGGGGGGAGTAAAGCCCTAAACATGAGAGTAGTATTCCATTGTTGGTCGAATTTGAGTTTTTCTACAGAATTAATAGTTGTTGTGGGGTGTAAAGCTTTCTAGTGTCGAAACCATTGAGAAGCTGTCTTTGCTATGCCAAGAGATATTTGCTCCCAAATTAGCGTCCAGCAAATTGAATAACGATGCTAGAGGAATTGGGTGTTACGACCTAATTATTAGGGGCAGCAACGTTAATGTTACCTGGGCTTTTGTAGCCTTAAATTCTACTTGGTTACTATTACCCTAAGATAGAATTTCTTCCAAGTCTTTCATACGTTGAAAGACTTCCTGCTGTCTGTGGATATTTGCATAAGTAGCTGATGTTCGAGCTTTTAAGATGAATGAAGAAATGAGCGCACTGTCATCTGCAACGAGGTAGATCGAATTTTTGGTCATTTCCAGCAGATTATTAATGTAAATGAGAAAGAAAGTAGACGACAGTGCCTTGGGGCACACCGACGTTGATAGTGAAGGTATTACAGATAAATTCGTCGACTGCCACTCGTAAAGAACGCTCTATGAGGAAACGCGAGAGCCATAAACAAAACTTTTTAGATATATCAAAAGAGCGTAGTTTAGCCAACAATCCGTCATGCCACATGGTCGAATGCCTTGGACATGTCAAGTGCTACCGCTCGAAATTCTCCGAGATGTTCATCTGCGTTATTCCAAATATGTGTTATATAAGTTAGAAGATCTCCTGTTGATTTTTGTTAACGAAAGCCATATTGATGATCGCTAATAATATTAAATCCTTTTAGACATTTTAGAAGATGCTGATTAATAGTCTTGTCCTTAACTTTCGATATTAATGAAAGAAATGCGACTGGTCATTAGTTGTTTGGCAAGATCTTCTTCTTGCTAGTTCTCTGGCATTTTTTATGTACTAGTTTCGCTCTGTGTAGCTACATTAATTCTAATGTAACATCCACATCTCGTTACGGCAAATAAGTGATACCGCTCTCTAAACCCGCCAAATCTTTTTGAGAAATTTCTTTCCTTGTCAGTTTTGATACCAATGTAAGGAGTGCAGAAAATTTTTCATCCTAAAAGCCTCCTATACAGTATTGAAAACTGTAGTATCGGATATTTTTTGTTCGTTAATAAGCACTGGGATTTCCATTCTTCGATTTGAAAGCAGCAAATCCTCAACAAACCTGAAGATTTCCTTAGCTCTTTCTACAATCGCTTTTTCAGATCTGAAGTCAGCTCGAATTGAGTTTCGGTCTGATCAAAATGGTTTAGACCAATATGTTATTTGAAAATAAGATAGGCTGTCATCGCTGTTTACGCGTCCGTAGAAACTCACGAATGGAGATATACAATCAGTCTAAAAAGTCTCCATACACCACCTGCTTTCAATACTATTTTACTGTTATGTTTAACTAATTAATCGGAACTAAGAGAAAACATGTTTAAATTAATATTTGAAATTTAACCAATGAAGATTAGTATTAAAAACAACTACGGAACATTTTATTTAGAAGTCACATCATTGTTATAAAAATGTTAACAAAATTAATGTCAAAAAAGTCCCCGTACACTTAACAATTACCAATAATAGTTTGACGGAGTTTAACGGAAGTAACAACTTCGTTTAAACCAATATTTAGTGGGACCGCCAATGGCCTTAATAATCTCCTATAACCTTTTTGTCATGCTTGTAATCAGCTTTCTAGTAACTTCTGCTGGCATGTGCTCCCATTCGTTCAATAATTTGTTTTCTTCTTCTCTATTTGAAACACATCAATGCTCGATGGGGTTAACATCAGGTGATTGCGGAGGTGTATGAAGTTGCTGTCGCATATTGTGGATCATCATTCTCGTATCAAGTTTGAGGTATGTTGCGGATCATTGTCCTATTGGAAAATGTATCTTTTTTCTAGTGCTAATTTTTGGACACTTTCTCTTAAATTGTCTCTCAAAATGTTCAGATAAACATGCTGATTCATAGTACCATTAATGAAATGTCAATTTCCAACCCCTCCAGCGGACATGTATCCCTAAAGCAGAACATTGCCACTCCTTGTCTCACCGTGGAACAAATATTTTTAATATTGAATGCCGTATTCTTCTTTCTTCAAACTTTAGTTCTGCCATCAGACCCAAAAAAGTTAGTTTTAGTTTCATCACTAAATATTACGGATTTTCAAAATTTAGGAGGTTTAGTAACGTAATCCTTAGCAAAAACTAACCGCTTTTTGCGATTAGCTTCCAAAATTATCGGTTTCTTCCTGGCTGCATCTCCTTTATAGCCTGCCCTGTGTAAACAATTTCTCATTTGTGAACAAACATTTTTCGAAAATAGTTCCCGTACTTCTCCCTTTAATTTTGGTGCACTTTTCTTGGGATTCATAATTATTTTTGTAACAATATTGACCTTTTCACATGGAGTCAGTTTCCTGGGATGACTGGATTTTATAGGAACTCTTTGATTTATACTGGTTTACAATGTAGTGAACAGTAACATGAAATTTTTTAACAATTTTTCCTGTATTTCTGTACGATTTACCATCTTTCTACAAACCAATTTTTAATACTACTTTGAAAACCAGCTGTAAAATTACTAGCAACAAGTGACAGATTATAAAGTATGGCCGAAAATTATTCATTTGTGTTCAGTTTAGCGAGCCCTAGATAGCTTGATAAAATGTGGCTGATTATAACGAGTTTTTTCAATGCAGTTCTTGAGTGTATGGAGACTTTTTTGACATAAATTTTGTTTACATTTTTATAACAATGATGTAAGTTCTAAATAAAATGTTCCATAGTTGTTTTTAATACTAATCATCGTTGATTAAGTTTCAGGTATTAATTTAAACATGTTTTCTCATAGTTCGAATTAATTTGTTAAACATAACAGAAAAATAGTATAGAAAGCAGGGGGTGCATGGAGACTTTTTGGACTGACTATATATTTCCTTGCCATTACATGAGTACATTCGTTGATCAGTAACGTTTGTAGTCAAATAGTCAACGGTAAACTGACCAGTAAGCATAAAGCCAAATAAGACTTTTGCGAAACGTCTGCGACTACTAAGTCAAAATAACTCTAATAAATGGATGTAATTCAGGGCCTGCGAGAAATTCTTTCATTAATAATGAATCATCCTTCCAATCCAACCCCGCGTAGATTAAATGAAGATTTATATTTCTCGGTTTGATGCGTAGGCATTTCTTAATTTAATTTATTTTGTTAAGATTATGAACTCAATATCTCAGTTGAATTCTAGGTCAGGTTTCCGTCCTAAAATTATCTTATATTTAAAATCAGTTTCTTATTTATACGAGGATGTACTGATTTAGTACAAAGTCTATAAAGTAACTGTTGACCTTTCAAAAAAATATTTGACTTGGTTTGCAGACCATTCTCCAAGGATACTTCTTACTTTTTCATTGGAATAAAAATTTTTAGTTTTAGGAGCAGGTAATATTCTGAAAGAGCTAAATTATGGAAATATGGGGATGTTCAAATCCCAATTTGTTTCCTTTTTTGCAAAACTAACAGAGATTTATAAGCAGTCCACCATAACATCTTTGGTTGTACCTGATGCAAAGAAATTATTGACGAGACCAAGGAGACACACAATCAAAAAATTAAAAACAAACTTCTTGCCTGCCCCAACAATACTAGGTCTTTTTGGTCAGCCGCTAAAGCTATTGGTCCAAATTTAACAAAATTCACTATACCACCACTTACACTGCCAGAAAATACTATTGCAACAACACCAGTTAAGAAAGTCAACTTATTAGCTGAACATTGCTTTACGTTCTACTGTCTATTTTCAAAGAAAATCACCATCAACTATTCACACAGGGCAGTCAAGGATGCCCGATATTGTCTGCAAACAGCATATCATAAAACGTATTTTAATGAAGCTAGGCAACAAAACAACACCGGAGAAACGGAGAGAACTAATAAAGTCGAATAAAAGAAATACGATAGAATATGCTAAAATCGACAGAACTGCAAGAAAAATGGCAAAATAGGATATCAGAGAATAGCAGGAGAAAACTCACACAGAAGGGAGATTAACAAGCTGAAACAAACAAAAATGGAAACCCTATAGAAGAAAGATCACAAATACTTAAAGTATCAGAAACATTCTATGCAGATTTATACAGATCGAAAGCCGATGTGGGAACTTTGAGAAGATCAAGAGAGAATAACCCAAGGATACTTAATATCGGTTCTGAAGATCTACCAGACATCGAAGTCGAAGAAAATGAAAAGGCCATTAACCAAATTAAAAATGGAAAAGCAGCAGGCGAAGACGGCATCCTGCCGGAAATGCTAAAAGAAGGAGAACCGCCATTAATCAAAGAGCTTAAAAAACTCTTCAATAAATGTCTAAACGAAGGAGCGATACCAACAGATAGGGAAACTGCCATAGTTATATTGATATACAAAACGGAGATCCTAGGAATTTGGAGAACTATAGGCCAATAAGTCTTCTATCGCAAATACACAAATCATTTATGAGAATAATCACAAATTGATTAGACAAGAAGTGTGAAAATTATCAACCCAAAGAACAAGCAGGCTTCCGAAAAAGATTTAGAACAATCGAACATCTACACACGGTCAGATGACTTATAGAAAAGGTAACTGAATACAATATCACAGCCTGGAGGGCACTTGTCGACTATCGAAAAGCCTTTGACACAGTGGAATATTGAGCAATTGAGAAAGCGATGAAAAATGCAAGAGTCGATCAAAGGTATATTAACACACTGACAAAAATCAATGAACAATCAAAACTGAAAGTGAGATTACACGAAGATACCAAGGAAGTAAAAATAAAGAAGGGTGTTAGACAGGGTGACATCATATTACCCAAAATATCCACCCTGGTACTAGAACATATCTTCAAGACTCTTCACTGGTAAAACAGGGAACTTCACATCTCCGGGGAGAGACTCAACAACTTAAGATTTGCTAATGACATCGTAGTTTTTGCCGAAAATGAAGGTCGGTTTGGAGATGAACATCACAAAAATTCATGACGAACGAATAAACTACCATTTGGATTCATATGTATATTTGGGATAGGAAGTTATACTCGGAAAGTGAATCAAGAACTGGAAGTCAATCGAAGGATACGCTAAAATGGAGCAGGTCTTTCAGTCCAAACTGCCATTAAAACCTAAACTATATATAATGAATATATTCTACCAGTAACAACATATGGTAGCGAGTTCGTCAGAGAGCAATTGAAACGAAAATCCTAGGTATTTCACTTAGGGATTGCAAGCAAAACGATTGGATCGGGAAAAAAACAGGGGTCCACGACATAATTGAGAGGATATCTTTCCTCAAGTAGAACTGGGCTGGCCATGTGGCCAGAAATACTGATAACTGGAGCGAAAAAGTGACCAGATAGAGACCATGGGGGGAGAAAAGAAGTACTGGCGTCAACAACGTTGATATAACGATATTAAAAGATCAGCGGTTCTAAACTGGTATCAAATTGCTCAAAACAGGGACATATGGAAGCACATGAGAGAGGCCTATATTCAAAAGATAGAGAATGGCTAGAAGAAGAGACACCAAAAAAGCTTTTGGTATCTTTTATGGTATATCTGAAAAGTTTTGTTTATGGCTCATTTTTTTTTCAGAGTACGTTCTTTACCAATCGATGGATTTCTTTCTACGAAAGCTACCTTTTAAGTTTTTTCGAAAACAATGAAAGAAAAAAAAATTGTTACGAATCATTTTATTGATTCTCAAAATATTGGCCTTTAAGATTTATATACTTTTGTATGCGTTCGAACCAATTCTCAACACATTTTTTCCACTCTGAAGTTGGTACCTCAAAACCATAGTTTTGGAAGGATTTAAGTACCTTCTTGAGATGAAGAAAATTGCCGTCCACACATTTTTTTGACATTCGGGAACAAAAAGAAGTTATTAGGCGATAGATTAGGTGAATACGAGCAATGAAGTATTAATTCGATGTTTTTCTCCGTCAAATAATCAACTGGCATTGTCATGATGAAGAATAATGCGACATTTTCGGTTATTTTTCCTGATTACATCGATGACTTTTGGCAAACAAATTGTTGTATACCATTCAGCATTAATCGTTCTTCGATCTTCTAAAGCAGGGGTGCTCAAACTTGAACTGCTGGCGATCTACCTCAATATTGTTAGACTACGATCGATCGACTCTAAGAGGTTGCAAGTAAGTGTGACGCAGGATTGTCGTCTAGGTAAGGTGTATCCTGGCATAGATATTAGTTTTCTGCACAATATGCATTTTTTTAGTCAAGGTAAGTGTAGGTCTGCTCTAAAATCTCAACGAAAAAACTCATAATTATTCAAAATTGCGAGTTTATTGGTTCTTACAAAACAAACGAGTTCTAGTGTCTAAACTTAACTAAAGAGTGACTTTGGATGTTGAAGCGTGGCACTGCATATCCTCAGCATACTTTTCATAAGATGGTACGTAATTACCGAGTGCTAATCGCAAGCATGATGATATATGTTCGTCAGTTAGTCGATTGCGATATTGTGACTGAATTATCTTCATTTCAGAAAATGCAGACTCGCACAAGTAAGTTGACCCAAACATTGCCGTCAGTTGAAGGGCGATTTGCCTTAGATTCGGATATTTATCTTCAGATATAAAACACCAGAATTTTGTATCAGATGCTGTGGCTTTGAGATGTATATCTGATATAATCTGCACTAACTCATTTTCAACAGAACATGAGTCCATGTTAAACTGACTTGCTATTTCAG
The DNA here is from genome assembly GCA_019049505.1 of Pachyrhynchus sulphureomaculatus. Lineage (NCBI taxonomy): Eukaryota > Metazoa > Arthropoda > Insecta > Coleoptera > Curculionidae > Pachyrhynchus > Pachyrhynchus sulphureomaculatus. Next base: position 64,451,788 of record CM032452.1, on the reverse strand, counting down.
TAGCTAATTCCTCAATGTTTTTACACGAAAAAGGATAACTCATAAATGATGCGATATTTGCCAATTTACTGAACTCATAAAAACGTATTTCGAATTGGCCCAAAATATTTGATAATTCTGCCTCATAAATATCATAATTCAAGTAAGGAATCCTTGCTTTCAAAGACGGAAAATTTTCCAGATCCTTTCTTTTCAGTTGATCTATCATAAGTTGCAATTTACTTTTGAATGCGTTTATTGCGCTAATCATCTCAATAATAGTTTTTCCTTTACCTTGAAGCTCCAAATTAATGGTGTTTAAATGCATTGTGATGTCTGTCAAAAATGCCAAATCAGTCAGCCATTTTCCGTTTTTCAGCATCTGAGTGTCATCACCTCTTTCGTCCAGAAAAGCTGTTATTTCGGGCAATAATTCTTGAAACCTTTCTAGGAATTTTCCGCGACTCAACCACCTGACGTCCGTGTGAAGAACTAAATCAGTGTGTTCAGCTGACTCACTATCTTCCAACTGCAATTTAAAGAGTCGTCGTTGCAAGCTACGTGCACGGATAGAATTCACAATTTTTATTGCAATGACCATAATCTCCTCCATGTTTAGAACTTTTGAACACAAAACTTGTTGATGTATAATGCAATGGAAGGAGAAAAATAAAGGGAAATCATCATTAGCTCGACACAATGCCACAAAACCGTTTTCGTTTCCAGTCATTGCTGGTGCTCCATCGGTTGTAATGCACACTAGTTTATATATTGGTAGCTTGTAGTTTGTTACAAATTTGAAGAAAACGTCATATATATCTTCGCCACGGGTCTTTCCTGTCAGAGGAATCATTGTCAAAAACTCTTCCTTAGCCGACATGTCATTGAATACCATTCGAATAAAAATACACAGCTGGGCAGTGTCTGTCATATCGGTGGATTCGTCGAACTGTAAAGAAAAGTATGTACATTCCATGATATCATGTTTTAGTTTATCTGCCATGTCCTGACTCATAACTTCAACACGCCTTGTGACAGTCGGACGAGATAACTGAAGTTCTCTAAGAGCAGGCATAATCTCTGTTTTATTTTTAAAATCTCCAAATAAAGTCTCACCCGTTTCAATAAATGCTTCCTTCACAACCAATCCATCATCAAATGGGTTCTTGTGTTTCGCCAATATATGAGATATTTTAAATGACGCGATCGTTGCAGCTTTTGATTGTTTGGCTGGTCTTGTGAACATGGTTTGTTCTTTTTTCAAACAAGTTATCAAATCATGTACTTTTCGTTTTCTTAATTCACTTTGGGACGGAAAATCCTTTTCATAGTTTTTATGAACCGTTTTATGATGCCTCTCTAAGTTCCCACGCTTAGGTATTGCAACTGACGCACGGCAAATGAGACAAATGCACTTATCCTTTACCATACAAAAGAAAAATTCTTCCTCCCAATCGTTATTAAAATGATAAGTTTTACTTTTCTTCGCCGCATTCATTTTGGACTATTTATTAATAAACTTTGTATCGATGTATCGCCTTCAAGTTACAACTCAGACTGACTCCTATTCCTGCAGGCACAACATTTATATCGGCGCGAAGGAAGTCTCGAATGTTCCCGTCAAACACGCCGCCCGAAGTTTCTAGAAAAATCGGCGGGAATCAAAAACGCGGCTTTTCTTTGACAAGTACCGCGCATTCCTTTGATAAAGCCGCCTTTTGCCGCTAGCAGGGGGTTATTGCGATAAAAGAAAGTGATGAGGGTGTTATTCTGGCCTAATTGTGGATCGAATAAATTTTAGTAGTTTATTTATTTCATTTTGTTTTAGTTACCTAAAACAAAATCTGTGAATAGTTCTATATCGGAATTTTTTTTCGAGATCGACTCAAAAAGCAGTCGCGATCGACTTGTCGATCGTGATCGACTGTTTGAGCACCCCTGTTCTAAAGCAATGGTTGCGACAGGTCTAATATAACCGAAGAAACAAGTGATCATTTTCTTGGAAGTGCCTCGGGAACGAACCACTTTGATTACATTCGGTTTACCTTGGAACACCTAAACGGTTGATTGTTACTTAGTTTCCTGCTCATACGAATATACCTAAGTTTCGTCTCCTGTTACGATGTTGTATACGAATTTTGCATGTCCTCGGTCGAATTTTTTGTGCATTTTGTTACACCAATTAACACGAGCCTGTTTTTGAGTTTTGGTCAAATTATGCGGAATTCATCGGGAACAGTTTTTTTTTCACAGCTTAATATTCGAAATTGAATGTACTGCAGTCTTGGATATGCCTAATGATGCCTCTGTCTCACGATAAGTCACGTGCCGATCCTCTTCAATCATGTTACGCACAGTATTGATGTTTTTTGGAACAACAACCGATTTTAATCGACGTTCGTAAAATTCATCGCTGACGGAAGCACGACCATGACGAAATTCTGCAAACCAACTGTAAACAGTCTTTTCTGATGGTGATTCATTAAGAAAAGTTGAACGAAGCGATTCGAGGCATTGTTGTTGAGTTAGACCTTTACTAAAATCGTAAAAAGTCATCCAACATTTATTTGTTCATTTTTTTTTTAAACGCTCACTGTAAACAAACTACTCGGCCAATTTCTGAGATGCCACTGTTTTTAACAGTAACAAATGTCAAATTTTACAACAATGGTAATGTCACATCTCCATAACGCTATCTAGTGGTCGTTTGTAAAAACTTAAAAGGGGGCCCTCGTAATACCTTTACTGTATTGGGGTGACAGTAACCAAATCGAATTTAACCCTATAAAAACCCTAGTGGCAGTTTGTTATAAAAAAGTTGACGTAGCATCGTAACTTAAGTTGGTGGGCGTTAACTTGGGAACAAATATGACTTGGCGTGAACATGACGCATACATAGCAGCTTCTCAAAAGCTGATAATATTATTTCGAACTAGAAAGCTTTACAATCCAAAACAACTGTTAATTCTGTTCGACCAATGATGGAATACTGCTCCCATGTTTGGCGCTCTACTGTCAAATATACACTGCATTTGTTGAATCCTATTCAGAAGAGAGCTGTTTGCCTGATTTTAGACCCAGAACTTACCAGAAATCTTTATACCTTGGAACATCGAAGAACGGTTGGCGACTTGAGCCTATTCTACAAATATTTTCATGGAAAATGTTCAGTGGATATAACCCGTTTAATTTCTCCCAGAGCGGTGCATACTATTAATACACGTCGCTCTAATACAGCACATCTGTATGAGGTTCGGCTTGTTAACTCTCGTACAATACTTTTCAAGCAGTCTTTTATATGGAATGATTTGCCCAGGACTGAGTTTTTCACTTAGTACAACTTACAGCAATTAAAGACCAACGTGAATTGCTTTTTCTGCACACGAGTTGCACCTGTAGTGTTTTAGCGATTTCCCTACAGCACCAATATAAACATACATATACGAAATAAAAGATCAATAAACTGTACAAACATTTTAATGTAAAACCGTGTTTAATAAACACACGCACACGTACAGGGCACCGGCACCACAGAGAAAATTTGGGCGGATTCCCACTTCTGTGAAAATTTGGTAATGGTGGAGTATGAGCCTTCTGAAACTAAACCTTCATTGTAATGACACATTTCGAGCCCTTTCTAATACTCACGAAAAAACAGTTAATAATGAGAAGGCTTAACTCAAATTAGAAAAAACCTATCTTAAAAAAAGAGCTATCTAAGCCTCAATTTTCCTCAGCGAATTAAAAAAAAACAACGACTGAAAGAGGAGACTCCACAAGAAAAAATCCCCTTTCCCAATGGAATTTTACTCGCGACAGGGCCAATTTTCCCAACAAGAAAAAAAAACTGTCTTACTTTAAAAATCTCCACCCTTCTCTACATGATCTTAGAAAAATGATAACAGGTGGGGACTTTCCAAAAAAAACCTCCCTTATAATAGGACTTTCAAATTTTAGAACGATAAAAAACAAAATTTATGGCTAACGGGGGAACAACAAACAAATGAGTCCCTTCCGGAAAAACGGGCCTTCCTTGGAAGGACCGGGCCTAGGAAATCTCCGTTTCATCAACATCGCATATAAATATAAAAAGTAAGTTAACCTTAGTTAACCTTTAATAATATTTATTGCCTGTACATAGCTATGGTAGAACAAATATAACTATTCGTTAAGATTCTCCGAAGAATGTGACATTAAAAGAACATTTCAAAATTTTCCACGACATTCAATTCTTTCCGGTATTATGAGGGTGCAAAACCTTGAAGTTGAATTTAATATTAAAGGTAAAGGTAAAGTATGCAAAAAGGCAACTTTGTTATCATATTCTTGTCTGTTTGACCTGAAATACCTTTGAAAGAGCATCCACTTTGTCCGGCATATTCAGCTGAGCAAACATTACTGGAGTCCTTTAAATAAGAAAAGCAGTGGGAGTTGTAACGAATAAAGATTTTTTTCTACAGAAGGGAAAAGAGAGTTTTTCCTTTCATGTGCATCTTGTACAAGTATTATTACAACAAAATTTGTTGAAGATTAGAAGTTATTGTTTTTAGCAATCTAAAAAACTATATTGTTCTCCAATTCAAAATATTGGCTCCTCATTGAAACGAAAAATTATAGACCCAAATACGCTTCTATGAGGGTCAATTATTTCTTGTAGAGCACTATTTTTTTTACGTTTCTTTTTCACGAGATAGTTAGGTAGAATTATGTGTAAGCAAAATAGGAAGTATACGTAACAAGCGACTTTTGAAAATTATACTATTTTACTGAAAAATGATTAAGGGACACTCCAAATAATTTAGGAAAATATAAATGACTTACATGATCCATTAAATAAAAAAAAAACCGGTCAAGTGTATGTTGGACTTGTGCAGTTAGTGTCCCATGCCGTGATTGCCTTTAAAATAAAATAAAATCCTAATCTAGGCTAAATTAATTAGGTTTTTAACATGTTTATATCTTAAGAACCAATATGTATTTTCACGTCTTTTTTTAGTCGATAATGTATAATAGTTATATTATCTTAGCTACCCTGTAACATTCATATTTTCTTAGGTTTTAAGACCATGTTACAATACCGTTTTTCTTTCTATAATTTATATTTTATTACGTTTTTATATTTAAGTTAAGCAGTGAGTTTAAATTTTATTGCAGTTTTTTTATTTGATTGAGCAGTGTAATTTAAACCAATAGTGTGTAACGCGTGTTGCTGACTTAACTTATTTAGTTCGCACTGAATGCGTCTGATTTACAAAAGAAGACGGGCATCACCGGTCCTTGTCTATCAAGTCACGAGGTTAACATTCCCGTCTGATTTTGCATTCCGGAAGTGAAACAAGTAGTAGGGAGAAGATATATAAAAGGCCATTTGGAATTTTTCGTGGCTTTTTTCCTCCGTGATGCAGTAACAGCTTTTTCCTTCGTCAGGCCGTAGGAGGCTTTTTTTTCGTCATGCCGTAGTGCAGAAACGACTTTTTTTTTATCATCGAGTGGGAGCCGTTTCCAAACCTCAAGCCTGAGGTCTTTTTCTGTTCTAAAAATATTCTACTCATCCTAAGGCATTTCGGGTCAAAAAGTGACTAATTACTCAAATGAGAATGAGAGGGTAGTTTGTGAGGCAATATTTTGATGAGAATCTCACCAGGAGAGGCCAAGCAGTTTATGGAAAACCCACGAGGAGAAGCCAAGCAGTAAGTCAGTAGTACACCAATTTAAATATCTCACTTCCTGTTTACAACGTATGTTTCTAACGACTACTCGACACGTGTAATCCGCGAAGTCGATTTTACAAACTTTTATAGTGTGTCTTTTAAAACCATTTGCTAAGAACTTAATAATTCTAATTTAGAGACTATCTGTAAAAGTGTGCACTTGCCTAGTAAAAAAGGTTATTTATTAAGTCTATTTAATTTTAAGAGTGTAACCTGAACTAAATAACTCTTCAGTATTTTTTAATTTTTTGAGCTGAACTTAGATTATTTTTATTCTAAAATGAATGGTGCCCAAAACAGTACAACTAAGTTTTAAACAACTATAGAGACTATTTTCAAAAGACATACAAAAATTATCTCTTACCCATGTTCTCTCCAAACAAAACGGGGGAGCTGATATCTTAATTGGGTCCTCTTTTTTTTTTTTTTTTTTTTTTTTTTTTTTTTTTATGGGTCTAGCACACGTGCTACAGAGAAGTCCCTAAAGCGCTACAGGAGCGACACGTGTGCGGAGAAAGCGATTCACGTTGTTCTTGAATCGCTGTAGATTGTACTCGATGGGAAACACAGTCCTGGGTAAACCATTCCAAAGGTATGATGTTCTCCATATAAAAGACTGCTTGAAAAGCGTTGTACGAGGAGTAACAAGCTGAACCTCATACGGATGTGAAGCATTAGCGCGACGTGTACTTCTAATATGCGCCGCTCTGGGAGGAATTAAATGGGCCACATCTTTCGAACACTTTCCATGAAAGTACTTGTAGAATAGGCTCAAGTCGCCATCCGTTCTTCGATGTTCCAGCGAATCAAGGCCGTCGGTCAGTTCCGGGTGTCCAATCAGACGAACAGCTCTTCTCTGGATAGAATCCAACAAATGCAGTGTATGTTTGGGAACGGAGCTCCAAACATGGGAGCAGTATTCCATAGTTGGTCGAATTTGAGCTTTGTAAAGAATTAACAGTTGTTGTGGAGTGTAAAGCTTTCTGGTTCGAAACAATATTCCCAACTTTTGAGAAGCTCTTCTTGCTATGCCTGCAACATGTTCATGCCAGGACATATTTGCTCCCAAATTAACGCCTAACAGATTGAGTGACGATGTTAGAGGGATGGAGTGCCCCGACATAACTATGTCGGGTTCTGCAACGTTAACTTTTTTAGAAAAAACTGCCGCCTGGGTTTTTGTAGCGTTAAATTCCACTTGGTTACTGTCACCCCAAGATAGAATTTCTTCCAGGTCTTTGTTAAGTTGAATGACTTCCTGCTGTCTGCGGATATTCGTCTGAGTAGTCGATGTCCGAGCGTTCAAAGTGAATGAAGAGATAAATGTACTGTCATCTGCAAAGCTGTAGATTGGATTCTCGCTCTTTTCCAGCAGATCGTTAATATAAATGAGGAACAGAGTAGGAGACAGTATGGAACCTTGGGGCACACCGGCGTTGATAGTGAAGGTGTTAGAAAGAAATCCGTCAACCGCCACTTGTAAAGAACGCTCTCTGAGGAAACATGAGAGCCACAAACAGAACTTTTCAGACATACCATAAGAACGTAGCTTAGCCAACAGCCCATCGTGCCAAACACGGTCAAATGCCTTGGATATGTCAAGAGCAACCGCTCGAGATTCTCCAAAGTGTTCAGTTGCGTTGTTCCAAACATGTGTTACATAAGTCAGAAGATCTCCTGTTGATCTATTTTTACGAAAGCCATATTGGTGATCACTAATAATGTTGAATCCTTCAAGATATTTTAGAAGATGCTGATTGATAGCCTTTTCCATGACTTTCGATATAATTGAGTATTAATATGCACTCAATACATTCTCAAAATTAAAATATACATAAGGGGCAAATAACGGCTTCTATTTAATAAATAAAATATTTATTAAAAATAAAGAAAGTTGAGGCTACAAAATAGCGCCACAAACGTGAGGCTGTAAAATAGCACAGCAAACAGAGACTATAACCCAATATCCAATAAATCAATCTAGCTCAGTCTAGAGTCTAGTAATAAAAGTGTAAAACATATATTTACCTTTTATTTGTTTAAATATATACAGATAAAATAAAATTATTTTCTCACTATACCCATTCGTGGGTGTACTGGAAAGTGTATTAACAAAACGTCCACTATATTGTTATGACACATAGTTTTCATAGCTTTTTTTATTCCAGATAAATTATCAAACGCAATACACTCGTGATAATTTTCTCTCAATTTATACTTCATGAAGAGTATTCCAGAATATTTTCAAGATTAAGGGGGGCAGGAGTTTTTCGCCATTTTTTAAAAATAATACAAAGAAAAGTGTGTACAAGTATTATATCAAATATATTTTTGAACTCGTGTTTTTATAAGCTTTCATTTAACACTCCACTCGATGATCTTCCGCTCAAAACTCACCCCTTAAGTCAAAATTTAACTTTTAAAACTTCTTCTTACGACGCCATCTCCTCACGAAGGTTGGCGATGCACATAGCTAAACGAACTGCTGCTCGAAAAATATCACTCGAAGCACATCCAGACCACCTTCTCATGTCCTTCAGCCAAGGATTCTGTTGCCTTCCGATCGATCGTTTGTCTTTTATTTTACCTTCAATAATTAGACGTAGCAATTCGTACCTTGGGTTCCTCATTATATGTCCGAAGTATTGAGTTTTTCTTATTTTTATGGTTGTTACTAATTCCTTCGTTTTGTTCATTCTTTCCAGTACTTCTGTGTTCTTATTTTCTTTACCCAGGAGATGCGAAGAAGGCATTTATAAATGTATATTTTAAAAGATTCCAGTCGTTTCTCTGAGCCAGGGTCAAGAGTCCAGCCCTCACATCCATACAATAGCACGAAGAACACATATGCTCTCACCATTCTCATTCGGAGTTCGAGACTGAGACTTGTGCGATGGAAAAATTTATTCGTGTTCATATCTGTTACTCGGGTCTGTTCAATTCGGAAATATAGTTCCTTTCTTGGGTCCCACTTGTCATTTATATTGATTCCCAAATATTTAAATATGAAAACCTGTTCTACGGTGTTTTTCCCATCCACTTGGCTTTTCTTATATTCATAGTTAATCCAAATCTCTCGCTGGCTGTTACGACTAGATCGATCAGTTGTTGGAGATTTTTGATATTTTTTTTTATGGGGCTAGCACACGTGCTTCAGGGAAGTCCCTAAAGCATTACAGGAGCGACACGTTTGCGGAGAAAGCGATTCACGTTGTTCTTGAATAGCTGTAGATTGTACTCGGTGGGAAACACAGTCCTGGGCGAATTATTCCAAAGGGATGATGTTCTCCATATAAAAGACTGCTTGAAAAGCGTTGTACGAGGAGTAACAAGCTGAACCTCATATGGATGTAAAGAATTAGCGCGACGTGTACTTCTAACATGCACCGCTCTGGGAGGAATTAAGCAGGCCACATCCTTCGAACACTTTCCATGATAGTACTAAAGAACAGGCTCAAATCGCCAACCGTTCTTCGATGTTCCAGCGAATCAAGGCTGACGGTCAGTTCCGGGTCTCCAATCAGATGAACAGCTCTTCTTTGAATAGAATCCAACAAATGCAGTGTTTGTTTGGGAGCAGAGCTCCAAACATGGGAACAGTATTCTATAGTTGGTCGAATTTGAGCTTTGTAAAGAATTAACAGTTGTTGTGGAGTGTAAAGCTTTCTGATTCGAAATAATATTCCCAACTTTTGAGAAGCTCTCCTTGCTATGCCTGCAACATGTTCATGCCAGGACATATTTGCTCCCAAATTAACGCCCAACAAATTGAGTGACAATGTTAGAGGAATGGAGTGCTCCGACATAACTATGTCGGGTTCAGCAACGTTAACTTTTTTAGAAAAAACTTCCGCCTGGGTTTTTGTAGCGTTAAATTCCACTTGGTTACTGTCACCCCAAGATAGAATTTCTTCCAGGTCTTTGTTAAGTTGAATGACTTCCTGCTGTCTGTGGATATTCGTCTGAGTAGCCGATGTCCGAGCGTTCAAAGTGAATGAAGAGATAAGTGTACTGTCATCTGCAAAGCTGTAGATTGGATTCTCGGTCTTTTCCAGCAGATGGAGCCTTGGGGTACACCGGCGTTGATAGTGAAGGTGTTAGAAATAAATCCGTTTACTGCCACTCGTAAAGAACGCTCTCTGAGGAAACATGAGAGCCACAAACAGAACTTTTCCGACATACCATAAGAAAGTAGCTTAGCCAACAGCCCATCGTGCCAAACACGGTCGAATGCCTTGGATATGTTAAGAGCAACCGCTCGAGATTCTCCAAAGTGTTCAATTGTATTGTTCCAAACATGTGTTACATAAGTCAGAAGATCTCCTGTTGATCTATTTTTACGAAAGCCATATTGGTGATCGCTAATAATGTTGAATCCTTCAAGATATTTTAGAAGATGCTGATTGATAGCCTTTTCCATGACTTTCGATATTATTAAAAGCAGAGCGATTGGTCGGTAGTTATTTGGCAAGGTCTTCTTGCCTTTTTTAGGTATCGGCTGAACTGTAGCACATTTCCATCAGGAAGGAAATATTCCCTTTCTGTAGGATAGGTTGAAAAGTCTACAGAAAACTGGTGTTAGTTCCCTCGCACAGTTTTTTAAGAACTATGGCAAGTATTCCGTCAGCGCCGAAGCCTTTTTGGTGTCTAGCTTCATCAGAATACGCTTTATGATACGCTGTCTGAAGACAACATCGGGCATCCTTGACTGTACTATGGAAATAGTAGGTGGTGTTTTTTTCCTTGGAAATCGACAGTAGAATGTGAAACAAAGAGTTCAGAGAACAAGTACGCTTTCTCAATAGGCGTCGTTGCAATAGAATTATCTGGCCGTGTGGGTGGTGGTATGGTGGATTTGGTGAAGTTTTGACTAACTGCCTTAGCGACCGGCCAAAAGGACCTTGAATTGTCGGGACAAGCGAGAAGTTTGTTTCTAATCCGTTGATTGTGTACCTCCTTGGTTTCGTCGATAATTTCTTTGCATCTGTTCCTGGCACGAACAAATGTGTTACGATTTATGGTGTTAGGATTTTCACCCCATTATCGGTATGCAAGATGTTTAGAAGCAACAGCTTCTTTGCATTTTCGGTCAAACCAAGGCTTGCCGTTGGAAAGGCATTTCTTTGAAAAAGGAATGTAAGCCTCCATACCGGCCAAAATAACATCGGAAACCTCCCTGGCGCAGTCAGATGGGTCGTCGGATCGAAAACAAACGTCTAACCAAGGAAAAGTTCGAAAATATTCCATGAGATCTTCCCGTTTAGACGCCTCTCTGTCATTGATTGGTAGAATACTCGATGTCGAAAGTAGTTTATGGTCGGAAGAACCTAACGGTGGATTTACACTGACCGTGTAAATCTCCGGATTGGTGGTTAAAAAGAGATCAAGAAGACTATTGCTTCTGCTGCTTATTTGCTAATAGAACAGTGCCATCGGCATACCGTATGTTGTTCAGCATTTTTTCATTAACTGTTATTCCTTCAAAGGATTCATAGATGGAATCATTAAACCCAGCATCAGAATAAAGATCGAACAAAAGAGGCGAGAGAATGCATCATTGTCCTACACCTTGGGTTATTTTTATGCTTTCGGACTTTTCCAGCCTAATTTTAACTTCCACTGATTGATTCCAGTAAAGATTTTTAATAATATTTAGATCTCTTTTGTCTATATTTGTTGTTTCTAGAATTTTTATTGATTTTTCGTGCATCACACAGTCGAAAGCTTTATTGTAATCTATAAAACATGCATATACATCTACATTCATATCTTTACAATGCTAGACCAGTACATTTAATAAGAATAAAGCTTCCAGTGTACCCATGCCTTTTCGGAATCCGAATTGTGTGTTATCTATTCCTGTTTTACATTTTCTGTATATTCTGGTATGGATGATTCTCTTGAATATCTTGAGAATGTGAGACATTAAGCTTATTAAGCGATAATCGTCACATTGATTTTGACTTTTTAGGAATTGGGATGAAAGTCGACTTTAGCCATTCAAAAGGGATTTGTCCGGTTTCATATATCTTGTTAAATAAGATTATCAATCGATTAATAAATGGATTTTCATCCGAAAATATTTTGAGGATTTCTCCCTTTATCTCATCCAGACCAACTGCTTTTCCATCTTTCTGTAGTTGTATAGCATGAAAAACTTCTCTTCTTGTTATCTCTGGCCCTATCTCGTTACCTCTGTTTAACTGTATGCTTTCTGATCTATGTCCATTGAAAAGTTGTTTTATGTGTTGCTCCCATGTCTTTATTTTATCCTTAATATTCAGTACAATTACAGAATTTTTTCTTATTTTTTCCTCCCAATTCCTTCACCTTCTTATGCGAGTTAAATGTGTCATGCTTCTCTTGCTGTTCCTCTATTTCTCGGCATTTCTCGCCTAACCAGATTTCTTGAGCTTCTCTACATTTTCGACGTATTACTCTGTTTAATTCGTTGTACTTTAAGACATCTTTTGTTTTCTGTAATCGTCTTTCCTCCATCAATATTTCTTCTGACATCCATTCCTGTTTTTTTCTATTCTTTGCTCGACTCATTTCTTCCTCCTGTACCGCTATTAATTCATTCTTCATCTTAACCCATTGAGATTCGACACTTTCGTTTTCTGTTCTTATTTGCTTCTTAAGTGAGAAATATTTGTTAGCTTTGTTGAGGATTAGATCTAGATACTACAGGTTTTGGAGAGCGCCAGGAAAGAAAAGTAGTGAAAGGATATTTGAAAGATGGAGGGGTAAGGTTGGGAGTGGAGAGTATGTGTTTAATTCTATATGGTATAAATAGAGGGGGAAAAAGCTTTATGTTTCTGTTTCTCTAATAGACTTTCACTTGATCTGAGAGATCAAGTGAAAGTCTATTAGATAATCTATGTGAAGATGATAGATAGAATTTCATGAATGATAGTTGTCTAATTAGATGTAGGGGCGGAGTAGACGAAATACATTGGAGACTGGGAACAGGAGAGGTTCTGAAGGCACCTGTAGCAAGTCTGATGGCTTGGTTTTGAATTGGGTTGAGTTTTTTCTTAGTATTTGAGCTAGCTGAATCATAGATAAAATCACCATAACTCAATTTAGACAGGATAAGGGATTTTTAGATATGCATAAGGGATGTGAAATCTGAACCCCCTTGAAACTGGAAAGAGATCTCAGAATATTCAGATCTTGGGCAGTACGTGCTTTAAGTGATTTTATATGGGAGCTCCAATTCAATCTGTTGTCAAAGGTAAGTCCCAAAATTGAACGAGTCTGTCGCCTCGACCATTTCTCAGACCCAAGCCATATCGTCCAACCACTTGATCGTCCACCATTAAACCCACCTTGGAGTTAAAATCACCCATAATTATAGTTATTTCGCCCTTTTTCACGAGTTTCACCACCTCTGCCAGTTCACCGTAAAAACGTTCAACCTCTTCATCTGAGTTATCAGGTGTTGGAGCATAAATCGCTATAATGGTAATTATTCTGCGAGTCGTTTGTAGTTGTAACATCATTATTTTGCCATTATAAGGTAAAAATTTAAACAGCGATCGGTTAATTTCAGGTGATAACATATAACAACAAACAATAGCAACTCCACATTGGTGTTATGATCCTCCCAAATAATATATGTGTCCTCTTTCAGTACTAATCTCTCTCAAACTGAGAATATCGGTCTTCATTCGATGCATCTCCCATTCAACATTGGTCAGCTTTCCAGTCATGTATAGTGTTTGAATATTCCATGCAGCTATGCGAAATGATCTATTAAACTTTTAAACTACACGGCTCTAACTGGGCCATAAATTCCTATATTTGTGCCAAACTTCAACTTCATATGTCAATTAGTTTCGGAGAAAATTGGGTGTGACAGACAGACAGATGGACACCGAAGTGATCCCATAAGTGTTCCGTACGGAAAACTAAAAAAAATGTACATTGCAGTTAAAGATTTAAATCAAAATTTAAGCTTCAGATTAAAAACAATATTTGACAATGGAAGTAATGGCTTGGACAAGCGATTGTGTTCTAGAGTCAACTTGATTATAAAAAGCCCTTCAATTATCGATTAGCAGCAATGCTGTTAAAATAACTCATTCTAAAAATCCATTTTTAATTTTACATATGCAAAATTTTGCATGCATAATTTCTAAAATTAATGATATTTTTTACTTCGCTAATCTCTAGATTTTGTTTGAATTATTTAATTCAATTTAAAATGCAATTTATTAATTTCTAAAACAAAGAGACGATGAGAATTGTGCAATATTTTTTTTTTGATTCTTTTAATCACTACTCTATTTTTAGGGAAAAAACTTTATTATTAGTCTTTTGTACAAAACACTTATGGCAACACTTCGGTGTCTGTTTGTATGTCTGTCGCACCCAATTTTTTCCGAACTTATTTGACATAAAAAGTTGAAATTTGGCACAAATATGACATTGGCAGCTCAGAGCCATGTGGTTTTAAAGTTAAATTTTGACTTAAGAGGTTAGTTTTAGGCAATGAAATTGAAAGTGAAAAATTTTTTTTGCGAGGTCATCGAGTGGGGTGTCAAATAAGAGCTTGTGAAAACACGAGCTCACAAATATATATGGTGTAATACTCGCGCAAACTTTTCTTTATATTATTTTTAAAAATGGTGAAAAACCATTGTCCTCCCACCCTCTAAGAGTACTGTTCAAAAAATTTTTAAAAAATTCTGGAATATTCTTTATAATAATGTAGGTTGAGTGAAAATTAATACGAGTGCATTACGTTTGATTATTTATCTGGTGTATAAAAAAAACTATTTCACTTGAGCATATGGTAGAGATTTTTTTTGTGGAAAGTTGTGAATTTAACTGGGACTCAGAGCTACGAAATAACAATAGTTATTCTGTGCAATCAATAATATACTCATATAATTTTCATTACATTACTGCTTTAAGCATTTGGCAGATCACGGATAAAATAAATTTCCGTGATGACTGGTGACCAACAGATAGTACTGAGACAAAATAATTTTATTTTATTTGATTATAATTAAACAAATAATTAGGTAGTAAATTTGTTTTGAACTTTTACTACAAAGATGTCTCGCTTTTTATATATTCTTGGTAATTTTTGTATTGAAGTATTTGAGTAATCACGGTATGAAACATTAATTGTGCAAGTCCGACTTGCACTTGGCTGGTTTTATTTAAAATATATTTTGGAATTTCATTGAAGCACCGTACTGTCATAAATGTTTGTATAATTGCATAATCAAAAATGTGTTTTGTCTCCACTATTGTTTAATATATACTCTGAGCAAATCTTCAGAAAGGCACTGGAAGAGGCTGATGAAGGAATACTGCTTAATGGGGGGCGAATCAATAACATACGTTATGCTGACGATACGGCAGTTATGGCTGATAACTTAAAGGGTCTACAACATCTTATGACAAAAACAAACGAAGTCAGTAATCGATACGGCCTCGAACTTAATATCAGTGAAACAAAGTGCATGGGAATCAGCAAGTCTCCGGTTCGTGCTACCTTGTTGATGGTTAACAATCAACAAATACAAAGAACACCACAATATTCATATCTAGGTACCATGATAAACGAACAATGAGATTATTCGTAGGAAATTCGTTGCCGCATAGAAAAATCTAGAGCAGTGTTCTTCAAAATGACATCACTTTTCAAAAGCTCAGCAATAAAATTGAGCACGAAAATGAGACTCCTAAGATGTTATGTCTCCAGTGTCCTACTTTATGGTGTGGAAGCTTGGACGCTGCCTGAAGCCACTTCTAAGAAACTTGAAGCGTTTTTGAATTATGGCTATATCGCCGAATTTTGAAAATTTCTTATACTGACCATATTACCAACGAGGATGTCTTAAGTCGCATGAACAGGAAACTGGAAATTATGGAAACTGTTAAAGCAGGAAAATTGAAGTATTTAGGATACGTAACGAAAAATTCCCACAGATATGGATTACTACAGCAAATATTCCAAGGAAAGGTATTTGGAAAAAGGGGATCAGGACGCAGACGTATTTCCTAACTAAACAATTTGCGAAACTGGTTCTCAACAAATACTACCGGCCTTTTCAGAGCTGCAGTGGATAAAGTAATAATAGCCAGAAAGATTGCCAACATTCGAACCGAATATAAACTTTAAGAAGAAGAATAATAAATATAATTTTCGAATCCTACCTGTGTAACCGCTTAAAGTACGTCGAAATTCGTGGACATAAATCTCCAACGTTTAGTGCCACAAGTGGTGCACCACAGGGTAGCAACCTTGCACCTTTAATTTTTTCACTCTTCATTAACGACATTGGTGATAACATAACCAGTAATTTTCTTTTGTTTGCTGACGATCTAAAGCATTTCCGCACCATAAGAAAGTCTAGTGATTGCCTTTTATTGCACCATGATATGGAGTCGTTACAGCAATGGTTTCAGTTGAATAGGCTGCCATTGAATACCGGTAAGTGCTTCTTTTTGACTTACTCGAATAAATTTAGCACCATTGTCTTCCCGTATAAGTTAGATAATGAAGATATTGCACGTTGTAACACCTTCAAGGACCTTGGAATTATTTTTCATCCTAAACTTTCATTTGCCCATCATATTAATTGGATCTGCACTACTGCGATGAGGACGTTGGGTTTCATAATACGTAAATCGAGTGGTTTTCATAATAGTAAAATATTAAAAACTTTATATTCGAGCTATGTGCTTTCACGGCTGGAATATGGCGCAATTGTTTGGAAACCAATACACGCTAAGTATATTAAACAGGTAGAGAATGTTCAAAGAAAGTTTGCCAAATTTCTTATATTAAAATATGATAGTGTGTACCCTGATAGGAGTGTCGATGAGGTTATTATAACTGAACGTTTTCAGCTACTTTCATTGACGAATCGAGGAAATTACCATCTGGTCTGTTTTCTTATAAAATTATATAAATCTCTTATTGACTCTCCTGACTTATTATTTCAAGTAAATTTTCACATTCCTAATAGATTGGTCAAAACCTCTCCTGTTTTTTATTTACCTACTGCGTCAACTAATTTTCTCATCAAAACACCATTGTTTCAAGCTATGAGCGTTTTCAATAGTACTTGTAACGACATTGACGTGAACAACCTGTCATTTGTGCAATTTGCCAAATGCCTAAAAAATAAATTGTTGCATGTATAGGTATTTATTCCAAGTGCATCATTTTAATTTTAATTTTCCAGTTTTATTTTAAATTCTATGTGATTTTTATGTTATCTGTCTCTTTTGTTCTATATTAGTACTTTACTTTTCTTTTTTTTTATGTTATTTATGCTTAATTGTCTTGTAAATGGTATATCTGTTAAACAATAAAGATTATTATTATTATTAATAATCAAATAAATTGCGTACCCTTTTTGTTGTGCCAGTAGTCTTCAGATAGTTCCAAAAGCATAAGGATTTCAGGAAATTTGTGAAGAGATTAAAAAAAATAAATTATATGACTACCTTAGCTTAATGTACTCAGAAATACAACACGGGGAGAAAAGTCTCGAGACATTCCGAGAGATTACAGCACAAACAAAAAAATAATCATATGATTTTTCAGTTAGTGTCAACTTTCAGAAGATTTATGTAAAATTTTCATGACATTTTGTCTATTAGTTTGCGAGTTATAGCTGTTTGAGTGAGGCTACTTTTGATTTTTGTGAAACAATGGAGAAAAAAGAACTTCGTGTGTTAATTACATATTGCTTTTTGATGAGAAAAAATTACAGTCAGAACTCATGAATGGCTTGAGAAGTGTTTTAGCATATCGGCTCCGTCGAAAGCACTTATATATCTATAGTTTAGTGAACTTAAATGTGGTCGTATAAGCTTCAATGATGCACGTTCTTGACGTCCAAATGACGCAGTCACTCAAAAAGACCCAAAAAATCCACCGTATTGTTTTGAATTACCAGAAAGTGAAGGTTAGAGAGATAGCGAATATCATGAAGATATAAACAGAAATCATGAGGCATATTTTGCACGAATATCTGCATATGAAAAAGCTATGTGTCTGATGGGTACCGTGCACTTACAACTGATCAAAAACAGCAACGTTTCGAAGATTCCGAACGCTGTTTGGCAGTGTTTCGGCGTAATCAAAAGAGTTTTTGCATTAATTCATAACAAGGGACGAAACATGGATCCACCGCTACACGTCTGAATACAACAGCTGAGTAGCTGGAACCGCATGAAAGCCGACTGAAGCCTTCAAAAATATAAACATCGGCTAAAAAGGTTTTGACAAGTATTTTTTGGGGTGCGCATGGAATATCATATCTTGAGCAGGGGCGAATAATCCCCAGAGATTATTACGTTAGTTGATTGGCCAGTTTGAAATTAAGAAAAAAATGCCGCATTTAGCGAAGAACAACCACGGTAATGGACTAGCTCACAACTCCACAAAATCGATGCTGGCATTGGACCAATTGAGATATGAATTGCTTCCTTAACAGCCGGATTCACCAGATCTGGCCAGTAGCGATTATTATTTCGTTTCAAATTGAAAAAGGTGGTGCTAGGGAAAGAGATTAAGCGCAAATGAAGACGTCGGATTGGAAGCTGAAGCTTAATTTAGAGAGCTCTACAAACCGTACTACATGCAAGGATTTCAAATTTTGGAAGATCGTTGTATCGCTCTTGAAGGTTAAGAATAAAATTGATTTTTGGCAAAAACAATGTTTTTCTTCAAAAGTCTCGGAATTTTTCACCCCATGGTACTAAAAAACTATTTTTTTTATGTATATATCTATGTAAAAGCCAGAGTGTTCGATCAATATGTACTGTCGGTATTAACATGTAGCACTGAAACGTGGGCTTTAAATAAATATATAATAAATAAACTCCAGGTAACCCAAAGAGCAATGGAGAGGAGAATCCTAGGTCGTATTCCTAACGTCGAGATACGAAGAAAATCAAAAGTGATAGATGTAATACAACGAATATGTATATTCAAGTGGAATTGGGCGGGGCATATATATTTTAAATCTATGATTTAATAATGGATTTCCCATAATTTGTTTTGATTTATTGCGCTAACGCCACGGACGGAAGATATTAAATGAGACGCACAGCATAATTCCGGTCTTTAGAAACTTACGAGTAGGTTTCATCTTAACTATCACTTACACAGCTTAGACCAAGCCACAAATATTCAAATGATTACAAAATAATTACAAAGCTTTAAGTAAACCTTGTACAGGATACTCAAGGATATCCTGAAGCAATACAAAGTGGAATGCGCCCGAGTCGCTTCGCGAGAATAACGAGCTCTTAATAGGCAAACGATGACATTCTGTAAATGTGCTAATTAATTTGTTAGAACGCTTTCTTCGTAAAGCTAAATATTTCCATACGCTAAGGTGCAGCGGGTGCTAGAATTAAAACTACCTGATACTGTTCAGGCGCTTAATCTCATTAGTTCAGTTTATTCTCAGATATGGCATGTCTTCATCTTGTCGTCGATGGAAGTGAACGAAAATGACTTTATTGAATTTCATAAATCCAAAACTAAAGCACGGAAAGCCATTACATTCCTCTAAAGCGACGGCTCTAGGTCCAATGTTACCCCTAGAATACCTGGGGCTGCTCAACTAATATTTCGGAACCATATGTGGAAATATGTGAGAACTTTATAGCAATAATTAGAAATGCCGGTAAAATTGAGGTTGAAGATAAAATTGAAATTGTTCTCATAGTTGGAGAAAATCATAAAACTTTTAGAGAAACAGCAGAAATTTTTAATAATAGCTGTACTGTACACTTCACAACTGTAGGATATCTAATAAATAAATTTAAGATTTATGGAAGTGTTCAAAATAAATTTAAAATGAAACATCGGGCATGGGTTTTAAATGAAGATAATTAAAATCAAGTAATGCCGTCGATGGTAGAAAAGCCAAAAAAGATTCACTTCGGAAAAGATCAGCCTTATTGAGTGTAAGTAAAACTACAGTTGCGAGCATTTTAAGATGAAATAAATTTAAACCATACAAACCCCACTTTAGCCATACTTTAAAAGCAGGAGATTTTGAATGAAGATTTGAATTTTGTGGTTGGTTTCAAGGAGAGTTAGAAGATAACAGGTTTATGGCAAGACAAATACTTTCTCTTACGAAGCGACATTACGTCTAATGGGACAGTAAATTCTCAAAACAATCGCTGGTGAAGCGATGTTAATCCTAACTTTAGTATCCGAACTCGAGATTAATACTCGTTGAAAACCAAAGTATGGCGTGGAATTTTTAAAGATAGAATAGTTGAAGCATTCTTTTTTCGAAATAATATGAATGCTGAGCGTTACCTAGAATTTTTAAATAATGAGTTCCCCGAGGTTCTTAATCGCCTACCAATAATTGAAAGACAACGTATATGGTACCAACATGATGATGCATCATGTCACAGTACGAGAAATGTTCGAGATTATCTCTTCCATATTTTTAACGGTAGAGTAATAGGGAGGTATGTGCAGTTTACTTGGCCTCCAAGATCTCCGGACATCACCCCTCTAGACTTTTTTTATGGGGCTACTTAAAAGAAAAGGTTTATCTTAAAAGGCTATTTCAAGATGTTGATCATCTTGAGAGAGTCATTAGGAAAATATGTTAAGCTATACCTCCTCACATAATTAGACATGTAATAAAAGATTTTTCTCGAAGAATAATCACCTGTTTAGAAAGGGACGGTGAATACATTGAAGTGTTTGTGCAAAAAGTTAGAATTAATCCATATGTTTAGTTGTTATGCTATGTACGTGGTAATTAAGTAATGTTGCAATTTCAAAATAAAATGATATTAGCACAAATTTATTATAGAGGTAATTGTTGCAAAGCAGATAAAAGGGTTATCAAATTTTTCACAAAAATATGATACAATCAAAATCAGTGCACTAGTTTTTAATTAATTTCGTTTTCCTTTACTAGGGTTTTTTGAATTTTTAACTAGGAACGCCAGAAATCTAAATGTGAGCAAAACTTTTTAGTTCCTATCAACATTTTCAATTAATATTGTGCTCTGTATTTAGATTTAAACATACTTTACTTTTCATTATGAATCATTATTTTTTATTTTCCCTGTATACCATCAAACATTTTAAACTTTCGATGCTTGATTATGGATACCCACGTATGCAGAACTTTTTATCAAACATAATTTTTTTTGTAATATGTAAGATAAACTTTTTCTCCATTTGTATAAAACTTTTTGGGACACACTGTATATAGCAATATATGCTGTTTTGAAGGTTTTTGGTTAGGTTATTTTTCATTATTTTAAATTTTAGCACAAGAAGGGGTGAAAGGGGTGGGAGTCGTTAAATATTGTATAGTATTTTGAGATTTTTTGGTTGATGTAATTTACACATTTTAAGTATTATTTATAGTAAAATAAATCCGGAGTTAATGGGATCAGGTAGGGCGCTAGAAGTGTTACTTCATAAATATCATGCTATATGCCCTTTTCAGGGTTCATGGACTGTCCGAATATATAAATTAGGTTATTTTCTCATTAATATCAATTTTAATAGGAGTAGACGGTAAAAGAAGTGGTAGAATCTTGTATAGTTTCAATAGAATTATGAGAATTTTTCCAGGTTTATTTAAAGCATAGTTATTTATTTTAAAACATACAAGGCGCCGAAGGCGTAGAGAAGCGAGGTAGAGGAGTGACTTCAAATTTGTCCTATCATAGGTGTTTTTCGGAGTTCTTCCAGTCAAGGAGTCTAAATATTTCATTTTTTCATTGTTAACATGGGAAGGGGGTGAAGTAGGTGGGACTCATTTTATTGTTTCAATAGTATTATGAGAATTTTTCCTATTTTTTGATTGTAATATTGGATATTTTTTATAAAATAATTTTCTATATTAAAATATATAC
Source organism: Pachyrhynchus sulphureomaculatus (assembly GCA_019049505.1). Lineage (NCBI taxonomy): Eukaryota > Metazoa > Arthropoda > Insecta > Coleoptera > Curculionidae > Pachyrhynchus > Pachyrhynchus sulphureomaculatus. Next base: position 64,430,210 of record CM032452.1, on the reverse strand, counting down.
GAGAAGAAAGGGATAAGGAAGGGGCTAAAAGGGGAATTGCGTGTATGCCGTAATACTTCTATTTTATTGTTATTATTTTCTGATTATTACTAATTTGAACAGGCATAGCCTATAGAAGAGATATAGATTTGATTACAAAGTAACCTAAAAAACGTTATTTTGAATATTGCAGAAGTTTTAGAAATTCATACAATATGTCGGCGGAAATGTACTTATGGAACAGCAGATAAAATTATTGTATTTACTTTTCCTGCAAACAGGAAGTACTGTATTTGTGAAAAAAATACACTCCTAAATTTTTGTTTTTCTCAGATCTTAGGGTTTTTAGATCACGAAAAACATGTTTTTTTTTTAACTTCCAACTCCATAATAAATAATATCAAATATCACAAAAATAATAATCTAACCACACATCTCAATAGATGTTTATTTTTATTTATACATCAAGAGATTTTTTTCAGCATACCTGACAATTTTCTCATCTGTGTCGTCCACATTAGAATTTTATTTTTTAATATACGCACGTATTGTGTTGGTAGCAAATATTTTGTTCGGTGTGACTTCAAAAGAGAGCATTGTATTTTTTTAACCATTAAATACTTTTCCTGATTATTTAAAGAAGGGAATTTCTAATATTTTTTATTAATACTTAAGTGGATTGTGTTAAGTTATTCTTTGGTGTGAGATAGTAAAATTTAATGTTTATTTTAGAATTGCAAGGAGTGGACTGGGTAAATCATTTTACCCATTTTCTTTTTATTGTAAGAAGAGCTCCATTCACTCAATTCATAACTGAAGCTGACAGTACCAGTTATTACTCTCTATAACAGTTAAATAACTGATAGAGACATGACACTCAAATGGTTGCTACTGAACGGAAAATAAAAATCCCTAGAAAGCGTAAGATCTTTAAACATGCCTATATTTATTAGCACACTTAGTAGTCAATTTTACCATACTATTAAAATAAGATATCCCACCTAGTATCTAAGCCGTCTCTGTTGATGCAAGAAATACGCCTCCCACTTTTGGTTGTCTAAAATTTACATAGAATTATAAAATTTCATAGGAATATGTGTCTATGGAGCTAGAAACGTAATAGTTAACAATATGAGCGTTGTGCCTACCCTTGGTCAGAGATGGCCCTACTACTATTTAAAAAATTATATTTTTCGTGAACATAACCTTTCATAAGAATCCTGTTAAATTTTCAAGTTGCTGCGTGATTTAGTCTGTGAGTGGCAGCTATTTAAATATAGCTTTTGTGATTTTACCACAATGGAAAAAATTGAATATCGAGAAGTGATAAAATATTCGTTTTTGAAAAAGAAAACGAATGATGAGATAAAAGCGAAATCGAAGTTTATGGAGACCCTGTATCTTCGTTATCGATCATAAAATATTTGGCAGCTGAATTCAAACGCGGAAGTACCAGCATTTTTGATGAATAACGTCCTGGTCGTCCAAATGAGGTCACCACATCAGAAATGATCGAAAAAATCCACGATTTAGTGATAAATGATCGGAGAATGCAAGTGCGTGAGATTGCTGAGACTGTGCAGAACGTTTTAACAATTCAGTTGGATATGAGAAAGCTTTCCACAAGATGGGTGCCGCGATTACTTACAACTTAAAATAAACACTCACGTATGTCAACTTCAAAAGAAAGCTTGACGAGGTTAAAGCGCAATCGGAACGATTTTTGGCGTCGATTTATAACTGTTGACGAAACATAGATTCATTACAGCACACCAAAGGTCAAAGAACAGTCCAAACAGTCCAAACAGTGGGCTTCCGTGGCGAACCGATGCCACAGAAGGTCAAGTCGACCAACAAATTCATGGCCACAGTGTTTTGGGATGCACGCGGAATAATCCACGTCTATTACCTTGAAAAGGGCAAAACGATTAATGGAGAGCATTATGCCAACTTATTAGATCATTTTAGCCATGCTGTAAAGGAAAAACTTCCGCATTTGACAAAAAAAATTAGTTAGGGTATGAATTGCTTCCGGATCCACCATACTCGCCAGATTTAGCCCCCAGCGATTATTTCCTATTTCCAAATATGAAAAATAAATAAAAAAAATAATTTTTACACATAAAAATGTTGTTTTCTTGTCAAGGCCAGGTATTTATCATATTTTTAAGAAATGATTTTCCAGGGATTAGAGTCTAATATAGAATAACAATTTCTTTTATCTTTTAGCATGTTATTTTTCACTATAAACACTTAAAAATTAAACGGTGTTATGGAATGTAAACTAGAGGTAGCCATAGTGTAGTGAATAAGGTGTCAGCGTTCTACACCGGAAACTCGAGTTCGAATCTCGGCTCGGAAAAATAATAAATTTAAAAATATCTATAACGTGACGTTCGCCTCTCTCGGGAAGGCAATGGAATATCACCCGTAGTATCATGCATAGTAAAGTCCTCTCAGTTTAGCCTATCGAAACCGGCATTAAACTGTAGGTTCACTTTACCTGTGAGGCAATTAAAAAAGGTACCAACCACAGGCAAAGGCGAGAGTTGCCTATGTCTCTAGCGGATATGGTACTTAAAGAAAATGGAATAACTAATAAATAAAATTAACTGAAAAAAATAAAATAAAATAATGCAAAACGGAATGTACTATTTAGGAAATAAAAATAAAGAAACAAGATAATCATATACTGTACTAAATTAGTGTACTAGTTAGATCAGCCACCAGGAATAGTTTTCAATTATATATATGCAGAACTATTACTTTGTTTAATTTTTTAGTTAACCCACAGTAAGATTTTTTCTTTTTTAATAATTATCTATATAACTTTGTAGTATTGTAAAGCCAGAACAGCAATTTACCGAAAACTACTCAAGCATTAAATTTAAATTACCATTTTGAACCTCTATATTTCATTTCCAGTAAAAAGATAAAATCCTTCTAATCTTTCCGTGCCTCCAGCAAGATTTAATTGAGTTCTATTGGTTCAAAAATTCTGAATTAATTATCCAAGTAATCCTACAAAGGAACTCTAAATGAATTATTAAAGTGTTTGTCAAAATATTTTACTAATGACTACTTTATAAATAAACATAAACTGAAAAAATATAGATTGTAAATTTAAATTCCAGTGATCGCGTTGACATGTAATGGATTGGTCCTGAGTGATGTGCATTCTTGTTTGTGCTTGTGTGTGCAAGCTGCCGCTTAAATGTTTGTGCCCTGGAATTAGAGCAACGAACATAAATTAAATTTCTTGTAAAACTGGACAAGCGTGAGATTAAATTACGGGAAATGTTAGTGCAGATGTACGGGAGAATGCCATGGAGAAAACAGCGGTGTACAATTATCCCATTTGGAGGAGAAGAAATAAATAACTGATGAAGAGATTCGTCTCACACACCCAAGTGAACAATGATAGAGACACTGTGCGAAAAGTTACTTACGCTCCAAAGATCAAAGAAATTTTGGAAGGATGGCCTTTTGATGACATTGAGGACATCAAGGCTAATACTGCGACAGTCTCGAAAACTATTCAGAACGGTTCTAAAATTAATAGAAGGGTGAAACAGGCTAATAGAAAAATATAATGAATACGACCTAAACCTCCATATGGCCTTCATCGACTATGAAAAGGCATCGAGAGGCACTATCCAGGTATGAGCAGTACTAAACTCAATGGCGAAATGTCGTATAGATAGTAGATATACAAAATTAATAAAAAATGTCTATTCGAAGGCAACAAAACATGTCCTTCTCTGTGAAAGAACATCTCCAATTTGAATAAAGAGAGGTGTAATGTAACACAATCTCTCCCAAATTATTTATATCATCTCTTGAAAACATCTCCAGAGAAGTAAATTGACCAGATAAAGGCATAAACATCAACCGCGAATATTTTCACTATCTAAAATTCGCCAACGATATTCCTCTAATAAGTAGTGACCCTGCTGAGCTACAACGAGATGATTACGGAACTAGACTCTTAATAATTGGAAATGAATTTATATTGATAAGAGGTAGTTCCGAAAACAAGGAATAAGAAAGTGTTATTTAAATAAGAGTTGAATTAAAATATACCGTACTTTCAGGCCTCTTTCATATTCGCACCAACGTATTTTTAAAGTAAAAACTAATTAGATTTAAATTCAATATCAGAAAGTACCACTCCAAGTTAGTAGGATTAACAATTAACAAAACAAAGATCATGACGAATACATAAATATAACACTCAACGGCCGACCTCTAGGAAAAGTTGGACATTATGACAATGACCACATACGTGACTCGTCGAATTAAAATGTCTTGGATGGCATTTGGCAACGATTAATATACCACCTACGGAGCTGAGACATGGAGTCTCACAAAAAGACGTTTTCAAAGATTAGCTAGAATACAGCGAGAGCCACGAACAGAGAATGTTGGGTATTAAATTAACGGACCGAAAACGCAACAAATAGATCCGACAACAAACTAAAGTCGTAGACGTATTAGAAAGTGTGGCCGAATTAAAATGAAGGTGAGCGGGACACGTACCCCGTAGAACAGACGACTGATGGACGAGACAAATTTTGGAGTGGAGACCGAGGCTTGGACGTAGAAGTGCAGAGAGACCAAATATAAGATAGAGATACATCATCGGGAAACGGGTAGGAAGTCATTGGATGAGAAAAGCAGAGAACAGACGGCAATGGTATGAAATTGGAAAAGGATACATTCTTCAGTGGATTGACATAGGCAGATTGTCATCGTGAAATAGGCGCTAACATCTATATATAGCTTTCTAAGTACTTTGACGGTGACCACAGCGATATGGTTACATATTCTGAGAAATATATTTAAGCTAGAGATTTTTTTCTGCTTTCTGGAAAGTCTTGTATATTACTATTGTACTTGCCTTTATTATTAAATATTTCGTATATATCGCGTTTTTTCACGCTCTCAAAATAACTGTTTTGGAAATTAATGTTGTTGCCATTGTCAATTTGCATGCATGCAATTTCGGCAAAGTGTAATTTCTGCAAAATATTTTGTTTGAAAAATGCTATTTTCTGAAAAATTGTCAGTACGATTTTACCAGGAAGCTGTAAGTAATGAAAATTGTATTCTTTAGCCGTCAAACAAATTTTAACAACATGATTTACTGTTTTTTTATATAAGCAGTACAAACATACTATTGCAGAAAGGCACTGGACGATGTTATTTATGGTACTAGTTCTGCAAAATTCCGAACTTGACACACAAATAAACTTAAATCAGGCGTTAAAGTTTCTTCTTCTGGAAGTGGCATATCCGATACGGACTTAGGCGACCCTCTAGCCTATGGTTGGTGCCACTTTACGTGTTCCACAGTAAAAGGAGACATATAGTTCAATGAGGGCTTCGAACGACCAAGGTAAGAGGGCTTTACTAGGTGTGATACTATGGGTGCTTTGCCATTGCTTTCCGAGAAAGGCGACTCGAGATTCGAACTTGGCACCGTACTCACTAGACTATGGCCGCCATTAAAGTTTCATTAATTTGAAAATGAAATTATACTGATAAAAAATAGTTCCTAAAACAAGAAATAGGAAGGTGTTACTTAAATAAGAGTTTAATTAAAATATACCGTAGTTTGCAGACCAACGTATTTTTAAAGTAAAAACTAATTAGATTTAAATTCAATGTCAAAAAGTACTTAGTGTAGCCAGTAAAATAATTTAGCAAGATCTGCTTGTACTGTAAATATAATTCACCACTTTATACCACTTTATTTTATTTTCAGGAAAATGGCACAAACCCACGCCTGCCTGTGGCAAAATTTAATCGAGTTTTATTGACAGACAAATTTTCTTTCAATTATTATTTACGTAACAAAAATTATCTATTATAAGCTTATAAATCTTATTAATAATTATTCTTTTCTTCTCAGTCCGAACCTCTTAGCAAAGATGTGGCGTCTGCCAATGACACACAAGTCCTTCCACTGGCTCCTATCGTCAGCAAGGTGAACTGCATCATGCACGGCAACGCCAGTTAGCTTCCGAACCTGATCCGAGCAGCGACGTGGAGACCGGCCTTTGGGTCTACGGCCTTTTACTTTTGCTTCTACGACTAGCAGCGCCATATCGTTATTCCGCCTAGCTATGTGGCCAAAGTATCGCAATTCTTTTTCATGGATAGTGTCAGTTATTCTTTTAACTACTCTTAGTTCTTCCAGAATCGAAATATTAGTTCTGTGCGCTGTCCGTGATATACGCAGTAGTCTGCGATAACAACACATCTTAAACACTTTGAGTCTTGAGCGGTCTTTTTCTTTAAGCGTCCATGTCTCTGCGGCATATAGTAAAATAGAGAAAATTAGAGAATGCAGGAGTTGAATTTTTGTTGTTTTAGATATATTGCCATCGCGCCAAATTTTTGTTGATTTCACGATAGCATGAAGGGCAGTCTGTGTCCTTCCGGGTATTTCTGCCTCACAACTTCCAGAGTTTGCAATTAAAAAGCCAAGATATGTAAATTTATTAGCACCTTCACATATAATTATTACTTATTACTCTATAGATTGGCTAGAAACTTTTCTATTGAGTTTGCTGAGGAGATTTAAATTTAGTGATCAAATAATGATCTTAGCAAAGCAGGGTTCTAGTTCTGGGTAGGCATCATCATCATCAATCAGCCCTTTGCGTCCACTGCTGAACATAGGCCTCCCCCATCTCCGTCCACTCTTTCCCCTCCTAGGCTCTCCGCATCCAGTTATCACATAGTCTCTTAATAGCATCGGTCCAGCGTGTGGGAGGTCTACCCCTACTATGCCTGTCACTCCTAGGTCTCCACTCAAGCAGCCTCTTAATCCATCTCCCATCCGACATTCGGGCTATATGTCCCACCCAGTTCCATTTAAATTTCGCGATGTATGCAATTATATCAGTAACGCCGGTTTTTTGACGGATAACTTCGTTTCTAATACAATCCCGCAGTGACAATCCAATTATTGATCTTTCCATCTTGCGCTGTGTTATTCCAAGCTTTTTAGCGGTTACGATAGTTAAGATTATAGTTTCCGCCCAATAAGTCATCACTGAAAGCACACACTGATCAAAGACCTTCCTTTTTAGGCAGATAGGAAGATCACTCCTAAAGACATCTTTAAGTCTTCCATAGGCTGCCCAAGCGAGCGTTGTTCTTTTCTTCAATTCGTGTGATGCGAATCTCATGACCAAGATAGGTGTATTTGTCCACTAATTCTATTTCTTTATTGCCGACACTAATCTGTTCGCTTGGGACCAAGTTCGTCATAGATTTTGTTTTAGAAGCATTTCCCACCCACGTCTGCAAATTCTTCTCGAAGTTCTTGAAGCACTACTGCTAGCTCTCCAAAACTGTCAGATATCAGAACTATATCATCTGCAAAACGCAGATTTGTTAGGGCCTTCCTGCCCAGTTGAGTTTCTTGAAGGCGGGTTGTAAAACTGCAGTGAATAGTTTAGTCGACACCGTGTCACCTTGTCTTACTCCCCTACCAGTTGGTATGGATTTGGTGTTTTCGTAGAGTTTCACCGTCATACAGGCATTTTTGTAGGTCTTGTAAATTAACTTTGTATAACGATAGTCAATACGGCACTCTTGTAATGGCAAGTGGTCTATTATATTGTATGCTTTTCTCAATCAATGTCTTAATACTTTGTAGGTGGTCATTAGTTCCGAATCGAGCCCAGAAGCCAGCCTGCTCCCTTGATTGGTAGAATTCCAACTTATTTCCAAGTCTAGTTGTTATTATCCTAGTGAACAATTTGTAGAGATAGCTCAGAAGATTTATGGGACGGTAGTTTTCTAGTTCCGCTGCATCTTCCTTTTTGTGAAGTAATTTGATAACAGAATTATGCCACTTATCTGGTATCGCGCTATTAAACAGGCGAAGATTGAACAAGGATTTTATTTTTTCTAGAAGACAAGGTCCACCTATTTTGATGGCGTCCGCAACTACGTTATCATTTCCAGGGGCTTTGTTATCCTTTGTTTTCCTCTATCTCGTCCAAGGTGATATCTGGCAATGATTCCGATCCCTGGTTTATAGCAGATATAAGAGATAGTTAATAATCTATTTAGGAGAATTTGCTGGTGATATATGAATATCTTTTATCTTAAGGTACTATTACAGAAAATTACAAAAAAAAATAAAGAAAAAGATCAGGGAAGACCTTAGACAATACAAGAACTCAAAAATAGAAGAAACTCTGGCAGAAGGAAAAAGTTTGAAACACTTAAACAAACAAATGAATAAAGGGAGTCATCAAATAATAAAACTTGTAAATAACAATAACCAAGAGATCGTACAATCAAGGAGATAAAGAAAGCTACAGAGAAATATTATCAAACACTATATGACACGAAAATATCGCCACCGTCCGGGAAAGAAGAAGAAAATAGAGCGATAGTAAGAAATGTGGAATCTGAAGAAATTCCCGATGTAACAACGGATGAAATAATGAATGCCCTACAACATATGCACAATAACAAAAAACCAGGGGGCGATGAAATAATTATAGGAATGATAAGGTATGGAGAGGCATCGATAATATAATCTCTTCAAGCTCTATTTAACAGATGCCGTATAGAAAATAAAATACCAACACCTTGGGTAAACGCCTTGATTGTGTTTATTTTTAAAAAGTGGAACAAATTATAGCGTCTAGAAGCGGGGGCAGTTTTATAGCCTCACATTGGAGTGCTACTTTGTAACGTCTCGTTGCGACGTTATTATGTATAGCCTCAACTTTCTTTATTTTCAATAAATATTTTATTTATTAAATAGAAGCCGTTATTTGCCTCTTATGTATATGTAGTTGTTTAAAACTTGGTTGTACTTTTTTTTGCACCATTCATTTTAAAAAAATAAATCTAATTTCAGCTCAAAAAATGAAAAAATAGAAGAGAAAACTGAAGAGTTATTTAGTTGTTGAAATAAGATCAATTTACATACAACCATTGCGTCCTGAAAGAAAGAGCAGGAGTTTAGTGAAACGCTAAACATTTAAATAAAGAAGGGTATATATATATTAACAAAATAAAAATTCCTAACTTTATTACACTCTTAAAAATTACTTCTACTAAATAAAAACCCCTTAAGCTAGAAGAGTGTACACTATTACATAAAGTCTTTAGATCAGGATTACTACATTTTTAATAAAAAGCTTGATAAGACACGATATTAAAAGTTTGTGAAATTAACTCCGCGATTTACGCGTGTTGAGTAGTCGTTGGAAACGCACTTGTAGATAGGAAGTGAGATATTTAGACTGGCGTGCTTATGACTTACGGATTGGTTTTTCCTCGTGGATTTTCCATAAGTTACTTGGCCTCTCCTGGTGAGATTCTCATAAAAAATTGTCTCAGCCATTAGCATCCTAGTTTCATTTGGGTTGGTAAACACTTTTTGACCGGAAATGCCTGAGGATGAGCAGGATATTTCCAGCAAGGAAAAAAGCCTTAAACTTGAGAGCTAGAAACCGTTACTGCACTACTCCATGACTGAGAAAAAAAACACTTTCTGGCGTGCTGGAGAAGAAAGCCACTACGGCCTACTGCTTCATGGTCGAAAAAAACCACTACCGCTTCATGGTGGAAACAAACTACTACTGCTTCATGGCGGAAAAAGCCCTTAAAAATTCCATCTGGCTCACTTCCGGGCGCAAAATTAATGCAAACTAAATAAGTCAAGTTGGCAACACTCTGCCTCAAAAATGTAAAACACTGTTTTAAGCCACACTGCTCAAAAATTGAAATCACTGCAATAAATATAAAAATGTAATAAAATATAAATTATAGGGAGAAAAACAATATCGTAACATGATCTTAAAATCTAGGAAAAAATGAATGTTACAAAATTTAAATTGGAGAATTACAGACCCATCAGATGTTATGAGATAGAATCATAACATATAGATTAACGAACAACCACGTGGACAAGCGGGATTTAGACGGGGATACAGCACTTTGGACCATCTTCAAACAATTAGATTACTAATGGAAAAAGCAAATGAACATAAGGTCACCTTGAGGATAGCAATGAGTAACTACCAAAAATCAATTGATTCGATAGAGATATGCGTAGTCTTCAACGCCTTAAGTAACAGCAGAGTCGATGAAAGACACGCAACTCTTCTTGAATACATATACAAAAATGCCACTTCACAAATAATGCTTGAAGAAAAAACGAATAAAATCAAAATTAAAAGAGAAATTAGAAAAGACGACTCGATATCCCCAAAGCTGTTCAGGTTGACGCTAGAAAATATGTTCAAATCATTAAAATGGGAATATAAAGGAATACTAATGGATGGTGAACGATTAAATCACTTAAGATTCGCATATGTCACTCTGATTGCCAACACAAAAGAAGAATTACAAGAAATGCTGATGGAATTAAATAACGAGTCTCGAGAAATAGGTCTAAAATTATACTTCACCAAAATCAAATATTTGAACAACGAATGTGAAGATGACAGCCAGGAACTAATAACAGAAGGTGAAAGAATTGGAAAGGAAAGTTCATATATTTAGGACAAAAACTCTAAATATCAAAAAATAATTTAAAGGCTGACTTGGATAGAAACGTGTCGTTAGCTTGGTCTGCGTTCGGAAGTTTACAATCTACATTTAAATTGGACATCCCAATTACAGTAAAAGCCAGAGTATTCGATTAATACGTACTGCCGGTATTAACATATGGTCCTGAAACGTGGGTTTTAAATAAAAGTATAATATTGATAAATATTGGACTCCAAATCATATTCCTAACATCGAGATTCGAAGAAGATCAAAAGTAACAGATGTAATACAACGAATATGTACATTAAGGTGAAATTGGGCGGGGCATATCGCAAGGATGAATGATAATAGATGGACACGCCGTATAGCTGAATGGAGGCCTAGAAAATATAAAATATGCAGAGGTAGACCACAGACAAGATGGACGGATGACATAAAAAGATTAGCAGGACACGATTGGATGCAAAAAATAAACAACAACGCTAGCTGGAGACAACTTGGGGAGGCTTACGTCTGACTATGGATGGAATAAGCTAATGATGATGATGATGACTATTACAGAGCATAATTCTACTTGTTCCGAAAAAAAAAACGTAATTGAATAATATTTTCTATAAAATTTTGAGGTGATACAGCCTACCCTCAGTTATGTAAACCTATTTTAATTTCAATAATTCCGCATAAATGTATAGGATTATTGATTTTAATTGGACCACTCCTCTAAATCACTTATTCGAAGAGTTCAGTAAAAATAGTACATACAAAAATTGCATCGTTTTCAAATAATTTTTTACAGAGTTAAAACAGAAAAAAAATTACGACGTTATTTACATGTGATGGAAACTTTTATGTTTTTTAAATGTTGTATATTATTTTTAAATTTTTTTTTATAGAACTGTTAATCTTAGAAAATGGAACTGTGCACGTTTGATAATAAGGCCAATTGACAACGTCGTTTGTTATTGTTAAGAATAATCCCTAACTTGACTTTCTAAATAGCCCTCGTATATCAATTTTAAATTTAGTATGTTGCTTTAAGAGAAAGAGGTGAAAACGACGGCAGGAATGGATAAGAAAGGTTTTTTCGAATACATGATGTTATATATTCTTTTTAAGGTCAGGAAATCCGAGAAATATGTTATTTTTTCACTATTTCCAATTTTACCGGAACCTCTTACCTTGGTAGCTTTTTCTTATTATTATCTTACCACAAAGTACTCATATTTTGAACTATCGAATCGTAATGCTGGGATACACAAGGGATTCCTCAAAAAACCGTTCTACCATAGATGCCATATTTATAGTGAGGCAGATAATGGAACAAGCTATAATTTAACAAACCTGCATATATGTGTTTCGTCGACATGACTCAAGCCTTCGATAGAGTACAATTAACAGATATTTTAGAAATATTTCAAGAAAAGCAGACCAACCAGAAACTAATAAAAATCATAGAAGACATTTAGACATAATGCAAAACTGTACTGAGCAAGGAAGTAAAAATAAACGCTGAAATAAGAAATAAGGTCTTAGGTCACTTAATTCCTTTATTTTCAACCTCGACAAGGACAGAATAGTAGAGAATTTGCCAAAAATTAGAGGATACGAAATGGGCAACACACACATTACCACATAATCTGCTACGCCAATGACGCGATCCACATTTCCGATTCTGGGGACAACCATCAGAAGATCTTTCACGTCTTCAAATTGGAAGCAAGAAAACTAAACATGATTATTAACACAACCAGAGCAAAATGTATGGTAGTTTCAAAAAAATTACTAAGATGCAAGCTGAAGATTCAAGGAAGTATTATTGAACATATTAATAATTTTAAATACCTGGGAACAATGGTACCAAGCTGCGGAGACTTAAACAGGGAAGTAAAGCAACAATCTATGAAGGCATCACTAATGGTAGGTTGCTTGAAGGATATAGTCTGAAAAAATTAATACTTCACAATGGAAAGCCAAACAAGGATATACAAGACAACAGTTAGACCGATCCTCACATATGTTGCAAAAATAATAGCTGACACATGTAAAACAGTGTAAATGATGAAGATAATAGCAATAAAGTTGATTAGAAACATACATGAAAAAACTATCCACGACAAAATCCGCAGCGAAGATCCGCAAGAACTAACTAAGATCCATGAAATCTCCAAGTGGACCAGAACTAGAAGAAAACAATGGCACAAACACGTAGATTGGATGAACGACAACAGACTGGCAAAAAGGGCCAAACTCAACAAAGTTTACGGTGGAAAAACTAGGGGTACACCTCTGAGAAGATTGAAACAATGCTGGACGTCCACATCGGAAGAGGGGGTCAAAAACAGGCATAATGCCTACTTATATGACACACTATATAAAAAAAAAGAAGAAGAAGAAGATGAAGAAAGGGAGGAAGAAGAATAAAGAGAAGAAGAAAAAAGAAGAAGAAGAATGCTAGGATAAAGTTGTTTTTTATTGATATGTTACCGTAAAATACCCATCATTTAAAATATCGAGTTCTATTAGTAGACTAATGTAAGAAAGCCAAATTCAGTATTTGTTTTAAAACTCCGTGCTTATCTAAGAGGTACTGGGTAGATGATTTTACCAATTTACCTAAATACTGGAAATATAACAAGCATACGTTTGTAACTGTATGCAGAAAATGAAACTACTTTTATAAGAATAAGTCTCCATAAAGATAGATAAGAGATAACTTCTTCACCCCCATACGTAGTATTTCTTCTGTGCGGCATTTCTTTCGTACATTTAAATTATTGATGACATTTTCTTTATAAATTAGCAATAAATTTAATATCCTTATAGTACAAACTTTTCCGCAGCGATTATGGCTGTAATTTTGAAATTCAATTCACCACTTCATACCGCTTCGCTTTATTATCTGGAAAATGGCACAAACCTACGCTTGCCTCCAGTAAAATTTATTTGAATTCTATTGGCTTAGAAATTTGATTTTAATTAATATTTACATAAAAAAGTTGCAATTAAATTATTTAAGCTGCCTTAATTCGTAAAGCTTTAATACCAATAATTATTTTTACGATTACATGAAACTTTTCCGTTGACTTTATCGCGGAGCTTAGATTTTAATGATCTAAGCAAAGAAAAAAAAAATTCAATATAACACGTAGACTGAAAAGTTTTTGGTCTGACAAATAGATGTCGCTCTTTTCAAAAAATCCGTATGATTTTTAGAAAGTACCAATTCTCAAACGATACGTGTGAGAATTTCATGACATTTCGACGATTAGTTTACAAGTTACAGTGGTTTTAGTGATGCTACTTTTGATATTTTCAAAAAAATGGAAAAAATCGAATTTCGTGTGTTGACTAAACACTGTTTTCGATGAAAAAAAACACCGTTTATGCAAAGCAATGGCTTGATAAGTATTACGGGGACTACCACTGGAAAATCACTCATCATTTACTGGTATGCTGAATTTAAACGCGGTCATATAGATACAAATTATGCTGAACGCCCTCCCTGGTCGCCTAAATGAGGTAATTACACTGGAAAACATCAAAAAAATCCACAAAATTGTTTCGGATGACCGTAAAGTGATATTTCGTGATATAGCTGACACCCTAAAGATGTCAAAAGAACGTGTTGGTCATATTTTGCAAGAGCATTTGGGCATGAGATACCTCTGTTAGAAATAGGTACCGCGTTTGCTCATAGTGGACCAAAAACAACAACGTGTTGATGATTCTAAGCGGTGTTTTGACCTGTTTAAGCGCAATAAAAAGAATTTTTTCATGTAATATGTGACAATGGATGAAACATGGATCTACCACTACACACTAGAATCAAATCGGCAGTCAGCTGAATAGACAGCAACCGGTGAAAGCGGCCCGAAGCGACCAAAGACACAAACAGTCGGCTGGGAAGGTTTTGGCTTCTGTATTTGTGGGTTTGAAGGCTGAAATCGCAAAGAAATGGCCCCAAATGAACAATAAAAAAGTGCTCGTTCATCAAGAAAATGCACCATGTCACAAGTCAGTGGTTACGATGGCAAAATTGCATGAATTGAAGTTCGAATTGCTTCCTTATCCACCGTCTTCTCCAGATTTGGCCCCCAGCGACTATTATCTATTCGGAGACCTGAAAAAAAGCTCGCTAGAAAGAGATTTAGCTCCAATGAAGAAGTTGTCGCCGAAACTGAGGCCTGTTTTAAAGGTAAAGAAAAATCTTTCTACAAAAAAGGTAGAGAAATGTTAAAAAAGCATTGGACTGATTGTATCGCTTTTGAAGGAGACTATATTGATGAATAAAGTCGAATTTTGCAAAAAAAAATCTGTTTTAAGTAGCTAGACCAAAAATTTTCCAGCCTACGTGTTATATAACATGATAGATACTTAGTAGTATACATAAATAGGTAGTAGTTGTTGTAGAAATGTAATAATTCCATGGCAGTATTACCGAGTTGTCTAAAAAAAGTGAAATATAAGTGGACGTTGACGGATATTACCACATCCTCGTCGATATCGATCCAAAAATTGTAATTCCCATTCAGGCTGATAAAAAAAGACGACGAAAAATTAGCTCACGGAATGAGGGGAAGTCTGTCAAAATTGAATGCCAAATATACGAGTATATATTCTCTTGTTCATAAAAAGAGTCAGAAACTTAAAAACAAGGCAATGGAGATCGTACCTACGGTGAAGAAACGTAAACTGTCATACTTTGGCCACGTTATGAGGAACGACAAGTATCATCTCCTCCAACTGATTCTGCAGGGAAAAGTTAAGGGGAAAAGAACTCCTGGAAGATGTCGAATCTCTTGGTTGCACAACCTTAGAAAATGGACAGGGAAAAGTAGTGTAGAATTGTTTAGATCAGCTATAAATAAAGTATTTTGGATCAGAATGATCGCTAATGTCTAAAGAAGACACAGCACCAGAAGAAGAAGATGTCAGATAGTTTCGAAAAAAATCGGGTGTGTCAGACGGAAGGACGGACAGGCAGGCAGACCCATAAGTGTTCCATAGAGAACACTAAAAGTTATTTCTTGAAAATTGCAACCAGAAAATGATTTTGGGTCAAAATTACGTTTTGTCCCTACTGACTGTCGGTCTGTCCATCTGTTGACACCATAATTCCCAAACAAAATGATATTATAATTTCTGAAATAGAAATGAATAGTACACCTTTTGAGAGTATCGTTTTAGGGAAGGGAGTGAAAGGGGTGGGTGTAGATATGCTGTACGGTTTTAATTGTAATATAAAAATTTACTTTCCCTTCAGTTGAGAAGGTTGCAAGGAAAGAACTAAGTAAATAATAACTTTTTCTACGGTGACAATTAGCGAAAAATAACTATTTTCGTTCTCTAAAGTGGCAAAATATTGTTCAGAAACTCCGTCGCCAGTTTCGGCTGTGGTGTAAGAAGTTTGGGAATCTATCGTGCAGGAACTTTTTCGTCTCTAAATCTTCATTTAAAATATTAAAAATTGCAGTTTCACATATTCTAGCTTTTAGAATTTCTTTCAGTGTTCTAATTTAGAACAGTAAATGTCCTTGAAGATACCGCATGTCATCGTAATTGAACGTTGGAAAGTCATACCAATTTTACACGGTCTAATCTCAAAAATTATGATTTCTTAATTAACCAAAGCTCTAGAAGATTCCATTCTATGTTTATTTTGTTCTCTTAACTGTATGGGACTTCATAATAAATGTACGAATCTATTGTAAAAAATGTAATCTCATAAATCCCTTGTTAGTAGATTTAATATAAATCTATCCCAAAAAACACATCTATTTTACTTATTGTATTTTTTATTGTACAATAAGAGTGTTTCATAAATCAATAAATGGCCTTACGTCAAATTACGTCTAATACAGGAAAAATATCCTGTTTTAAAAAATAAACATTTCCCATTACGAAGTTGTAAGAACTCGGCTAAGAAACTTTTGAAAAATGTCTAAAAAGGTAAGCTAGAATGTCAAACGAAAGGAACGGTAATAAACCTTGTTATATTGGGTAGTTTTATAAGTTTATTGCTTCTTTTATTTGGCCAGTGTTTTCCATTGTAGTAATTTTTTAATATCAAATACAATTGGTACAATCAAGCGTTTTCTCCATTTTAGGCTATGGCGTATTTAATAGTTTGGTAATTTACAGAAATAAGTAGTAAGTAAGTAACTTTACTGTTACAGCTTGCATATGTTAAAGTGTATTTGTTTGGAGTTGATAGCAGAATTATCTCATTGTAGATGTAAATACATGTTGGGGTGCGCGCAAAAAAAAAGATATTTCTTATGCATTTTACTGGATTTTGCTACCTGTTTTGAATCATTTTTAAGGGTTCACCCTATTTTAGGCAGAAAACCTCTGCTATACGATAGAGTTATAAAATGCAAATCAGGGTTCATCGGTAGCATAGCCGTCCGAGCGTAACCTGCTTTTAGTGTTTAATAATAAAATTATCTTAAAAATAAAGTTATAGAAATATAATATTTATTACCAAAACATTTTTTTGATCTATAGATCTATGTATATATACAAATTCACGATTCACGATATATAAGTACTTTAATTGCAATCAAAAACAATCATCATCTTCAAAATCTGAAGACTCGACTTCTCTTAAATTGGGGTTCTATTTTCATAGTTGCTTCGATGTATTCGTCAAGTTTCCACATTTTATTTTCTTCTTCTATAACAAGTAGAATGGCATTTTTCCAATTATTCTCTTTGATCCCCTCTATTCCCTGCGAGTAATAATTGCCTTACGTCTTGAAGTTTGAACGTGGTGTTTTCCCTTGCAACGAAACCTTTTATTTGTGCCCAAATTAGCTCTATGGGATTCAATTTGCAGTGATATGGAGATAATCTAAGCACTGTGATATTCCGTTCCTTTGCCATCTCCTCGACTGCGTTTTTTTGATCTGTACCTTATTTTGTTTCGTAATTTTGAGAAGTTCCGCTTTTAACATACCATCTTTATGTTTGAGATTATTGTCTTCTATCCATTGAGGAATATCCGCTCTGTCTTGAGTCATTTTAATAATCGAGAATGGTATGGGGTATTGTCTAATACTATAACTGATTCTGCTGGTATACATTCAATTATTTGTTGGAAGTACTCCTCAAAAACATCAGCCGTCATCTCCTCATGGTAATCTTTAGTTGATTTTGATTCAAATTCCAACAAGGCACCGTCGAGAAATCCATTTTCACTACCGATATGTGCTATAATTAGCCTAGCTTGTTTGGCACTCTTAATGTTTTGTCCATTCAGAATTTTCTCACTATATCCCTCATTAACCAAAGTCCCATCTAAATAAAAAAATATTTCTTTCTTCGGCTCGAAATTTTCTGATTGCTCGTAGATATTCTCTTCTCCAACAAATTATGTATGTTTTATCGATGAAAACAGATTTTTTTATTGTTTTTCCTAACGAAAATTCAGTTTATGAAGGATTTTCCATAATTTTCATTTTTTAAAATCTGGTAAGTCCTGGTCTTCTCTGATTTCTTGCAAAACTTTATGTAGGGTAGGTATTTCTTTCTTAATAAAAAAATTGCGTTTTTAAAGTCTTCATCGACCTCTAAGGGCTCCTTTCCTTGGTAATTCGTTCGGTTCGTTGCAAGGACCACGTTTTCTTTCTTTTAGAAATCTATAATGATCCAACTCTCGTCATGTTGGCACAGATTTCCACAATTTCACGGACTTGGTTTGTTAGCTGTTGATGCACTATGGCATTGTGGACGTTAAGTATCATCGTTTTTTCTCGAAGGGAAAATGTAGACTTCGCAAAATTTGACCGGGGCAAAACTGAAAGTTGAAGCCATCGCTGTTCTGATTTGGACTAAGCATATTATAAGTTTTCGCTTTATTCTTATACTTAAACAAAATATTTTTATTGCATACTTAGGTGCTTAGGCACCTACCTACCGATAAGTACTTTGGTTAATTATATTCCAATAACTGTTAATATCCCAAATACTTTTATTGTACCTACTATCATTTCTAGTTTCTAGATTTCTAGTTCTTAAGAATTGTTCATTGTACTCATTTAGGCCTTTTTAGTTTCATTATTTATTCATTAAAATAAACTTTGAAATAAGTTGATTTATATAGCTTATTGTAAAGTTTAGAAGCCATGTAATAAAATATTTTTTAGAAAATGGTTTATTATTCATATTTTAATGTTCATAACCCATGTTTTGTGTTATCAACTCCAAACAAACGAACTATAAATCTTTGGCGTCGTTTCGTTCTCAAAACTATTTACGGAGTATTGCGATGGATTTATTTCGATACTGGTTATTATTTGTCTATACAGAGATGTGATATATGGAATGTGTGTTTTTTTATATATTGGAATATAGACTTGTATACTACATGAGGTGAAAAGTCCCGAGACTTTCCGAGAGATGGCAGCTCAAACAAAAAAAATATGATTTTCAGTTAGCGTGCACTCTCAGAAGATTCGTGTAAAATTTTCAGAACATTTCGTCTATTAGTTTCCGACTTACAGTTGTTTGAGTGAAGCTATTCTTGAATTCTGCAAAACGATGAAACAAAAAGAATCTCGTGTGTTGATTAAATTTGAGGAGAAAAAAATGCTGTTAAACCCCAAATAGTTTGAGTGTTATGGTACATCTGCTCCGTCGAAAACAAATATATATGGATGGTTTAGTGAACTTAAATGCAGTCGTACGTCAATGATGCAGCACGTCACTCCAAAAAACACAAAAAAATCCATCATATTGTTCTGAATGACCGCAAAGTGAAAATGAGAGAGATAGTTGAGATTATGTAGGTACAAACAGAACGCGCTAGGCAAATTTTGCATGAATATTTTCATCTGAAAAAGCTATGATTCAGAACCCTTTTGATACTGTTTCGGCGTAATCCAAAGGAGTTCTTGCATCAATTAGTAACAATGGTAGAAACCTGGATCCACCAACATGCAATTCACAGAGTGACTGAAACCGCTTGAAAGCCAACCGCAGCGTCCAACGTGCAAAAACACAAACATCAGCAGGAAAGGTTTTCGCAAATATTTTTTGGGATGCGCATGGATTAATACTGATCGACTATCTTGAGAAGGGATCGGGATCACTGCCAGATATCACCTTGGACGAGATAGAGTTGGCCTTAAGGAAAACAAAGAATAACAAAGCCCCTGGAAACGATAACGTAGTTGCGGACGCCATCGGTGGACCTTGTCTTCTAGGAAAAATAAGATTCTTGTTCAATCTGTGCCTGTTTAATAGCACGATACCAGATAAGTGGCATAATTCTGTCGTCATACTACTTCACAAAAAGGGAGATGCAGCGGAACTAGAAAACTACCGGCCCATAAGTCTCCTGAGCCATCTCTATAAATTGTTTACTAGGATAATAACAACAAGACTTGAAAATAAGTTGGACTTCTACCAACCAAGGGAACAGGCTGGCTTCCGGGCCCGATCCGGAGCAAATGGCCATCTACAAAGTATTAAGACATTAGTAGTGTATCTATACGGCTCCCACATTAATGGCCAATCACAGCCCAGCATTTGGGTTGGCTCTGACGTCATAGAAATTTGGACCAATGAGAGCGTTGTATGAAGTGGCAACATTGTGTGTGTGTTAGGTGTGGCAACACTGTGTGACCGTTGACAGATGTGAAGTTTGCGCGCGCGCGCGTATCTGTCAAGGGGGCTGTGCGATGTTGCCATGTGTAATGGTCCAGGGAGGGCTGCAGGAGGGGTTCCAGGAGGCCGGCCGGGGGGCCCCGCTTTCAGTATCCTGCTGTGGGAACTGGGGCCCCCATTTGGTGCATGGGTGGGGGGCTCAGGGAGCCCTATCGGTGTCCTACATGTAGGAATTGGTACCCCATTTGGTTGTGTTTGTTGTTACATGTGCAGGTGTATGGGGCTCAGGGGGCCCACGGAGCCACCAGTCACATGCACCAGCGAACAAGATGGAGCCCTACCTGTAGGAACTGGAGCCCCATTTTTGTGATTAGTTGGTTAAATTGCAGTCATAATGGTGAACGTAAAATAAAAAATTTCAGTATATAGGTTAGATTTGCAGCATGTGTAAACCTAACCTATATCCTGAAATATTAATTTTACGTCACGTTCAAATAATCTAAGTGAAAGAAAGTAAAAGACGCATACACAAATTTTCAAAAAAATACATATATTTATTTTAAAAATAAAATAATGTTGTTACAAACTTATTTAAATGAAAGAGCGAGTAAAAATTTTATATGAATTTAAAGTAGATAATCATCATCAGAGTCGCTCTCGTAGGGATCTTTAAAACGTCTCTTCACTCCATATGGATGGTTAGCATGTAGTTTCTCAAGACAGTGATCCTGTTCATATACTTCAAATAAGACTTCAGAAAAACAACTCTGACACCAAAACTCCATGTTGTGATAATAAAGTATAGGTAACTGTAGTTTATCGCATATAGCATGATAATGATTGTTTATAATATTAAAGTTTTAGTACATTGTTTAAAATTATTATTTCTTACATATCCTAATATTAAAGTCCTTAACTAAATATGTCATTACATCGAAGTGATCTAACCAATCTGTAGTTGTAAGTACTGCATTTCTGGAAGCCATAGTAAAAGTCTTACTTAAATGCGAAACCCCTGAAGCACCCCTGAAAAATGATCATGATCGTGTACGATAACATCCTTCGATTTAAATCGAAGCTCGCATATGTGGCAATGTGTAGCATCTTCTACAGAATCAATAACCATAGGTGTTATATTTTTTAAGCGACTATAAATCGAACTAGATAACTGGGTCATTCATTAACGAACCATTCAACACAATTGGTGCCGCGATAACTTTTGAAATGGGAAAAGGAGTCGTCGTACGTACATTTCAAATAAAAGCCATCACTGAAAGCTTCGTGCCGTTGGTACTTCTCAGTATTTCCACCTGATAACTCATTTAAAGGAATTAACTGACATTCAAAGTCAGCATATATGATAAAAGGGCATTTTTGTTTATAAATAAAAATTTTAAATTCAATAAATTCATACTTCGGAAACGTTACTTTGTATTCATTGAACTTCGTGCTCGGTTAATTTGTTTTCAGAAAAAAAAATAATTTAGACAACGATCACAAAAAAATAATTTTTTCTTTTGTGTACCAAGTTGTGATTTCAATAGTCACGATAAGTGTTTAATCCAGCAATAATGATATTTGATGTTGATATCTTCGATATCAAAGTCATTTAATTTTGGAAAGTATTTATCTTGAACCAAAAGCAAATTGACATGTCTAGGTAACTTATTTTTGGTTAACCGAGCCGGAACCACATTGAAAGAAGAAGATCCCTTAGTTTCTATCAGTTCTAAAGCATAAACATTTACCGAAATATTATTATTTTTTTCGAATTTAGGAATTTGGTCTAATAGGTGATGGTAAATTTTTAATGTTTAGTACTGTTCTGTAATATGGATACGAAGAAGTTAGGTTATAATTATTGTGAGCTGGGAATAATGCGCTAACAATTGCCCAAAAGAAACAGGCATGATCATTGTTCTTAATATTGATACAGACCTTTTTTCGTTCTATTTCGTTAGGTAGTTTAATGTAAGATCATCCGTTCCCCATTTCAAATTTATTAATATTAATTTCAAGATAAATTATTTGCTGTAAAGCGAAAACGGTCTGGCGTTCTTGAAATTCAGACAATTTATTAAGAACTTTATCATAAACATGCTCAAAGAACCATTGCTCTAAATCCGTACCCAAATCGATTCCTTGTATTAAAATATTTTAAATCAATAATATCAGATTCGGTACCTTTTTTAATAAACTCCCCACAAAAAGTCGTATTAACTTTTATAGTTGGAAAAATCCTCAAGATAGCTTTTATTTTCTTTCGAAATAAAATAAATGCATCGTTTAAAAATAAATTTTATATCTTTGTGAACTAAATTAACGATAACTCCGGACTTAACATGACCCTTGAAACAAGATATAATATTATTCCACACTACCCTATTTTTTGATATCGGAATTTCTGTTAGTACACAAAGTATGCCTAATTAATGTTTTTAACGATTTTAAATGTTGAATTGTAGTTTGCAGCCTGCGACGCAAATCTAAAGAAATATGTTCACGGTGAATAGCTCTGTGACAAGAAATTAACCTCCTTTGTATCCGATTACACCGAACGGTAACATCCCGATCCGAAAAATTATCAAATAATACTTTTTTAAGATTTTGAAATGAAGTAATGAGAATATTAGCTTTCGTTATGGCTTCCATAATAACAGTAATTTACAAAATATAGGGGTTAGACTCACCTCTTAATATTACTGCGATAGTTCAATCTTGAACAGCGTGATTGGATTCCGTTTTCCAACGTCCTTTGTACCCAGGAAAACTACGGAGTATTTACCGCAAACAAATTCGACTAGGTTTGGTCTAATGATATCAGTAACTCGTTTTGGTAAAAACACAACTTTTTTCTCCCAAGTTCCAACAAGATGGACTTGCCAAAACGGGTGTCGGTCTCCTTAGCACTGAGGATTGGATGGGGTTGGTTAATTGGAAGGTCCTTTAGACTCACCACCGGCTTCTGCTCTGCAACACAGACGGAATTGATTATTGATAGATCCATCTAAAAATATAATAAGAACTAATCAGTCAATGTCATTTTTTTTCTCTCTATTTTTAATTTTTGTTTTATTTTTTTTATGGGTCTAGCACACGTGCTGCAGGGAAGTCCCTAAAGCGCTCCAGGAGCGGCACGAGTGCGGAAAAAGCGATTCACGTTGTTCTTGAATCGCTGTAAATTGTACTCGGTGGGAAACACAGCGCTGGGCAAATTATTCCAAAGGGATGACGTTCTCCATATAAAAGATTGCTTGAAAAGCGTTGTACGCGGAGTAACAAGCTGAACCTCATACGGATGCGAAGCACCAGCGCGACGTGTATTTCTAACATGCACGGCTTTGGGAGGAATTAAGCGGGCTACATCCTTCGAATACTTTCCACGAAAATACTTGTAGAACAGACTCAAGTCGCCAACCGTTCTTCGATGTTCCAGCGAATCAAGGCCGCCGGTCAATTCCGGGCCCTCAATCAGACGGACCGCTCTTCTCTGAACAGAATCCAACAAATGCAGTATATGTTTGGGAGCGGAGGCCCAAACGTGGGAGCAGTATTCCATAGTTGGTCGAATTTGGGCTTTGTAAAGAATTAACAGTTGCTGTGGGGTGTAAAGCTTTCTGGTTCTAAATAATATTCCCAACTTTTGAGAAGCTCTCCTTGCTATGCCTGCAACATGTTCATGCCAAGACATATTTGCTCCCAAACTAATGCCCAACAAATTGAGCGACGATGCTGGGGGAATGGAGTGCCCTGACATAACTATGTCGGGTTCAGCAACGTTAACTTTTTTAGAAAAAACTGCCGCTTGGGTTTTTGTAGCGTTAAATTCCACTTGGTTACTGTCACCCCAAGATAGAATTTCTTCCAGGTCTTTGTTAAGTTGAACGACCTCCTGCTGTCTGCGGATATTCGCCTGGGCAGCCGATGTCCGAGCGTTCAAATAAAAAACTATGCAAGCAGAAATGATTAATGATAAATCCAATCTAAAATATATTAATAACAAAAATAAATAATCAGATATTGACATTTCTCTCTTTACTTTATATGCCTAATTAATGTTTTTAACGATTTTAAATGTTGAATTGTAGTTTGCAGTCTGCGACACAAATCTAAAGAAATATGTTCACGGTGAATAGCTCTGTGACAAGAAATTAATCTCCTTTGTATCCGATTACACCAAACGGTAACATCCCGATCCGAAAAATTATCAAATAATACTTTTTTAAGATTTTGAAATGAAGTAATGAGAATATTAGCTTTCGTTATGGCTTCCATAATAACAGTAATTTACAAAATAATACAGGGTTAGACTCACCTCTTAATATTACTGCGATAGTTCAATCTTGAACAGCGTGATTGGATTCCGTTTTCCAACGTCCTTTGTACCCAGGAAAACTACGGAGTATTTACCGCAAACAAATTCGACTAGGTTTGGTCTAATGATGTCAGTAACTCGTTTTGGTAAAAACACAACTTTTTCTCCCAAGTCCAACAAGATGGACTTGCCAAAACGGGTGTCGGTCTCCTTCGCACTGAGGATTGGATGGGGTTGGTTAATTGGAAAGTCCTTTAGACTCACCACCGGCGTCTGCTCTGCAACACAGACGGACTTGATTATTGATAGATCCATCTAAAAATATAATAAGAACTAATCAGTCAATGTAATTTTTTTCTCTCTATTTTTAAAATAAAAAACTATGCAAGCAGAAATGATTAATGATAGATCCAATCTAAAATATATTATATATTATATATATAACAAAAATAAATAATCAGACATTGACATTTCTCTCTTTACTTTAAATAAACTGTTACTTACATTTTCGAATTTTCACTAGACCACACACGCAAAAGAACGTCACGGCTCACGCAGCCTTAAAATACAGTGCGAGAGTAATTAAATAATATCACTTCAAGTGTAATGTGTATAAATATAGTTATGTTTACGTCACATAAACCATAAAACACACTGTACGTAGTGGTCTTGCGGGAATGCATAATGTAATCGTATGCAAATAGTTGACCTCACGTTCAGGAAATGTATTTGCTGATAATGCTTATTTTGAATCATAATATAGTCTATTAGTTTAAACATGTTTAAAAAATAAAAATACATATATATCTATATAATTTTTATTAATTGAAATATTCAAAATTACGATTGTGTTTTAGGTGCCTTTAATACCTTTTCCCTGCTCTTATATGGTTGCTTGTATCCTTCTGACTGACTGCTGTTGCTGTGTGAATCGGTTATATATTAAAAAGGGTATATTAGCCCAAGCCTTAATCTATAAGGATCATTTTAAATGTTATTATCGCAGAGTAAACGTCGTAAACGCGGAAAAGGGTTTGTAAATGCCCTAATTAATAAATTATCTTTTGAACTACATTTGCCAAAGTATAATTATTGCGGCCCCGGAACAAAGTTACAAGAAAGGCTTAAACGTGGTGACCCTGGAATAAACCCTCTGGACACTGCGTGCAAGGAACACGATATAGCTTACAACTCGTTGAAGGATCGTCATAAGGCTGATTTTGTGTTGGAAAATAAAGCGTGGGAACGAGTAAAATCAAAAGACGCATCGCTTGGTGAGAAAGCAGCAGCTTGGACAGTTACTACAGTCATGAAGGCAAAGCGTAAAATGGAGATGGCGGTGCGTAAACCTACTGTATCATTTAAACGGCACATAGTCGATAAAATAAATAATACTTTGAAGAAAGGTGTAGATACGGGTAATTTAAAAAAGTCATCTTTAATAGCATTGCGGGCAGCACGAGCGGCTATTAAAAAGGTGGGTGGGCGTTCAAAGGTTCGTGTTCCACGAATAATACCATTTGAATCGAAAAGAGGTGGAATTCTACCGCTCCTTCCAATATTAGGAGCACTGGGAGCACTAGGCAGCTTAACCAGCGGCTCTTCAGCCATAGTAAAAACCATAATAGATGCAAAGAATGCCAAAAAGGCGTTAGAGGAACAGAGCGGCATAATAAAGCTGTTGAACAAGAGCTCGGTAAGGAAGGATCAGGTCTATTTATGCGAAAAAACAAATGTGGTGGTTATGGTCTCTATTTAAAGCAAAAACCAAAAAACTACCAATAAAGCTACCCAAAAGGGCATTATATGATATAGAATTACAGAAATATGCGAAGAGACTCAAAATACCCCATTTTAGAGGAGTATTTATGCGAGATACTCTACCAGAGAGTCCGAAAGTATATGAAAGCGGTATATTTAACCTAGATTTATCGTGTAATGAAGGAACCCGCTGGGTAGCTTATATTAAACGTAAAAATTCTGTTCTGTACTTTGACAGTTTCGGATACCTGAAACCACCGCTGGTGTTGGTGAAATATTTTGGAGCAAACACGGATATCTGCTATAATAGTACTGCTTATCAAACCTACAATCAAATAAACTGTGGACACTTATGTCTGGAATTTCTATATAAAAATAAATAACTATATTGCAACTGATTAGTCTTACTATTACATTCATCATAGTGCAATGTCCCAGGTGCTTACGTTGAAAAGCACTAACTATATACTATCTATAGATTTCATCAATTCTCTTTCCCTAGACGAAACTTCCGACTACGGACTTGCTTTGATTGGATTTTATTCTTACAATAGTATCCCCAATATAGAGAGTGACAAAAACAAGTTCACCTATACAGACGTTAAAACAAACGAGACCAAAACAGTTGCTATACCCACTGGATCTTATGAAATTTCCGACATTGAAACGTATATAAGGCGGAAGATCATACCAAAAGAAGTCAAGCAGGAACATTACGATCGATATATTTCAATAAAGCCTAACAATAATACGTTAAAGTGTGAAATTCAAAGCGAATATTTTCACGTGGACTTTAGGGTAGTCGATAGCATTGGCAAAGTTTTAGGATTTTCCCCGCGAGAGTTAAAGCAGGGGCAACTGCACGAGTCTGATCTCCCAGTCAATATAGTTAATGTGAGGACCCTACATATCGATTGTAACATAACTACAGGAGCGTTCTACAATCATAAACCTTCACATACAATTTACGAATTTGCTGTCGACGTTGATCCTGGTTACGCTATCAACGAGATTCCACGGAACTTAACCTATTTACCTACCGTTAATAAACGTGAAATTTCCAATATTACTTTGAGTATTCTCGATCAAGACTTTAATCCAGTCAATTTTAGTAACGAAGACATCATCGTTCGCTTAGAGCTTAAGAAATGGGTTTAAGATTCAACTATAATAATATAAGCAACCCAGCTACATCATCAGTCATTAGTAGATTATCAACTAGTCTACAAGGTCTAACTCCTTCCAATCGTCTCTTTCTCCCAAAGTTTAGGATACAATGTCAGACCAAATATTCGATATATACCGAAAGGCGCAATTCGATGATACGATTCAAAAAATAGAAGTTCGCACCTACCTTCCCTACATAAAATCTTTCAATAATAATGATGTTATAGATATTCAAATAAAACAGGGGGATGCGTGGTTGCAAATGTATAACGCGGCTCTAGTCATCGAAGGAAAGTTAACAAAAACCGAGGGTGATGGAACTGTAAACTTTGTGAATAATCCTTCTGCATTCTTCTTTGAGCAGATATCTTATAGCATAGATGGTCAAGAAGTAGACAGCGTGCGTGATCCTGGTATTGTAAGCTCCATTAAAGGATATCTCTGTTACAGTGCGAATGATACAAAACACTTGGCTATAGCAGGATGGAATTTTCCAGGTAATCCGATAATAAATGCAGCAGATAATACGTTTGTCATGCGTGTACCTCTGAATCATTTATTCAACGTATTCAATGACTATCAGTTGGCACAATTTGGAAAACAATCTATACGTCTAGTGAGAGCTCGCACTGATAATGATGCTATTTTAACAACCAATACTGCTAAAGGAGAGGTGACCATTGAAAATATATCGCTCAGGGTACTCGTAGTATATCCAAACGATATGCTAAAACTTCAGTTGTTGGAGTCTATAAAGACAGACAGACCTATAATTATTCCGTTCCGTAAATGGGAATTTCACGAATTACCTCAATTAACCGAAAATGCTCAAAAAGAAGTTTGGAGTGTTAAAACAGCTACACCCCTGGAAAGCCCACGCTATGTCATTTTGGCCTTTCAAACCGATAAACGGGGTAATGCTACATCAAACACAGCACAATTTGATCATATAGATATTAGCGATATCCGGGTAATGTTAAATAATGAATATTACCCCGCAGAGCGTATGCACCTCGACTTTGAACATAACCATTTCGTTGAAGCCCACTATAATTACACCGAATTTTACAGTAGTTTTAAGGGTTCGCATGATAAAGATCCCCTGCTGGATTATACTACCTTTAAAGATCGCGCTCTATTTGTCGTAGATTGCTCACGACGTAATGATCCTATAAAAATGAGCACCGTCGATATCAAAGTAGACATTGAAGCGAGAAAAGGATTTCCAGCTAAAACAAAGGCATATTGCATCATCATCCACGACGTCATAATTTTTTTTTTTTTTTTTTTTTTACCTCTTAGTTAAATTGTACGTAATTTTCTGTAAATTTATCAGTTGTCAAGAGACTGTATCACGATGAAGTTGGTTGCCCTCGATGTCCAGGGATTTAACATACTTTATGATAATGGAGTAGTCGAATTCCATGCCAAAGAAATAACGTTATCGAACAGTTTGCAAACGAGTCATTATTTACTAAAACCGAAAGTACAGTTTTCAAAATTAACCCGATACAATAAAAAAGAAGTCATTAAAGCTGAAATGGATCATGGTTTGAGGTATTCTTCCGGGTACATAGAGTATAATCTAATAGAAGAAATTCTAGATAGAGGTCTGTCCGACTGTGATGTGCTGTATATTAAAGGAAACCATGCAGCTAGGTTCATTCAAGACAGCGCTACCACTTCTCATTTCAAGATTGTAAATATAGATACTCTCAACGTTTGGCACAAGCCATCATTCAAAGATCAGAAACCTGCATGTTTAGATCATATAGATTGCAACAGCAAGGTTCAGTGCAGTAAAACAAATTGTTTTGAAATAATTACCTGGCTTAAGAAGTTCATCCCATAATGTCCTGCATCGATCTACATTTAAGTAAGCTGAGACAACTAAAACAAGATGTTTACGAATATGAGAAACGTGTCCAGATGTATAAGGGTTTTGCCAACCTTTCTTTGAAATCATGGGAAGACAATGTATTTAATAATAAACTTAGATTTAAGAAATTTGTAACCAAAGTAATTAATAAAAATAGTTAATTCAAATTTATTTTATTAGTATATGTAAGCCCTCATAACCTCTAGTATTAATTATGAATTCATCCAGTCAAGATATACGCGAAACCTGTAAAAAAATCGATAGTTTTGTTAATAAATTATCTTGTTGCGAAGCTAAGGTTAGATGGATTTCTCAGCGGAATATTTAACAACTTATATCGATCGCAAGCAAATAACAACAAATTTGGGGGAAAGACATTACGTAACATGCGCATGGTCGCAACCTGGGGTTAAGAAGGTCCTGATACGTGTGAATGCGTCCAAGTTAGCATGGTGTTAAGACGTTTCAACGATGAATTGCCTAACGAATGTTGCAATGCGCGATGTAGTGTTCATTGTAATAAACATATCGATAGGCTGTTAGATTGGCTATCAGAACTAGTTACCATCCTATCTTGCTGTTTAAAGAAATAATATATGCAATGTACGATTGAAACAAGGTGCATTTAACAGTATGAAGAGCATTAAGCAACCTATTATAAACTTGGACTTTTTCGATGCCGACAATAAACGTAAAAATAGACATGGTGAATTACTGCCAAATTCATTCCGAGCGATATTTATAGGTCCCAGTGGTTGCGGTAAGACGAATTCTCTCCTAAGCTTATTGTTTAGTATTAACGGGGCTAGATTTGAAAATATATACATTTATTCAAAGTCCCCCAAATATCAATTATTGGAGCAGGTGTTGAAAAACGTGAAAGGTGTAGGATATTTCCCTTTTAAGTGCAATAATGAAATTTTAGATCCGAATGAAGCAAAAAATAACTCCATATTTATTTTCGATGATATTACATGTGAAAACCAAAATAAAATAAGAGAATACTATTCAATGTGTAGACCTAAAGACATAGACGCAGCGTACCTGTGTCAGACTTATTCAAAGGTACCAAAACAACTTATAAGGGATAACTGTAACATCATAGTGCTATTCAGACAAGATGAAATAAACCTGAAACATTCTTATGAAGAACATTGTTCTCCAGATATGCCATACAATCAATTTAAAAACCTATGCTCTGAATGCTGGTGTGAACCTTATGGGTGCTTTGTAATCGTAAAGGATTTTGATGTGAAAAAACGGTCGCTATCGTAAAGGATTTGATGAATATATAAGTATATAACAATATAATGCCATTCATTTGACATGATGACCTCATTAGATTCGCTTATTACTAAAAAATCAACGAACTATCGCGTAATATTCGGAAAAAATATCGCGCACTCAAACTGAATCGAAGCTAAGAAAAAACGTAGAACTAAACAGAATATTTAAACCTATTACCGAACCTTTAAAAAACACATTGCTAGACAAAAGCCGAAAAAGGGCGTTGATGACGATAATGACGACGATAATGACGATGAAAATGACGATGTTGACGATAAGAAAACAACGTGCCAACGTTGTCAACGTTGCCAACGAAGAAGGAAGAAGTTATTCTAAAGAAAAGAGGATAGTCCAAAGTACGCAGCTGCTGCACAACCAAATTGGCGAAGTCGTTCCGAAGTATCGTTTTTACCGACCGAATCAATCGTGAGTTTGATACTACTACCGCAGATGACGATGATGATTCCATATTTACAACTGAAACGTCTGCCGCGGAACAAGTTAGTCCTGCACTCTATGAGGAATACTTGAACGACTATCCTAGATTGGCACGCTTCTACATCGATAGATATATAAGCGATGTGGATAAGAATAAGTTTGATACGACGTATGGTATAACTCACGATCATTTAACAAATAAGTGGTTACTTGGTAAGGACGAATTAGACTGTGATCGTCAAAAAGACGAATTTACCATTAAATGTAGAACCTTTAAAGGGACAAGAGGACTATATGAATTGCTCTTTATGAAGGATCCTCACAACTATACGTTAGAAGATTCAAAACATTACAGGAAAATACTAGAATTAACGAATGTGCATAAGACTGGGTTTAATTCAACAGGTAAACTGAAAAGTTCTAAAAATCCCAAGTATACATCAATAATTAAACCAACAATCGATAGGAACAGACTCAGGGCACATACACATACTGGAGCCGCGTTGCACTATAATGACAATCCTATAGAATATATCTATTGAGATGACATTAATGAGTTGGTTGACAGGCTAAGACTGCTTATAGCATCCCAGCAAGCTGGTAATACTTCACATAGTAACGAAATAGAGTCAATAATCAGCGAACTCAAGGAGACTGGTATTATATATTAACCGGTGTTTACCCATAATCTCTTCAGTTCATAATGACGCTCAATAAATTTGGCACCTCTTTAGCTAAGCATTCCATACGCTCAGAGTCCAGTTCTATAGCTGTAAATGGATTGAGGTATACAATCGCTGGAGATGTTTGATATGAAAAATAAGAAAATTACTAATGTTAAGGCACCTACTTTAAACCATGATGTTGTTAATAAGGAATACCTAGGCACTGAAATTTCACAGTTCAACGTCAAAGTCCAAAATATTAAAGATGAACTTACGAAGATAGAGCAAAAACTCGATGAGCCGTTTTCTTATACAAATCATAAGATTACCAAGCTAATTAAGAGTAATGGTGAGCAACTTGATAACATTAATCAAAAAACTGAAAAAAAACTAAAGAAGGATATTGACGTATATAAAGAAGTACATAATGACACTATAGAACTTCATATAACGAATTTAATGTCACGTATAGAAAAGCTGGAAAGAATAACTGACCCACGCATATTCAAGTCACTTGCTGCGTATGAAACATCGCAACATATTGCAACGCCAACGAACAAGACGTAAATAATGCGTAAACAACAAAAACAGACATCAAAGGAAAAACTTCAGCTTGTAAACAAACTGCATAAGCCAATTAAAAGAAATTTTAGGCGACGTAGGACCATCATTAAATGATCAGTTGTTTGAGGATTATCATACGCTATTCAACTCGAGTTTCAATCTATATCTAGCATGTTCACCAAGAGCAGATTATTATCCAGATTTATATGAACAAGAGCATGATGTATCTGATATGTTTATGGTCAAATTAGAGGAATGTGAAACAGTTTCAAGAAATTTAACAGATTCTGTAAACTATACAAGATTAGCTATGGCTAAATGGGAAAACATCGAACTGGAATCGGACTTGTTGAATACACGGAAACATTTGGATGCTTGTAATGAAAATCGAAATTTTGGTCTTTCCATAATATCTGATCTCAAAACTGAGAGTGATGGTTTTTATTTGAAATGTACGTACGACGACTCCTTTTCCCATTTCAAAAGTTATCGCGGCACCAATTGTGTTGAATGGTTCGTTAATGAAATGACCCAGTTATCTAGTTCGATTTATAGGCGCTTAAAAAATATAACACCTATGGTTATTGATTCTGTAGAAGATGCTACACATTGCCATATATGCGAGCTTCGATTTAAATCGAAGGATGTTATCGTACACGATCATGATCATTTTTCAGGGTGCTTCAGGGGTTTCGCATTTAAGTAAGACTTTTACTATGGCTTCCAGAAATGCAGTACTTACAACTACAGATTGGTTAGATCACTTCGATGTAATGACATATTTAGTTAAGGACTTTAATATTAGGATATGTAAGAAATGTTATAATAATTTCCTAGCTGTGGGAACTGGGGCCCCATTTGGGTGCATGAGGTGGGGTGCAGGGAGCCCTATCGGTGTCCTACATGTAGGAATTGGTACCCCATTTGGTTGTGTTTGTTGTTACATGCGCAAGTGTATGGGACTCAGGGGGCCCGCGGAGCCACCAGCCACATGCACCAGCGTAAACAACAAACACGACCAAATGGGGTACTAATTCCTACATGTAGGACACCGATAGGGCTCCTTGAGCCCCTCTCCCATGCACCCAAATGGGGTACCAGTTCCTACAGGTAGGGCTCCATGTTGTTCTTGTCATATACGCTGGTGCATGTGACTGGTGGCTCCGTGGGCTCCCTGAGCCCCATACACCTGCGCATGTAATAACAAACACAACCAAATGGGGTACCAAAAGCCTCGCGCTGCTAAATGCGAGCTCAATGCCAGGAGCGCGACACCTCGGCTGGTAGATCCTCACGCTATTCATCTAGTTAGGAATTGGCGAGCGCGAGGTTGACGGTTTCGTAGTTCTGCAAGTGGCCAGCGACGATTGGTGAGAGGACGCCACCGTCGACGCACGGTGTGCTCTCTCGCTCCCACTCACATTTTAGCTGGATCTATCAATAATCAATTCCGTCTGTGTTGCAGAGCAGAAACCGGTGGTGCGTCTAAAGGACCTTCCAATTAACCAAACCAAATTGCTACTTAGTGTGTCAACATCATGGAATCTCTAATAATACAACTACGTAATCTTTGTGTTTGTGATGTAATATCAGCCCAATGGGATATATGTATGTAGTCTGTGTTAAGAAAGAAAAAGTCGAAAATTACCCAGAATGGCTTCATGAACTCACAGAGAAAATTGGAAAAGTGGTGCAAGATTGTGACAGTTATCTAGAAACTAAAGACGATTTATTTCTAATATCAGTGTTGGATTTATTAAAAGAATTATCCAAGTTAAGTTATCTTGAATATGAAACTGCTTTTGAAGAATACTTAAATAAAAAGAAAATATGTCAGACGACACCTCAGAATTTCAAGGAAGCGGCAGAAACTTGAAATATAAATTTAGATAAGTTTGTAACAACATTATTTTATTTTTAAAATAAATATATGTATTTTTTTGAAAATTTGTGTATGCGTCTTTTACTTTCCTTCACTTAGATTATTTGAACGTGACGTAAAATTAATATTTCAGTATATAGGTTAGGTTTACACATGCTGCAAATTTAACCTATATACTGAAATTTTTTATTTTACGTTCACCATTATGACTGCAATTTAACCAACTAATCACAAAAATGAGGCTCCAGTTCCTACAGGTAGGGCTCCATGTTGTTTCTTGTCATATACGCTGGTGCATGTGACTGGTGGCTCCGTGGGCCCCCTGAACCCCATACACCTGCGCATGTAACAACAAACACAACCAAATGGGATACCAATTCCTACATGTAGGACACCGATAGGGCTCCCTGAGCCTCTCTCCCATGCACCCAAATGGGGTACCAGTTCCTACAGGTAGGGCTCCGATTTTGATGTTGTTCTTGCCATATGCGCTGGTGCATGTGACTGGTGGCTCCGTGGGCACCTGAGCCCCATACACCTGCACATGTAACAACAAACACAACCAAATGGGGTACCAATTCCTACATGTAGGACACCGATAGGACTCCCTGAGCCCCTCTCCCATGCACCCAAATGGGGCCCCAGTTCCCACAGCTAGGACTACGCCCCCCTATTTTAGGTTATTCAACCAATATCATACGCAATCCCCCCACGCGCAGGATACTGAAAGCGGGGCCCCCCGGCCGGCCTCCTGGAACCCCCTCCTGCAGCCCTCCCTGGACCATTACACATGGCAACATCGCACAGCCCCCTTGACAGATACGCGTGCGCGCGCAAACTTCACATCTGTCAACGGTCACACAGTGTTGCCACACCTAACACACACACAATGTTGCCACTTCATACAACGCTCTCATTGGTCCAAATTTCTATGACGTCAGAGCCAACCCAAATGCTGGGCTGTGATTGGCCATTAATGTGGGAGCCGTATAGATACACTACTGACATTAATTAAGAAAATCATTGAATATAACAGACCACTTGCTTTAGCTTTCATAAATTTCCATAAGGCTTTTGATAGGGTCGAGCTAGACTCAGTATTAGAAGCGTTACAAGAGTGCCACGTTAACTATCGTTATACAAAGTTGATTTACAACATCTAAAATAATGTTGACGGTGAAACTCCACGAAAACACCAGATCCATACCAATTGGTAGGGGAGTAAGACAAAGGGACACGATGTCGCCTATACTATTCCCCGCAATTTTAGAACATGCTTTCAAGAAATTTAACTGGGAAGGAAAAACCTTATCATAGATGGACAAAGTCTGACAAATCTGCGTTTTGCAGATGATATAGTCTTGATATCTGATAGTCTTGGAGAGCTTGCAGTAAGTATGTGCAGACGTGGGGTTGGAAATGAATGCTTCTAAAACAAACTATATGACGAACTTGGTTCCAAGCGAACAGATTAATGTAAATAAAAAGGTAGAACTAGTCGACAAATAGACCTATCTTGCTCATGAGATTTTCAACACAAGGGACAACCAAACGTGCGAATTGAAGAGAAGAATAACGGTTGCTTGGGCAGCCTATGGAAGACTTATAGATGTCTTTAGAAATGATCTTCCTATTTGCCTAAAAAGGAAGGGCTTTGATCAGTGTGTGCTTCCACTGATGACTTATGGGGCAAAAACTGTAACCTTAACTATCGCAACCGCTAAAAAGCTTAGAATAACATAACGCAAGATGGAAAGATCAATGATTGGAATGTCACTGTGGGATTGTATTAGAAACGAAGTTATCCATCAAAGAACCGGCGTTACTGATGTAATTGCATATATCGTGAAACTTAAATGGAACTGATCGGGACATATATCCTGAATGTGGAATGGGAGATGGACTAAGAGGCTGCTTGAGTGGAGACCTAGGAGCGACGATCGACCTCCCACACACTGGACCGAAAGACTGGATGCGGAGAGCCCAGGAGAGGAGAGAGTGGACCGAGATGGGGGAGGCCTATGTTCAGCAGTGGACACAAAGGGCTGATTGATGATGATGATGATTGACGATCTTGAGAAGGCGCAGCATACGCTACACGCTTCGAGGCTGCTATGTAATTATCCAAAAAGTCCGAAAATGACGCAAACAGCGGCTGTTAAGTATACAGGCAAGTCAAGGACATTCGTTAATAAGTGGGTGAACTGATACTCTCAGTAAAAAAAAGTGGTTCGAGGAAAAGTATCGTTCAAGGACGAAAAAATTATTATTAACATGTTTTCCCGAAATACTCAATTAACCTTGTACAAAGCAAAAAGCTTTGGATATATAATATAAAACCGATCTCATCTCCAGGCTAACAATTTGAAATGGTGGGGTATAATCGAGAAACCACTGCTGAGCGAAAAACACAAAGAGAAACGACTCGCGTAGGCAGAGGAAAACATAGATCTAGATTAAACCAATGTAATTGTTTCCGATGAAACTTCATTTTTTGGGGTTATTTTATCACCCTACGAGCCTGTTCAGTTTCCACTGACCGAATGGTTCAGCGCACCGTGAAACACTCCGTAAAGGTCCATATTTGGGGATGTCTTTCAGAAACAGGTTTGGGGAGACTCTTCATCTTTACCGCTGAACGCTGAAAACATGTTCCAGATTTACAAGAAGGCATTAGTACCGTGTAAGGTTGCTAGTCCTTCATCGGGCGCCTCCCCAGGTTGCGGATAGAGGAACGCCTGGCAGATATGAGTGGTATCGGGGAAATCAAATACCCGAGACGGACCAAAACTGGCAATATAGTTTTCAAACCCTGGAGAAGGGCAGTAGCGATCTTCAGTACCAAGATGAGGTGTAAAAGAATATATTGGACTGGCTCTACTTCAGGCAAACTTGTAGCAAGCTAAAGACGGAAGGCAAGAGGGAAACCACCGCATTAAAATTCTACAGGACATCTGTCCATATATTTTTTATCATGTTGGAGAAACAAAATAAAACGGCCTCCAGTCCCGGGCAGAGCTTAAATGGTCAGGAGGTGCGAATATGGAATGTTAAAACTTTATTCGCGTCGGAAAGCTACACAACCTTGTTCAAGAAATAAAGAGACTGAAAATTAACATTATAGAAGTAAGTGAGGTTCGGTAGCCGAACTTTGGAATGACACTTTTGGATGGAAAAACATTTTACTATTCTGGCAGCGACGACAGTGGCCGTGACCACAGACATGGTGTGGGTATTTTTATTGATAAAAATATACGTCCCTCAGTTCGAAACTTTGTGCCAATCTTAGAAAGAGTCATCCTACTTCAGCTATTGGGAAAACCAGTGAACATTAACATTATAGAAGTTTATGCCGCTACATCAGACAAATCAGAAGAAGAAATAGAGACTTTTTATAAACACCTCGACTGGGCTCAATATATTGATGGGGGACTTCAATGCTAAGATTAGTAAAGGAGATGTGGAACACATAGTAGGCAAATACGGCCTAGGCGAACGGAGCGAAAGAGGTGAACTCTGAATTCAATATTGTGCAAAAAACAGCTGGTTATAACAAATACTTGGTATAAACTTCATCCAAGACGCCTTTGTACATGGAAATCATCTCAAGACAATGAAGAATATCTTGTCCGAAATAAAATTGACTTTATCATGATCAATAAAAGAGTTAGAAACGCCATAACAAAGGTGACCACACTACCAGGAGCCGATATTGAATTTGACCATATCTTGCTTGAAGCTAACATACAGATGCGTTTGGTAATGACTAAGACAAGAAAGAAAAACAAACGACCCAACCCTAAACTACTTAAAAATACTGAAATAAATATGAAATACACAGAGTGTTTAAATGAACAACTAGATGGAATAACTATTTCTAATGATATTGAACAGGACTGGGTCAAAATTAAGAAGTGTTTTGAAATTGCGAACAACACTTATCTTAAACAGTCAACATTAAAAACGAAAACATATATTAAATTTTATGGAAAAACGCAGACAATGCAAAAACCAACAAGATCAGGTTGGTTATGCCCGTCTTCGGAGAGAAATCCGTAAAGAAATAAGAATTGCTAAAGAGCAGTGGCTGAAACAAAGATGTATCGAGACCGAAAACTTGCAGCGTCTGGGTGACACCTTCCACGTTCATAAGAAAATAAAAGAAATAGCTGGAATATATCAGAAGAATCCCTCCTCTCATCTCCGAAATGAGGCGAATGACGATTTTGGACCCAGAAGAACAGCTTAATACGTGGAAAAATTACAGCTCAAATTTCTTTAATGATAATAGGTCATGTTCACCAGATCTCTTAACGGATAATTCGTCCGGCCCTGAAATATTGAAGAGTGAGTTGGTTCATGCTATTTCAATAATGAAAAATGATATAGCCAGTGGTTCGGATAACATGTTCTCAGAGATATTATGTAAACTCAGCAATGATAATTTAACAAAGCTTTTAACACTCTTTAACAATATTTATTATACTGGGAAAATACTGAAGCATTGGCTGCGTTCTATATTTATTACCCTGCCAAAGACAGCCAGCTCTAAATAATGTAAGGACTATCGCTTAATTAGTCTCATGAGCCATTTTCTCAAACTCTTCTTGCGCATCATTCATACGAGACTACAAAAGAAATGCGAATACGTTTCGGATTTAAAAGGGGTTTTGGGACGAAAGAAGCCATCTTCAGTCTCCAAATGCTAGTTCAGAATTGTCTGGATCAGAGATAGGATATATTAATGTGCTTCATAGGCTATGAGAAGACATTCGACAACGTTAAACATGACCTCCTCATGAAATATTTAGAAGAACTAGGGCTAGATTCTAAAGATATAAAAAACATTGCCAACTTATATTGGAATCAATCAGCAGACGTAAAACTTCAGAATGGTTATACAACGGAAGATTTTGAAATAAGAAAAGGAGTTAGATAGGCTTGTGTTTTGTCAACCATGCTGTTTAATTTATATGTCGAAAGAGGGTCATATTATTCGTGAGGAACGTTATAGCTTTCATCGCCTGATACTGCAGGGAAAATTCAAGGCAAAAGAGGAATGGGACGAAAAGGACTATCATGGCTGCGTAATATTCATTACTGGATAGGAGTAAGTGATTTTGGGTCTCACCGAAAAAAAGACGAAGAATTAGTACCGACTCGACTGCCAAACGGTCATTTGTCGATAAAAATGAGAAGTGGATTCTTCAAGAGGATAGTCACCTCAAACATCGGTGTAAAACGTGTACCCAGTGGAAAGGGGAAGCCGGTATCGTCACATTAGATTGGCCATCTCAATCGCCCGATGTAAACCCACTCGAGAACGCGTGGTCATACATCAAGCAGAAGTTTCGTAGTAAAGTCAATAGCTGTCACGACAAATTCGGAAAATTTGGAAATCTTTGCCCCAAGCGTATGGGGAAAATCTCGTCGAAAGTATATCTCGAAGATGCCAGGCGATCAGCGACGCTAATAGGAGATGGGCGAATTGCTGAATCATTATCCTTTTAATGGCAATCCGTTAATGATGAATGATAAATATATTTTTTAATAAACCATGAGCGACACGTTCTTAGTTCACACACCATAATGATAAAAAACTGACAGGTTTAAAAGTTCTAGAAAAATCTGAGTACTATGGCCAGAAAATTATCATAATAAAAAAAATAAATGGAAACCTAAAAAGCAATCTGCAGGTATTAAAATGTATCGTGTTTTTCTGAACAGAATATAGCTAGCTTTGCTGATATGATTAGGCTGCAAAATAGGGAAAATATATTGAGCATCTCTAGCGATTGTGATAGCTTGTGGAATCTTTTTACTGACACTATCGTCTACTGTCTTAATTATTGTTGTCCATACAAAAAGAAGTATTTAACATCGCCCAAAAGGGTGGTATAACAAAGATCTAGCTAGCCTGAAATAGAAATTAGACCATCTCTATTAGTTGCATCGCAGGAATAATGACAGTAAGACTTTAACTGAATACCATAATCTTAAAAAAAATTATAGAACTAGAATAAATTTGACAAAAAAACTCTATTATAAAAACAAAATAACTAATTCTGATAACAAATCAAAAACTATTTGGTCTATAGTTAATAATTCTTTAAATAAAAACAACACACAAAGTTCTATTTCGCTTTTCGTAGATTCTGAGCTCACTTCTGAACCAATCGTGATTGCAAATACATTTGTAAATTATTTTTGAAAACAAACTACAAAATAGATATGGATGAGCTAACATAAAAGATTGTACCCTTTCGCCAGTAACATCAAATACCATGGTTATGGAATCCGTTACTGAGATTGAGGTTCTCCAAATTATTTCTAAAATAAAGAATAAACTATCAGCTGGATCTGATGATAAAAACTGCTAAAGTGGTAAAAGATATTAAGTATTCAATCGCTAAACCGCTTTCGTTCTTAATAAACTTTAGTCTTAATAAGGGTATCTTTTCTAAAGTTTTCAAAACCGCTAATGTTATCCCTGTCTATAAGTGGGGTGACCGTAATGATGTAGGGAATTAAAGGCAATTATCTATACTTAGTACTTTCTCAAAAATATTTGAGAGAATTGTGTACCAACGAGTAATAAATTTTGTTACCAAATACAACATACTACACTCCGCACAACATGGTTTTTTGCCTAAAAGATCAATTGAGCCTACCTCTTTCCACTATTTAAATCAGATTTTCCGCAACGTTGATGACGGTAAATATGTTATAACGCTTTTTTTTTTTACCTTTCTATAGCCTTTGATACGGTACACAAACCATCGCTGATGAAAAAATTATACAATATTGGCATTCGAGGCAGCCTGCTCGACTGGATAGGGTCATATATGACCGACAGGGAGATGGTGATGAAATATGATGGCACTGTTTCTGAAAAGAAAGCGGTCGATCTTGGAGTCCCACAGGGCTCTGTCTTGGAACCCTTGTTATTTATACTATACGTAAATGACCTGTCATTAAATATTAGAACAGGGCAAGTGATTATGTATGCAGACGATACCACCATTGTGACAGCCTCGGACACTGTAGATGGTCTTTATAATGATATTTCATGTGTGTGCAGGGATATGAAATTATGGTGCAGAAGAAATGGCCTTGTACTGAATGTTGAGAAAATTATCTATATGAATATGTTTAATAAAAAACCAATAACGTCGATGTTTGCCAATTCCCTTGGTGTAAACTTTAAGGAGAAAGCCAAGTTCCTCGGTACGTTTGTGGATCATAGGTTTTCTTTTAGGCACCATATAGATCATATATGTGCTAAATTAAACTCAGCTTACTTTGCAATTTTAAGCTTAAAAAGTACCCTTGATAGTGAAGTACCCTTGGATGTATATTATTCATTAGCTTTTAGTCACATGTCTAACAATGTTGTATCCTGGGGTGCTGCTGGTGTGAAAAGTAAACGTATATTTGTGAACCAAAAGAAAATAATCCGTTTGATTTTTAATCTAAGTTTTCGTGAAAGCTGCAGAGATACGTTTATAAAACAACGAATCCTAACTTTTCCATGTCTTTACATATTAAGGTGCTTAACTCTTGTAAACAATAATAGACACTTTTTTGAGATGCTGGGAGCAACGAATACATATAACACCAGGAATAATAGTGTATTAAAGGTCCCCATTCATAGATCAACTTTCTTCAAAGGCTCTCCCCTCTATAGTTGCATCAGCGTTCATAATGGAATGCCTGCAGGACTGCGAAATATGCGTGGTCCAAGATTTATATCTCGGCTAAAGTCCTTCTTACTGGAAAATATCTTCTACTCCACAGGGGATTTCTACGGGGCCTGATGATCTCTAAGAGAGTGCTGGTTGTGGGATTTCTTTCTAGGTATTGCTGTCATGAACTTGAACCTACCTACATTATCTTAAGGTACACCGAAATTCCAATTTTAATTATTTTTATATTTTTGTATTTTTACTGCTTTTAAATATTAAGCTTAACATTGTTTTGTCCGACTTTGTACAATTTCTTTGTATGTCCATATATTTATGGTGTATATGATTTATGGTAATCCTACACTATTTTTATTGTTATTATATTTATAATTATAATTATTATAATATATTTGACGAACCAATGTACATTTTGTTGTAATAGTAATATATATATATATATATATATATATATATATATATATATATATATATATATATATATATATATATATATATATGTTATATATATATATATATATATATATATATATATATATATATATATATATATGTATATATATATATATATATATATATATATATATATATATATATATATTATATTATATTATATTATTATTATTATTATTACAAAGCTTGTGAAAACACGAGTAAAAAATATATATATATATATAATATAATACTTACGCGCACATTTCTTTGTATTATTTTTTAAAAAATCGCGAAAAATCGCTGTCCCCCGCCTTATCTCGAAAAGTACTACTCAAAAAATTTTGAAAAAATTCTGGAATATTCTCCACGGGGTGTAGAGTGAACGAAAATTATCACGAGTGCATTACCTTTAATAATTTATCTGGTATATAAAAAAAAACAAAAATTCAAGGTCATCAGTTTTCAGTAAAGATTGGAAACAAACTTTGTTGAAAACTCATTTGGGGTGTGTTTTGTGAAGTCACTGATCATTTTATACCATCGTAACATTTTTTTTTTATTTTAAAGCAATCAACGTACGAAACACTAATTGTGCAAGTTCGACTTGCACCTGACCGGTTATTTATTCTTCAGTGAAATTGGTTAACTATCAAATAAAGTAATTACTATTCCGCGCTAGATTTTAAAATAAAATTTGAGAAAGAATATAGTTTTAAAATGATATGTGAAAGTTGTAGATAATGCCATTAGTTTTTGATATACAGTGCCAGTCTGGCAAATTGATTCTGTCACCGTGCATGTCTGTTTTTCTATGAACGTGAAAATACTTATTGGATGTTAAGATATATACATGTCAGGGACCTAATTAACTTAGCCTAGGTAAGGATTTTATTTTATTTTAAAAGCAATCACCGTACGGAATATTAATTGTACAGGACCGACTTGCCCTTGACCGTTTTTTTTTTATTATTATTGACATAGATACGTATATAACCTAAAGTTTGTGCAAAATGAACAATAAATTATTTTAAATTTTATTTTATGAATTGAAAAACTTTTTATTTATCATAAAATTTGCAAAGTTTTCTCAAGTATTTGAGGTTTGTTGTTACAGCTGAAAATAATAAAAATTCTTTATAATAGAAATTCACACGCTAAACCATCAACTGCTTCTGGCAATTCTTCAATTCTTTGGCTTCGAGACTCGGTCTCTGGAAGAGTCCAATCTGTCAGGAGTAATAACATACTATCGGGTCCACTGGATATCACACGTGGCGTCCTGCAGGGATCTATTCTTGGTCCTCTCTTTTTTACTCTATATACTTCAAAACTAGTTAGAAATCTTAGGTACGCCACAGTGCATTTATATCCGGATGATACTCAGTTATTCTTGTCCTTTAAGCCGGAAAAAATTGCTGAGGCTAATAACATGCTTATGAGTGATCTTCAACGGCTGCAGCGGAACTCAGCTGATCATTGTTTAGTCCTTAACCCCAAGAAAAGTAAGGTATTTCTTTTTGGACGTAAGCATGTTAGGGACCAGTACAAGGATTTGCTCCACATTAGTCTAGATGGTGAAGCTCTGGTTATTTCGAATATATATATATATATATATATATATATATATATATATATATATATATATATATATATATTATATTATATTATTATTACAAATTGTAAAACTTTTTATGTAAAAATCTCGCCCGTGCGAGACTAGTTTTACATATTTCATTATATGAATGGACAAAAATGTACGGGTTAAGCCTCGAAAATGTATGGATGTCACAAACTTTTGGGCCTGGGGTCGAACATCTGTAAACAATTTTGTCTTATTCATGCTGCAAAATATAAGTTCCCAACTTGACATGTAAATATTTACTGCTCTATGAAATAAAACTTTCGAAGTACAGTAATTAATAACGGGTCTTAAGCAACCCTTTGTCGGTATCTACTTAATACCTTTTCTGTATATATATTATTTTTTATTTTGTGACTAAATAATTACTAAATTTACATTTTACTTCTGTTAAAGATTTACGCATTCAAATTTGTTTTCGATTTGCTAATTAAATTGCTTTACAAAATTGAAATTTCTGTTTTATTAGTTACTTTTATAACGTGTTGCAGGAAATATAATAATAATAATAATAAATAATAATAATAATAAATAATAAAACCACCTAAAAACACAAATCGAAAGCATCCAAACAGAAGAGCTGTACATCAGAAGGGGAATATTTTAGGGAGACTCGCTCAGCGCTCTATGGTTTTGCCTCTGTCTCAATCCACTCTCAAATGCACTAAACAGAATAGACCATGGCTTCAACATCAGACACAAAAAAGTGGATGGATGATATAAAACTACGCTGCCCCAGAAACACAGTTGAAAGAACTCCTCAAAATCACAGAAACATTCACCTTAGATATCAATATGGAATTTGGTATAAGTAAATGTAAAGTTCTCCACATCAACAAAGGCCAATGGCAAGGTTACCATGAGACAGAAACTATCAACAACGAAACACTCGATAATATGCTCGCATACAAATATCTAGGCTTCCACCAAAGCACCAAACTCAATCACACTCACGTCAAAACAGAGCTCATAACCGAAT
The DNA here is from genome assembly GCA_019049505.1 of Pachyrhynchus sulphureomaculatus. NCBI lineage: Eukaryota > Metazoa > Arthropoda > Insecta > Coleoptera > Curculionidae > Pachyrhynchus > Pachyrhynchus sulphureomaculatus. The sequence goes on along the minus strand of CM032452.1, from coordinate 64,385,375 downwards.
TCAAAAACAGACTGACGAAACTTTTACAAACAAAACTCAACTCAAAGAATCTCACTAAAGCTATCAACACGTTCGCCATACCTATACTCACATATTCATTTGGTATCATCAAATGGACACACACGGACATAGAAAACATTCACATCCTTATACGTTCTCGATTTACCAAATACAGGAAATTACACCCTAACGCATGCAAAGAGAGACTTACCATCGAGAGGAAGGCAGGAGGAAGAGGAATCATAGACATAAGATCACTACACACAAAACAAATATAAGCACTTAGGAAATTCTTTTACAACAAGCAAACCATCCTCCACACAGCAACAGTCAAAGCAGACAAAAACTATACCCCACTCGACTTATCCCGGATAGACCACCCAGCAGATACACACAGTCACACCCAATTAAAACAGGAAAAGATGAAAACGTGGTCAGAAAAAACACTCCACAGAAAACACAGATACCACATAGAACAAGACCACGTAAATAAAAAACAATCATACACCTGGTTACGGGGTGGGCAGCTATTCCCGGAAACAGAAGGCTTCTTACTTGCCATCCAGGATAAAGTCATATTAACCAGAAACTACCAAAAGCATATCATCAAAGACCCAACTATTACAGAAGACAGATGAAGGAAATGCCACCAGCAGAAAGAAACGATCGAACACATAACAGGCGGATGTAAAATATTAGCCGGAACAGAATACACAGCCAGACATGACTCAGCTGCCAAAGTAGTTCACCAAGCACTAGCCACAACATACAAACTCATTGAAAACACAGATCTCTATTACAAATGCACACCAACATCCATACTTGAAAATAGAGATTCCAAGCTCTACTGGGCCATCAGCATCCATACAGATAAAACAGTCTCCGCCAATAGACCCGATATTACTTTTCAGTGCAAAAGAGGAAAAGTCACATAGTCAATTGACATAGCGTTCCCCAACGACACAAACATCCAAACGAAATATACAGAAAAAATTTCCAAATACACAGACCTTGCAACGGAAATAAAAAGGCTATGGAAACAAGAAAAAGTCATCATTGTCCCCGTCATTATATCAGCCACAGGCCTTATACTAATAACATTCACACCACACCTAGTACAATTAGGACTCAACACAAACACACACAGAAACATTCAGAAGTCAGTGATTTTGAAAACATATAACAATGTCAGGTCATTCCTTAATACACAATGGTAATGCGTTTGTGCTGACTTGGTTTAGGCCCGTAAGCCAGACATGGAACCACATTGACCAAATGTGAGAAAGAAAAACAAAAAGAATAATAATAATAATAATAATAAGGAAGAGGAATTATAGATATCAGATCATTACACACAAAAGAAATACAAGCACTTAGGAAATTCTTTCACACCAAGCAAACCAGCCTCCACACAGCAACAGTCAAAGCAGACAAAAACTATACTCCACTCGACTTATCCCGGGTAGACCACCCAGCAGATACACACAGTCACATCCAATTACAACAGGAAAAGATGAAAACGTGGTCAGAAAAAACACTCCACGGAAAACACAGATACCACATAGAACAAGACCACGTAAATAAAAACAATCATACACCTGGTTACGGGATGGACAGCTATTCCCGGAAACAGAAGGCTTCTTACTTGCCATCCAGGATAAAGTCATATTAACCAGAAACTACCAAAAGCATATCATCAAATACGCAACTACTACAGAAGACAGATGCAGAAAATGCCACCAGCAGAAAGAAACGATCGAACACATAACAAGCGGATGTAAAATATTAGCCGGAACGGAATACACAGCTAGACATGACTCAGCGGCAAAAGTAGTTCACCAAGCACTAGCCACAACATACAAGCTCATAGAAAACACAGATCCCTACTACAAATACACACCAACATCCGTACTTGAAAATAGAGATTACAATTTCTACTGGGACATCAGTATCCATACAGATAAAACAGTCTCCGCCGATATTACTTTTCAGTGCAAAAAAGAAAAAGCCACCTATCTAATTGACATAGCGTTCCCCAACGACACAAACATCCAAACGAAATATACAGAAAAAAATTTCCAAATACACAGACCTTGCAACGGAAATAAAAAGGCTATGGAAACAAGAAAAAGTCATCATTGTCCCCCTCATTACATCAGCCACAGGCCTTACACCAACAACATTCACACCACACTTAGTAAAATTAGGACTCAACAAAAACATACACAAAAACATTCAGAAGTCAGTGATTTTGAAAACATGTAACATTGTCAGGTCATTTCTTAATACACAATGGTAATGCGTTTGTGCTGACTTGGTTTGCGCCCGTCAGCCAAACATGGAGCCACATTGACCAAATGTGAGAAAAAAGAACTTTTTTGTAATAATAATAATAATAATGTGTTTATTGTGCATAATTACAATAATATAGTGTCAGTAACTTGAACACACAAAAGGCGAAGTAGAAGCTAGGCTTCCTTACTTAACCTACTTATCATAATATACACTATAACTAGACTTACGACTAAAATAACAGTTTTTCCTTAACTCTATTTTGCAGAGGGTAAATATATAAGCAGTACCATATGTAAAACAATCACTCCGTAACAGAAATCAGATTCCACGTACTCAATAGAGCGGCATTGCGGCTCAGGAGAGTCTAGGTACTATTTATGCTGGAACAGAGATGCTGTGCTAAAGAACGAATGGAATTTTTAAAAATCTGAGGCGGGACGTTTTTTCAAATTCAACGGGACCAGATTATATTTTTGCGAAATTTGATAGCTGAACGATCTTTCATATAGAGTTGTTACGTGGGAAGGAGGAGTGAGAGTAAATTTGTGCCTCAAATCCAACGCATGTGCATCATATCTGAATTTTATTTTTTGAAATAAATATGGCGGGCATTTTAGAAAGATTATTTTATTATACAAAACTAAGCTATGTAACATTCTTCTTTCTCTCATGTTAAACCAGCCAATATCTTTCAATTTTGCACTCACCCCACTTTTATATTTCCTGATCCCACATATCATTCGCACACAGTAGTTTTGTATCAACTGGAAGCGCCTTGCATCTACTCCCAACAAGCATGGCCCGCACAAAGTGTCATAAAAAGAGAAGTGTGACAAGACCAGGCAGTCACATAACGATTTCTTGAGGTTCACATCCAAAAGGTGCCTTTGATTGGAAATTAGTTTTAAATTAGCAAATGCCTTTCTTACACAGCTGTTAATGTGTTCAGAGAACCTCAAGTCAACGTCAAGCAACAGACCGAGATTTCTAGCCACATTCGATGTAACCAGAGCTTCACCATTTAGACTAATGTGGAGCAAATCCTTGTATTGGTCCCTAACATGCTTACGTCCAAAAAGAAATACCTTACTTTTCTTGGGGTTAAGGACTAAACAATGATCAGCTGAGTTACGCTGCAGCCGTTGAAGATCACTTATAAGTATGTTATTAGCCTCAGCAATTTTTTCCGGCTTAAAGGACAAGTATAACTGAGTATCATCCGCATATAAATGCACTGTGGCGTACTTAAGATTACTAACTAGTTGTGAAGTATATAGAGTAAAAAAGAGAGGACCAAGAATAGATCCCCGCGGGACGCCACATGTGATATCCAGTGGGCTCGATAGTATGTTATTACTCCTGACAGATTGGACTCTTCCAGAGACCGAGTCTCGAAGCCAAAGAATTGAAGAATTGCCAGAAGCAGTTGATGGCTTAGCGTGTGAATTTCTATTATAAAGAATTTTTATCATTTTGAGCTGTAACAACAAATCTCAAATACTTGAGAAAACTTTGCAAATTTTATAATAAATAAAAAGTTTTTCGATTCATAAAATAAAATTTAAAATAATTTATTGTTCATTTTGCACAAACTTTAGGTTATATACATATCTATGTCAATAATATAAAAAAAACAGCCAAGGGCAAGTCGGTTCTGTACAATTAATATTCCGTATGGTGATTGCTTTTAAAATAAAATAAAATCCTTACCTAGGCTAAGTTAATTAGGTCCCTGACATGTATATATCTTAACATCCAATAAATATTTTCACGTTCATAGAAAAACAGACATGCACGGTGACGGAATTAATTTTCCAGACTGGCACTGTATATCAAAAACTAATGGCATTATCTACAACTTTCATATATCATTTTAAAACTATATTCTTTCTCAAATTTTATTTTAAAATCTAGCGGAATAGTATTTACTTTATTTAATAGTTAACCAATTTCACTGAAGAATAAATAACCGGTCAAGTGCAAGTTGAACTTGTACAATTAGTGTTCCGTACGTTGATTGCTTTAAAATAAAAAAAATTGTTACGGTGGTATAAAATGATCAGTGACTTCACAAAACACACCCCAAATTAGTTTTCAATGAAGTTTGTTTCCAATCTTTACTGAAAACTGATGACTTTGGAATTTTTATTTTTTTTTATATACCAGATAAATTATTAAAGGTAATGCACTCGTGATAAATTTCGTTCAATTTGCAGAATATTCCAGAATTTTTTCAAAATTTTTTGATAAGTACTTTTCGAGATAAGACATCGATTTTTCGCGATTTTTTAAAAATAATATAAAGAAAAGTGCGCGCAAGTATTACATTATATATATATTTTTTACTGGTGTTTTCACAAGCTTTCATTTAACACCACACTCGATGACCTAGTAAAAAATTTTTTTTTTTCACTTCCGATTTCACCCCCCAAAACTTACCCCTTAAGTCAAAATTTAACTTTCAAAACTACACGGCTCTGATGAGGCCATCAATTCCTATATTAGTACCAAATTTCAAATTTCTATGTCAAATAGTTTCGAAGAAAATCGGGTGTGACAGACAGACGGACAGACAGATAGACATCGAAATGATCTTATAAGTGTTCCGTACGGAACACTAAAAACGGTAAAGGCAAGTCGGTCCTGTACAATTAATGTTCCGTACGGTGATTGCTTAATATAAAATAATATCCTTACCTAGGCTAAGTTAATTAGGTCCCTGACATGTATATATCTTAACATCCAATATGTATTTTCACGTTCATAGAAAAACAGACATGCACGGTGACAGAATCAATTTTCCAGACTGGCACTGTATATCAAAAACTAATGGCATTATCTATAACTTTCATATATATCATTTTAAAACTATATTCTTTCTCAAATTTTATTTTAAAATCTGGCGCGGAATAGTAATTACTTTATTTAATATTCAATTTCACTGAAGAATAAAAAACTATAAAAAAATTTCAGAAATTTTTAAAAAGTTGAAACGATGTTATAAGTGATGAACTTGCTTAAACTGGTCAAACTAACAATGGCTAATATTGTTTGAAAGCTCTAAAACGTTCAATCAGCAAAATTCGTCGTGTTCGAACTGCATAGGATTCAAACAGTTGGTTCTGACAACACGACCATGCATCAAGTCAAACTTCACATTTTTTGTTAGTTTCTTAGTAGAAATCGAACCTGTATTTCTTCTTTCCTTAAACTGAAGGCAGGGAAGTTATTCAAAGGTTAAAGAACAGAAAAGCAGCAGATACTGACGAGACAACTGCGGAAATAATATGCTACATCAACTGCGTAATTTGGTCTGAAAGACTGGAAGATGGCAGAAAGATTGGTGTGAAGTATTTATATCCTTGCACAAGAAAGAGTCCTCTTTGGATTGTAGCAACTGTAGAACAATCGCTCTGGTATCACACGCTGCTAAGGTGTTTCTCTGGGTCCTAAATGAAAGACTAAAAACATTTCTGCTGCCGCAAATATCTACCGAACAAATAGGCTTCATTCGAGGAAGAGGGACTAGATAACAAATTCTCAACATACGCCAGACAATAGAAAAAGTCAGGGAATGCCAGATAACAACCTATATCTGTTTTGTAGACTACTCTAAAGCTTTCGATTGCATACCAGCATGGGAACACCTATGCATCTAGAAGATTTACAAGAAGTAAAATACCACTTAAATTTTCGCTAAATTTTTATTCTTAACACCATGACATGTTTCGCTGTACGACAGCTGCTTCAGATAGTTGGTTACAAAAAAAAATTGTCAAAAATGTCTTGGTGTTAAAAATAAAAACCAGTCAAGTGCAAGTTGAACTTGCGCAATTAGTGTTCTGTACGTTGATTCCTTTTAGAATAAAAAATTTTGTTACAGATGTATAAAATGATCAGTGACTTCACAAAACACCCCCCAAATGAGTTTTCAACAAAGTTTGTTTCCAATCTTTACTGAAATCTGATGACTTTGAAATTCTTTTTTTTTAAATACCAGAAAAATTATTAAAGGTAATGCACTCGTGATAATTTTCGTTCAATCTACACCCCGTGGAGAATATTCCAGAATTTTTTCAAAATTTTTTGATAAGTACTTTTCGAGATAAGGCGGGGGACAGCAATTTTTCGCGATTTTTTAAAAATAATACAAAGAAAAGTGCGCGCAAGTATTACATTATATATACATTTTTTACTCGTGTTTTCACAAGCTTTCATTTGACACCACGCTCGATGACCTAGTAAAAAAAATTTTTTCAACTTCCGATTTCACCCCCCAAAACTAACTGTCAAAACTACATGGCTCTGATGAGGTCATCAGTTCCTATATTATTACCAAATTACAACTTTCTAGGTCAAATAGTTTCGGAGAAAATCGGGTGTGACAGACAGATAGACAGACAGACACCGAAGTGATCTTATAAATGTTCCTTACGGAACACTAAAAATTCGTGGAAATTTAAGTAGTGTTTTACTTCTTACAAAACTTCTAGTTACCGATTTTCAGTAAGTATCGGCTAAATCGATTCAACCTATACATCTTGTAAATCTTAACCGATCGCTGTATGAGAATACAAATGGCAGAATTAAACTGAATAATCCTTTTTCAGATCCAAGGCTGTATTCTGTCACCATTTCAACATGTAATGAGGTCTGTTTTGGATGGCTGGAGTAGGAGTGTGATAATCGGTGAAAAAAGCTAAGTAACCTTAGATATGCGGATGAAATCGTTATACTTGCAACGTCAGTACAAGATCTAGAATCAATTATGGAGCGTCTTGATATCACTAGCAAAAACTCTGAATTGACAATTAATATAGCGAAAACCAAAGTAATGATTGTCAGTCGTAATGAAGATCTGTCACACATAAATGAAATTGTTGGTTTCGCTGTTCTCGACCGTTTCAAATATTTGACATCCCTCATAATTTACAATGGTAGCTGTCAAGCGAAAGTAAGAAGACGTTTGGCTATGGCTAGAAACGCTACGATCAAACTCAATAAGGTCTGGAAAGATCCAGCTGTCACAAAAAACACAAAGTTAAAATTTCTGTCCAACCTTACATTTCCCATATCAACTTACGCATCGGAAACATGAACGAATCGAAGACGAATCGATGCGTTTGAGATGTTGGCATATCGACGAATCACTAATGACCAACTTGCACATAGAATTAATAGACAGTACCTGAAATATTTTGGTCACATTATGAGAAAAGTGGATGCCATGGAAAAGCTTGTAGTAACGGGGAAGGTAGAAGGTGGTAGATCTAATGGACGGTCTCCAACAAGATGGTCCAACCAAGTCTCTTCTTGGTATGGGTATGCACGAGTCCAGTCAGGTCGAGCAGGATTGAAGGAAAGAACTATGGATAGATGACAGGAAAGGTGGCAGTAATACCGGGGATGGACTAAGACCTTTATAAAAGATGTGAGGATATGAAACATATGCAAATGGGCTGAAGTTGATCACTACCTCACCCAGGTCATTTCTGGTCGTGGAATATTCGGAACGTATTTAAATAAGATAAAAAAGAAACAAAATGAGTACTGCTGGTTCCGCGACCAACAAGATAGTCCAGAACACAGTATTTTTTAATGTACTAGATTTGAGATACAAAGAAGAGAAGCGGAGAAAAAATGCGGGAATGGATAACAAAGGAAAACATTGGCTACATGATGATGGAAAGTGAGCAGAATCCTGGTGACAAAAATGCTTAGAGACATAATAAAGATTAAGAGAGAAGAAGGAAAACGAAGGGAAAGACGTTAGGTGAACAAGAGTCGCTCACAGAAGTAATGCTTCGGGCAGTTCCAGGAGTGTGTCCTTGAGGAAGAGGTGGGTTTTTTTCTTAGTCGGTAGGCGGCTTTAAACCAAATCCAACACTACCTGGCTGGCATAACAACAGGCCAGGTGCCTTGCGAAGATTTTATAATTCTTTCGCCTTAAAAAAAAAGGTCGCGCAATATTGAAATCCCTGGAGAATGACTGTTGAGGTAGCAGCTGCATAGTATTACCGATACTCCTATTAGGGTAAAACGATTAAGAGAGAGAGAGAGAGATCTTTTCACTATTTTGAGAATCGATGACATAAATACCAGTCGAAAGGCAGGAAATTCCACAAGATGAGCCATAAAATTCATCTGAATCACTATTAAACCCTTCTGAACAGTGACTTGAACTAAGAAGATAATATATTGTTTCAAAGAAAAAATAATAAATCTGTTTTGCAATCTCTGCATCTGCAATGAAGCTAGATACCAAAAAGGCTTCTGGCGCTGACGGAATACCTGCCATAGTTCTCAAAAACTGTGCGAGGGAACTAACGCCAGTTTTCTGTAGACTTTTCAACCTATTGTACGAAAGGAAATATTTTTTTCCAGCTGGAAATGTGCCACAGTTCAGCCGATACCTAAAAAAGGCAAGAAGACCTTGCCAAATAACTACCGACAGCAGTGTGACTGCTTTCAATAATATTGGAAGTCATGGAAAAGGTTATCAATCAGCATTTTCTAAAATATCTTCATTCAGGATTCAACATTATTAGCAATCACCAATATGGCTTTCGTAAACATAGATCAACAGGCGATCTTCTGACTTATGTAACACATGTTTGGAACAACGCAAATGAACACTTTGGAGAATCTTGAGTGGTTGCTCTTGACATATCCAAGGCATTCGACCGTGTTTGGCACGATGGACTGTTGGCTAAGCTGCGCTCTTATGGTATGTCTGAAAAGTTCTGTTTGTGGCTCTCATGTTTCCTTAGAAAGCGTTCTTTAGAAGTGGCGGTCGACGGATTTCTTTCTAACACCTTCACTATCAACGCCGGTGTGCTCCAAGGCTCCATACTGTCACCTACTTTCTTTCTCATTTACATTAACGATCTGCTGGAAAGGATCGGGAATCCAATCTACATCTTTGCAGATGGTAGTACGCTTATCTCTTTATTCACTTTGAACGCTCGGACATCGGCTACTCAGGCGAATACCCGCAGACAACAGTAGGTCGTTCAAGTTAACAAAGACCTGGAAGAAATTCTATCTTGGGGTGACAGTAATCAAGTGGAATTTAACGCTATAAAAACCCAGGCGGCAGTTTTTTCTAAAAAAGTTAACGTTGCTGAACTCGACATAGTCATATCGGGGCACTCCATCCCCCTAGCATCGTCACTCAATTTGTTGGGCGTTAATTTGGGAGCAAATGTGTCCAGGCATGAACATGTTGCAGGCATAGCAAGGAAAGCTTCTCGAAAGTTGCGATTATTAGTTCGAACCGGAAAGCTTTACACTCCACAACAACTGTTAGTTCTTTACAAAGCTCAAATTCGACCAACTATGCAATACTGCTCCTATGTTTAGGGCTCTGCTCTCAAACACACACTGCATTTATTGGATTCTGTTCAGAGAAGAACTGTTGGTCTGATTGAAGACCCGGAACGGACCGGCGGCCTTGGTTCGCTGGAACATCGAAGAACGGTTAGCGACTTGAGTCTGTTCCACAAGTATTTTCATGGAAAGTGTTCGAAGGATGGGTTAATTCCTCCCAGAGCGGTGCATGTTAGAAATACACGTCGCGCTAATACTTCACATCCGTATGAGGTTCAGCTTTACTTACTCCGCGTACAACGCTTTTCAATCAATCAGTCTTTTATATGGAGAACATCATCCATTTGGAATAATTTGGCCAGAGCCACCGAGTACAATTTACAGCGATTCAAGAACAATGTGAATCGCTTTTTCCGCACACATGCTGCTTCTGGAGCGCTTTAGGGACTTCCCTGTAGCACGTGTGCTAGACCAATAAAAAAAAATTAAATACTAGTTCGGAAGATTAATTATCCAATACTGTAGTAAGTCAAAACACAAATTTACATACACGCAGAAAGAAATAAATTCGTGCGCACCATTAGAAGTGAATTAGTCAGTAAATAAAAAATAAGACTTAAAATTATATACAATAAAATAAATAGATAGCGATTAATTTTAAAAAATTAGGAATAATAAAGTCTGGTCTAGGGAGCGGGAGCGGGAGGTAAGTATTTAGGTAATAAGGGCATTTCTATAAGAAAAATAGAGGGAATACTAAAAGCTGAGCAGCGAATAGAGGGGACGAACTATTTGTAAAATTGCGACAAATAAGAACCGGAGGTACGAAAGCCCTTAACGAAAAAAATACCCTTTGAATCTTTTTATATTTAAACTCTAAAAGCTTAAACCTTTTTCGATATAGCAAAATAAAGATCGATGACCGAATATGGATATTTATCAGAAAAAAAAAAAAACACAGTACAACTTTAAAAACTTACACTTAATTTAAAATTGATATCCTCGGGGAATAGAGGGTGGTGAAGATTGTTCACAAAAAGATCCCTTGCCTACAGCGAAACTGTAAAAAACACATATCCTCTATAAAAATCAATTTACAGAAAAAAAAACAATAAATAAAAGCTCCATTTCTAAGGGGCATTATTTGGTAAATCCATTAGGGCTGAGGAAGGGGACTATACACAGGCCTGAGTGTTTTGTTAAAAAAATTATCCTCTGGGGCCACATGTCCTTTACCGTAGATTAATTGGTATACACTTTATATTTTATTATAATGACAACATTCACTCACGTTATTCAATAGACCTCGCTAGTTAAATTCCTTGGCAAATATTTGGAATACGTTCAGATACGTCTCGAAGTTTGCCAGTAATGCAAATCACGTGCTTCTACTAGTCGTATGTATATTAAAATTACAAGCCACAAAATTGTTGTTGTATTTTATTGTTTGCGTCTTATCTGTACATATAATTAAATGTTAATAATGTCTTATTGTATTTTTAAAATAAAAACATTTCTTTGATATCTACTTTTTATCCCTTGTATCCAGCCGTTTATTTTATTATTCAAAACTAATTATACAGTGTGACAATTTCAATCCGCACCATATGGGATTTTTTTAAAATAATAACTTTAGCCCAGATCTCGTTGTTACATCCATTTGTGCTTCAAATAATATCAGAAATAAAGTATAGTAAGTCATTTTTACGCATGACGTCACCTGTCAAAAATGACATTTTCGTAAACATTTTTCAAAAAAAAACGTATAATTTGGCCAAATTTTAAAAAAAGTTATTAGACAAAATGGTTTATTTTGTGATTCTAGATCTGTTTGCCAAATTTCAACGGCCTACTACGATTTTGAATTTTTGGCAGTTTTATGACATTTCGGCAATTATTTTTCAACTTGATTTATTGCAACCTTATTTAAATCATTTAATTTGTCAAAAACTAGGAACCTACAATCTATTTAAGAACAAAATGAAGTCGTGCCCATAATTTTTTTATAGAATATTAAAATTCACATGTTATCATGAATCATATTTGATGCAAAGTTCGATTAGCTTTTGTTTTTAAATAGAAAAAATGTTTCTCGCTTACGTATATTGATAGTGAACACACTTAAACGTTTGTAAATTAACACAAATCTTACATTTTGATCTTTTTAGTAATGCATTTAAATTTTTAACAATGTAATGTTTCTTACTATAAACACCAAATTAACAACTTGCTGCTTTATCCTATCTGTTTTTTTTTTTATACTTCAGCTAAAATCACTTTTTAGATCAATAAAACATTTTAGAATCTAATTACCAACCGTAATAAAAATATTACACATATTCTAGTTATTAATTTGGCAGTTACGCGTTAATAATACCACCGAAAAATTACATTAAAATGCTTTCGGTGTCATTGTTGACGTAACTGTTAATTTAAAATACATCCAGCCATATTTTACTCGTGGCTATCAAAGTTAACGTTCGCAAAATTAGAAAGACCCTTTATGGTTGTGCCGATTTCCTCCTGAAAACTTACCTTCTACAAGAAAAAGAGCTAAACAGAGAAATTAACACGCTAAGCAAAACTCGATATTTCTATACTTTTACTAATAGTAGGTCCTGGAAACAATTGAGAACTAGAGATCGCAATATTGTGTCGTAAGCTGTCAAATATTTAGTTAGCAATTCAAACTAGAATGGAAAGAAACAGATAGTGTCACAACATGCTTTCTCTTCAAGAAAAAATTGAAATTGTTTTATTGTGTGGGGAAAATACACCTCATCGCACTGTTGCAAATGTGTTTAACGAGCGTCATCCTGAAAAAAAACTTGCAGCAATCTACTGTGAGCCGAATTATAAAAAAGTTTAAATCGACTGGATCTGTGGGAAATGTTTTCCGAAAAAATCGTGTTGCACTTAAACATACCAAAGATACTGCGTTAGATGTGTGCTTAAGTGTAGTGGAAGAAGGCAAAACCGGAGATCGACAGGGAAAGTGTAAGTAAAATTTTACACAAAAATAAATTTAAACCATACAAACCGAAAATAATAAACACTCTACAGGATAGAGATTTTAATATTCGGTTATTATTTTCGTTCTGGTACCAAGGAAAAATAGAAGAGGATTCCAAATTTCCGTACAATGTTTTATGGACTGATGAAGCCACGTTTACTTATAACGGAGTAGTAAGTTCACAGAATAGGCGATGGTGGGGTCGATGACCAAATAATAGGGCCATATTTTTTTAGACATAATTTAAACTCACAACGATATTTAGATTTTTTAAATAACGAAATTTTAGAAGTTCTGGATAACATGGCTGTGAATCTAAGATATGCTCTATGGTATCAATTAGATGGTGCACCAATACACAATACTTTGCAAGTACGAAACACTTTAAATGAACTATTTCATGGCAGGGTCATTGGGCGAGATCAGGATAATTGTTGGCCACTTCGATCGCCCGACATCACCCCATTGAATTTCTATTTATGGGGTTATCTCAAATAAAAAGTATACAAGTTTAGGCCATTTAGAGATATCGGTCATCTAGAAACTATAATTAGGCAGTATGTTCAGGAGAAACCTTCCGAGTTTGTGAAAAATTCCGTCAGAGAAATTTCTAGAAGAACCATTCGTTGCATTGAACGAAACGGTGGACACACCGGAATGTAGAATATTGCAATATGCGTGTATTTGATACAAAGTATCTATTAAAGAGGTTAAAATAGCCACTAGTTAATTTAGCGTTTATAGAAAGAAACAATAAAATTGTTGAAACTTTAAATATGTTACTAAAAAGATCAAAATGTAAGATTTGTGTTAATTTACAAACGTTCAAGTGTTCACTATCAAACTAATTAAGCGAGAAATATTTTTCTATTTAAAAACAAAAGTTAATCGGACTTTGCATCAAATATGAGTCATCATAATGTGTGAATTTTAATATTCTATAAAAAAATTATGGACACGACTTCATTTTGTTCTTAAATAGATTATAGGTGCCTAGTTTTTGACAAATTAAATGATGTAAATAGGGTTGCAATAAATCAAGATGAAAAACAATTGCCGAAATGTCAAAAACTTCCAAAAATTCAAAATTGTAGTACGCCGTTGAAATTTGACAAACAGACCTAGAATCATAAAATAAACCATTTTGTCTAATAACTTTTTTTAAAATTTGCCCAAATTATACGTTTTTTTCAAAAATATTTACGAAAATGTCATTTTTGACAGGTGACGTCATGCGTAAAAATGACTTACTATACTTTATTTCTGATATTATTTGAAGCACAAATAGATGCTATAACCAGATCTGGGCTAAAGTGTTTATTTAAAAAAATCCCATACGATGCGGACTTAAATTGTCACACTGTATATATATATATATATATATATATATATATATATATATATATATATATATATATATATATATATATACATACATATATATATATATATATATATATATATACTCGTATATATATATATATATATATATATATATATATATATATATATATATATACATATATATATATATATATATATATATATATATATATATATATATATATATGTTACAATAGAGGTTTTCACGGATGATGGACATTAAAAACATTAAAATTCCGGGTTTCAATCCGTTCCTCTAACAATGAACACAAGACAGAAGAACGCGACCTCAACCAGAGTAGAGTCCTATTAGCGTATGTGAAAGGAGTTACAGATAGGATTGGAAGAATTCTAAGAAAACACAATATAGTACAGCATAGAAACCACCCAACAAGGACAAGAGAAAACTGGAAAACCATGGAGTTCATAGCATCCCATGCGGAGACTGCACCAATTGTACATAGGACAAACAAACAGAAGAATCTCCACCCGGATCCAAGAACATAAAATAAGTATCAAAAACAAACAAACAACATCAGGTCTTTTTCAGCACGATCATGATACTGGTCACAACATCAATTTTGAGGGATCTAAACAAATAGCCTCGATTTTACATTATAAAACATGCATAGTCAGAGAAGCCTTGGAAATCGAAAAGAATGGACAGCTAAATAAGCGAGATGAAGTGCTAAATATCTCCACTACATAGAAAGGTCTACTAGCTAAACCAAGGAATAACCAAAACATCGAGAAGGCAACAGTCAGCATAGCGCCGGAACCCGTAATTACCATCCAGCCGGCAAGCACCGATGCTCGCACGAACACTTCCGACCCCCCCACCTACAATCTGCGTAGACGCCGACCTATAAAAGACGGTGCACGTCGGTTTCTCAGTTAGCTTCGAGCGGCAGCAGCAGCAAGATCACAGTATCGAGTAGCAGCAGCAGCGGGAGCACTTGAAAATGCCAAATGAGATTTTGGCGAAACATCGTGCAAATTCGAACGGAGTGAAACCCGGAATTTTAATGTATTACATTCCACCATCCGTGAAAACCTCTATTGTAACATTTTTTACCTCTACGGGGAGAAGACTTTAAAAACCGTAAAATGCTTTAAGAAACTTCGTTCTAGAGTATCGACACTTTATAGCAACCTAACCTTCCTGATTAGGTGCCGGAACGACAACTTCCTTCCATGTACCACCTCAAAATAAAAAATGTGACATCCATCTTAAAAACAGCCAGCCAGGCGCTTCTGTGAGAACAAATCCGGGAAAAACGAAGACAGATTGCCATCACGAAGAAAGAAACCTTCTACCTACATCTACAACTGAGCAACAGCAACCATATATACCCTCTACTATGGTCTGATATTGACAAACTTTCGTTCTGGCGGGCAGAATCCGATACCAACTTTAAAACCGGAAAGCTACTCGTAAAAAAGAGGCTAAAAACACATCAGAGGAAAAGATACGCGACACACTGATCCTCAACTAGAAACAAAACAAGTCGTGCATAACCTCTCAACACATCCTCTTACAGACCACGAAGAATTAGTACTAAGCAAAGATTTCAATTACATCGTAACACCAAAATTAATACCAGTTGAAGATATAATCTCAAATGTAAAGGTTGTCCTAGGTACCATGCCCGAAGAAAATGCTAAAAGGATAAGATATCACTCAAATCCTGAGAACACGCAGACCTCCTAAGTCAAACCTCAAATTTGAAGAATGGAAAGCACTCAAGAAAAACAAAAACATCACCCTATTACCAGCAGACAAGGGTAATGCCACAGTGGTACTAAATACCGAAGACTACATGACAAAAATGGAAGCCGTTCTACAAGACGACACCTACAAGTCAGTTACCAGGGACCCTACAACATATCTGGGAAAAACTACAAAGGCCAAGATAAGAGCTGCAAACTTAAGACCAGAGGCTGAAAGACTCATAATTCCAAGAGAGAAATCCAGCCAATGCCCAAAGTTGTATGGCCTACCAAAGATACACAAGCTCAATGTCCCCCTTAGACCCATTGTTACCGTGGTGGCCTCACCTACACAAAACTTAGAAAAACATCTATCAAAGATCATGCAACCAACCGTTGAAAGTGCTGATTCATACATTAAAATCTCCGAACACCCCACGAACACAATCAGAGACATGCAACTAAAGGAAAATGACATTCTGGCAAGTCTAGATGTTGTTTCACTTTTACCCAGTATTCCAGTGGTTGAAGCACTAGACAAAATAGCAATGAACGAGGATTTTCCAGCTCATGTTATAGAACTATCGGAACACTGTCTTTAAATAGAATTCACCACCGCATACAATTCACTTTGGAAGTAGAAGAAGAAAAAAGCCTCCCATTCCTTGATATGCTCATAACTCGGAAAAACAACGGTCAGCTTCAGTATTCAGTCTACCGGAGCCCACCCACAACAACAGATATTTAAACGCTGACTCACACCACCATCTATCCCAAATTCACTCGGTAGCCAACACTCTCGTATCGAGATCGAACCGACTCACCGAACCAAACACGAGACAGCAAGAAATTACACAACGCCACTAGAGCCCTAACACACCCTAACGATATCAAAAGAACGTGTTGGTCATATTTTGCATGGACATTTGGGCATGAGAAAGCTCTGTTCGAAATGGGTACCGCGTTTACTCACAGTAGACCAAAAACAAGAACGTATTGATGACTCTGTTTGGACCTGTTTAACCGCAATAAAAGAATTTTCTTCATGCAATAGGTGACAATGGATGAAACATGGATCCACCACTACACACCGGAATCAAATCGGCAGTCAGCTGATTGGACAGCAGTCGGTGAAAGCCGCCCGAAGCGACCAAAGATACAACAGTTGGCTGGGAAGGTTTTGCCTCTGTATTTTGGGAAGCGCAGGGAATAATTTTCATCGACTATGCTAAGAAAGGAAAAACCGTTAATAGCGAATTGCGTTTGAAAGCAGAAATCGCAAAGAAACGGCCCCAAATGAACAAGAAAAAGTGCTCTTTCATCAAGACAATGCACCGTGTCACAAGTTAATGATTACGACGGCAAGATTGCATGAATTGAAGTTCAAATTGCTTCCTCATGCACCGTATTCTCCAGATTTGGCCCCAGCGAGTATTATCTATTCGCAGACCTCAAAAAAATGCTCGCGGGAAAGAGATTTGGCTCCAATGAAGAAGTTATCGCCGAAACTTAGGCCTATTTTGAAGGCAAAGACAAATCCTTCTACAAGAAAGATGTAAAAATGTTAGAAAAGCGTAGGGTTGATTGTATCGCTCTTAAAGGAGACTATATAGATGAATAAAGTCGAATTTGGCAAAAAAAAATGTGTTTTAAGTAGCTAGACCAAAAACTTCTCAGCCTACGTGTTATGTTTTGTAAAACAGGTAATACAACTTTTAGTGCAGTAATATACAATTTGAATCTGTCACGCCAACTACATATACGACAATACATGTTTGGTTAAGTAATAACAATTAAATATCATATGACGCACACTTTAATTATTAATATACCTCATAGTTTTAATACCAACTTAATAATTAATGGAATAGGTCAAGATAGATTAAAAAAGATTTTTTGGTGAATAGTGTACTAGTTAATATTTTTCTGCAAATATCACTATACTTAAAATTGTATGTACAAATCTGCGCATACTTTACATTTAAGTACTATGAATCGTTCAATGTTCTCTTAAAATTGGTAGTAAATGGGTAAAATTTACACTGTTGTCAAACTTCTAAGATTTTAAAAGTTCCTTGGTTTACCAGTTCTAATATTAAAAAAAGTCTAACCTAACGATATGTCTGCTTCAGCTAATAGAGAGAAAAATACACAACCATGTTATAACAATATTTATTTCAATATTTAAATATTTTCTAAAGGACCCCACACACAAACATATGGAAACGTAGTTCCGGTCAAATTGGCTGAAAATACAGTATGTTGTAAGTCGGGTGATCCTGATGAAAAATCCCTGTGGGCAGAACTCGCGAAAATTAATAGGATCCGAGATATTGGGCTCTGAGGGCCCCATCTGAAGAGAGCGTACTGCAGGGTCTTCTGGAACTATCAGGCATGTTTTACACATACTCGCACGCAAGTACGCATGCATACATACGTATGTATATATATATATATATATATATATATATATATATATATATATATATAAATATATATTTATATATATATATATATATATATATATATATATATATATATATATACGAGGCTGGTTTGAAAAGTCCGTGCAAAAATAAAAACTACTTATGTGTTTGGGGTAAACCTTTTTTATTTTTCGACATAGTCTCCTTTTAGGCTTATACACTTTGTCCAACGATGTTCTAGTTTGTTGATCCCTTCCGAATAATAGGATTTGTCCAAGTCTGCAAAATATCCATTAGTGTCTGCAATCACCTCCTAGTTTGAATAAAATCTTTGTCCCGCCAGCCATTTCTTCAAATTGGGGAACAAATAGTAATCCGAGGGAGCCAAGTCTGGAGAATAGGGGGGATGTGAAATGAGTTGGAATCCTATTTCCATAAATTTTGCGACCACAACTGCTGAGGTGTGTGCTGGTGCGTTGTCGTGATGGAAAAGGACTTTCTTGTGGGCCAATCGCGGGCGTTTTTCTTGCAGCTCGGTTTTCAAACGGTCCAATAACTATGAATAATATTCACCTGTAATAGATTTACCCTTTTCTAGATAGTCGATGAGGATTATCCCTTGCGAATCCCAAAAGACAGTCGCCATAACCTTTCCGGCCGAAGAAACGGTCTTCGCCTTTTTTGATGCAGATTCCCCCTTGGTAACCCATTGTTTAGATTGTTGTTTGGTCTCAGGAGTATAGTAATGTATCCATGTTTCATCCACAGTGACGAAACGGCGCTTAAAGTCCTCCGGATTCTTCTGGAACAGCTGCAAACCATCCTTGCAACACTTCACACGATTCCGTTTTTGGTCAAGCGTGAGCAATCGCGGCACCCATCTTGCGGATAGCTTTCTCATGTCCAAATGTTTATGCAAAATATTATGTACCCGTTCAGTCGAGATGCCCACAGCACTAACAATCTCACGCACCTTAACTCTTCTGTCATTCATCACCATATCATGGATTTGATCAATGATTTCAGGAGTCATAACCTCCACAGGCCGTCCAGAACGTTCAGCGTCACTTGTGCCCATATGGCCAGTCCGAAAAAGTTTGAAACCACTTATAAACTGTTCTAATCGAAGGTGCAAAGTCACCATAATGTTTATCAAGCTTCTCTTTAGTCTCCTGAGGCGTTTTGCCTTTCATAAAGTAATGTTTAATCACCACACGAAATTCTTTTTCGTCCATTTCTTGAAAATCACTTGACTTCCTTGATTCACACGAATGCCAAACACAAAGAAATAGACCGATATGGCTGGAACTTGGTGTGCGTTCATTCAAGAGATGCTACTAACTAAATATGACCTCGATACGCGCCGGTGGTGCCATCTCTCGGACTTTGCACGGACTTTTCAAACCAGCCTCGTATATATATATATATATATATATATATATATATATATATATATATATATATATATATATATATATATATATATACATATATATATATATATATATACATATATATATATATATATATATATATATATATATATATATATAGATATATATATATATATATATATATATATATATATATATATATATATATATATATATATATATATATATATATATATACATATATATATATATATATATATATATATATATATATATATATATATATATATATATATATATAATAATGGTTCTTAAAAAAAAGTCGTGTTAAGCCGTGAATAATTGTTTCTGGAAGTCCAAGGAACGATTTAAATCGAGTCTAATGAGTGTCACTTCCAAAAAAAATCTCTCTTTTTTGAACCGCTAATATATCTACAATTTATGGAAATGCTCATATATCCCCACTATACCAAACACTTTATTTTTACACTCGACGCGCATTTAGCTAACCATGTTAGCTTCATCAGGAGGGATGATTGACAATCATTTAAAATAAAAGATATACAATTGACAATCGCTCCTGATGAAGCGAAAATGGTCAGCGAAACACGCGTATAAAGAAATTTAAAGTATCCCAGGATTAAGCCGCGGTTACTTACATGTGAATAAGACTAGGTTAGATTTGTATGCATGCGTGAATGCATGCGTGTGTGTATGTAAAATATGTATAACAGTGCCAAAAGACCCTGCAGTACGCTCTCTTTAGACAGGGTCTTCAGAGACCCTGGATTTTGTTGTTCCTATGTATACTGAGACACAGCTGCAGGGAATGAAAGAAGTTCCCCTGATTCCGTAGCAGACGTTTAAGAGTTGTCCTTGCTCGTTTAAACAAGGTTTAGCGATGCGGTCCTTACGGTTTTTAAGTACAATAAATATTATTTCCTGTTCACCGTTATGCAGGTGTCTTTGTCTTCTGGAACGTCAGGCTGGCTGTATTTCTGGCTGTGTATCTCCAAACTCCAATAAAGCGATCTCTAGATGATTCAATGCTTGTAGAAGAAATCTACGCTGTCTTCTGTCTTGGGTGGTGATTCGAGTTTTTATTTAGATATCAGACCCTGTAAGTAGCTTTTTATACACCTATCACCTAGTTTTCCGTGTTTCGATCTTTCCACATGGACGTCTGGAAAGCCGAGTTTGTATCCTATTATGTCCTCATTATAAAGTGAATTATCTACTTTGTTAAGTGTATTTGATACAGGAAGACCTGTAGCTCTAACTTCTTATGGCTCCATATCACATAGATCATATCGAAACCAACACGAAAGTTTCTTACACTGTTTCTATTGTTCCGTGCAAGAACTTGATTAACAGGAGCCATAGTAAACAGAAAAACTACTTCGAAGCTGACCAGTATAATTCTTGGTCCAAGTTTTAGATCTCCAATTCTCTCACATATGACCGCTTATGAAAGCCTTCGTTGTATATCTTTTTCCCTTTTAAATTCCCTAAAATACATTTCTCCCTTTATTTAGTAATTTGTACTGTTATTTGAAAAATAAAAGGCTTTGTAGGTATTTGTATTAGTATTAATAATTAACTAAGTCATGCAAATTGTATACCAAAAATAGTCATATATTCCTAGCTACAGAAAGCATAAATCCACTCCTAAAAATAAGTCTGAAGCGGAAATTGTGTGGGAAAAAAGGCTCGTCCCTTTTTTGAATGGTATAATCAGTTTTTTGTTAAAGTAAAAAAGAAGACGTGTCAGCAGAACAAACAATTAATTATTCCGCTTCATGCTTTACTTTTATTCTCCTTATTTGTTTTATTTTAAAAAGAGGAATAAAAGCTCAAGATTGTTTCATAAGTTTAAGAGCATAAATTAAAAAAAAAAATTCACCAGTCTGGACCTTCCGATTGTCAAAAACAAATACAGTTGATATGGATACTAGTTTGACAGTTAGAAAATACATACACAAAAATTAATGGTCAAGATTATATCTTGCCACTTACAATGAATTTTCGCAGAAGGTTAGCCCATGATAAAGAACCACTTCTTTAAGAGACTGTCCGCTAAAGAAATTTACGATGATATGCTAAATACGTCTGTCAAATAAGAACGTGTGGGCGATAATTTTGGTAGATGCGATTCTAGCGATTCAGCAAAAAATCGGTAGAGGGAACCAACACCTGTTTGCACGTAGGTTCGAGGTAGCCTTTTTTTGTATCCATCCAAAAGGGCCTAAAATGACATATTCCGCGGCCGGTAAATATAATAAAAAGTCAGTACTGTTTGTGAAGAAGTGGGTAAATCATTTTAAGAAGATGAAAAATGTCGACGATTTGCCAAAACGTGACTCGGTAAGCAAAGTCATTCCGAAAGTCGAAAAACGAATCGTGTCCTTGTTTTCATGGAATTTGAAATTGACTCTGCGTCAAGGAGCGGCAAAATTAAGAAAATCGGGTTTGAATGTGTCCCATGAGATCATTCGACAACATCTGGCTCATGATGTTGCAACATTTATTTTTACTTAGATTTTTCATGTTACGACTGTTTTTCTTTTCCATAACTTATTTTTTATTACATTTTTATATTTGATTAGGCAGTGATTTCAATTTTTGAGCAGTGTAACTTAAAACAGTGATTTAAATTTTTGAACAGTGTAACTTAACCGTGTATAACGTGTTGTTGACCTAACTTATTTAGTTTGCATTGATTTTGCATTCAGGAAGTGAGCCATTTTAAAGACGTCACTTTGAAGAAGGGGCAAAAGATATATAAACGGCTATATGGAATTTTTAAGGGCTTTTTCCTCGGCCATGCCGTAATGGCTTTTTCTTCCAACACGCCGTAGTGGCTTTATTTTTCTCCGTGATGCCGTAGTGCAGTAACGGCTTTTTTTTTATCACCAATAGGGTGTTGTTTATGGATCTCAAGTATGATGCCTTTTTCCAATCTTAAAATATTCTGCTCATCCTAAGGCATTTTGGGTCAAAAAATGAGACTAGGAGAGTGGTGGCTGAGACAATATTTTGATGAGAATCTCACCAGGAGAGGCCAAGCAACTTATGGAAAACCCACGAGGAGAAGCCAATCAGTAAGTCAGTAGTACGCCAGATTAAATATCTCACTTCCTGTCTACAATGTGTGTTTCCAAGAACTATGTAACATGTGTATTACGCTAAATCGATTTTTCAAACTTTTATATCGTGTGTTTTAAAGCCTTTTATTAAAAACTTAACAATCCTAATTTAAAGACTCTATGCAATAGTATACACTCTCTTAGTATAAGAGGTTATTTATTAAGTAGATGTAATTTTAAGAGTGTAATAAGAGGAAGAATTTTTATTTTGTCAATATACCCTTCTTTACTTAAATGCGTAGTGTCTCACTAAACTCCTGCTCTTTCTTTCAGGACGCAACGGTTGTACGTAAATTAATTTTATTTCAACAACTAAATAACTCTTCAGTATTTTTTCATTTTTTTAGCTGAGCTTAGATTCTTTTTATTCTAAAATGAATGGTGCCCAAACAGTACAACCAAGTTTTAAACAACTCTAGTGAATATTTTCAAAAGGCGTACAAAAATTACCTAGATCTCCATGTACTCTACCAGTAAAAAAAAAACGAGCTAGTTGATATCTTAATTCTGTCCTCTATTAGTATTAATATTCACTCAATCCATTCTCAAAATTAAGATATCCATAAGGGGTAAATAACGACTTCTATATATATATATATATATATATATATATAATATATATATATATATATATATAGATATATATATATATATATATATATATATAT
>CM032452.1:64192242-64361911 GCA_019049505.1 Pachyrhynchus sulphureomaculatus | reverse complement strand
GATTTAGTGAAAGGAGTTATTATGTCTTCGACTTTTGTTCTTTGTCTTATCTCTGTATTTGTGATGTGATCTCTAGAGTTATTCTATCATCATCCGTTAAATGGCTCTTTGTGTTACTCTAAGTTGATGTGCTTGATTGGTTTGTTAGAGTTGTTTCTATTCCATACGTCATCACCGAAAGTATACAGGTATTAAACACTTTCCTCTTTAAATTGATTGGAATACTGCTGTTTTTAATTACATGTTTCAATTTCCCCGTCGATGCCCATGTTAGCCGGATACATCTGTTGATCTGGGTGGTTTGATTCTCTTTACTTAGTTTAATGGTTCCTCTATTTTTTCTACAACCTGACCAGCTATACGCACTCCTCTATCATCTGACGTCATGACTTTAGTTTCTCCCAGGTTCATGGACAGACCAATTTTTGCTGATTCCCTTTGAAGTTCTTAAAGCATAACTTCCAAATCATTTATGCCTAGGCTGATCAGTACGATGTCCGCAAAACGAAGATGATTCAGATATCAATTCTTATGCCTTTCTCGTCCCAATTCAGGTTTTTTAATACCTCTTCTTCTTGAAGCCTGTAACTATTATTGTCTCATTATTATTTAACTTTTCGGGCAGGTGCAATATGGCATAAACAAGTAGCGTTCTCTACAAGTTTTATATCCAGTTTTATAGCTGCAACCTTTACCGATTTTTACTTTAAATTTTAGTCAAAAAATCAATATGTAACAGAGACCGATATTTTATTTAAAAGTCAAAAGAGTTCGTTGCAGAAATTATTACGGAGAACCAGGGATAGTAATTAAATTTTAAGCCAAATTTGCCACAGATGCTAGAGCAACATTCAAAATGATAATGACATAAGTATATACAACTGTATTTTTATTAAGCCATAATGTATAAACCTAGTCTATGAAGAAATATAACTTCCTAAAGAATTGTTAATTTTGAAAATATGATGAAGGAATTATATATATATATATATATATATATATATATATATATATATATATATATATATATATATATATATATATATATATATATATATACCTGGTGTTATGGAATTGACTGCATATATTGGAACTGGCATCTCCTTATAAGAAGACCGATTGCAGAAAATTTATCTTAAATGGCGGTTCTCAATAACAAAGGAAAAAAATCGATCCTAAAGAGATAATGGCACTAGTGAACCATATAACTCCACCATATCGCCGGTATTGTTCGTTGGTAGTATACTCGGAGTTACATCTCGACTATCAAAGCACAAAAAATTTCGGTAAAACTCCAGTAATTAATTCATCCAATTTGTGCTATATTAGCGCCTTAGACAACACTCGTTTCAAAACAAGTTATTATTAACAGTTCCATGACGACATCATTTCGGTGGCCAGAAATAATTCAAAGAATTGATGGAAACTTATCGCAATATATCATTGAAAACAATAGAAACAGTACCGAACAATAACAGGAAAACAAGAATGACCCTCGAAAAAAAAAAGATATAGTCAAAACAAAGATTTCCAAGGTAACATAATTTTTTAAGACAAAATTCAATATATAAATATGTACAGGGTGATCATTTTTAGGTACCGGCCCAGATTTATGGAAAATTGTTGAATATATTTTTTTTTTAATGTGGAATGGTATAATGCATGTCAAGGAGTTGTATTTGATATTTGGTAGTGAAAATGACGCTGGGTGCCACTACGCCAAAAAACTTTTTTTTCCATTAACATACATTTTATAAAACGGCATTGAAAAGCCCTAATTTTTTTCAACATTTTTTCCTCAAACGTTTTTTTCTAATTTGTTTTATAAAAAAGTTATGTAGCAGAAACCTCAAATATTGGCGTTTGGCGATTTTCAAATAATTTATCTAGTAGGCGGTTGTCATACTTTAATCTGACAGTAATTATAATAATATTAATTACTATGCTGTTGAGATTTTTCCATTAATAAAATATCATTGAACAATAAAAAGCGAGAATATATTATGTTTATTAAAATCATAAAAAAATTAAATAAACTATAACATTATATAACTTATTACATATCTATAAAATTAAATGTTTGAAGCTTAAAAATAATAAAAAAAAGAACAAAAGAAATTTTCTATATGTCTTCCTTCTTCTAATATGCATTTTTTCCATTCTTTTCAATAACGCTTGCTGAGTGGCTGTAAATAATTTATCTATATATACTATTGCACGCATCTGATATTTTTGCCTTTAACTTCTCAATATCATTTGTCGCAGTTTTGTATACAATATCTTTAAGAGTCCCCACAAGAAAAAATCTAACGGCGTGAGGTCTGGTGACTTAAGCGCCCATTGAATAACTGGGCTGCAAACCGTTCATTCAAATACTCTCTAATGGTAGCAGTTGTATGAGGTGGTGCTCCATCGTGTTGTACCACATATGCCTTCTTAAAATAAGGGGAATATTTTCTAATAAACCTGGTAGAATATTAACCAAGAAATTAAGGTATCTATTTCCAGTTAGTGTTCCCTCAAAAAAGTATGGTCCAACCAAATGTCTCCCAACCCAGTAATGATAATTTTTTTTCTGTTAGGTTTAATGTTTCTGCCAAAATCACTTTCATCTCTTCATAATATATGATTCAGAAAACAACCTTCTTCGTCATATTTAATCATCATTTCTGTTGTCGTTTCGAATCAAATTGTGTTAATAACTGAAGATTATGCATTAGTTTTAAGAGATTTCTGAGTAGCCCCATAAGATATATTCAATTGCCTGCTTGCTTGTCTGATTGAATTATATGAACGATTTTGAAAATATTGCATAATTTCGGCTATTTTTTTTATCTGTTAAAACAGTTTTTCGTTTAGAAATACCTACTTGCCCAGAAAATGCATCCATATTTCTCTTCAAATTTCTTTCTAATCTACAAAACATTATGTGATCCGGGATATACCTGTCGGAGTAACGTTCTCAATACAGGCTAACGGCTTCCCGAGAATTACTTCTAGCTTCTCCATAAATAAGAATCATATTTACTTTTACAGCGTAGGAAACCACTTCAACCAGAAGCTATTAACACACTGTTTGCTTAGTTTAACTCTATTGAATTGAATAGGTGTGCAAACAAGATCTGTTAGATTAAAGTATAATAGCCGCCTACTAGATAAATTGCTTGAAAACCGCCAAACGTGGCATATGATCCATAGTAACCGCGAGGACCAAAAAATAATATTTTAGAGGATTTTTGCTGCATAACTTTTTTGTAAAATAAATTATAAAAAAAGGAAAAAATGATGACAAAAATTAGAACTTCTCAATGCCGTTTTACAAAAGGTATGTCGATAGAAAAAAAGTTGTTTAGCGTCGCGGCGCCCAGCGTCGTTTTCACTACCAAATGTCAGTTGCGTCAGTATACTCCTTGACATGCACTATACCATTCTACATTTAAAAAAAAATAACTATCCAACAATTTACCATAAATCGGGGTCGGATGTCTAAAAATGATCCCACTATATCTATTATTTTGATTCATTGAATAATAACATATCAGTATTTTATTTTAAGACAACTGTTGTACCAATCAACGATCATTGAGAAGTAATCCAGATAGTGGTATTTTCGTTTTAGTAATGTTATATTAAAAAGAGAATAATGATATATTCCTATTTAAAGTCTGAATACTCCACTGGATAAGCAATTTCTCTTAACTAGTTATGGAAGGTTATGCAACACAAGAACAACACATTACAGAGCAACTAATTCTCTTTCGTAAATAAATTTAATTTTACCCAGATATAAAAATGAGAAATTCTAAATAAATTATTATTTATTTTGCTCGGAATTTTTTGTTTTATTACCAATTGATGACCAAAAACGCCACTCTTTATCATAGTTAACATTTATAACCCCAACAGTTTCCTGTTGGTTAAAATCAGTTAATATATGGTGGCGTCTAAAACAAAAAAATATTCTCAAAAATATTTTAAATAATTTAAATTTACTCTCTTCGGCGAAAGAGCTGCCGTACGCCGTAAAAGTAAGTATACACTACATCAATGATCATTACAGTATTTAGAAGAAGCTCAAGTCTCCAACTCCTGTCCCATGTCATAAGGATTTAAAGTTCAAGGTCGCCAATTAAGCAGACTAAGTTTAAAATTGGTACCCAAACCAAGGAATTTTGTGATACGCCGACGTGGATAGTTCAAGCTGTAGGCTATCCATTAATTCTTACTCTTATCATCTCTGAGGAAAGTAAAGAGTTACTAATATAACCAATTAAACAGATAGTCAACCATCCGACATACTAAACACGGTATTCTGTCTTGTACATCAAGAGCAACCACTTGAGACTCTTCATATTGTCTCATTTCGTTATTCCAAATATGTGTGATATATTTTAATAGATCTCTGTTGATTTTTACTTACAAAAGCTATACTGGTAATTGTTATCTAGATATATTAGATTTTTAGTTTTAAAAAGGAGAAAGAGTATGCAAAATAGTATAGAGCTTTGTTATATACCGGCGTTTATAGTGAAAGTGAAAGAAATTCATTAACTATTTAACAGAAACTATATTAACAAAATTTTGAGACATAGTATAAGAGCGAAGCTTCGTAGCCAGTCCACCATGCCAAACACGATTGAATGTTTGGTATTTATCAACCGCTCGATACTTCAATAGCGTACTCAATTAAGTTGTTCTAAAGATGGTTGACGTGAGTGTGAGATTTCCTGTTGCTCTTGGTTGGCGATAAGCGTATTGCTAACAACGTTAAATCGTCCAAGCAAGTTGAAAAACTCTCCAAAACCTGGTATTAATTCACTGACATTTTTTTTTTTGTGTCAATTCAAGAGGCTTTTTTATTGTCTAGTCTACCTAAAAACAACAAACAATAGTTTTTCCTGCACTTGGAAAATGGAAACCTTTGAGATTTTTTTTCTGCATTACGACAGCAAATATAAATTTATTGGAAGGTAATATTACAATTTTGAGGAACATTTTTAAAAGAATATTGTTTTTCCGGAAGTCAAAACCACTATCGTATATTTAATTTAAAAGAAAATATTATCCTAAATTTTTAGAAGTTTTAGCAAAAGCACAATAATGTCCCTATAATATATCTAGCTGCCTAGCAGCAAAACTAGATTTCTATCAACCTATGAAACAGACAGGCTTCAGAAACGGATTTAGAACGATCGATCACCTCTATACAATACGTACTGTAATAGAGAAATGTACAGAATGTCAGGTACCAATACATTTGACCTTCTTTTTATAAGGCATTTGATTCTGTTAAAAACTGGTGCGTTCTAAAATCCCTAGCGATCGCAAGAATAGATTTCAGATATATAAAAATAATAGAGAACATCTATAAGGAAGCATCTATATATATTAAAATTGACGAAACAACAGTCACTAACAACATACCATTAAAAAGTGTAGTGCGACAAGGAGATACTATGTCACCTAAATTATTTACGCTGGCCCTTGAAGACGTCTTTAAGGAGTTAAATTGGGATGAGAAGGGTACCAACATGGACGGCACTAGACTGAGTCACCTTAGGGTTGCAGACGACATAGTCGTGATAACTAGTAACACCAGTGAGCTATAGGAAATGTTAAAGCAGCTGAATGTGGTCACTGCAAGTGTATGTCTTAAAATGAATTTAAATTAATGAGCCCTGAAGATACCAACATACAGATAGGAAATAACTCCATAGAACACGTCGCGCCGCGTATATCTACTTAGGCCACACTATTAAGATTGGAAAGGAGAATCAGCATGCAGAAATTATCAGGCTTGCATGAGCAGTTTTGGGAAACTAGGATACATCTTAAAAAGTACTACAATACCCATAAACCTAAAAACTAACATCTACAATACCTGTGTCCTACGTGTCAGCACATATGGACTGGAAACGATGTGCCTCAATGAACACACACACATTTGCTAACAAGCTTGTAACTTCACAGAGAGGTATGGAGAGAAGTATGCTTGGTATCTCTCTTAGAGATAGAATTCATAACGGGCAGATAAGGAGATGACCCAAAGTCAATGACATAGCTCTGGAGGCAGCAACGACGAAATGGCGATGGGCGGGTCATGTGGCATTATTAATTCGGAGATAAATGGGTATATAAGGTCACAGTACGAAGACCCAGAGATGGATCGATGATATAAGAATAGTAGCGGGCAAGCAGTGGTTAAAAGTGGCAAAGCAAAGCAAAAGCATGGAAGATATTAGAAGAGACCTGCCTCCAGGAGTGAACAAACTTGGGATGAGAAGAAGAAGAAGAATATATCTAAAAGTTAAAAAAGCTGACTAGAACATGGTAAAGTTATGGAAGCATGGAAGATATTAGAAGAGACCTACCTCCAGGGGTGAACAAACTTTGGCTGAGAAGAAGAAGAAGAACAGTTAATAAAACTGACTAGAACATGGTAAAGTTATTAAGCCAATTTGATCAATATTGTATAAGTAATTCATTTATTTATGTTGATAAATATGCTAGCACACTTTATTTCCTATAAAAATAAGAAACTTTGAGACAATCCTAAACCCTGAAAGCAAAAATTAAAACAAATTCAACAAACATGAAAACACGAGAGAACATATTAGGCTAAAGTTTATGGGTTTTTAATTATCTAGAGATCCCTCATCAGAAACGTAGTTAATTATATTTTACATATATATTCTTTTGGGTTCTTATTTGAATTTTCCAATTCGTATAATCCTGTTTTGTATTTTAATAAAAGTTTAAATTGTTACTCTGGTCACCGTCTGTTTGCCATGAATATGTAATAATAAAATTTTCAATTTTTTACGTTGAGTAAATGCAAATGAAAAAATCTTTTTATGAAATTCGGGTTATAAACTAACCACCTTCTTAACTCTTTCATTATTGATTTTTAGAAAAGAACTTTAATACGAAGGTTTTTTTTTAAAGTTATCTACACTGGTAAGCAAATAAATCGACTCAAATGATTTCGCTTCATTTAACACCGATCCTAGAATTTAATTTTCAAACCGTGGTATTATTTTTGGTATCATTAGAATGCTGATTTTCTACTCTTTCCAATAATACTAAAAACATAAGGATTTCCGGAAAGTTTTACTGATTAAAACAGTTTTACTCAATAGAACTTTTCTACTCTTCATCCCTATAAAAACATGCAACTGAATTTTCCTATCATTTCTTTATCGGAATTTGAACCGTTAATATACTGCTGCTTCTATCTTGTCTAGGTCTCCATTCGATTATTCTTCTTGTCCATCTATTATCTCGAGTTCTTGCTATGTGTCCAGCCTATCTCCACTTAATCCACCGCTCCAACTCTTTGAGTGATGTTTATATTTGTCACTCTATCTCGTCTCGTAATTCCAAGCATAGACCTTCCCATAGATGTTTGTGTCACTCTAATCTTGTTCACTGTTTTCTTCGTTAAAATCAGCATCTCTGCCCCTTATGTGATAACGGGAATTACGCATTGCTCGAACACCCGTCTTCTTAAACATATCGGTATGTTTTTGTTTTTAATTATATACCGTAGCTCTCCATAGGCGATCCATCCAAGACCAATTCGTCGCTGAATTTCGCACGTCTGATTATTTCACCCTATTCTGATTTCATGACCAAGGTATTTATTTATATTTATAAACTTGCTCTAGGGCCTTTCCGCCCAAGACTAGATTTGACTTTTGTTTTTCGAAAATTTATTTTCAGCCCCGCTTTATTTGCCGCTAATTGAAGTTAATTTAGTTTTTTTGTTGTATCCCCGATATCATCTGATATGATTACAATATCGTCGTATAGGTGATGTAGGTGTTCTCCGTCAATATTTATTCCCGTTTGTTCCTAGTCCAAGGTTTTGAAGATGTACTCTAATGTTGCAGAAAATAATTTCGGTGACATAGTATCGCCATATCTGCTACATCTGCTCACTAATTACGTCATCGAAAAATGGATACCACCCCGGAAGAAACGGCATAGGTCACTGCTCTATTGCAAGGAGGGCATAGCCAACGTGTAGTCGCTGCGCAACTGCACCTGAGCCAGTCAGCTGTCTCCAGAGCCTATTACCAAGAGACTTACGCCTTTACATGGAGACCAGGTTCAGGAAAAAGAAGGTGTACCTCGGAGCGAGACGACCTCTTCGTTGTCATCACAAACTCTAAGAAATCGTCACTTGACCGGCGTTGAGGTCCGACAGGAGCTCGAACAAGTTCGTGGTCGGGACAGTCAGAAGAAGACTTAAAGAAGCTGAGCTAACTCTGAAGAGACAAGCTAACCGACCCAAATTGACAAGCGCGACTCAGATTTGCCCGAGAACATGTCGACTGGAGCTTAGAACAATGGCGCTCCGTTTTATTCTCCGACGAGTCCCGAATGTGCCTACATGGCAATGATGGAAGAAGACGAGGTTATAGGAGGCCTGGGGAGCGCTATGCGTAGTGCAGCACTACTGAAACGGTCGCCTACGGAGGAGGTTCTGTCATGCTGTGGGGAGGCATCTCACTGGATGCAAAGACCGATTTGGTTTTCGTGACTGATGAGACTCGTAGCGATGGATTAACTATGCACTGGTACATCGAAGAGATCCTGTAGAAACGCGCCGTTCATTACGCTGGGTTTGTTGGCGATAGCTTCGTGCTAATGCACGACAATGCTAGGCCACATGCTGCTGCATCGGTACAGCAATACCTGGCGGAAGTAGGAATACCCACATTAGACTGGCGTGTTAGTGGAGGCAAATGCCGTAAAATTTTCATGGTTTGGATATAGTTCGGAAATCGATTTAACAACTTTCAAACAGTGCCAACATAATGCAAAAGAGTTTTCTCAGAGTAATTTTGACCGCAAGGCCACTTTTCTTCTATTTCAGTGCATTTTTTTCACATTTTAATGCTTTCGACTAACTATTTCTTAAATATCTCAGCTTCTGTTTGTTGTTATGCAAAACAGAAAAAAAAAATGATTTTACTCGTCATAAATTTGCCTAAAAAATTGCGTAGATTGCTTAAAAAATATTAAATACATAACCTAATAAAATTATTTACTACGGCAAATTGAAAAATGGTTTTTATGGGTAACTTCCGTCAAATTATAGGAAAATATTACCAAAAAAATGTGCCAAATTTTATTAAAAAACATTAAGGAGATTGGTCAAAATTCGCATTTTAGCCCAAATCTTATTATGGATTTTTTTCTTGTGGGCAAAAGCTCGTAAGAAGTTTTTTTTAAATATGCGAAATTTTTATGTAAGAAGGAAATAGAAAGACTATACCAAAGAGCTATCTTATTTTTAATTTTTTTTGTTAACGAAAAATTTTTTTTCGCTTTTGCTCTAGAAAAGTTGTGGTTTATTTGCTTTATTTTCAATATTTTATCCTAAATAGAACATAAAAAAGTGATTTTAAAACAAATACTACCTATTTTATAATAAAATTATGATTTAGATAACAGAAAAAGAAAAAATACAACAAATCAAAAATGGATTAAAATAATGCATGTAAAGCAACATATTAATAATAAAATCTTATTAACAAAAAATATAATTATAAATGATAAAACTGTAATATTCTAAAAAGTATAATGAGTTAAAGAATACATGCAACACAGACATACATAAAATAAACAGAGAGATATGCTAACATATCTCTGAGAATAAATGCTCTCCACGAACTACAGTACACTACGATAAAACTAACTACGATGAAATGTTTGATGCTTACGATGCACGTGCCATCTGTATAGGGTAGGGGTTCCCAAGATTGTGCACTTAATATCTGATTGGTTATAAATCAAGATAAACACAAATTGTCATAATCATCTTTATTAAATTTAATGAACACGTTATTAAGGTTAATTAATGTTATACTTAATCGAAGCTTTGGTAATAATTTTTAGAGTTATGAAAGAAAAAATAAGAAATGGGAAATACGCAGGCTTAGAGCCCCGTACGGTAACATTGCGCACTAAGGTTGCTATATTACGCATAGATATTAAAGGCTTTTGAAGCCACAATAATATAATATTAAATTATTTTGACGACATTTTAACAAACATCATATTTGAAAGATGTAATATCAATGAAAACGGTACAATCTTCATGCCACTATTCGCCACATACAGAACAACATATCCAATCTTCACTAATTGGTTCTTTGTATGGTTCATTGCAACCAACACATGACGAATTCTTTTTATTTCTAGGATGTTTTGCAGGTTTTTTGTTGCATGTTCTTCGCAGACTTCTTGTATTCCTTCTTCACTTTTTTTTTGGTGTATTTTCTCTTCATTCTCTTTTTCAAGTTGTAGTTTATAGGAGGAACTGCTTAGTATTTCCGATTTCTGGTGTTTTACTGCTTGTCTTATGTCTGATTTAGGTAATGGAGAAATATCTGTTATTTTTAAAATGTTTGCACCTTGTTGTTTATAGCTACAGGATGGAACAGTTGCAGGAGCTTGAAAAGTTTCGTCATTACTGGCTTTTGGAGGTGATACACGCTGCATTTCTTGAAGAACATTGATTCCAGATTCAGTTTCTTTTAGCACAGAAGCATCTTCAAGGAGTTCCTCGGTTTCTGTCTCACTAGTTTTACAACTTTTCATACCTGGAGATTCGTCTGTTTTCTGACTATTTTGATCATTTTGTACTGTAAGTATTTTCTCTTGAGCCTCCTCTGCATTAGACAAGAACATCACCATTCGTTTCTCTTTCAGTGACAGAGCTAGGCAGGAAATCTGCTTCTGTAAAGATGTCTGGATTATATGGATATATCCCAGAGACTTTGAGACATTCAACAGCGCAGACAACTGTCGTTTTGTTAAATGCTGGGGTAAACAAATAAATCATTTGAAATGTAGTTATAGCTCTGCCAGGATGGTTTCTCATCCACTTCTCGCATTCACTCGAAAAATATATTTTTAACGCACTGTGAAAACCTTTGTCCAAGGGCTGCATTTTGTTGCTGCTGTAAAGTGGCAAGGTCAGTGTTATTATGTTGTTCTCCCGATAAAAATCAACAGCTTTAATTGTGCAATACGACACATGATTATCGAGCATCAGTAAAATTGGATTTTCTTTCGTTGGTTTCGTATGATTTCTGAAATGTACTAACCAGTTCAAAAACAGTTCATCATTAAGGAAACTTGAGTCGGATACCATACCAATCGATGCTGGTGGAGCACAATCAAGCAATTGTGCTTTCTTCCTTTTTCGACCGAATATAAATGCTGGTGTGATGAAATGACCAGTAGCACTCATTGCATTAATGACTGTAACGTTAGTGCCCCGTTCAGCACTAGATATTTTATTAAGGGAGCCCTTGGAGGATTGTTGGGTACAGTAGACAACCCTGTTTCGTACATGTTGTAAATGGATGTGGGAGAAAAACTTGTACTTATCCATTAGCCCTGCAAAGTTTTTGTAGAATCTGTCACACTGGGGCTTGTTAAACCTCATTGCTCTGGCAATGCTTGTAGGGGTTGGACGTCTCAGTGAAAGATCTGGATCTCTGTTGAGGAAACCACGGAGCCAATGTTTACCTGACATCTTCTTTTCATTGTTGAAACGGTGAGGGATTTTATTTCTTTCAGCGAACCCCTAAGCCACAGTTCTTAAGTCTTTAGTAGTCATCCCTTGAAACACGCTCTCCAGTTGTATTAAATATTTAAAAAGTTCTTTTTCTATATTTGGGGAGAAAGGTGTATCATATCTTTCCAGTTTTGTTGCAGCTTCTGTTCTTTTTAAACGATATCTTTCTTTCATGTCGTATGATGACGCCACCATCCACTTACTTTCACCAGTTTTTATTCGTCTACTTGCTTCATCTAAAATATTTTGAGGACACAGAGAACGCTCTGTAGTCCTTGTTCTTCGGTTCGGCATACTATAATGAAAAAATGTTTACTATTGTGATGCCACTATTATAATTAACCTGAAAAAATGCTAAGTATAATTACATAGAAGGTAAGACTGCGCGTGCAATTTTACCCGCCCTAGCTCCACTCAGTGTTACCACTCCGCTCTCTATCTACTAACGTATCCTATAACGCCATCTATTGAAAATCAATGTCCCTAATGCCGGCCGGGCGACATGTGGGTGTAATGAAGTCGGCCAAAACCATCGTCAGATTATTGAAGTTACATCATTATCTTGAATTACCATAGTTTCAAAATGTCAAAAAATAACATCAAAAGTGATATTAATCAACAAACTTACCTAGCGCTTCCGTTTTGCGGGTGTTTTTAATTTCTTCTTACAGTAAATTCCCTTACATTAGTGCACCAAAACACAACTGAAGTTAGCCGTGTCATTAGCATTCCGATTTACGAGGCTTGTGCAGTCTTATCTCTCCTGCGCAGTCTTAGGGACCCCTACCCTACTTAAGAGGTTGTTAGCATTGCAACTTATTTTGAAGCGTAGCGTACCTTATATTATGTTTAGGTATAATTAGATAATGCCTTTAAATCTAAATATTCTTTTTTTTTAATATTATTGTTTTATTTTTAAACTGCTATATCATATTATTACTACTATTCTTTCAGCATCAAAATAGTTTCTGTTACACAAGTCTGCAAAAAAAAAAAAATTGAGAGCTGTTTTGGTTTTTTTTGCATAATTCTTATGTTTTTGGGTGTACTGAATCCGAAAATGACTTTCATTTTGTCATAGTTTTCTGACAATGTAGGTATCTATGTTAAACAAGTTATCATCTTAAATAAAAGCTAAAAGACTAAAAATATTTTTTTTAATTTATAATTGCGTAACAAACTTATTTTTTTATCTAAAATACATTCATTAGTAAGCACTAAACACATTTCTTTTTCCCAGTGAGACTCCTTTTGGTACATTTTCGCTTGTAGGAAGCATCTGGAAGGTCTCTCTGAAGCGTCCAACAGTAGTCTGCCATCATTGAGACGCTCACTCAGATCTCCTAAATTTTCTGGAAAGTAGTCGAGGTGGGAATGAAGAAAATGTACTTTTAAACTCATTAGGCAACCTAAAGCTTGAAATGCTTTTAACATTCTTTTGACGATTTGTTTCTAGTTAGGGTCTTTGTTATTGCCTAAAAATTTCTCTATGACTTCTTTAAAGGCAATCCACCCTTCTCTTTGAGGATCCGTCATGGTTGTGATGAATTGTGGATCAGCCATAAGCCGTCTAATATCTGGTCCAACGAAAACACCTTCCTTCAACTTTGCCTCCGAGAGGCCTGGAAACTTTGATATTAAGTATTTGAAGCAATTTCCATCTCTTGGAAGTGACTTTACAAATTGCTTCATCAATCCCAGCTTTATGTGAAGCAGTGGTAGAAGAACTTTATGAGGAGGCACCAAAGTTTCATGCAGGACGTTCTTTTCGTCAACTTTAAGCTCCCTCGGAGGCTAACACTTTTTGGTCCAGTGATTTGCTCGGTCTCTACTAACCCATAGACACAAAAAGCAAGGGAATTTGGTAAACCCAGATTGTTGTCCGAGCAACATGCCCAAGATTTTTAAATCACCGCACACTTGCCAACCGTGGTCTTTATATTTTAATTTGCAAAGAACCAATTCCAAGTTCTTGTAGGTTTCCTTGAGGTGTACGGAATGACCGACAGGAATGGAAGCATAGAAACCGCCATTGTGAAGCAGAACTGCTTTAAGGCTTCTTTTTGAAGAATCTATGAAAATACGCCACTGTGCTGGGTAGTATAAGATCTTAAATGTATCCATCAAACCTTCAATATTGGTACAATAAACCAACTCGTCCTCTTGGGCAAAGTAGGAAGTGAACTGCTTCTCACGATATCTAAACCAGGAGGAAGACACTCCCGGCAAAAGTAAGTTCCTGCTTTTGAGCCTTGATCCAAGCAACTCAGCAGCATTTTTGGGAAGATTCAAGTCTCTTACCAAATCATTTAGCTCGCCCTGGGAAAACAATTTCGGACTGCTGTCATCTTCAAATTGACTTGTCATCGGGTTCAGGTACAGCACCATATTCGTCAGAACTTGGAATCTCTTCCAAGGTAGCAGGGGCCTTGGGCACTGGTATTTCGGTCCCATGAGGGATGGGACGAATAGCTGATTGCAGATTGGGGTATGAAATGGACTGCTTCCATTTTGAATTATACCCTTTCACATTACACGAACAAAAGTAACAATCATCACTATGGTTCTTTTACTCGCGCCATACCATAGGAATCGCATATCGGAAAGCTTTTTTCTTGCCCTTAAACCAATTTCGAAGGTCTTCAACATATCGTTTGCAAACTTTATGAGGTGCCCAAACTTTATCCTGATCTCCAAGTTTTAAGCCAAAATACGTGAAGTATACTTTTTTTACGAAGTCCGTAATATTAAGTTGTTGCTTTAATACCATATATTCGCCACAAATATAACAGAAACTGTCAGACGAATTCACACACACTTCCGCACAGATGACATTGCACTATATTGAACCAAGCTCTATAAAACAATGACGAGTTAACACGTAATTGTACCGCGCCACTTTCTACACTATCGGAGCGCGCACGTTCTGGTTACAACGTTTATGTTTGTTAATTTAGCTCACACAGGGCGTTCTTTATTTAGAAAGTAATGATAGTTATGGCCTGTATATATTTAAAAACAGTAATCAAAATAAAATTGTACCTATTTATTTATGACTTCAAGTTAGCCCAAAAAAACCCTTTTTTATAATAAAATTTTGCGTTTTGCAAAATAACCTGACGTTCTGGAATTTTTTGAGTATTTTTTTAGTTTTCAGAACACCTAAATACATAGAAATCAGTTGAAAACATCCAGACAGCATTTTTGTTGCAGACCTGTATTATCTAAATCATAATTTTCTTGTAAAATAGGTAGTATTTGTTTTAACTTTTTCATATTATATTTAAGATAAAATTTTGAATAGAAATAAAAAGAATGAACCAGACCTTTTCTAGAGGAAAAGCGAAAACAATTGAATTTTTCGTAACGAAAAAATTTAAAAATAAGATAGTTCTTTGTATATTCTTTATCTATTCTTCTAACCATCTTGAAGAGCATAAAATTTCGCATATTAAAAAAAGGCTTCCTACAACCTTTTGCCCACAAGAGAAATCCATAATAAGATTTGGACTAAAATGCGAATCTTGACCAATCCTCTTAATATTTTTTTACAAAATTTGATAAACCCTTCTTTTAATATAAAAGCTATATTTTTCTATAATTTGAAACCGTAATACCGAATTGAACAGAAGTTACCAGTGAAAAACATTGTTCAATTCGCTGTAGTAAATACTTTTTTAGATTGTGTACCTAATATTTTTTAATGCATTTTATGCAGTTTTTCAGGCAATCTTATGACGAGTAAAATGATTTTTTTTCTGTCGCAAAATAACAAACAGAAGCTGAGATATTTAAGAAATAGTGAGCCGAAAGGTCAAAATGTAAAAAAAATGCACAAAATTAGGCTGAAAGAACTCGTTTACATTAGGTCGGCATTGTTTCAAAGCAGTTAAATCGATTTCCAAGCTGTATCCAAAAATTTCTAAAAATCATGAAAATTTTTCGGCATTTTCCTCCACTAATTGTATAGTTTCAATATTTTTATAAGAATTTTACCTGGTTTTTGGTTGGGACATTTTATAAAAACGTAAGTAATCATTTATAGTAAAAGATATATCAGGTGAAAGGAATGGGATAGAAGGTTAGAAGGGTGGTTGAGCATACGTCATAATATATTTCTATTTCAGTGTTCTTGCATTTTTATGATTCCCAATTTTAACAGAAATGGGATTGAGATGTGGTTTTAGAAATACGAACACTTAACTTGAATGAAACTAGCTTATCTCTGGTACAGAAGATAAATTACTGTTTTTAAGTCCCTTGCTAAAGGGAATGCAGCAATTTTTGCTTTTCTTTACGTTTTAGTGTTCTCAGTCAACATAGTTCAACAGGAGATCATCTAAATTATGTTACAGATGTTTGAAACAACGCAATTGAGCACTGTGGAGAATCTCGAGCTGTAGCTCCTGATATCTCCAAGGCATTCGATGGGGTTTTGGTATGATGGATTGCTGGTTAAGTTACGCTCTTCTGGTACGTCTGAAAAGTTCTGTTTATAGCTCTCAAGTTTCCTCAAAGAGCGTTCTTTACGAATGGCGATTGATGGGTTTCTTCATCGTCGCTATCAACGCCGGTGTACCCCAGGGCTCCATCCTCCTCTCTTTGTCATTTACATTAAAGATCTGGTAGAAAAGATCAGGAATCCAATCTACAGCGTTGAAGATGGCAGTATGCTTATCATGTCATTCACTTTAAGCGCTCAAACATCGGCTACTCATGCAAATATCCGCAGACAGTAGGAGGTCGTTCCACTTAACAAAGATCTGGAGGTAATTTTATCTTGGGGTGACAGTAACCAAGTAGAATTTAGCGCTATAAAAACCAGGCGGCAGTTTTTTTCCAAAAAAGTTAATGTAGCTTAACCCGACATAGTTATGTAGGGGCACTCGATTTCTCTAGCATCGTCATTCAATTTGCCGAGCGCTAATTTGGGCGCAAATATGTTTTCGCATGAATATGTTGCAAGCATAGCAAAAATAACTTCTGGGAATATTATTTCGAACTAACACGTAGGCTGAAAAGTTTTTTTTTTACACATAGATGCCGCCCTTTTCAAAAAATCCATATGATTTTTAGGAAGTACCAACCTTCAGACGATACGTGTCAAAATTTCATGATATTTCGACGATTATTTTACAAGTTACAGTGGTTTTAGTGAGGTTACTTTTGATATTTTCAAAACAATTGAAAAAATCGAATTTCGTGTGTTGATTAAAACACTGTTTGTTGATGGGCAAAACACCGTTCAAGCAAAGCAATGGCTTGATAAGTGTTATGGGGATTCTGCCCCTGGAAAATCACTCCTCATTTAGTGGTATGCTGAATTTAAACGCCGCGACGTTGCATTTTATATATATTATATTTTTTGCTACATGATATTGTACCATATTTAACAGTTTAGGTAGCGTATTGCAAGAGAGCGCGCTAGCGGCAAACTCTTTTCCGATTTGATTCACTATTATCGTTACTACTTATTCCTTATGTTACCTAACGTAATAAAATATATATCTGTAACCTGGTCAGACAACATATGTATGAATTAAAAAAAAATTCACGTAAATCGGGTAAGTGGTTCTCGAGTGGTAAGCGCACTAAAGGACAGACAGACAGACAGAGCGACGTTGCATTTTATACATATCATAGATATAGATTTTTATTATTATTATTATTATAAGTGCACTAACGGACAGACAGAGCGACGTTGCATTTCATATATATTATATTCTTTGCTACATGATATTGTTCCATGTTTGACGGTTTAGGCAGCGTATTGCAAGAGAGCGCGCTAGCGGCAAACTTTTTTCCGATTTGATTCACTATAATCGTCACTACTTATTCCTTATGTTACCTTACATAATAAAATATATCTTACAACCTGGCCAGAGAACATATGTATAAATTTAAAGAAAAATTCACGTATATCGAATAAGTGGTTCCCGAGTGATAAGCGCATTAATGGACAGACAGACAGACAGAGAGACGTTGCATTTTATATATATTATAGATACACCGATTGATATTTCGTTTTCTTTCCTTTTCAATAATCTTCGATATATGAGGGTGGATTAGTAAGTCTGGTAAATTTCTACGAAATGGACGGAAATTTTGTTAAACGGCTTAACTATTGGTAAATTGGATTCTTGTTTCGTAGAAATGGATAAAGCCGAGTATCGTGTAGTGTTAAAAACATTTTTATTCAAAAAAGTAGATTCCGTCCCAGATAGAAACATGGGGACTCTACTCCAGCACACAAGACCATTTATTACTGGATAAATGAATTTAAACGTGGTTGTACGAACACTGTGGATACTACACGTTGAGGTTTCTTCTGAAGAAAGGATCGATAAAATTCATGCTGACATGATCGAGAATCATCGCATTAACTACGTAAAATTGCTGAGATTGTTAGCATCTCATATAAATGGGTACATAATATCCTGCATGAAGTTCTAAAAATGAAAAAGACCAAAAACGCACGAGGAAGGACATGTCACAATCGTGTCTGGAAAAGTTGCGGTGTAATCCGAGGGACCTCTGGCGTCATTTTGGGACTGTAGACGAAATATGAATCCACTATTACACTCCGGAGCCAAAACGTCAATCAAAACGGTGAGTTCTTGAAGGTGAAAGTGCATCGAAAAAAAGCGAAAATAGTTTTATTGACGGGAAAAGTGATTGCAACTAGTTCTTGGGAGTCACATGGTATCATCATAATTGACTATTTGCAAAAGGGTAACTGGCTCTTATTATGCAGTTTTATAGGATCATTTGCATAATTAGTGGAAGCAGAAGCGAGCAAGATAAGCACACGAAAAACTGCTCCTTTACGAAAACAATGCGCCTGCCCACACGTCGCGTCGGTCGTCGCCAGGACAAAAAGCACGAGCTGGGCTTCGAAATAGTTTCCCTTATTTTCCAGATTTGACCCCATATGTCCTAACTTCAAAAATTGCGTAGTTCGAAACAATTTTTCTTCTGAGGAAATAAAAAATTGTAATTTCGCTGGACCCAATAGAGGTTATGTTTTAAAATAAATTTTTTTTGCGAAAAAATGTTATTTACCTTTTTTTTTATTAGAGTTTTTATTGCACCTTCGTTTTGAAAGCGATGCAAATCGTTCGTAGTTGTTTGGCATGATCTCTTTGTCCTTTTTAGGTGTTGCCTGATTTGAGCATCGCATGGTGGTGTTTTTTTTTAGAAATTCAAAGTATAAGTATATATACATATGTGTAGTAAAGTTGATTTTCTCAATCGATGGTGTTGCAATAATGTTTTTTTATTGGTCTGGCACACGTGCCGCAGGAAAGTCCCTAAAGCACTCCAGGAGCGGCACGAGTGCGGAAAAAAAGCGATTCACGTTGTTGTTGAATCGCTGTAAATTGTACTCGGTGGGAAACACAGCGCTGGGCAAATTATTCCAAAGGGATGACGTTCTCCATATAAAAGATTGCTTGAAAAGCGTTGTACGCGGAGTAACATGCTGAACCTCATACGGATGCGAAGCACCAGCGCGACGTGTATTTCTAACATGCACCGCTTTGGGAGGAATTAAGCGGGCTACATCCTTTGAACACTTTCCATGAAAATACTTGTAGAACAGACTCAAGTCTCCAACCGTTCTTCGATGTTCCAGCGAATCAAGGCCGCCGGTCAATTCCGGGTCTCCAATCAGACGGACCGCTTTTCTCTGAACAGAATCCAACAAATGCAGTGTATTTTTGGGAGCGGAGCCCCAAACGTGGGAGCAGTACTCCATAGTTGGTCGAATTTGGGCTTTGTAAAGAATTAACAGTTGTTGTGGGGTGTAAAACTTTCTGGTTCTAAATAATATTCCCAACTTTTGAGAAGCTCTCCTTGCTATGCCTGCAACATGTTCATGCCAAGACATATTTGCTCCCAAACTAACGCCCAACAAATTGAGCGACGATGCTAGGGGAATGGAGTGCCCCGACATAACTATGTCGGGTTCAGCAACGTTAACTTTTTTAGAAAAAACTGCCGCTTGGGTTTTTGTAGCGTTAAATTCCACTTGGTTACTGTCACCCCAAGATAGAATTTCTTCCAGGTCTTTGCTAAGTTGAACGACCTCCTGCTGTCTGCGGATATTCGCCTGGGCAGCCGATGTCCGAGCGTTCAAGGTGAATGAAGAGACAAGCGTACTGTCATCTGCAAAGCTATAGATCGGATTCCCGGTCTTCTCCAGCAGATCGTTAATGTAAATGAGAAAGAGAGTAGGAGACAGTATGGAGCCCTGGGGCACACCAGCGTTGATAGTGAGGGTGTTAGAAAGAAATCCGTCGACCGCCACTCGTAAAGAACGCTCTCTGAGAAAACATGAGAGCCACAAACAGAACCTTTCAGACATACCTTAAGAGCGCAACTTAGCCAACAGTCCAACGTGCCAAACACGGTCGAATGCCTTGGATATGTCAAGAGCAACCGCTCGAGATTCTCCAAAGTGTTCAATTGCGTTGTTCCAAACATGTGTTACATAAGTCAGAAGATCTCCTGTTGATCTATGTTTACGAAAACGATATTGGTGATCGCTAATAATATTGAATCGTTCAAGATATTTTAGAAGATGCTCATTGATAACCTTTTCCATGACTTTCGATATTATTGAAAGCAGTGCAACTGGTCGGTAGTTATTTGGCAAGGTCTTCTTACCTTTTTTAGGTATCGGCTGAACCGTGGCACATTTCCAGCAGGACGGAAATATTCCCTTTCTGTAGGATAGGTTAAAAAGTCTACAGAAAACTGGTGTTAGTTCCCTTGCACAGTTTTTGAGAATTATGGCTTACTCAAACACTTTAAATTAAGGAATACGCGCATTAGTAGAGTAGGCTGACTCGTTAATCGTTTCTTTTCGGTAGTCAGCGCCAGAAGCCTTCTTGGTGTCTAGCTTCATTAAAATACGCTTTATGGTGCGCTGTCTGAAGACAACATCGGGCATCCTTGACTGCAATATGGGAATAGTACGTGGTGTTTTTCCTTGGAAATCCACAGTAGAATGTGAAGCAAAGAGTTCAGCCAACAAGTTCGCTCTCTCAACAGGTGTGGTTGCAATGGAATTATCTGGCCGTGTGAGTGGTGGTATGGTGGATTTGGTAAAATTTTGACTAACTGCCTTAGCGACTGCCCAAAAGGATCTGGAATTGTTGGGACAAGCGAGAAGTTTGTTTCTAATTCGTTGATTGTGTTCCTCCTTGGTTTCGTCGATAATTCCCTTGCATTTGTTCCGGGCATGAACAAAGATGTTTCGATTTACGGTGTTAGGATTTTCATGCCATTGTCGGTAGGCAATATGTTTAGAAGCAACAGCTTCTTTGCATTTTCGGTCGAACCAAGGCTTGCCGTTGGAGGAGCATTTCTTCGAAAAAGGGATGTAAGCTTCCATACCAGCCAAAATAACATCGGAGACCTCCCTGGCGCAGTCAGATGGGTTATCGTATCGAAAACAAACGTCCATCCAAGGGAAAGTTCGAAAGTATTCCAT
This sequence comes from Pachyrhynchus sulphureomaculatus, assembly GCA_019049505.1. NCBI lineage: Eukaryota > Metazoa > Arthropoda > Insecta > Coleoptera > Curculionidae > Pachyrhynchus > Pachyrhynchus sulphureomaculatus. The sequence goes on along the minus strand of CM032452.1, from coordinate 64,340,819 downwards.
GAGATCTTCCCATTTAGCAGATTTGTAGTGCCAAATCTTGCGCGGCCTAGGCGCCTCTCTGTCACTGATTGGCAGGATACTCGATGTCGAAAGCAGTTTATGGTCGGAAGAACCTAACGGCGGATTTACGGTTACCGTGTAAATCTCCGGATTGGTGGTTAAAAACAGATCAAGAAGACTGGCGAACTCCCACCATGTAAGCGAAGATATAGTTATTTAAGTGAAATCTTGACTGATAACTTGTGACCTGCCAAAACGGCGGTCTTGAACTGTTGAGACAGGAAAGAAATTTGTTATCAATTCTTTAACTATACACCTTCTTAGTTCCTCAATTATTTGCTGGTATCTGTTCCAAGCACTAACAAAGGTGCTAACAATTTATAACGTTAGGGTTTTTACGCATTTTTGGTAGGCAAGATATTTAAAGTCATCAGCTTCTATACATGTTTAACCTCTGTTGGAAGGAAATTCCTTCGAAGAAGGAATATAAGATTCCGTGCCAGCAAAATTACATCCTAAACATCCGCAGTACCATGAGGTGGGTCGGAACTGAAACAAATGTCTATCGAAGGTGCAAAAATGACCTTTAAGTTCTTCTTATTCGCTTCCTAAAGCATAGAATGCTAAAATATAACGTAAGTTTAGGTTAAGTGAGGTTAGTAAAACAAAATACGTCTTTTTTTGGTAAGAGCATGTTAACTCTAAGTAAGTTGCATAATTATAATGTTTATTTATAGCGAAGTTATACTGGCTTATTCGGTAGTTAGTTTCTTCGTGTTGTACCTTTTACCCTATTTATTTTTTCCTGTTCTATTTCTTTATTTGTTTTGTTAATATGTACATACTCAAACACTTTAAATTAAGGAATACGCGCATTAGTAGAGTAGGCTGACTCGTTAATCGTTTCTTTTCGGTAGTTATTTAGGTTTTCCGCCATATCTTTAGTTGTTTTGGAAATAAAAAATGTAGAGTTATATATTTTAGACATCCTTTATACTTGCTTTGCCCGTGATTATGTAACTGCTACCTACTTATCTTATTATTTTGCTAAATCGAAACATAAGCCATTCGGATTTAACCCAAACCCAAAGGGTAAAACCATGATAAATATCGAGACTAAATTGAACCAGACAATGATCCTTATAAGCTAACTACTGTCCCAAGATTATTTTGACGGTAGTAGTTAGGATTACAAAGAAAAACCAAGAATAAAAAAAATATTTTTTTATCATTTACTATATGCAGATGTTCATTTATGTTGTCTCGTATATAGTCGGTTAAGTAGGAACGTGTCGTGCATGATTTTTTAAAAAATATATTTATTTAAAAGTTTCATTCGACAGTAAGAGTTGCCTTTAAAATGCTAATGTTTTAGTAGTTCGTCTAGTTTCCATCAGCGTCGATGATAGCCTGACATCTTTGGGGCATATTTTCGTCGAGATTTTCGTATTCTTGAGGTAAAGATTTCCAAGTTGCCCGAATGTACCATGGCAGCTGCTTTACTGTGTACACCTTTTTACTACGAAGCTTTTGCTTGAGGTATGACCACATATTCTCGATTGAGTTTGTATCGGGAAACTGGAATGGCTAATCTAGTGTGACGATACCGGATTTCCCTTTCCAGTGGCTACACCTTTTACTCCGACGTTTGAGGTCATTATCCCCGTTTGGTAGTCGGTACCAATGTCTTTTTATAAATCTGGAGCATTTTTTCAGCGTTCAAATTCTAGGTAATGATGAAGAGTCTCCCAAAACCTTTTTCCGAAAGACATCCCGAAACATGGATCTTCACGGGGTGTCTCGCGGAAAGCTGAACGAGTTAGTTAGTGGTAATTGACCAGACTCGTGGGGTGATAACATAAATCTAGTTTCGATCTGTGTTTTCCTCTGCTCACGCGAGTCGTTTCTGTCTGTGTTTTTCACTCAGCAATGGTTTCTTGATTGTACTCCACAACTTCAAATCTTTAGGCCGGACATGAGTGCAAATCGTTTTACACGATATATCCAAATCCTTCTGCTTTAGTTTTTGCTTTCCTTGGCGCAACCTTAATTGGGGATATCGAGAAAAATTGTTAATAATAATTTTTTCGCCCTTGTCTGACGCACACTCGATTCATGTTCTGGTAGATCATGATGAAGAACCGACACTAATGATTCATCATCCTCGTGCTTGAAGATTTTGCTGTGTCTACTTGAGAAAATGTTGAGGCTGTGCATAAAATGATAGACGAATTGGGTTGAAACGTACAGCAGACTCTAAACATTTCATACGAATGTGTTTTCTATATTGTCTATTCTGACTAGTAGAGTATGAGAAAATAATCGGCTAAGTGAGTCCCTAAATATCTGAATGGAGACAAAAAAAACTGAAAGTCACAATATCTCAGTTGATTTGTAGTCGTTTTGAAGAAGGTTCATCTATCTTTTTGCTTTGAATGATAACTATGAATGAAACGTGAAACATTATGATCTAGAGACAAAAAAACAGTCGAAAGAGCGGAAAAATGCTGGCTTATTCACCCTCAAGCTTACAGATACCAGCAGAAAGCCGAAATTTCCAAATCGGATCAGACCAACCTCCTCCTTTATGCTGATGATACCGCCATAATCACCCAACCCAGAAGCAGCCGCATCATCATCAACAGATTGCAACGCCACCTAGACATCCTTGGCTCCTGATTTGACCGCTGGAGGATCAAGCTGAACCTCCACAAAACACAAGCCATCGTATTCTCCAAGGGTAGAGGCACCCCCCATGGACATCTTCAGCTTAAAGTCTCCCGCATCCAATGGGCAAACACTATCAAGTACCTGGGCATCCACTACGACAAACAACTTGTCTGAAGGTCAGCACCGTCACCAGGATAGCAAAGCAACTGCTAGGCAAATTATACCCTATTATAAACCGCTCCAGTAAGTTGGTACCAAGGATCAAGCTGGTAATATACAACACCGTTGTAAAGGCAGGTCACACTTATGCCTGCCCTACTTGGTGTCAGCTCCCCAAGACAAGGGAGTCCAACTTCAGACAGTACAGAACAAGGTCCTGAGATTGATCACGGTAGGCCCATGGTTCATGAGGAACAGGCAGATCCACAGAGACCTCGGTGTGCCTACCTTAAAGGCACACATGAGGACAACTCAACTCAAGTTCATGTACAAGGCGTCCCAGCACCCCAACCCAACCATCAGTGACGCCTTCCGACTCCCCCCACATATCCGCCGCTAATTCCCGAGACCTTCAGATCCTCTCTAGGATGACGATGATGACCCTCCTCACCCGCCGTGATAGAAGAATATCGAACTAGGTTGAGTTATCATAAGTCCTAGATTAAGATAACATTAGGTCCTAAGTTAAGCCAGCATAAGTCCTAGGTTAAGGTAGCATAAGTCTTGGGTTAAGCTGGATAAGAAAATCATGTTTTAAAAAATTTATCTCCTAGGTTAAGTTAGTATAGGACCACTAAGTTACGTGCTTAGGTTAAGTTAGAATAAGCAAACTCTCACCCTATGTAATTAACTGTTATAAATGTAAGTAAGGGGTTATGCCTTACTTTGAATCCAATAAAGAAAATGGTAAAAATCATCAGAAAACTTCTTGCTTTCGATTTTTTGGGACAAAGATGGGATACTTCTTGCCGATTACTTAGGATACGGCAAAACTGGTGAATATTATTCTTTATTATTAACAAAATATGGAAAAACGCCAAGAAAAAGGGGTGATATTTTTGCAGACAATGCGTCTATTCACAAATCGCTGCCAGTTTTGCAAAAACAAATGATTTTAAATGAAGAAGAAATAAAAGATTAGTTTGCAAACCCAGACATTTTTATTATTATTTTAAAAGGTCTAGAAAAACTTCCCCTATAGTTTGTTATTTTAATATGCTTTTGGTATATATTTATTTTATTTAAATTTTCATGGTCAGACTAGCTTCATGTATATTTTCTTATTGGCTTAAGTATTACGGTTTAAACTTAACATGTAATTACTGACATTAATCAATTAAATTGAAACGAGTGGGAAGTATGTATCTTCTCTGTCTCTTTTAAGTCAGATAGATCATTTTTTGAACAAATACTCAATAAATTAAATAACTATGTCTAATATAGAACTGCTGAAGCCAAAATGAAATTAAAACAACTCTCTCTCTCTCAATCTTTTCACCCCAATAGGAGTATCGGTGATACTATGCTGTTGCTGCCTCAACAGTCTCTCTTCAGGCATCTCGCTCCTGCGCGACCTTGACTCATGCATTACCCATACCAAGAAGAGATAAGAGATCTTACTTGATCGGACCATCTTGTTGAAGAACGTCCCCTCGATCTTCTACCTTTTACCTCCCCGTTACTACAAGCACTTCCATCGTATCCACTTTCCTTATAATGTGACAAAAATATTTTAGGTACTGTCTATTAATTCTATTTGAAAGTCAGTCATTTATACTAAGCTCTTCAAGAATAGATATATTGGTATGGTGTTCAGTATATGATACTCTGAGGATTCTTCAATAAGCCCATATCTCAAACGCTTCGATTCGTCTTTTATCAGCTTGTTTAATAGTCCATGTTTCCGATGGGTAAGGTCCTTTGGGGAATATAAGGTTGGATAGCAATCTTAACTTTGGGTTTTTTGTGACAGCTGTATCTTGCCCGACTTTAGTGAATTTGATCGTCGAGTTTCTAACCATAGCCAAACGTCTTCTTACTTCCGCTTCCGCAAGTCACCATTGCTAACAATGACGGATCCCAAATAGTTGAAATGGTCTACAACAGTGAAATCGCAATTTCATTTATGACTAACAATCATTACTTTGATTTTTGCTCTATTAATGGTCGATCCATAGTTTTTGCTAATGATTTCAAAACGCTCCATAATTGATTCTAGGTCTTGTATTGACGTTGCAAGTATAACATTATCATCTGCATATCTACGTAGATTTTTCGACTGATTGTCACAAAATTAGGGCCACTTGAAGTATTTTACTTCTTGAACTTTGAATTTTTCCATTTGTTGGCTCCATTCTGGTTCATTTATTTCGACAAATTCTTGCCACTTTAAAATACTTCCCCTTAAAATTTTTGTCTACATTTCTTTTTTCAATGAAAACTATTTTTATGCGACCGATATTCTAGCGAGTTGATACCGCTGAAGTACACTTTTAGAGTTCTAAATTTTTTATATGCAGGGTGCCCCATATGTATGGAATAAAAATTCCACAGTGGTATTTACAGTTACCCAAGAGCAAGTTATTCCAACTTGTGCAGGTCTTTTCTCCGATGAAAATAGTTTAGATACCCCTGTCGTTCATTGGTATCAACAGGACGAAGCACCTCCTCGCTATGAAATCAATGATCGTAGATATTTGGATGCGATTTTTCCTGATCGATGGATAGGCAGAAGAGGTGCTGTAGAATGGCCTGCAAGGAGTCCTGACCTTACGCCACTCGATCTTTTTTTTATGGGGTAATTTGAAAACCAAAGTTTACCGGAGTCGACCTGAAACCGTGGAAGATTTACAACAAAATTTCATTTTGAAGTAGCACAGATCACCCCGGATTCTCTGCAAAACTCTGTTCAGGTTGTTTATGACAGATTGGGTCATTGCCTCGCTGTTAACGGTACACGTTTTGAGCAATTGTTACCTTAAAAATAAACCTAGAGTAAATATTAATAGCTTTTATGTATTTTTTTATTATTTTAAATTTCAAATGATTCCAAAACAGTTCAATTTAGACACATGGTATATTAAACAACTAATTTCTAGAATTTTTAGTAGGACTCAAAAATAAAATAATATACAGTGCTTTCCATTTAAAAGAATCAAAATGGCGTAATTTTTTGGAACTGACACTTCAAAACATTTGATTGTCAACATCAGCATATGGGCCGTATAGCACCCTATAACTTTTATTTAAACATTTGTTTAATACACTGGTTAATAAAAGCTGTGGACTCATTATTCCATACACATGGGGCACTCTGTATAGGCTATATTTGTTAAGTACAGTAACACCGTAAAATATTATTTTTATTTAAGAAATACTCTTATAGTAGAAGAGGGAAGTGATTTCTTTTTCTTCTTTTTTATAAGCCACTGCAGGAGATAGACCTCTTCAAGTTTCTTTCAATTGTCTCTATTCTGTGCAAGATGAAGCCATCTACTGCCGGCTATCAACCTGATATTATCAGTCCATCTTTTCATTGGTCTTCCGACACTTGGTCTGCTCTTCCAAGGTCTCCATTTAAGTAATTTTGCTGTACACCTACCATCATTCGTTCTAGCCACATGCCCAGCACATTGTCACTTTAATTTTGCCACTCTTTCACTGATATCTGTAATTCTCCCAAACTAACACCTAACATCTGTCTTTCTCTGATCCGTTGAGTACATTGGAATCGACAAAGATTATTCATGGTTTCCAGCCCATCCGTACTTACTGGAAGTACGCAGCTCTCATACACATTTTTTTAAGATCATGAGGATATGTCGGTTTTTTAAAATGAATCCCAGTTTTTGAAGTGCAGTCCAGCTGAGACCAATTCACCTTGGTATTTACGCTGTTTGATTGTCCTTATCTCACCTTATGTCCCAAATATATATACTTTTCCACTCTCTCGATCTCTTCCGTGCCGATCTTACTTTTTGTGTTTTGTGGGCTTAGAAGTTTTGTTTCCGTGATGTTGATGTGTATTTATATATTTATTTATTTTAACAGACAAGCCAATTACAATAGTAATACAAAAACAAGATTACAATAGTAATATAAAAACAAAATAATGTTAAAACACAATGCACATATACAATTAATAACGTGAAAAAGGAGAAAAAAAAACAAGCATTACAACAGTTTAACACCTCAATCTCAGCAATATGGCACTAGTAAGATGGTGACCACACTACCGAAGCATTCTCCAAATCAGAGCGGACCATTGAAAATTACAACACTCTAAACGTGCTAGCCGACAATTGCTTACTATATCTGGTAACAAAACCAAGATTTCTGAGACCCAGAAAATTAAGTTGACTGTCCAAAAGCACACCCAAGTCACGAATCTCCGACACCGACTCAAGCAGGGCGCCGTTCAAACTATACCAATGAAGCTCAATATTCCGCTTCCTACCAAAGGAAATGCAGAAAAAGAAACACTTTTTAACATTTAGTCTTAAGCCATTTCTTTCTGACCAGTGATAGAGTCGATTCAGATCTTCCTGCAGACGCGTAACATCGTTTACACTTTCTATTCCTCTGTATAATTTGAGGTCATCCGCAAATAAAAAATATTCAGGATGGTTGAACATCTCACCAATATCATTAATGAATAAATTAAAAAGGAGAGGCCCACAGTGTGAACCATGCAGGACACCTGAACATACCGATATGTTTCTTGAAATATGATTTAATATACGTATACACTGGCTACGTTCAGTCAAAAAAACTCTTGATCCACCTAGTCACGCTCGTGCCGAATCCCAGGGCTCGAAGCTTTGCCACCAAAATCTCATGATTAACCCTGTCAAACGCTTTCGAGAAATCAGTGTATATAGCATCAACCTGCATACCTCTCTCAAACGCGCCCAACAGATACTGCTCGTAACTTAGTAAGTTTGTGACTGTGGATCTTCCCCGAGAAAAACCGTGCTGCTCGTATCTCACAAAGTTCCTACAAATCCATGAAAGTTGATCCGCGACAAGCTTATCAAAGAGCTTCGATATAGCCGACTGAATACAAATACCCCTGTAATTGGTTATATCCTCACGATTTCCCGATTTACAAATGGGTGTCAAAAAGCTAGTCCTCCAATATTGCGGAAAAAAAACGCAGGAGTCCAACGACAAACAGAAGATATAGTGCAGTGGTCTGCTCAGGGAAAACACACATTGTCTCAGGAATGCTGATGGAATCCTATCTGGGTCATGAGAATAACTCATCTTAAGTTGATTAATGCCTTCAAATACTTCGGCCAATGAGACCCTCACAACGTTCACGTCCAGTACGTTATCAATATTACAGGCTGAAAAATAACAGTTCTCTCTCACATAACTAGCCGAAAAATGACGCGCGAACAAATCCACGATGCCATTGCCATCATTAGCAAGTGAATCCATCAAAAACATGCTATGTGGATAAGAAGTACACCTTCTGGAATTGTGAACGTGTTTCCAAAAAAAACGCAGGGATTGACTCTTAAGTCATTGTCAACTCTAGACAAATATTCTTTATAGCAAGCTGATTGAAGACGTTTACATCTATCACGCAATAAAGAAAACTCTTGGTATGAGGTGAATAAACCGTTTTGTTTATACTTTTTGTGCGCAATTTTCTTTTGCATAACCAGTGTTTGTAAGTCTGCAGAGAACCACGTTGGAAAATTTGTTGTTCTAAAGCGTTTAATTATAATTATTAAAATATCTTGGAAGTATAACACATCATAGTTTCACCACCCTTGTTTGAAATCTAAACCCTGCGGCATAATTAAAGTTTCGTCATTATAAAACTAACTCGAAAACAATATTCTGGGAAGCTTTTGTTTACTGAACGGATCGCAGTTTTATCAAAAGTTCATTTGTAAACTGACGACCATACCGTATTTGAAATCTCTACGAGAAGCGCAGTTTTAATCCTCCTAGATTAATGGAGTAAAATTGGTATCTGCCGTATGAATATCCGCAAACTTCATTTCATAACATAGATTCTGCGTATTTTGTACAGTTTTGTTCAATTTGAAGCCGGTTATTTTGTAAAGAATTGACAGTAGGTATTAATACACTGGGTGCATCGAAGTTTCCGCTACCTACGGGGTTTTCCAGTTAAATCTTATTTTCACGTGGTATTAGATGACATAAATTATCGGTCAAAACATTCTCAGGATAACATTTTTTCTAATGTATACGTCGCTACAAGAGAGGCGCATGCGCGACCGTTGGCGTTGTATCACTGTAGCTCTTGGTAGGTGAGAAACACAGTGCTGTACAGTCATTTGAAAGCAATAAGGTTCTCCATATAACATAGTTCTTTTGAAGCGTATTAGCAGGAGTGACAAGCTAATCTTCATGCGGATGTGATGTATTAGCCAATACAGGCGTAATCCTAGCATTTACTACTCTGGGAGGCATTACGCCAGCTATATTCATCGAACAGTTCCCATGGAAGTATTTATAGAATAATTTAAACCACAATGTTATTCCAAAGTTCTAAAGAATCAAGGTTTTTAGTAACTCTTAGATCCTCCTTTAGGTGAACAGCTCTCCCCTTAATATAATTACCCAGTTGCAGAGAATGTTTGGGAGTAGAGTCTCAAACATTGAAGTAATATCCCATCGTCGCGTCGCTCTGTCTATCTGTCTGTGCGTTAGTGTGCTTATCACGTGAGAACCACTTATCCGATTTACGTGTTATTTTTTTAATTCGTACATATGTTCTTTGGAGAGGTTATATAATAATAATAATCTATATAATGAAGGGTGTCCCAAAAATTACGCAAGATTTGAATTTGGCGCCATTTATATGGTAAAGTGTTGTCAACAAAACAAAAAACACAGCGTGACAGCTGACAGTTCCGAGTTATTAAAAATGGAGCGCTGCACGAAAGAACAACGTGTTATCATTGTCGAGCAATATTTTAAAAATAATGAAAGTTTGGCAGCTACAGTTCGGGATTTTTATACAAAATATGGTCGGAATGGTGATTTAATCTCATCAACTGTGAAGAGATTAATTGAAAAATTCATGGAGACTGGATCAATTAGTGATCTTAAACGCTCTGGCCGTCCTTCAACAAGTCATTCGACACAAAATATTGAAGCAGTTCGTGAGAGTGTTGCTGAGACTCCAGGAACATCAATTCGGCACCGCGGTCAAGAATTGGACATTTCGAGAAGCTCTCTACCGCGTATTCTCGAAAGATCGGCATCTTCATGCTTACAAAGTTCAATTGACTCAAGAACTGAAGCCTACTCACTACTGACCACGCACAACGAAGAGAGTTCGTTAAATGGATTATGGAACAACAAGTGGATACTGATTTGTCGAAGAAAATCATCTTCAGCGGTGAGGCTCATTTCCATCTTGATGGCTTCGTTAATCGATAAAATTGTCGCATTTGGGGTTCAGACAATCCACAAGTGACCGTTGCGAAACAAATGCATCCACAACGTGCCACTGTTTGGTGCGGATTTTGAGCTGGAGGCATCATCGAACCATTTTTCTTCGAAAATGCGGTTGGCCAGGCAATAACAGTTAATGGTGATCGTTATCGCGATATGATAATCCAGTATTTTATGCGTAAATTGCAAGATATGGATGTGGACAACATGTGGTTTCAACAAGACACATGCCATACAACCCGAGAAACAATTCAATTACTGCATGAGTCATTTCCTGGTCGTGTAATATCCCGTTTTGGGGATCAGAATTGGCCGCCCAGATCATGCGATGTAACTCCGGTGGACTTTTTTCTCTGGGGTTTTTTAAAGTCTAAGGTTTATGGCAAGTCCATGACCACCCACGACTTGAAGGAGAAAATTAAGCGCTGTATCAACGAAATTCAGCCACATTTATGCAAAACGGTCATGGAAAATTTCGACAAAAGAGTGCGTATGTGCCAGCAAAGCCGTGGAGGCCATTTACCCGATATGTTATTCCATACATAACCCTATACTGTATACTTTATGAATCAATAAAAAAAAATTGCAATTTTTAATTAAAAACCTGTGTTTTCTATCAAAATTACTTCTTCCGTAAATTTTGGGACACCCTTGACATAAAAAGCGCAACGTCTCTCTGTCTGTCTGTCCGTCTATCCGTTACTGCGCTTATCATTAGAGAATCACTTATCCGATTTATGTGTTTTTTTTTTTAATTCATACATAGGTTTTCTGGTCAGGTTATAGGATATATTTTATTACATTAGATGACATAAGGAATAAGCAGTGGCGGTAATAGTGAATCAAGTCCACGCGAGCGGAGCCACGGCTAGTCTTAAAATATCTGGAAGTACGTAATATTATTGGAAATCACCAATATGGCGTTCATAAGCAAAGTTCCACATGTTACATATATTTAAACCAAGTACTCGAGTAAGTACTCAAGTTTTAAAATTACTTAATCGAATAATTGCAATTAGTTGTTTATTTTTTCGAATATTATCGGGCATCGAAAATGTAGCGATATATGGCTGCTCAGTGAGTTCTAGGCCGAAACAGTGATTGCAATTTACTGCATCTGCACAGATGTAACTAACATATAGCTAGAAACAGCGTAGGTAACTAACAAAAATAAAAGTTTCCTCAAGAAAATACTTGAGTAAGGTAAAATAAAGTTAATCCTTCAACAATTTTAAGCGAACCGAAAAATTAACCAAAACTGCCTCAAGCAATTTCATTTTTAACTCCTTACACGGAATAGGGATTATGCAACTACGCTTTTTAAAGACATGAGACTGATGCATTACGTGAGTGGTTTGGCATCGAGGGAATTATGGCCGTCTTTACTTTGTTTCGAGCTTTATCTATAGCTGATACAGCCTCACTTATGGCCATGAAAAAATATTATATACATTAAATTCAAATTAATTCTGAAAGAAGAGTTTTCTTGGTCGCAATTCTACAAACGTGTCTATAAATGTTTGATAATTGTACAGGGTAAGTCAGCGATAGAGTAAAGTTCATTATCTCAATTGTTTCGGGAATGTCGAAAAAATGTTAAATACAATAGTTTAAGGGAATGTTAAGGTGCACAGTTTAAAATTATTTTTAAGTATACAGGGTACTTAAAAAAAGTGTGGTCGATTAAACACATATCCTATTTTCTAATTTATTTTTAAATTCTGCGTAAAATTTTATAACTTTTTTGTTAATAATGTTATATACCTAAACCTAGTAGTTTTTCTAATATTTCAATTTTTTTTATAAAAATACTAGTTTTCAGTTTTGTAAAAAATTGTCAGTAGCGCCATTGTTTCTGAAGGTGAAATACTCATAATTGGTACGAGCGGTATATAGAAATGAAAAAAAAAGATATGTGTAAAGAAATTTGAGTTAGATGCTACAGGGTGTTCAAAATAAATTTATACATTTCGACTATTTTAAATTGAAAAATTTCAAATTTGGCACACCCTGTACATTATAATTTGTTCTGATAGATTTTACAAAACCCTCCAGCTTTTATTAAGTATGTTATATACCTATTTCTAATAGTTTTGGATTTATTTTAATTTTTCAATTTTTACCCTTGTTTTTAATACACGTACGCTATTGTGAAAACATAAACAAATAATTAATAATAATTTTAATATAGTTTAACTTATCTAATGATTAATTATTATGACGTAATAAATGTTCAAAATATGCCCGTCTACTTGAATACACATGTTTAGTCGTTTTACTATATTTTCCTTTACTTTCCTTAGCATACAGGACGTTATTGTCCTGCATGCATCCCGTATCCTATTTTCCATATCTGCTGGTGTTGTAGGGGGATTCACAGAAACACGACCTTTAAAGTAGTCCCATAAAAAGAAGTCCAAAGGTGTTAAGTCACATGATCGAGGAGGCCACTGAATGAATCCATCCATACCGATCCAGTTTTGTGGGTAACGATTGTTTAAAACTTCCCGAACTTCCTGGTGGTAATGAGCAGAAGCTCCGTCTTGTTGATTCCACAGTTGTTCCCTTTCAAAGTTATCAACTCCTTCAATAAGCTGGGGTAATTCGTTTTGCAAAAAATTTAGATATCTAGGCGCGTTAAGTGGTTTGCGGAAAAAATATGGACCAATAATTCGAAAATTTAATATACCACACCGTATATCAAGCGACCAATGGTTTTGGTTTTGAACTTCTCGGACCCAAAATGGATTAACTGTTGCATAATAATGCATGTTATGGCTGTTAACTGCTCCATTACTGCGAAAAGTAGCTTCATCAGACATCAGACAACATTATTTTGGAAAAAAAATTTGGATCGGCCTCTATTGCTCGATTCATGCTGGTACAAAAGTTTATTTATCGTTCAAAATCACGGTCTTGAAGTTCTTGGTGTAGTTCCATATGAAAGGGGTGCAATTAGCCGTAGATTGGGATGTGTCGAATAAGTCAGCTAGTTGACGGCTGCTGACCTGGGGATTATCTTCAACATGAAGTAAAATCTCTATTTCTTTTTCCTCACTGGTAGTATTCTGGTTTACTTCTTTCCGTTTCGTGTACTCAACGCTACCACTACCGTCAAACCGTTCCATTAGCACTGAAAAGATTTTTCTAGATGGTATACGTCTATTAGGGTACTTCGCTCCCTAAAGCTTTACTGCCAAAAGACAATTTTTTCCCGCCTCGCCCAGTATATAAACCATATCAATTAATTCATTTTTAGGAAAATCCATAACTATTACCTTTATACGTCACTTACTAGAACAAATTAAACTATTTTTACTTGCTTAATAGACATGTCAATATTTGACAATACCTACATTTTTGTTTTGTCTTGGCAACTATGATGTTATAGCGTAGGTGTATTAAAAACCAGGATAAAAATTGAAAAATTCAAAATAAATCGAAAACTATTAGAAATAGGTATATGACATACTTAATAAAAGTTGGAGAGTTTTTGTAAAATCTATCAGAAAAAATAAAAAATATATAGGGTGTGCTATTTAAAAAATTTGAGATTTTTCAATTTAAAATAGTCGAAATGTATAAGTTTATTTTGAACACCCTGTAGCATGTAACTCAAATTTCTTTACATATATCTTTTTTTTTCATCTCTATAGAACGCTCGGACCAATGATGAGTATTCCACCTTCAGAAACAATTGCGCTACTGGCAATTTTTTACAAACCTGAAACCTAGTATTTTTTTTTTTAAAATTGAAATATTAGAAAAAACTACTAGGTTTAGATATATAACATTACTAATAAAAAAATTATAAAATTTTAAGTAGAATTTAAAGATAAATTAGAAAATAGGATGTTAATAAAAAGGCTAAAGAAAATGCACAAGGTCGTATTGATATGTTTCATGTTTATTAAAAGAATAAGCAAATCTTCAAAACAAAAATTGTTTATTCATCGTAATCTTATTTCAGCTTTATAAACTTAGTATTATAAAATAACTGTAGACCTTTAAAAAATCTTTGTCTTGGCTTGCAAACCAGTTTTCGAGAACATTTATTACTTCTTTCTTTAAATGAAATTTCTGTCCTTTTAAATGTTTTCCTTGAGTTTTGCTAAATCATGGGAATGGGATGGCCAATGAGTTGAGAGTCTTTTTTATTTTTTTTTTGCAAAACTAACAGCGGTTTGTGTTGATTTTTGCAAGCGAAGTTCTCTTATAGTGAGGTAAGTCAGCATGTTTGCATTCCATCGACTGTTCCTTTGTCTCTAGGTCATAATAATAGACCCAGGTTATATTCATAGTTATCATGCGTTATTCATCCAAAAAGTTTGATGGATTCTCTCCAAAACGGCTACAAATTAACTTTGATGTTGTGACTATATGTCGTTTTTGGTCAGCATTCAGACATTTAGGGACCTATGTAGCTGATAATTTTTCCATACCCAAATCTGAATCGATAATGTGAAAAACATGTTCGTATGAAATGTTGAGAGTCTCTACTATACGTTTTAGTCCACTCTGTCGATTCTCCAAAATAATTTCATGCACATCTTCAGCATTTCCTTGGATAGACACCGAAACGTGTCTTCCAGTCTGATGTTCATCACTGATGTCGATTCTATCTCTCTTGAAAATCACAACCCAATTTTTGATAGTAGCGCAGAAATAATGTTGTTCCCTCAATATATTAAACATGTGGGTAAAAATTTCTTTAGCGGACAGTCCTTTCAAAAACACTACTTTATCACCTATCGGTATTCGATTTTACTAAATTCACAATTTATGCCGGTCATTTATTTTTCAAAAATTCACTATGAATAGCACTATAAAATCTGGACCATCAAACTTAGCATATGTATTTACTAAATATTAAACTACCATCCGTGTAGAGAAGTGGTCTACACTAATTAGTTATTAATAATCGTCATAAGTAGGTTTTCATTTATGCATCCCAAAACACAGAGGCCAAAACCTTCCCAGCTGACTGTCGTGTCTTTGGTCGCTTCGGGCGGCTTTTACCGGCTACTATCCACTCAGCTAACTGCCGATTTGATTCCGGGGTGTAGTGGTGGATCCATGTTTCATTCATTTTCACATATCACATTAAAAAATCCTTTTTATTGCCCGTGAACACTGGTCCAAACAGTGCTCAGAATCATCAACACGTTGTTGTTTTTGGTCCACTGTGAACGCGATACCCATTTCGAACAGAGCTTTCTTGTGCCAAAATATTCATGGAAAATATGACCAAAACGTTTTTTTGATATCTTTAGGGTGGTCATCCGACACAATTTTATGGATTTTTTATATTTTCCGGTGTAACCACATTATTTGGGCGTCCAGAGTGTTCAGCATCACTTGCATCTATACGACGCATTTAAATTCAGCATACCAGTAAATGATAAGTAATTTTCTAGGGGCAGCGTCCCCGTAACACTTATCAAGCCATTGCTTTGCTTGAACGGTATTTTTTCTAATCAAAAAACAGTGTTTAACGAACGAAATTCGATTTTTTCCATAGTTTTCAAAATATCAAAAGTAGCGTCACTAAAACCATTGTAACTTGTAAACTAATAGTCGAAATGTCATGAAATTTTGACACGTATCGTTTGAAGGTTTTTGATGTAAGCGATAATATTTATGATCTTAAAAATCGTTCAATACAAGATGTTATACTCATTTTTCAGGTTATGTTTTCTAATTTTTAGTAAGTCTGCTCTTTGTCGAAAGCCTTCGAGGCTTATTCTACCAATCTCGGTTTCCCTCCTGGGAGGCGGATGACCAACTGTCCTTCCATCTCTTGGGCGGACGTCCTGGCTGTCGCTTCGAGTCCAGTTCCCCGTTTCTCGCGATCTTTGCCAATCTTTCGCCACCCATCCTGGACATGTGTTCATTCCATTCTCTTCTGCGTGCCCTGATCCATCTAACCACGTCCTTCGTCTGGTACTCCTCGCGTATGTCGTTGCTTTTTATATGGTGTAGCATATATTACCCGTTATCGCTCTGAAGACTCTCTCGTTGGCAAATCCTTTTTGTCAGGGTTGAATCGGCTCTCGTTTTTGCGGCGTATGTCAGCATTGATCTTACGCATGCTTTGTAGATACCCACTTTAGTTTCCTTGGACATACAACTATTTTTTTATATAGGGGTTCTCAAAGCCCCCGCGACTTTGAGTGCTTTGTTGACTTGGGTCTTCACCATGCCTCTCAGATCTCCGTACGCCAATTTCAAATAATTAATTGCCGTGGCCGTTACTAGGTAGTAATATATCATTTTGACGGGAAGAAATTAAACACTTATTATGTATTATTACCATTATATTGCACAATTTTGCTACTGCAGTTTCGACCTATGCGGTTATCTTAGCAACTTACTTTTCGCTCAATATACCCCAAAATAAAATCCACGGAACAATATACATACATAATAATATCCTACCATGGCACGCTATCCGAAAAATTAGTCAATATTTTATCAAAACATATCAAATCAAATATCCTTTACAATGCCAAAGATAAGACAGATAAATTTAAAAATCTGGAGTTTATAAGTTAAACTGCTCGGATTGTAACAGCGTATATATATATATATATATATATATATATATATATATATATATATATATATATATATATATATATATATATATATATATAATGAGCAAAGCGGAAGAAACTTTAAAACCAGATATACAGAACATTTTAGATCATACAGACTACAAAAAACAGATTCTTCATTTGCAAACCACTGTACAGAAAATCAACACCCCTTTCCTGATTTACATAACATGGAAATTTTAAATTATGCAGAGAGATTTTAAATTAAATATCTTAGAATCATTACAAACTTATAAATATCGGAAAAACCAAAACTGTAATCTGTTAAACACCCAACTAGACCTTTTCTGTTCACCGTTATTTACCATCATAAAACCTAAAAATTACTACCTGCCACTTAAGATTAATTGTATTAAACCCTAAAATTAAAATAATAATGTTTTATAACTACCACCTAAGTTTAATTTTAGTATAACTTGTCTATGTAACTCAGTTTAGTACATAAGCTTGATAATGACCGCATAGGTCGAAACTGCAGTAGCAAAATTGTGCAATATAGTAGTAATAATACATAATAAGTGTTTCATTTCTTCCCCTCTCCGTATGCCGAGATAATTTAGTAAGAATTACTCTTTTTCTACTCATTTTGTTTACGCCAGCGCCGACTTATTCATACCTGCTGTTCAAGTATGTTATACTTTTAAAATATAGTCAAAAGGCCCTTAAAAAACAGAAAGTTTTAAAATCGAATTTCAAATTTTCACAGAAGATGAAAATGGATGTGTGTCTATATTCGTAAAATGTATCAATCCTCATTTTCACAAGCTTTGAAACTTCTTAAAACAAAATATTGTTGTCGAAAAAATATCGACGAAATTCATACAATTTATTGCCCTATTTCAAATGAAGTTGACTAACCTGAACTAAATGATTTTTACAATCCTGTTTTGAAGTCAATATTGCGATATGCAATATGAAACGAGTGCTGTAGAAACCGAAACAAATGGTTGTCTAATGGTGCAAAGTCTGGATTGTATGGTGGATGTAGCAGCACTTCCCAGCCAATCTCTTTGCGTTTTTGCGGTTTAGTCATGATGCAAGACAACGCCTTTCAGGTTGATCAATTCCGGCTGCTTTCTTTTAATTATTTTCAATCTGCTTAAATGTTTACCGTAGAGATTACACGATTTCCTACCAATCTCCCCAAACACACAGCATCATCTATCTTGGCGTTGATCCTGACTTTTGTCGCCGTTTGTGCAGCTTCATCAAACCTTGACCACGATCTTTCTCGCAGATTATTGTCGTACATGATCCATTTTTCATCGGCGTTTCAAAAATGAAACAATTTCGTTACTCTTCAGTAATTTTTCGCCGATGGAAATTCAATCAAATAAATTTTTCACCGTTAAATCATGTAGTAGCCACACATCGAACTTCTTTTTGTATCCAGCATTCTGTAACTAGTTTAAACCTGTTGGTGATAGATGTTTAGTTTCAAAGTGATGTCGCGAGTGCTTATGTACTGATCTTGCTCATCTCTTTCCAAGATTTCATCGACTTTCTCAGTGTTGATTTTTATAAAGTATCTTGACTGCAATTGCGTTTTCCTATCTATCGTAGTAAAAATTGTACAATATCGCAATTTTTTTCAGAAATTTCATTAATTTTCAAGAGGCTGTAATTTAGAAATAAGCAATAAATATAGCAACTTCTTTTTATTTTCATTTGTTCTTTGAAATGTCATCTTTCAAGTGCGCATCAGTATAACACCAGATCCGATAAGTATTGAGAGATAGGTGACTTAAAAGCCATTTAGCGAAAATAACTCCCGATAATTTTTTAACCACCTAGTGTATGGACTAATAATATATCGAAGTAAATAGAACTTTATTTTTGAACGCAATTCTTTTTGGCTACCTTTTATTTGCTAAAGTTAATTACGATACAAGATGTCTGTGTGATTTTTGCTGGTTAATATATATTTACCTTCATTTTAAACTGAATATTAGAGATGGAATTCCAAGAATGAGAAGTTTTAGTTGCATACGAAAATAACTCGTGTAAAGTAAGTACCAAGATATAAGATCCTGCCTTTTTGCTTTTTCAATGGAGCAATAAACGATCCTATTAAGGTTTTGTGCATAGTTGCCAGGTATTACGATAAACGTATTTTTATTTTACCTGCTTTGTATACCGCCCTCACTTGCACCTACAATCATATTGGATCTATTTTTACCTATATATTTACTACCTGACAACCCGATTTGGAGCCCTGTAAGTATTTGATAATATAGGCCTAATGATCACAGGTCCCCATTAGGATTTGAAAGATACTTTTATTATTTTTATTTTTAGTTTTACTTACAACTTACAACGTAATGGTTTTATTTTAATTATGTGGCGTCCGTGGGAAAATTGCAATAGAGGCTATCGCAAGAGAAAACATTTATTACTTAACCCTAAACAAATAGTGAAAAATGTTTACGACAGTTTGGTAAAAAGAAATTTGAATAAACAAAGTGCTTTGCAAGAAACCAGTGAACTAACAAAAACCCCAATTTCTACGATTAAGGGTATTGTAGGGAAACCATTACTCTGGAACAGGAAAAAATGGAAATATTTTCAAGTGCATCATGTAGACGATTGTGAAAAAAACTTCATCAAGAGAAAAATATATTCTATGTATGAAGAGCAGTTGGTGCCGACACTAGACAAAATAAAATTAAGACTGGCGCAGGACGGGATTAATATACATTGTGGCCGATCAATCTTTCACAGAATTCTCTTAAGAAGGAGATTCACGTTCCGAAAAATAAACAAAAGCAAGTAGTGATGAAGTCACAAAGATTACGAATCTTGCGACATACTTATTTACAAGAAATTAAAAAGTATCGATCAGAGAATTGGCCAATAATTTACCTTGACGAAACAGGGTTCGATACCTATGACACTGTGCAAAAAGGGTGGGTTGACGGCAGTACAAAATATCAGACTAACGCACCTTCAAATAAATGAATCAATAAGAAAAGTTATAAATGATATACCTTGTGAAAGCTGGAAGAATTCCATTCAGCACATTGGTAAAGTTGAAGATTCATATATTTATGTAAATATATAAAACCACTGATAAATACCTCAGCTGATGACAGTGATAGTGAAACCGAATTAGGCTTAAGTTAAAATATATTTTTATTTATACAATATGTCCCCTCTTCTCCTTCTTATCCATTTGTTTTTACATTTCCAAAAATACCTATTTATTGCATTAAGGAATAAAATTGTTAGTCCATCTCTGCAACCTGTCATAAACAAAAGTCAGAATTTTTATATTGACCACGTAAAACGGCAAAAATCAGGATCTTATATTTTGGGACAGGCTATATCTTTATTTTAAACTGAATATTAGAGACGGAATTCCAAGAATGAGAAGTTTTAGTTGCATACGAAAATAACTCGTGTAAAATTGAAATTTTTATAAGGTGCTCCATGAGATAATTTAGGGCTTAAGATTTATAAGTTTAAGAAAAAAAATATATAATCACAGAAATTAAAAGAAGTATGTGAATAAGGAATGCAAATTTTTTACATGTTCTTAGCTGACATGCCAAGAACTTAAAATGAAGCTGGCTTCACGTAAATTAAGCACTTTAAGATATTTAATTTTAGTATACAGTTGACTTTAAAATAAAAATAAGAAGAAAAGCACCTTTATTACGTAAGGAACGCTACAGTAATTTGGCTATGATGCGCTAGGGAGACGTGCTTTCCGTTTGATAAACAATTTGAACCGTCATAAAAAAAATTAGGTTATCTGGCAAACGGAATAGCAGAAGAAAATTGCGTAAACAAGTGTAAGTACTTATTTACATAATAATTAATTTTAAGTAAACGTTCCAGATAAAAATTTTCATATCAAGGGCACTTGTACGCTTGTAGGCTCTGAAAGTATAAAAATTATATTCTTTTAGAATATTTCCTAAGGATAAGAAAAACTCAAAAGTTTCGCCTAATTTGTGAGGCTTATAGTCTGCTAAATTTAAAACCATAAATCACATTTTTCGCAAAAAACTATAAATAAACGGTCAAGTGCAAGTTGAACTTGCGGAATTAGTGTTCCGTACGTTGATTGCTTTTAAAATAAAAAATGTTGTAAAGGAAGTATAAAATGATCAGTGACTTCACAAAATACACCCCAAATGAGTTTTCAACAAAGTTTGTTTCCAATCTTTACTGAAAATTGATGACCTTGAAATTTCTGTTTTTTTTTTATATACCAGATAAATTATTAAAGTTAACGCACTCGTGATAATTTTCGTTCAATCGACACCCCGTGGAGAATATTCCAGAATTTTTTCAAAATTTTTTTGATAAGTACTTTTCGAGATAAGGCGGGTGGAAGCTTTCATTTGATACTCCACTCGATTACCTAGTAAATTTTTTTTTTTCACTTCCGATTTCACCCCCCAAACTAACCCCTTAAGTCAAAATTTAAATTTCAAAACTACATGGCTCTAATGAGGCCACCAATTCCTATATTATTACCAAATTGCAACTTTCTTTAACAAATAGTTTCGGGTGTGACAGACAGACGGACAGACAAACACCGAAGTCATCTTATAAGTGTTCCGTACGGAACACTAAAATTGGGTTCATAATTTTTTTTTTAATTCGCATAATTTTCAACAAAAAATTGTGCTTTATAGTTTATCCTCATTTACTTAGGAAACATTCTAAAAATATATAATTTTTATGTCCTTACGGCACGCAACTGGTAAAATAAACAAAAATTTATAAAATTTTGTAGTGGAGAACGTAACAATTTTGTTTTCCATCGTTTAATTTTCCACAAAATAATTATCGCAGATGCCACCTTCCAAAATGCAGATAAATAACAAGCTGAAATTATAACACGTAGGCTCACATGTGTATATCTGAAGATCCAATATGTATTTTCATGTCCTTTCTTGATCAATAAATAATATATGATTGTTATAGCTTCTTAGCTACCTAATAGCCAATAAATGAATCTAACACGTAAGCTGAAAAGTTTTTAGTCTAGCTACATAAAACACAGCTTCTTATTTGCAAAATTCAACTTTATTTATCAACATAGTCTCCTTCAATAGCGATACAATCAGTCTAACGCGTTTCTAAAATTTCTATAACTTTCTTGTAGGAGGATTTGTCTTTGCCTTCAAAATAAACCTCAGTTTCGGCGATCTCTTTCCAGCGACCATTTTTTTGAGGTCTGCGAATAAATAATAGTCGCTGGGGGCCAAATCTGGAGAATACGGTGGATGAGGAAGCAATTCGAACTACAGTCCATAGTAATTAAAAGAAGTATGTGAATAAGGAATGCAAAATTTTTACATGTTTTTAGCAGGCATCCCAAGAACTTAAAATAAAGCTGGCTTCACGTAAATTAAGCACTTTAAGATATATAACTTTAGTACACAGTTGACTTTAAAATAAAAATAAGAAAAAAAAGCATATTCATTACGTAAGAAATGCTAAAGTAATTTGGTTATGGTGCGCTCGGGAGACGTGCTTTCCGTTTGATTTTGAATTTGAACCGTCATAAAAAAAAAACTAGGTTATCTGCCAAACGGAAGAGCAGAAGAAAATTGCGTAAACAAGTGTAAGTACTTATTTACATAATAATTAATTTTAAGTAAACGTTCCAGTTAAAAATTTTCATATCAAGGGCACTTGCACGCTTGTAGGCTCTGAAAGTATAAAAATTATATTCTTTTAGAATATTTCCTAAGGATAAGAAAAACTCAAAGTTTCGCCTAATTTGTAGGGCTTATCGTCTGTTAAATATAAAACCATAAATCACATTTTTCGCAAAAAAATATAAATAAATAAACGGTCAAGTTCAAGTTGAACTTGCGCAATTAGTGTTCCGTACGTTGATTGCTTTTAAAATAAAAAATATTGTAACGGAAGTATAAAATGATCAGTGCCTTCACAAAATACACCCCAAATGAGTTTCCAATCTTTACTGAAAATTGATGACCTTGAAATTTCTGTTTTTTTTTTTTATATACCAGATAAATTATTAAAGGTAATGCACTCGTAATAATTTTCGTTCAATCTACACCCCGTGGAGAATATTCCAGAATTTTTTCAAAATTTTTTGATAAGTACTTTTCGAGATAAGGCGGGTGGACCACGATTTTTCGAGATTTTTTAAAAATAATACAAAGAAAAGTGCGCGCAAGTATTACATTATATATATTTTTTTTACTCGTATTTTCACAAGCTTTCATTTGACACCACACTCGATTACTTAGTAAACAAATTTTTTTCTCACTTCCGATTTCACCCCCCAAAACTAACCCCTTAAGTCAAAATTTAACTTTCAAAACTACATGGCTCTGATGAGGCCACCAATTCCCATATTATTACCAAATTTCAACTTTCTATGACAAATGGTTTCGGAGAAAATCGGGTGTGACAGACAGATAGACGGACAGACAGACGGACTAACAGATAGACAGACGGACAGCCAGACGGACAGACACGGAAGTCATCTTATAAGTGTTCCATACGGAACACTAAAAATGGGTTCATATATTTTTTTTTTAAATCGCATAATTTTCAACCAAAAAATTGTGCTTTATAGTTTATCCTTATTTACTTGGGAAACATTCTAAAAATATATAATTTTTATATCCTCACGGCACGCAGCTGGTAAAATAAACAAAAATTTGTAAATTTTTGTACTGGAGAAAGTAACAATTTTGTTTTCCATCGTTTAATTTTCCCCAAAATAATTATCGCAGATGCATAGGACTAAAAAAAAACTGCATATAAATAGCAAGCGGAAAATATAACACGTAGGCTCGCATGTGTATATCTGAAGATCCAATATGTATTTTCATGTTCTTTCTTGATCAATAATGTATAATAATTATAGCTTATTAGCTACCTAATAGCTAATAAATTAATCTAACACGTAGGCTGAGAAGTTTTTAGTCTAGCTACTTAAAACACAGTTTTTTTTGCAAAATTCGAGTTTATTTATCAACATAGTCTCCTTCAAGAGCGATACAATCAGTCCAACGCGTTTCTAACATTTCTATACCTTTCTCTAGAAGGATTTGTCTTTGCCTTCAAAATAGGCCTCAGTATCGCCGATAACTTCTTCACTGGAGCCAAATCTCTTTCCCGCGAGCATTTTTTTTAGGTCTGCGAATAGATAATAGTCGCTGGGGGCCAAATCTGGAGAATACGGTGGATGAGGAAATAACTCGAACTTCAGTTCGTCACCATTGACTTGTGACTCGGTGCATTATCTTGATGAAAGAGCACTTTTTTATTGTTCTTTTGGGGCCGTTTCTTTGCGATTTTTGCCTTCAAATGCACCAATAACTTTATATAATTTTCGCTATTGATGGTTTTTTCCTTCTTAACATAGTCGATTAAAATTATTCCATGCACAGCCTAAAATACTGCTGTCCACAGATTTAATTCCGGTGGATTCATGTTTCATCCATTGTCACATATCGCATGAAAAAATTCTTTTTATTGCGCTTAAACAGATTCAAACAGCGCTCAGAATTCGATGTAACCACCTCATTTGGCCGTCCAGAGCGTTCATCATCATTTGTATCTGTACAACCGCGTTTAAATTCAGCATACTAGTAAATGATGAGTGATTTTCCAGGGGCAGAGACCTCGTAACGGTTATTTATTTTTTTCCATCAAAAAACATTGTTCAATCCACACACGAAATTCGATTTTTTCCATTGTTTTGAATATATCAAAAGCAGCGTCACTAAAACCATTGTAACTTGCAAATTAATCGTTGAAATGTCATGAAATATTGACACATATCGTTTGAAGGTTGGTACTTCCTAAAAATCATATGAATTTTTTGAAAAGTAAAATTGTACACTAGCGATTTTTTTCGAAAATTCCATTGATTTTCAAGACGCTGTAATTTTGGAATAATCAATAAATATAGCAACTTATTTTTTTCATTTGTTCTTTGAAATGTTACCTTTCAAGTGCGTGTCATTATAACAGCAAGTCCGATAAGTACTTAGACTTTAAAGTCATTTAGCGAAAATAACACCCGATAGTTTTTTGACAACCTATTGTATGGACTAATAATACATGGAAGTAAATAGAACTTTATTTTTGAAGGCTATTCTTTTTGGTTACCTTTTATTTGCATAAAATAATTACGATACAAGATGTCTGTGTGATTTTTGCTCGTTAATATACATTGACCTTTATTCTAAATTAAATATCAGAAATGGAATTCCAAGAATGAGAAGTTTTAGTTGCATACGAAAATAACTCGTTTAAAAATTGAAATTTTTATTAGGTGCTCCATGAGATTATTTAGGGCTTAAGATTTATATCTTTAAGAAAAAAATACATAACCATAGAAATTAAAAGAAGTATTTTAAACTTTAAACTTTTACATGTTTTTAGCAGGCATGCCAAGAACTTAAAATGAAGCCGGCTTCACGTAACTTAAGCACTTTAAGATATATAATTTTAGTACACAGTTGACTTTGAAATAAAAAAAAAAAAAAAAGCACCTTCATTACGTAAGGAACGCTTCAGTAATTTTACAAAGATGCGCTCGGGAGACCTGCTTCCCGTTTGATTTTGAATTTAAACCGTCATAAAAAAAAAATTAGGTTATCTGCCAAACGGAAGAGCAGAAGAAAATTGCGTAAACAAGTGTAAGTACTTATTTACATAATAATTAATTTTAAGTAAACGTTCCAGTTAAAAATTTTTCATATCAAGGGCACTTGCACGCTTGTAGGCTCTGGAAGTATAAAAATAATATTCTTTTAGAATATTTCCTAAGGATAAGAAAAACCGAATTGTGGGGCTTATGGTCTACTAAATTTAAAACCATGAATCACATTTTTCGCAAAAAACTATAAATAAAAAATGGGTCCATAATTTTTTTTTTAATTCGCATAATTTTCAACAAAAAAATTGTGCTTTATAGTTTATCCTTATTTACTTAGGAAACATTTTGAAAATATATAATTTTTATAACCTCACGGCACGCAGCTGGTAAAATAAACAAAAATTTATAAATTTTTATACTGGAGAAAGTAACAATTTTGTTTTAGATCGTTTAATTTTCTCCAAAATAATTATCGTAGATGTCAACTTCCAATCAAAGGACTAAAAAAACTGCATATAAATAGCAAGTTGAAAACATAACAAGTAATGTATATCTGAAGATCCAATATATATTTTCATGTCCTTTCTTGGTCAATAATGTATAATAGTTATAGCTTCTTAGCTACCTAATAGCCAATAAATGAATCTAACACGTAGGCTGAAAAGTTTTTAGTCTAGCTACTTAAAACACAGTTTTTTATTTATCAATTTAGACTCCTTCAAGAGCGATACAATCAGTCTAACGCGTTTCTAACATTTCTATAACTTTCTTGTAGGAGGATTTGTCTTTGCCTTCAAAATAAGCCTCAGCTTCGGCGATCTCTTTCCCGCGACCATTTTTTTGAGGTCTGCGAATAGATAATAGTCGCTGGGGGCCAAATCTGGAGAATACGGTGGATGAGGAAGCAATTCGAACTTCAATTCATGCAATTTTGCCATCGTCACCATTGACTTGTGACACGGTACATTGTCTTGATGAAAGGGCATTTTTTTTTTGTTCATTTGGGGCCGTTTCTTTGCGATTTCGGCTTTCAAATACACCAATAACTTTATATAATATTCGCTATTGATGGTTTTTCCCTTTTCAGCATAGTCGATGAAAATTACACAGGCCAACGATGAAAAAACTTTTTTAATAATTTTACCTGATTCCTGTGTTTTCTGGTGTGCTGAGTCCGAAAATAATAATAAAAAAAGTCGTATTACCCACCAATTTTTCACATTTTAATATTTAAAATGTAAAAAGTTTTATTTTTTATCATTCGAATGTTATTAGGTTGGCAATAAAATCAAAATTTTATAAGGTTGGCAGTAAAATCAAATGTTATTAGGTTGGCAGTGCATATAAATGTCACAGCTGTTTGTTTTCTTCCAGTTAATATAACCTCGCATTGCAATGTTTAACCAATGTGCTTTAATTCACACTCAAAGTATGGCTAATCGTGGTTGTAAAAACTCTCCCAACACATTTTTTGTTATATATGTGGTGAGTTTGTAGTTAAAAACATCAAAGAAATATTACTGACTTTGTCAAAAAAAAAAGTATACTTTGTATATTTTGGTGTAGAAATCGGGTAATCAAGAAAAATGTTGGGCTTCTCACAAAGTATGTTATGTTTGTGTCGAGGATCTTAGGAAATGGTATAATAAAGAAAAGAAAGCTTTTAAATTTACAATACCCATGGTATGGAGAGCGCAAGAAAATCATTCAACTGATTGTTTATTTTTGCAGCGTTGATGTTTCTGGATATAACTCCAAAAATAAGAAAGTAATTGTCTATCCTAACTTTACTTCAGCTAATCGGCCGGTAGGACATGGACCGGGACTTCCTGCCCCTGAGCCACCTCAGTCTATTGATGGCGTTTTACAGTCTAGTCTCGAATTTAATGAAAGTCGACCGGATGATGATGATGAATTTCAATGTTCTCTAGAAAATTTAAAACCACATTTGTTTACGCAAACTGAGTTAAATGATTTAGTGATATATTTGGGGTTGACTAAGGAAAAAGCAGAATTGCTTGATTCTAGGCTGAAAGAAAAACATTTGTTGGAATCTGGAACATCTATTTACCATTATAGAACAAGAGATCAAAATTGTAGCCTAATCAAAGTACGGTTTAAATTTTTATTTTTTATGTTTCAAATTTTCCCTATTTTAAAATTTAATCGATGTCATATTGTGAGAGAACTGCGGGTGATACAAAAAAAACTGATACCAGATACGGTTTCAGCACTCAAAAATACATAACACTTAGATGTATTGGTTTAAAAGGTTTTTACAAATATTTTTTACTGGCCTGTGTTATTCCATATATATCCCTAAATACTGCTGTCGACAGATTTAATTCCGCTGGATCCATGTTTCATCCATTGTCACATATCGCATGAAAAAATCCTTTTTTATTGCGCTTAAACAATTTCTAGCGGCGCTCAGAATCATCAACAAGTTTTTATTTTTGAACCACTGTGAGCAAACGCTTACCCATTTCGAACAGAGCTTTCTCATGCCCAAATGTTTATAATAAATATGACCAACACGTTCTTTTGATATCTTTAGGGTGTCAACTATCTCACGCAATTTCACTTTACGGTCATCCAAAACAATTTTGTGGATTTTTCTTATGTTTTTCGGTGTATCCACCTCATTTGTCTGTCCAGAGCGTTTAGCATCACTTGTATCTATACGACCGCATTTATATTCAACATACCAGTAAATGATGAGTGATTTTCCAGGGGCAGAGTCCTCGTGACAGTTATCAAGCCATTGCTTTGCTTAAATGATATTTTTCCCATCAAAAAACAGTGTTCAATCAACCCACGAAATTCGATTTTTTCCATTGTTTTAAAAATATCAAAAGCAGCGTCACTAAAACCACTGTAACTTGTAAACTAAACGTCGAAATGTCATGAAATTTTGACACATATCGTTTGAAGGTTAGTACTTCCTAAAAATCATATGGATTTTATAAAAGAAACTACATCTATGTGTCAGACCTTTCAGCTTACGTATTATAAATATAGAAAAGAGATCATAATACCGCGGTGATATTGTTAAATAAATACACTCATTGTTGAACCAAACATAAATTTAGTAGATCGTCGTAATAGCCATACATAATAAGGGACGTAGAAAAAATCCTTTCCCGTTAAGCAAACTTGTGTTAGTGAGATTTAAATTGCCAGCAACTACTTAAAAAAATCATGAAAGCTGCTTCAAATTGATGCTGCCCGATTTTTTGAAAATTACGCAAAAACATAAATCCAAAACTTTGCCACTTAAAGGTGGACTAAACTCTTATTCAAGATTGTATAACGTATAGTTTTAAGGAATCAGTTTCAAATCGAGGATCATCGAGTATCCTATCAATCAATGACACAGAGGCGCCTAAACTGCGCAAGATTTGGCACTACAAATCGGCTAAATGGGAAAATCTCATGGAATATTTTCGAACTTAGACGTTTGTTTTCGATCCGACGACCCATCTGACTGCGCCAGGGAGGTTTCCGATGTTATTTTGGCTGGTAGGGAAGCTTACCTTTGAAGAAATGCCCCTCTAACGGCAAGCCTTGGTTTGACCGAAAATGCAAAGAAGCTGTTGCTTCTAAACATCTTGCCTACCGACAATGGCGTGAAAATCTTAACACCATAAATCGTGAAAATTCTAACACCATAAATCGTAACACCTTTGTTTGTGCCCGGAACAGATGCAAACAAATTATTGACGAAACCACGGAAGTACCCAATCCACGAATTAGAAGCAAACTTCTCGCTTGTTCTAACAATTCCAGGTCCTTTTAGTCAGTCGCTAAGGCAGTTAGTCAAAATTTCACCAAATTCACCATACAACTACTCACATGGCCAGATAATTCTATTGCAAAAACACCTTTTGAGAAAGCGAACTTGTTGGCTGAACTCTATATAGTTCTTAAAGACTGTGCGAGGGAACTAACACCTGTTTTCTGTAGACTTTTCAACCTATCCTACAGAAAGAGAATATTTCCTTCCTGCTGGAAATGTGCCACAGTTCAGCCGATACCTAAAAAGGGCAAGAAGACCTTGCCAAATAACTACCGACAAGTCGCACTGCTTTCAATAATATCGAAAGTTATGGAAAAGGCTATCGATCAGCATCTTCTAAAATAGCTTGAAGAATTCAACATTATTAGTGATCACCAATATGGCTTTCGTAAACATAAATCAACAGGGGATCTTCTGACTTATGTAACACATATTTGGACCAACGCAATTGAACACTTTGGAGAATCTCGAGTCGTTTCTCTTGACATATCCAAGGCATTCGACTGTGTTTGGCACGATGAACTGTTGGCTAAGCTACACTCTTATGGTATGTCTAAAAAGTTCTGTTTTGGCTCTCATGTTTCCTCAGACAGCGTTCTTTACGAGTGGCAGTCGACGGATTTCTTTCTAACGCCTTCACTATCAACACCGGTGTGCCTCGAGGCTCCATACTCTCTCCTATTCTCTTTCTCATTTACATTACATCTACACCTTTGCAGATGATAGTACGCTTATCTCATCATTCGCTTTGAACACTCGGACATCGACTATTCAGATGAATATCCGCAGACAGCAGGAGGTCATTCAACTTAACAAAAAACCTGGAAGAAATTCTATCTTGGGGTGACAGTAACCAAGTGGAATTTAACGCTACAGAAACCCAGGCGGCAGTTTTTTCTAAAAAAGTTAACGTCCTGGCATGAACATGTTGCAGGTATAGCAAGGAGAGCTTCTCAAAAGTTGAGAATATTATTTCGAACCAGAAAGCTTTACACTCCACAACAACTGTTAATTCTTTACAAAGCTCAAATTCGACTAACTCGCTCCGCTCCCAAACATACACTGAATTTGTTGGATTATATTCAGAGAAGAGCTGTTCGTCTGATTGGAGAGCCGGAACTGACCGGCGGCCTTGATTCGCTGGAACAACGAAGAACGGTTGGCGACTTGAGCCTATTCTTCAAATATTTTTTGGAAAATGTTCGACGGATGTAGCCCGCTTAATTCCTCCCAGAGCGGTGCATATTAGAAATACACGTCGCGCTAATACTTCACATCCGTATGAGGTTCAGTTTGTTACTCCTCGTACAACGCTTTTCAAGCAGTCTTTTATATGGAGAACAACATCCCTTTGGAATAATTTGTCCAGGACTGTGTTTCCCACCAAATGCAATTTACAGCGATTCAAGAACAACGTCAATCGCTTTTTTCCGCATACACGTCGCTCCTGTAGCGCTTTAGGTACATTCCTGCAGCACGTGTGCTAGACGCATAAAAAAAGGTTTCAAATATTATTATACAATCGGTGTTTCATATATTTTAGAGATTGTGTACACGGAAGTTAGTATACATGTAGGTAAATTTGAGACCTTAGAAATATTATTATGGTACCATGGAACAACCATTAACTGTTCATTACTATCTACTTATGAATTATCTATTATATAAAATTTTAAGTTGTATTGCTTTGAAAGTTTGTTTGAGTGTGAGAAAGTCAAATTGAGTATTTTTCTTAAAATTGCGTGTTCTTAGGAAAATACTGAGTTAGTTACTTCACTAACTTTTTAAGTTAAGCAAAATGTAGTTAAACAAACAAAATCATACATAACAGTCTATATTATAGAATGAATACAAAAATATAATATAGAAGTGCCGTATTTGTTGAGTATCTTTATAATTAGTTTCAACTATTTAGAAGATAGTTCAAAAATGAACTTCATACCGAAAGGTTTACAGTTAGTTCTCAAGAACACTTCACACTTGTAAATAAAAGCCATGCGAAACTGTGTAAAGTTTTATCCATCTTTATGCGCAAACGTAGTACTTTTCGCATTATCGTGAAAAAAAAATATTAGAAAACATAACGTTCTATTTTATTCAGGCAAATCGATATGTATCAAATAATATATATATATATATATATATATATATATATATATATATATATATATATATATATATATATAAATCCTCGTTTTAAAAATTATTCCAAAAAATAAGTAAATATATATTAAAATATTCAATCTTCCTATAAGCAAATAATTGTGAAGTTTTCTGAAAATAACCTAAAAAAATCCACTTACCGTTGTTATTTATGCTATTCAAAAAGCGATGCTGCTGACGTAAGCCCGACGCGTGTTCGACGCAGGATCCACAACATGACGATCGTCGGGACGCTTCGAGACGCACTGACGGTAAAGGCGATGCGACGTTGGAACAGCAGGTTCAAAAGCGACAAGGTGCGTCGCGAAGGAAGTAGGCAGGTTCAAGTTCATGGAAGGGAGAGTTGTCTAGTCCATGGACGTCTGTTTATGAATGTGTTTTCAAAGTTTCAAGCGTGGTCAGCCCGAAATACTGCATAAGACACATATTTTGCTTAATGTTGCCCGCCTCGGTGTTTTAGTGGGATAGTAGCCTGCATTGTATGCGGATGACCTGCCGGTTCGATTCATGCCAGTGACTAGGTGTGGTATATCTATACAGGTAGTAGTTAATGTAAAAATACAGTAACGTCCATAATAGCAGTAGGGTAGAATCAAGAGGTTTAAGCTGTTTAAGGTAGAGTTGAACAAATCTTCTTATCTTATTTTCACGTAACCGGTCTTCGTCACCCGAAAAAGGTCTCAATTTAGAAGTATCACTTAAATCCCGATAGTCACTGAGTCGTCTAAATAGTCCAACTGAGCGACTCTTCAAATTGCCTTCATACTTGAGAGATACAAAGTGCGTTTGACAGTAATTCGGACACATTAAAGTTCAATAGAAGCATTTTTCTAAGGCCAAAGAAGACTTGCTAACCGTGAAACTTCAGTTTCTTTACCCGACATGAAGATTGTATAGGCTGCAGAAACATCATTATTACTTGTTTGTATCACTTTTTCATTTATTCTGACTCGTTGCTGGATCTTCTTTGTTTGAATCGTTCACAAACTCTCAGTTTTCTCGAAGTTTATTGTCTTTTTGAGGTCCCCTTTCTGATTTTGCTGTCGAGAAAGTTCTGGTTAAGATATGAAACTTCTTCAGCACTTTTTCCGCTGCGACTTCTTTGCCTTCTTCTAAAGTTGTCAGTTTTAAGGCGTACCTCAACCATGCTCACAACTTTTCTGAACATTACTGCTTTCCGAAATATCTGTTTTAATTATAAAGTTTCTCTAATTTTAGAATAACATTCCTGAGATCTTTTGTCAGAATGAGAGTACGCACGAATATATCCAAAGCCTTCTGTTGGGTACTGCCTTAAATTTATCTCTATTTTGGTGGTACAGGAAAAAATCGGGAGGTTTGTCTATTTGAGAGTCCGACGTTTCTAGTACAATTACACGAGACATCTTTAGATATCTTATCTCTTTGAGATTAGAGCAGTGAATCAACGAACACACCATGCGTTGCTATAATAAAATCACAAGACCTGACAAAGAAATCACTGAGAGAATCACTCGCCGCCTGGACTCACCACCATCAAGCCTAAGCGCAACCGACGAAATAATTAATCAAAAACTCCCGCAACGACAAAGAAACCCCAGCAGCAAAAAACCAGGATTTAAAATGGCAAATAAGAATAGAAAACAAAATCAACAACATCAGAAGAGATCTAGGACACCTTACTCACTTTATGAACGGGAACGCGTCCAAACGTGTCACACAGGGTGTAGACAAGATCAAATCCAACTCTCCCAACAGAACACTGCCAGAAATCCTTGAGACTTTGAAACAAAAAACTATCCGTAAATGCCGCAAGACTCCATAGATACAAAGAATGAAACGAGAGGAAAGATACCAACAACCTCTTCCGAAGAAGCGAAAAACAGTTCTACCGGAAAACTATGTACAACAAACAGACAGCAGTGACTGAACCACCAAACAAACAAGAACTCATAGATTATTGGAAAAGTATCTGGTCAGAACCCAAACTACACAATAATAACACCCCCTGGATTAAAGCCGAAGAAGACAAACATAAATATGTGACAGAACAAGAAAATTCTACATTAACTACTGTGGGATCAAATAGCATGATGAGGCACCTGGATGCAAGAAATTCCGGAGGTAAAATAGCCCCCCGTTCGGATCTTCGGGTGGGGACTGGTTCAGAGGCCTCGACATGCAGAGATCATAATTTTAAATAGATTGTTGCAACATACGAGGTTTAAACTCGAACATAAATTCAGTGCACCAATACCTGAAATCAAATAAACCTCATGTACTCGCTCTCTGTGAAACCAAGGTCAGTTCATCGACCAGCACAGTCAACTATCTTTATCCTGGGTACGATTTTTATTCCCGATTTAGGCGTAACTTTAGAATCTGTCTTTTTACCAGAAGCGACCTCTTTTGCCAACGAGAAGAGGCTCTAGAGCCCCCAAACTTTGATATTATGTGGTTAAAAATAACGACTCAACAGATAATTCCATTGCAACGACACCTGTTGAGAAAGCGAACTTGTTGGCCGAACTCTTTGCTTCACAATCTATTGTCGATTTCCAAGGAAAAAAACCACCTACTATTCGCATATTGCAGTCAAGGATGTCTGATGTTGTCTTTAGGCAACGTATCATAAAGCATATTTTAATGAAGCTAGACACCAAAAAGGCTTCTGGCGCTGACGGAATACCTGCCCCAGTTCTCAAAAACTGTGCGAAGGAACTAACATCAGCTTTCTGTAGAGTTTTCAACCTATCCTACCGAAAGGGAATGTTTCTTTCTTGCTGGAAATGTGCCGCAGTTCAGCCGATATCTAAAAAAGGCAAGAAGACCAGATAACTACCGACCTGCTTTCAATAATATCGAAAGTCATGGAAAAGGTTATCAATCAGCATCTTCTAAAATATCTTGAAGGATTCAACATTATTAGCGATCACCAATACGACTTTCGTAAACATAGATCAACAGGAGGTCTATGGCCAGGTGGCAGTTTTTTCTAAAAAAAGTTGCTGAACCCGACATAGTCCTGTCGGGGCACTCCTAGCATTTTCACTCAATTTGTTGGGCGTTTGTTGGATTCTGTACAGAGAAGAGTCTGATTGGAAATCCAGAACTGACCGGCAGCCTCGATTCGCTGGAACATCGAAAAACGGTTGGCGACTTGAGTCTGTTCTACAAGTATTTTCATGAAAAGTGTTCGAAGGATGTAGCCAGCTTAATTCCTCCCAGAGCGGTGCATGTTAGAAATACACGTCGCGCTAATACTTCACATCCGTATGAGGTTCAGCTTGTTACTCCGCATCTTTTGTATGGAGAACATCATCCCTTTGGAATAATTTGCCCAGGGCTGTGTTTCCCACCGAGTACAACTTACAGCGATTTAAGAACAACGTGAATCGCTTTTTCCGTACACATGCCGCGCCTGCAACATTTTAGGGACTTCCCTGTAGCACGTGTGCTAGACCCATAAAAAAAAACTAATCATTTAGTGTTTTTTCATTTTACTTTCTTTTAAGGGTCCTTTATATGAGGAATAATGGTGTATACATTTCACAATTTGCAAATTCTATACAGCACATCTCAGAACAAAATGTCTTATAGAATCCTATATCAAACATTCTTGCAACATTGCTTTTTGTCTTAAAATGCGACAAAAACAAAAATGAACAAAAAATATCATTTTGTTTCCGGATTATTTCATCCCGATTGTCGGAAATAGAATTTTATTAGTTATAATTAGCTTTAGCTATGTCACAGCGTTGTTGGAATTTAATTAAATTTCATTACTTGAATTATTACTAATAAATGTTAATTTAATAAATATTAATTGTCAGCATTGTTGTGTCGCCAAGTTGGTTTTTATTTGCCGGCTGCCCTTTGTCTTTATTCCATTTTGGTTTAATTGATGCGTCAGATGAAAATTAAAAAAACTCTTTCATAACCAAACTAATAAATTAATTAACTTATAATTTAAGCTACCCAAATAAGCTTTTATGGTCATTAAGTTTTAAAATACCTTGTTAGTTTAGTCAAAGTATAGCAAACAGCAAAATTTTAATAAAATATTTTTAACTGAAAACAAACCCGTTTATATGGTATTGCACGCTCACTGAAACTCCTTTGGGAAAACATTTAAGCTTTTCCATTAAAAATTGAAAAACTAAGTATATAATTGCCACCGGAAAACCCGAAGAAAATTAAAATTAGTTACTTGGCTATGTTGCCATATTTAATTTGTAATTTTTTACTAGTTCTTGTAATGGAAAAATTTAGTTCTGGCAAAAATTCAATTAATCGAGTGCTTTGTTCTTTTTGGGGTTGAAACGAAATCTTAAAAAGTATTTTTGTTTTTCATAAAATTGATCGATTCAACGTTTGAAGAACTACTAATGCAGAATAGTTATGAATACATCGTAAATTCGCCATCAGATATTCTAAACAGTTAAAAATGTAGTAGAATAACTAAAAAGAGGCGATTGTTAGGAATTCATTCAACAACAATACTAACATGCTGCATGAATTAATACCTAAATGCTGCTTTCATACCAGACACTACGTTAAATACTTATTATTATATTTACGTATATATATATATATATATATATATATATATATATATATATATTTATATATATATATATATATATATACATATATATACATATATATATATATATATATATATATATATATATATATATATATATATATACATATATACATATATATACATATATACATATATATATATATATATATATATATATATATATATATATATATATATATATATATATATATACATATATACATATATATATATATATATATATATATATATATATATATATATATATATATATATATATATATATATATATAATCTATAATATATATAAAATGCAACGTCTCTCTGTCTGTCTGTCCGTTAGTACGATTTTCACTGGAGAACCACTTATCTGATTTACGTACTTTTTTTTTTTTAAACATGCATATGTTCTCTAGACAGGTTATAGGCTATATTTTATTACGATAGGTAGCATAAGGAATGAGCAGTAACGATAATAGTGAATGAAGTCGGAAAAAAGTTTGCCGCTAGCGCGTTCAATTGCAATACACAACCTAAACCATTAAATATGGAACAATATTATGTAACAGAAAATATCTATAATCTATAATATATATAAAATGCAATGTCTCTCTGTCTGTCTGTCTGTCCATTAGTGCGTTTATCACGCGAGAACCACTTATCCAATTTACGTATCCTTTTTTAAATTCATACATATATTCTTTGGTAAGGTTACATAATAATAATAATAATAATGCAACGTCTCTCTGTCTGTATGTCTGTCCGTTAGTGCGCTTATCCCTCGAGAACCACTTATCCGATTTACGTGATTTTTTAAATTCATACATATATTCTCTGACCAGGTTATAGATATATATTTTATTACATCTATAATATATATATAAATGCAACGTATCTCTGTCTGTTTATCTATCTGTCTGTCTATCCGTTAGTGCGCTTATCACTGGAGAACCACTTATCCGATTTACGTTTTTTTTTAAAACATACATATGTTCTCTGAATGAGCAGTGACGATAATAGTGAATGAAGTCGGAAAAAAGTTTGCCGTTAGCGCGTTCTCTTGCAATACACAGCCTAAACCATTAAATATTATGTAGGCAGAGAATATCTATAATCTATAATATATATAAAAAGCAATATATCTCTGTCTGTCTGTCTGTCTATTAGTGCGTTTATCATGCGAGAACCACTTATCCGATTTACGTGTCTTTTTTTAAATTCATACATATTTTCTTTGGCCAGGTTATATAATAATAATAATCTATATCTATCATATACATAAAATGCAACGTCTCTCTGTCTGGCTGTTTGTCCGTTAGTGCGCTTATCCCTCGAGAACCACTTATCCGATTTACTAACTTTTTTTAAAAAAAAAACACATATGTTCTCTGGCCAGGTTATAGGATATATTTTATTACGTTAGGTAACATAGGGAATAAGCAGTGACGATAATGGTGAATCAAGTCGGAAAAAAGTTTGCCGTTAGCACGTTCTCTTGCAATAGACTGCCTAAACTATTAAATATGGAATATCGTGTAGCAAAGAATATAATATATATATAATATGCCACGTCTCTCTGTCAGTCTGTCTGTCCGTTAGTGAGCTTATGAATTGAGAACCACTTATCCGATTTACATGTTTTTTTTTTCTAATTCATACAATTGTTCTCTGGCCAGGTTATCTATAATCTTCTATAATATATAAAATACGACATCTGTTTGTTTGTCTGTCTCTCTGTATATCTGTCTGTCT
The DNA here is from genome assembly GCA_019049505.1 of Pachyrhynchus sulphureomaculatus. Lineage (NCBI taxonomy): Eukaryota > Metazoa > Arthropoda > Insecta > Coleoptera > Curculionidae > Pachyrhynchus > Pachyrhynchus sulphureomaculatus. The sequence goes on along the minus strand of CM032452.1, from coordinate 64,303,203 downwards.
GTATGTCTGTCCGTTATTGCGCCTATCACTCGAGAACCACTTATCCTATTTACGTGTTTTTTTTTAAAACATACATATGTTTTCTAGGGTAGGTTATCTCTAATATATATAAAATACGTTTCTCTGTCGGTCTATCTGTCTGTCTGTCCGTTAGTGCGCTTATCACTTAGAACCACTTATCCGATTTACGTGTTTTTTTTTTAACCATATATTTGTTCTCTGGCCAGATTATAGGATATATTTTATTACGTTAGGTAACATAATGAATAAGCAATGACGATAATAGTGAATCAAGTCGGAAAAAGAGTTTGCCGCTAACGCGATCTCTTGCAATACACTGCTTAAACTATTAAATATGGAATAATATCATGTAGCAAAGAATATAATATATATAAATGCAATATCTCTCTGTCTGTTCGTTAGTGTGCTTATGACTTATCCGATTAAAAGATTTTTTTAATTTCATACATTTGTTCTCTGGCCAGGTTATCAATAATCTTCTATAATATATATAAAATGCAACGTCTCTCTGTCTATTTGTCTGTCTGTCCGTTAGTGCGCTTATCACTCGAGAATCACTAATTGCTACGTCTTTTAATATTTATCAAAAAAAATCTATAATATATATAAAAACGCAACGTCTGTCTGTCCGTTAGTGCGTGTAGCACTCAAGAACCACTTATCCGATTTACGTCTTTTTTTTATAAAATACATATGTTCTCTGGCCAAGTTATAGGATGTATTTTATTACGTAAGGTAACATAAGAAATATGCAGTGATGATAATAGTGAATCAAGACCACGCGAGCGGAGCCGCGGGCACGGCTAGTACATATATATATATATATATATATATATATATATATATATATATATATGTATATACGAGGCTGAAACTTGGTGTGCGTTCATTGAAGAGATGCTACTAACTAAACACGACCTCGATACGCGCCGGTGGTGCCATCTCTCGGACTTTGCACGGACTTTTCAAACCAGCCTCTTATATATATATATATATATATATATATATATATATATATATATATATATATATATATATATATATAATATATATATATATATATATATATATATATATATATATATATATATATATATATATATATATATATATATAATATATATATATATATATATATATATATATATATATATATATATATATATATTTTGTTGATTTTTCGGAACATAAATCCCATTCTTAAGAGAATTCTGTGAATGGTTGATCCTGCACCAGTCTTAAATTTATTTTGTCTGGTGTCGGCACCAACTGCTCTTCATACATAGAATATATTTTTCTCCTGACCACGTCTTTTTCACAATCGTCTACATGATGCATTTGAAAATCTTTCCGTTTTTTCCTGTTCTTGAGTGATGGTTTTCCTACAATACCCTTAATCGTAAAAATTGGGGTTTTTGATAGTCCACTGGTTTCTTCAAATTTCTTCTTACTAAACTGTCGTAAACATTTTTCACTATTTGTTTAGCGCCAAGTGATAAATGTTTTCTCTTGCGATAGCCACTATTGCAATTTTCCCACGGACGTCACATAATTAAAACAGAATCCTAATGGGGACCTGTGGTCATTAGACCTATATTATCAAATACTCCAAACCAGGTTGTAAGGTAGTAAATATATAGGTAAAAATAGATCCAATATGATTGCAGGTGCTACGTCTTTTAATATTTATCAAAAAAAATCTATAATATATATAAAACGCAACGTCTGTCTGTCCGTTAGTGCGTGTAGCACTCAAGAACCACTTATCCGATTTACGTCTTTTTTTTATAAAATACATATGTTCTCTGGCCAAGTTATAGGATGTATTTTATTACGTAAGGTAACATAAGAAATATGCAGTGATGATAATAGTGAATCAAGACCACGCGAGCGGAGCCGCGGGCACGGCTAGTACATATATATATATATATATATATATATATATATATATATATATATATATATATATATATATATATATGTATATACGAGGCTGAAACTTGGTGTGCGTTCATTGAAGAGATGCTACTAACTAAACACGACCTCGATACGCGCCGGTGGTGCCATCTCTCGGACTTTGCACGGACTTTTCAAACCAGCCTCTTATATATATATATATATATATATATATATATATATATATATATATATATATATATATATATATATATATATATATATATATATATATATAATATATATATATATATATATAATATATATATATATATATATATATATATATATATATATATATATATATATATATATATATATATATATATATATATATATATATATATATATATATATATATATATATATATATATATATATACATATATATATATATATATATATATATATATATATATATATATATATATATATATACATTTTGTTGATTTTTCGGAACATGAATCCCATTCTTAAGAGAATTCTGTGAATGGTTGATCCTGCACCAGTCTTAAATTTATTTTGTCTGGTGTCGGCACCAACTGCTCTTCATACATAGAATATATTTTTCTCCTGACCACGTCTTTTTCACAATCGTCTACATGATGCATTTGAAAATCTTTCCGTTTTTTCCTGTTCTTGAGTGATGGTTTTCCTACAATACCCTTAATCGTAAAAATTGGGGTTTTTTGATAGTCCACTGGTTTCTTCAAATTTCTTCTTACCAAACTGTCGTAAACATTTTTCACTATTTGTTTAGCGCCAAGTGATAAATGTTTTCTCTTGCGATAGCCACTATTGCAATTTTCCCACGGACGTCACATAATTAAAACAGAATCCTAATGGGGACCTGTGGTCATTAGACCTATATTATCAAATACTCCAAACCAGGTTGTAAGGTAGTAAATATATAGGTAAAAATAGATCCAATATGATTGCAGGTGCAAGTGAGGGCGATATACAGAGCAGGTAAAATAAAAATACTTTTATCGTAATACTTGGCAACTATGCACAAAACCTTAATAGGGTCGTTATTGCTCCATTGAAAAAGCAAAAAGGCAGGATCTTATATCTTGGGATTTACTTTAATAGAACTTAATCATATAATTGATGGCTAGAATGTTAGAACAATAAACCAGTATTTTAAACAAATTGAAAAAATTCTTTTACTAGAAGGCACTTCGCTTCAGTCTTTTTTCCTTTCCTAACTAAAGAAAAGTATAGTTCCGAGATTTTTGCTTTTTCTCACGTTTTAGGGTTTCTAGATCACGAAAAATATAATCACTCATTTCCGTCGGTCTATCTGTCGGTCTCTTGGCACGATAACTCTCGAATGAAATGAGCTATGAGATCCATCAGCCTGTTATCGGTACTATACAAAATCCTCACTACAATCGTAACATATAGATTAACGAACAAATTAGACAGTTATCGACCATGTGAACAAGCGGGATTTAGACGGGGATAGAGCACTTTGGACCATATTCAAACAATTAGATTACTAGTGGAAAAGAAATGAATATAAGATCACCTTGTGGATAGCAATGGTTGACTATAAAAAAAACATTTGATTTGGTAGAGATTTGGGCAGTCCTTAACGCCTTAAATAACAGCAGAGTCGACGAAAGATACGCAACTCTTCTTGAATAAATATGTAAAAATGCTACATCACAAATAATCCTTGACGAAAAAACAAATAAAATCAAAATTAAAAAAAGGAATTAGACAAGGCGACTCAAAATCGTTCGGGTTGACTCTAGAAGACATGTTCAAATAGTTAAAGTGGGTAAATAAAGGAATACTAATGGACGGTGCACGATTAAAATACTTAAGGTTGGCAGAAGATGTCACTTTGATCGCCAACACAAAAGAAGAATTACAAGAAATGCTAATGGAATTGAATAACAAGTCCCGAGAAATAGGTCTAAAAATAAACTTCACCAAAATCAAATATTTGAACAACGAAAGTGAAGATAACAGCCACGAACCATTAATAGAAGGTGAAAAGAATAGGAGAAGTACAAAACATTCATATATTTAGGACAAAAAATAGATATATCAAAAAATAGTTTAGAGGCTGATTTCGATAGAAGAGTTGATAGGAGAGTCTCGTTAGCTCGCTAGAACATAAAAGATGCAGAGACAAATCACAGACAAGATGGATGGACGACATAAAAAGATTAGTGGGCCACGATTGGATGCAAGAAGTAAACAAACTGAGCTCACTGGAGACAAAATTCCAGGAGCCAACAATCCACAGCACCCTCTGGACTGAAACCACCAAAACTTTTAATTTAAAAGAAAAAACGCATGAGTAAAACTAAGATTAAGTACCTTTGTTTTTAGAAGCGAATAGGGTAGTATTACCCCTATTAAATAAATTACAGTAACTGTAAAAATACCGTACTAATGGATGTGTAGCGGTAATTCTATAAAATAAAGATCAAAATAAATACAAACACTGCCACATAGAACCCTATTTCTACAGTTACTGCTATTATCTAATAGCGGTATTAGTACCCTATTCGCTTTTACTAGCAAAAGTACTAAATCTTATTTAATTCATGCATTTTGCTCTTGAATTAGAAGTTTCGGCGATTTCACACCAAATGGCGCGGAGGTTCCTTGACTACTGACCTTTTTGTGTATGTTTCCTAAACTTCTCATGCTGCTGTTGTATATTTACGATTTGCCCGTTCACCTAGGCTGGCTGATGAGCCGTGATATGGCGGAAAACATGTATGTCTTGGTTTGATTCACAGACGGCACGCCCGGGCAGCCTATAGCTTTGGACGACCATACTTTTAATGCAAGAGTAAGGAGCATGATTTTAGTCTGTTATATTTTTCTCACGGACGATAAATATCTACTATATATATATATATATATATATATATATATATATATATATATATATATATATATATAATCTATATATATATATATATATATATATATTATATATATATATATATATATATATTATATATATATATATTTATATATATATATATATATATATATATATATATATATATATATATATATAGATTATATATATATATATATATATAGATTATATATATATATATATATATATATATATATATATATATATATATATATATATATATAGTAGATATTTATCGTCCATGAGAAAAATATAACAGACTAAAATCATGCTCCTTACTCTTGCATTAAAAGTATGGTCGTCCAAAGCTATAGGCTGCCCGGGCGTGCCGTCTGTGAATCAAACCAAGACATACATGTTTTCCGCCATATCACGGCTCATCAGCCAGCCTAGGTGAACAACAGCAGCATGAGAAGTTTAGGAAACATACACAAAAAGGTCAGTAGTCAAGGAACCTCCGCGCCATTTGGTGTGAAATCGCCGAAAACTTCTAATTCAAGAGCAAAATGCATGAATAAAATAAGATTTAGTACTTTTGCTAGTAAAAGCGAATAGGGTACTAATACCGCTATTAGATAATAGCAGTAACTGTAGAAATAGGGTTCTATGTGGCAGTGTTTGTATTTATATTGATCTTTATTTTATAGAATTACCGCTACACATCCATTAGTACGGTATTTTTACAGTTACTGTAATTTATTTAATAGGGGTAATACTACCCTATTCGCTTCTAAAAACAAAGGTACTTAATCTTAGTTTACTCATGCGTTTTTCTTTTAAATTAAAAGTTTTGGTGGTTTCAGTCCAGAGGGTGCTGTGGATTGTTGGCTCCTGGAATTTTGTCTCCAGTGAGCTCTGTTGTTTACTTCTTGCATCCAATCGTGGCCCACTAATCTTTTTATGTCGTCCGTCCATCTTGTCTGTGATTTGTCTCTGCATCTTTTATGTTCTAGCGAGCTAACGAGACTCTCCTATCAACTCTTCTATCGAAATCAGCCTCTAAACTATTTTTTGATATATCTATTTTTTGTCCTAAATATATGAATGTTTGTACTTTTCCTATTCTTTCACCTTCTATTAATGGTTCCTGGCTGTTATCTTCACTTTCGTTGTTCAAATATTTGATTTTGGTGAAGTTTATTTTTAGACCTATTTCTCGGGACTTGTTATTCAATTCCATTAGCATTTCTTGTAATTCTTCTTTTGTGTTGGCGATCAGAGTGACATCTTCTGCCAACCTTAAGTATTTTAATCGTGCACCGTCCATTAGTATTCCTTTATTTACCCACTTTAACTATTTGAACATGTCTTCTAGAGTCAACCCGAACGATTTTGAGTCGCCTTGTCTAATTCCTTTTTTAATTTTGATTTTATTTGTTTTTTCGTCAAGGATTATTTGTGATGTAGCATTTTTACATATTTATTCAAGAAGAGTTGTGTATCTTTCGTCGACTCTGCTGTTATTTAAGGCGTTAAGGACTGCCCAAATCTCTACCAAATCAAATGTTTTTTTATAGTCAACCATTGCTATCCACAAGGTGATCTTATATTCATTTTCTTTTTCCACTAGTAATCTAATTGTTTGAATATGGTCCAAAGTGCTCTATCCCCGTCTAAATCCCGCTTGTTCACATGGTCGATAACTGTCTAATTTGTTCGTTAATCTATATGTTACGATTGTAGTGAGGATTTTGTATAGTACCGATAACAGGCTGATGGATCTCATAGCTCATTTCATTCGAGAGTTATCGTGCCAAGAGACCGACAGATAGACCGACGGAAATGAGTGATTATATTTTTCGTGATCTAGAAACCCTAAAACGTGAGAAAAAGCAAAAATCTCGGAACTATACTTTTCTTTAGTTAGGAAAGGAAAAAAGACTGAAGCGAAGTGCCTTCTAGTAAAAGAATTTTTCAAATTTGTTTAAAATACTGGTTTATTGTTCTAACATTCTAGCCATCAATTATATGATTAATAGTTCTATTAAAGTAAATCCCAAGATATAAGATCCTGCCTTTTTGTTTTTTCAATGGGGCAATAACGACCCTATTAAAGTTTTGTGCATAGTTGCCAAGTATTACGATAAACGTATTTTTATTTTACCTGCTCTGTATATCGCCCTCACTTGCACCTGCAATCATATTGGATCTATTTTTACCTATATATTTACTACCTTACAACCTGGTTTGGAGTATTTGATAATATAGGTCTAATGACCACAGGTCCCCATTAGGATTCTGTTTTAATTATGTGACGTCCGTGGGAAAATTGCAATAGTGGCTATCGTAAGAGAAAACATTTATCACTTGGCGCTAAACAAATAGTGAAAAATGTTTACGACAGTTTGGTAAGAAGAAATTTGAAGAAACCAGTGGACTATCAAAAACCCCAATTTTTACGATTAAGGGTATTGTAGGAAAACCATCACTCAAGAACAGGAAAAAACGGAAAGATTTTTAAATGCATCATGTAGACGATTGTGAAAAAGACGTGGTCAGGAGAAAAATATATTCTATGTATGAAGAGCAGTTGGTACCGACACCAGACAAAATAAATTTAAGACTGGTGCAGGATCAACCATTCACAGAATTCTCTTAAGAATGGGATTCATGTTCCGAAAAATCAACAAAAGGCAAGTAGTGATGGAGTCACAAAGTTTACGAATCTTGCGACATACATATTTACAAGAAATTAAAAAGTATCGATTGGAGAATCGGCCAATAATTTACCTTAACGAAACATGGTTCGATACCTATGACACTGTGCAAAAAGGGTGGGTTGAACGGCAGTACAAAATGTCAGACTAACGTACCTTCAAATAAAGGTAAACGAATATCCATTTTGCATGCTGGATCTGAAAAGGGCTGGGTTTCAAATTGTCTACTATTATCTGCAAAAAATATAAAAGATTCTAGTCTGGACTATCACGAAGACACGACCGCACAACATTTTGAAAATTGGTTTCAAAATTCCCTTTTGCCAAATGCTTCCGAACAGAGTGTTATAGTTATGGACAATGCAAGTTACCATAATCGCTTACTAAATAAGGTTCCTAATGCGGCCAACACCAAATCGGAAATACAGGAATATATGTTAGAAAATGACATTTATTTTGACTTTAGTTATAAAAAAGTCATCTTTTGGAAGTTTTGAAAGACTATAAATTGAAAAAGAAATATGTTTGTGATAGTATGGCTGATAAAATATAGGACACACTGTTTTGCGGCTTCCTCCGTATTATTGTGTGTTTAATCCAAATGATCATATGTGGAATCAAGTTAAATCAAAAATAAGGGCACAAAATGTTTCTCCTACTTTAAGCGTGTCAGTAGTTGAATTAGTAAAAAAAGTTATAAATGATATGCCTTGTGAAAACTGGAAGAATTCCATTCAGCACAATGGTAAAGTTGAAGATTCATATATTTATGTAAATATATAAAACCACTGATAATTACCTCAGCTGATGACAGTGATAGTGAAACCGAATTAGGCTTAATTTAAAATATATTTGTATTTATACAATATGTCCCCTCTTGTAAACCCAATTCATTGAAACTGTATATTTGTACTTCTTATCCATTTGTTTTTACATGCATCTATAAATAAACATCTCCAAAAACACTTATAATTTTATTTATTTGCATTAACGAATAAAAATTCTTAAGTCCATCTCTGTAACCCATTATAAACAAAAGGTCAGAATTTTTATGTTGTCCACTTAAAACGGCAAAAATCAGGATCTTATATTTTTGGGACAGGCTATACCCCACTATTTGATATCATTTATACAAGTAAATTTCTCTATCATTCAATGTATATTTCAAATCGACTAAATAAAAGTGTTCCGTTATTGTGACATACCTCGTATGACTTATACAAGTAGTATTTATGGTATCGACAATGTTCTTTATCAATTAATTTTTAAAAATCCCGAGACTATTGAAGGAAAAAAACATGTTTTTGTCAAAAATCATTCCTTCAAGACCAAGGATATACTTATTCCAGGGATCTTCCAACATTTGGATACCTTCCATATAGTACGATTTGTCCAGCTCTCTAAAATAAGACTCGGTTTCCCATTCGACTTCTTGATTTGAGCCAAATCTCTTTCCTTGGAGCCACCTTTTCAAATTTGGAAAGAGATAATAAGCGCTCTCTTTCACATTCAATTTGCGGTTATTCAGAACAATATGGTGGAATTTTCTTGTGTTGTCGGGCCGGTCTTCCGGAATGTGGTGCATCACCAGTGCTTGTACACATTTAAGCTCACTAACCCATCGACATATATTTGCTTTCGATGGAGCAGATGTGCCATAACACTTCTCAAGTCATTCTTGGGTTCTGATTGTATTATTGCCAATCAAAAACAATATTTAATTAACACACGAAATTATTTTTGTTACATCGTTTTGCAAACTAATATCCAAAATGTCAAGAAAATTTTACACGAATCTTCTGAGAGTTGACACTAGCTAAAACCCATACGTTTTTTTTTGTTTGTGCTAGCATCTCTCGGAAACTCTCGGGACTTTTCACCCCATGTAAGTAAAAAAGAGTTTCCTGTTAATGAAGGAATTTTTAAATATATTAAATAAAACTAAATGCTGATAAACAGAGTAACACATGTTCGTCGCGAATATGGAACAACATATAGGCTGAAAAGTTTTTGATTTAGCTACTTAAAACACATTTTTTTTTGGAAAATCCGACTTTATTCATCAACATAGTCTCCTTCAAGAGCGATACAATCAGTCCAACGCTTTTCTAACATTTCTATGCCTTTCTCTAGAAGGATTTGTCTTTGCTTTCAAAATAGGCCTTAGTTTCGGCGATAACTTCTTCATTCGAGTCAAATCTCTTTCCCGCGAGTATTTTTTTTAGGTCTACGAATAGATAATAGTCGCTGAGGGCCAAATCTGGAGAATACGGTGGATTCGGAACCAATTCTGACAGACAGATTTGTCAAAAATCAAGTTATTGTCGAAACATTAAAACTGAAAAGATATACCGTTTCATCTTCAAGAATCCCAAAAACTATCCTTAGTAAAATGTTAATATGCAGTACACTTATTTAGGGCCTGGTTCGTTAAAAGTGTAATATTATGGAAAAGAAAAAAAAAAAGATTACTTAATTTAGTCAACTAGAAAGGGGAAAAAAGTAAGAAAATGCCTTATTTAGCGATGTAATTTTCATTAGTTATTATTGTTTTAGTAAACTTTTGAGATAAAAGATAAGAGTAAATAGAACTCAGATCTTTCTTTTGCTTCACAGAGTTTATCACAGTTATTAATATAACACATTACATATATATATATATATATATATATATATATATATATATTATATATATATATATATATATAATTATATATATATATATATATATATATATATATATATATAATATAATAAAGAAAGAAAGCAAAAGATTGCCGTATCTACCAAAATTCTTAAAAATACAATCTTAGTTGGGGAACTCGGCAAAAAGGGGGCGTGATAAGAGATCACACAATTTTCATGAAGCCAATATTTCGGTCCTGGATTGGGATCTTCTTCAGGGCAGAACTGAAAAGAAGAACAAAGCGTATTCACTGATCGTGTTTGGGACAAATTTAAATTAATGATGTTATCATTAGGTTGTTATAATAAATAAAATTAGTGTAGAACAAGAATAAAATATTAGTCATAATAAATAAAAAAAAAACTCACATGAAAAGTGCAAAGATTTCGTTAGCCTGAATGGCCGTAGGTAGCTTACACATAAAAAAGTTGTTATATAAAAAAGTTGGTTAATCCATAAAATATATAAAATACACACTAAAACACTGTAGACAAAATTATAAAAACCAAATTTAAAACATGGATGCCTTGGATGTTGAGAACATTGTTAATTATTTCACCTGTGACCACCACACATGGCCACCGCCATATAGGAAAGATGACAAGGACGACAGGAGATAGCTGACCGACAGAGATAAGGGGTTTAGTCAAGAAAACTCAATTAACCAGAATGCGGGTCGACACCTGGAAGGAACCGATCAAAATTGGAAGAAGTGCATTTATTGGACCTTTAAGTGAGAAAGAGATAGCCAATTGAGCGACCAAAAACCGGTATGGAGCCGAGGAAGGATCAGTCATAACCTAATTATAGGTAAAGGGTGAACGAGGGAGCGAGAGAGAGAGAGAGAAAATAATGGGAGCAACGAAGAGGAAGATTTTCTGATAAATTAAATTATTAATTTATTAATTTCTTATTGGAATATGATTGGAGGAAAGAGATTGTTTGCAAAAACCAATGAAGATTGAAAGCAACAGGAGGTAATGAAGGGGTGACGCAGGGTACTGTCAATGGAAGGAAGACAGTAAATCGCTAAGTGCACAAGATGGCCCAGATAAAGTGGAAGGAATCTGTGGAACCCAGGATCAACGAGAACCGTAAACAAAGAGAGGAAGGAGGAAAGAGACCCTGGAAATTACAAAGCTAAAAGAGAGAAGACTACCATTTCAATACAGATGGATCATAAAATACTTCATTTCTCTAACAATCTTTCCAATAGAGAATTCCTTGAAATGTGTTACATCCAGGAGAATCACCTTAATATCAATAAAAGAACCGACCTAGATGGTCTTAGTAGCATATATAGTTTCCTCCTCTCCTGTGATAAATCAACTCCACAAGATAACTCCCTGTCCCAAACACGATCAGTGAATACGCTTCGTTCTTCTTTTCAGTTCTGCCCTGAAGAAGGTCCCAATCCAGGACCGAAATATTGGCTTTATGAAAATTGTGTGATCTCTTATCACGCTCCCTTTTTGCCGAGTTCCTCAACTAAGATTGTATTTTTAAGGATATATATATATATATATATATATATATATTCATATATATATATATATATATATATATATATATATATATATATTCATATATATATATATATATATATATATATATATATATATATTCATATATTATATATATATATATATATATATATATATATATATATATATATATATATATAACGCACCAATAACTTTCTATAATATTCGCTATTAATGGTTTGTCCCTTCTCTGCATAGTCGACGAAAATTATTCCATACGCATTTTCAAAATACAGAGGCCAAAACCTTCCCAGCAGATTGTTGTGTTTTTGGTCGCTTCGGGAGGTTTTCACCGGCTACTGTCCACTCAGCTGACTGCCGATTGGATATATAATATAATATATATATATATATATATATATATATATATATATATATAACGCACCAATAACTTTATATAATATTCGCTATTAATGGTTTTCCCCCTTTTCTGCATGGTCGATGAAAATTATTCCATACGCATTCCAAAATACAGAGGCCAAAACCTTCCCAGCCGATTGTTGTGTTTTTGGTCGCTTCGTTAGGCTTTCACCGGCTGCTGTCCACTCAGCTGATTGCCGATTTGATTCCGGTGTGTAGTGTGGATCCATGTTTTATCCATTGTCACATATCGCATGAAAAAATCCTTTAAACAGGTTCAAATAGCGCTCAGAATCATCAACACGTTGTTGTTTTTGGTCCACTGTGAGCAAACGAGGTACTCATTTCGAACAGAGCTTTCTCATGCCCAAATGTTCATGCAAAATATGACCAACACGTTCTTTTGACATCTTTAGGGTGTCAGCTATTCCACGCAATTTCACTTTACGGTCATCCAAAAAATTTTGTGGATTTTTTGATGTTTTTCCGGAGTAAACCCACCTCATTTGGACGTTCAGATTCAGCACCATCAGTAAATGATGAGTGATTTTCCAGGGGCAGAGTCCCCGTAATACTTATCAAGTCACTGCTTTGCTTAAATGGTATTTTTCCCATCAAAAAACAGTGTTTAATCAACATGCGAAATTCGATATTTTCCATTGTTTTGAACATATCAAAAGTGGCGTCATTTAGACCACTGTAACTTGTAAACTAGTAGTTGAAATGTCACGAAATTTTGACACGCATCATTTGAAGATTGATACTTCCTAAAAATCATATGGATTTTTTGAAAAGGGCGACATCTCTGTGTTCGACCAAAAACTTTTCAGCCTACGTGTTAGATATAAAACGAAGAAGACTAAACACATGACCATAAGCAAAAACTCGGCATTACAGGGACAAGTCTACATTAGCAACCAAAAGATTGATAGAGTACTTAGGTACCACAGTAAATGAAGAATGGGACTAGTCACTGGAGATTCAATGCAGAATGGAAAAAAAGCGAGAGCAGTCTATACAAAAATGGCCAAAGTATTCAGAAGTCATGATCTTAGTTTAAAAATCAAAATAATACTTCTCAAATGTTACATCTTTGCGGGGCTGTATGGGGCGGAGTCTTGGACTGTAACTACGGCATCCTGTAAAAGGTTGGAAGCATTCGAGATGTGGCTCTACAGGCGCATACTTAGAATATCTTGGACAAAGGACACTGCCAACAACAGAGTACTAGAACTCTTGACCAAAGACCTGGAAATTGTTAATATAATTAAAAGAAGAAAACTCGAATATCTGGGCGACATCATAAGAAAAGAGGAAAGATATGGTCTACTCCAACTGATACTGCAGGGCAAGGTGGACGGAAGAAGAGAACCAGACAGGAGACGTGTTTCGGGGCTGAAAAACCTGCTAACATAGTTCTTAACAACAACAACGGGACTATTTCGGGCAGCTCTAAACAAAATCTAATAGCCAATATCCGATAACGGGTCGGCACAAGAAGAAGAAGAATAGTCCCTTATAGTGAGTCACTCTGTAAACAACTTGTAAGAATAGCAGTTGTATTCGGTACCCTATCTTATATTATGTATATGGATAACAGTTCCAGTACTTTTATTATTATGCTGCAAAATTTCAGTTTGAAAATTTTTTAATTTCAACTGTCCCATCTTGAACAGTTAACTAAATAAAGTCGTTCATAAATAAACTAATAAATTAATTTATTTTTAATTTATCTACATAAATAAGCTTTTAAAACCATTAGATACTAAAATATCTTATTTATAAGATTAGCCAAAGTAATCCAAACGGCGGAATTTTAATAAAATATTTTTAACCGAAAATAAATCCGTTTTTACGGTATTGCAAGCTCATTGAAAGGCAACCCAGGAAACCCTTCAGCATTTTCATTAAAAATTGAAAAAGCAAGTATATAATTTCCACAAGAAATCTTGAAAGAAAATTTAAATTAGCTGTTTGGCTATGTTGTCATATCTAATTTGTAGTCCTAATCACTTCTGATCAGAAAAAATATTTTGTTTCGCTGGGATTGAATTTATGCAGAAAAACATTAGTCTTTTTGGGGCTAAGTTGTTAAAAAAATGTTTATTGTGTTTGTAAACAAGTTTTTTAAACAAAAAACAATGATCCGGGTGGGTGTTCCCTTTGTTAACCACTTTAGTTCAGGTCTTTTAAACAAATAACATTCCCAATGTAACCTAAATCAATTACAATAATTTCCAGAGTAATAAACAGTATCAACCAGGTAAAAAAAACAACACGAACAAAATGCAAGCGAGTTACTGTAGCGAGTCTAATCGTTACTTTAAGTAAAACAAAATTACCAGAGAATACGGCTACGTTCCAGTTTTGGAATTCTTGACAAAATGACATTACACTACAACTATCACCAAATCACTTTTTCAAATTTGGAAAGAGACAATAATCGCTGGGGGCCAAATCTGTAGAATACGGTGGATGAGAAAGCAGTTCATAGTCTGATTGGTCCAATTTCACCATCGATTTTATGGATTTGTGAGCTGGTGCCTTATCTTGGTGAAACAACGCTTTTTACTCTGTTAAATGCGGCCTTTTTTTTCTTGATTTCACCATTTAAACGGTCTAATAGACCAACGTAATAGTTTCCGGGGATTGTTCGCCCCCTTCTCAAAATAGTAGAAAAGTATTAGTCCATGGGCATGCCAAAAAATACTTGCCAAAATCTTTCCAGCTGATGTTTGTGTTTTTTGACGCTTCGATCGGCATGCATGTCATTCCAGCCACTCTGTGGATTGCCTGTTGGACTCAGGCCTGTAGCGGTGGATCCATGGTTCGTCCATTGTTACGAACCGATGCAAAAAGTTCATTGGATTACGCCCGAAACAGTATCCAACAGCGTTCTGAATCTTCGACAGGTTGCTTTTTGGATCAGTCGTGAGAATGCGCAGCACCCATCGGTTACATAGCTTTTTCATATGCAAAATATGCCTCACGCGTTCTATTGCTAACTTCACGATGTTAGCTATCTCTCTCACTTTCACGTTATGGTCATTCACAACAATATGGTGGATTTTTTTGTGTTTTTTGGAGTCGGACATGACGCCCTCATTTGGACGTCCGGTCCGTGCTTGTACGACCGCATTTAAGCTCAGTCAGCCATCGACATATAGTTGAAAATCATATGATTTTTTTGTTTGTGCTTCCATCTCTCGAAAACCCTCGGGACCTTTCACCCCATGTAAGTAAGCGTTTTCTGCTAATGAAGGTAATTTTTAAATTTATTAAGTAAAACTAATGATCCTTTATAGTGGAGTTACTTATGTAAACCACTTATGTAAGTAGCAGTTGTATTAGCTACAACTATTTTATATTATATTTATATATATATATTTTTATATATATAAATATATATATATATATATATATATATATAGGTATATATAATATAATATAAAATAGTGTAGCTAATACAACTGCTACTTTACATAAGTTGGTATATATTATATATATATATATAATTATTTTTATATATATATATTTATATAAATTATATATATATATATATTATATATATATATATGGATAATTGTTCAAGTATCTTTATTATTTTGCCTGCAAATTTCAGTCGAAATTTCTTTAATTTCTAACTGTCCCATCTTGGACAGTTTAAAACTAAAAAAAAACGTTTTCATAAATAAACTAATAAAATTAATTTGTTTTAATTTTATTTGCAAAAATAAGCTTTATGAAACCATAGATACTAGAATACCTTATTTACAAGATTAGCCAAAGTAATCCAAACGGGCGGAATTTTAATAAAATATTTTACCCGAAAATAAATCCGTTTTTATAACGGTATTGCAAGCTCATTGAAAGGCACCCAGGAAACCCTTCAGCATTTTCATTAAAAATTGAAAAAGCAAGTATATAATTTCCACAAGAAATCTTGAAAGAAAATTTAAATTAGCTGTTTGGCTATGTTGTCATATCTAATTTGTAGTCTTGATTACTTCTGACAACGAAAAATATTTTGTTTCACCAGGATTGAATTTATGCAGAACATTAGTCTTTTTGCGGCTAAGACAAGTTGTTAGCAAATGTTTATTGGTGTTTGTAAACGAATTTTTTAAAGAAAAAAGCAATGATTCCGGTATATGACTTAGCCTGTATAAGACTTATATGAGAAGCAGCTATCAGTACTACCATATATCATATCTAAATATATGTACCCGTATAGCGGTGGCGTATTATTCAACACAAGTTAAGCATTTGATAAAATATGGCGTAATGGCCTTATCTTAAAACTAATTAGAATTACAATTCCAAGTCATTTTATTAATTTAATTATTTGATGTTGGATGTGTCAGCAGCGAAGAAGCACCGTTCACGTACCAATAAAACACGGGTAGGTGTTTCCCTTGTTAATCACTTTAGTTAACCTTTTAAACAAATAACATTCCAAATGTAACCTAAATCAATTACAATTATTTCTTGAAGACGCAGCAATCACTGCTCCTTAAAAAACAGAACAATAATTTTCATGGTAATAAACAGTATCAATCAGGTAAAAAAACTTAACCCGAACAAAATGCAAGCGAGTTACTGTAGCGACTCTAATCGTACTTTAAGCAGACAAAATTACCATCAGAGAATACGGCTACGTAGCAATTTTGGAATTCTTGACAAATGACATTACACAAACAACTATCACCAAACCACCTTTTCAAACTTTGGAAAGAGATAAAAATCGCTGGGCGCCAAATCTGTGGAAATACGGTGGATGAAAAAGCAATACATAGTCCTGATTGGTCCAATTTCACCATCGATTTTATGGACTTGGGAGTTGCTGGTCATGCATGGCTTTTTATTTTTTTTTTTTTTTTTTTTTTTTTTTATTGGTGAAATTTTTTTTTTTTTTTTTATACATTTATTTTTTTTTTTTTTTATTGGATTTATAATTTTTTTATTGTTGTTAATTTTATTCTTTACTTTATGTTAAATGCGGCCTTTTTTTCTTGATTTCACTATTCAAATAGTCCAATAGACCCAACGTAATAGTTTCCGGGGATTGTTCGCTCGCCCCAGTTTTCCAAAATAGTTGAACAGTATTATTCCATGGGCATGATGCCGAAAAATACTTGCCAAAATCTTTCCAGCTGATTTTTGAATTTTTTTAGACGCTTCAATCGGCATGCATGTGCGTTCCAGGCCACTCAGTGGATTGGCCTGTTGGACACAGGCCTGTAGCGGAGGAATCCATTGTTCGTCCCATTGTTTACGAATCGCGATGTCCATTGGATTACGCGCCGAAATCAGTATCCTAACACGCCGTTCAGCACTCTTTTCGACAGGTAGCATTTTTTGATCAATCGTGATTGGAATGCGCGGCAACCATCGGTTACAGTGTGTGTTTTTTCATATGCAAAATATGAGCCTCAGCAGCTTTCTGTTGCTATCGTCCACGATTTGTCAGCTAACTCTCACGATTCAACGTTGCAGGTTATTCAGGCGACAATTATGGTGTGATTTTGTTAATGGTGATTTTGTTGGAGGTCCGGACCTGATGTCCTCATTTGAACGTCCGGTCCCGTGCTTGTACGGCAGCATATAAAGCTCACTCAGGCCATCGATATTATAGTTGCCTTCAGTGGAGCAAGATGTGGCTATAAACACTTCTCAAAATCATTATTTTGCTGCAAATTTCAGTCAATTTTTTTTTAATTTCAACATCTTGGACAGTTAAAACTAAAAAAAAAGACGTTCATAAATAAACTAACAAATTAATTTGAATTTAATTTTATTTACAAAAATAAGTTTTTAAAAACCATTAAATACTAAAATACCTTATTTACAAAGACTTAGCCAAAGTATCCAAACGGCGGAGTTTAATAATAATTTTAACCGAAAACAAATCCGTTTTTACGGTATTGCAAGCTCATTGAAAGGCAACCCAGGAAACCTTTCAGCATTTTTTTTAAAAATTGAAAAAGCAAGTATATAATTTCGACAAGAAATCTTGAAAGAAAATTTAAATTAGCTGTTTGGCTATGTTGTCATATCTAATTTGTAGTCTTGATTACTCCTGACAATGAAAAATATTTTGTTTCACCAGAACATCAATGTTTTTGGAGCTAAAACAATTGTTAAAAAATATTTTTTATTGTGTTAGTAAACGAATTTTTTAAATAAAAAAACGGTGATCCGGTAACATGATTTAGCCTCTATAAGACTTATATGAAGAAACAGCTATAGTACTACCATATATCATATCTACATATATGTACCCGTATAGTGGTAGCGTATTATTTAACATAAGTTAAGCATTCGATAACATTTGACGTTGGATGTGTCAGCAGCACTGTTAACTACTGGAAAAACACGAGTTAATGTTCCCTTTGTTAATCTTTAAACGAATAACATTCCCAAATGTAACCTAAATCAATTACAATTATTTCCTGATGCCGCAGCAATCACTGTTCCTTAGAAAACAGTTAGAACAATAATTTCCAAGATAATAAATAGTATCAACCAGGTAAAAAAACTTAGCCCGAACAGGATGCAAACGAGTTACTGTAGCGAGTCTAATCGTTACTTTAAGCAAAACAAAATTACCAGAGAATACGGCTACGTTGCAATTTTGGAATTATTAGCACAATGACACTACACAACCATTATCATCAAAACACTTAGCATTCTACGCGCGTATTGTTAACCATGTTAGCATAATGAAGAGCGATGTGACTAAACCTAAAATTAAAAATTAGACTATTTACACTAAAATTGTGATTTGCTCCAACGGAACTGACGAGCGATAGACAACGTTTAGTTCCGATCGAGTAAACAATACAAAGAACTAAAATGAAACTCTGTCCTGATTTAGACCAGTTTTATAATCTCATTACTTGCGTACGTTTCTAATATTCTTCCACTGGATACGTTTATAATTAACCTTAAGTCACTATATTATCATATTGAAGACCATATTTGGCATTGCTTGATTTTTCCGATTTACCATATCTTAAATTGTTCTTTAAATTTTGTTTGAATCGACGTAATTTACCCAAAATACTTTTGTCACAATCATTATAACTTATTTCATATATTCCACTTCTTTTACGTTCGTGGATTGATTTTTTCGACTTCCTAAGATATTTTTCAAGTTGCATGATGACATAGACAAACGTGAAGCCTATTTTAAGCGTGTTTTTTAGGAATTTTTTTTAGGGAAACTATTCTTTATATTCATTGTTCATTTTGGGGTTTTCGGCCATTTCCTTGTTGAGCCGGTCAAACATGTTGACAAGGGGTAAGGAAGTTGGAAGGATGGTATGTGGTGAAGGATTAATGTTGATTAATTATGTTATATAATAATACAAAGCTTAAAATACAATTTGTGGAATTTTAATTAAAAAAAGTATATATATGACGGTGCTGCCCCTGTTTCCCCCATGCGATCCCTTTTTTTAAGGAGTATTGCACGATTACTGGCAGCTAAATCATCTAAAATTACAATTTCTGAAGAAATAAGTTTACTATAGGATTAATATTGTATTTGAACGAACGATTTGATAACTGCCACGACTGAATTATAACGAGTGAACTGTACAACGATACTGAACAAAATCCCAGTTTCGAATATAGAACCTCAGAATAGCAGATGTAAATGCCTTACCCCTTCTAAGGCCGCTCCCTGATTTGTCGGTGCGGTATTTACTGCTTTACCGAGACGATACCGATGCCGCCTTTATTTCCATACTTGACGATATATTTTCGGGCTAGAAACTGTAGAACGGACTGTGCCGTCGTCGCAAGAGAATGTCATCATCGAGTGAAGAGGATATTTTGGCTTGTTATATTTACACGCGTTCACGTAATAAAAAATAATGCGTTACTGGCAACATCCATATATAGAAAAAAATATAAACTGTCGACTATTTGTTGCGGCCAAAGAACTTTCACAAGATGATGCAAAATTCCAGTCGATGTACAAGAAGTCAAAGCAAACTTATTACGAACTTTTACGTCTTATTTTGCGCTGTGTAAGTGCTGAAGAGAGGTTACTGATTACTTTGAGGTAAGTATATAAATTAAATAGATATTTTATTTATTTAAGTGTTTATTTAATCAGCAATTAAATTCTAACATATTATGTATTAAAAAAAATTGAAGCTGTACAGGTGGTCCAAATTGGACACTTTTAAAGAAAAACCCCTTTATCTAAAGGAGATAGACGAAAACTGATGTCGGTGCCTCTAAAAATTCCTGTCCATACATTAAATCCAAATCTGCCTTGATTTCTTTGCTCCACAACTAAATGATGATTTTCTTGTGCCCATGTATAGGAATTGTAACGGTTAAAAATGCCTGCATTGCTTACATAAGCTTCGTCTATCCAAATGCAATTTAATGAAAAATTCGGTACATGGCTACAATTCTCCAGAAACCATTGATAAAAATCTATACGCCGTTGAAAATCTCCGTCTCTAAGGTGATGAACTTTTCTTGTCCTATATGGTCTGAATTTGTGCTTCTTCAAAGTACGACTTACGTTAGTTCTTGGTAGTCCAGTGGATTCTTTTAACTGTCGGGTTGAAGTGTTGGGATTATTTCCGATGGTTCCTAAAACTACTATTTTTTCTAACTCCTTATCCCTGTTTGATGCATAATTTTTGGATCGTTTCTTTCAAACTGGCCACTATTAACTAGGTTATGTAGCAATCGAGCGAATATATCCTTGAAGGGTTGACGCCCCTCTGGATACCGTTCGTGGTACAAATTTCTTACCGCTTCCGAATTTTCTCCGGTTTGTATGAAACACACTATCATATCCCATTTTTTATAATTTTCAAACTTCAGTGCGATTTATTTGACAATTAAATAACTGATCCTGAAGTAAAATTTGACAACTACGAGTAAACAATTGGATTAAACCATATGGCCGCTCCGTCGAAAGCCTACTTCACAAAATGTGCATTTAAAACACGCGTAAAAACTGAAGACCTTTATATGTTCAAGTAGATTTAAGCAAAATATAAAGTGTGCTATATTTTTAAAATGGTAATTTAAAGCTCTATTCGGATAAGGAAAAATATACAGGGCATCCCATTTAAAAAATATATTTTTGCGTTAGTAACTATGAAAATATTAGTTGTAAAAAAATGTAACTTACACTGTTAAAATCCACGTGAAAAAGTGCTTTGAGAATGTTTATACGGAAATCAAAAATTTTCAATAGGAAAAGAATTACAAACATTTTTCCAAAATGCAGATTTTTGGAAAACACCCTGTATATCTGAAACGATACTATATATCGATATGCGGTTTTCATCATTGAGTTTATTATAAAAATTGAGCCTCAGACACCAACATCAGTTTTCGTCTATCTCTTTTAGATAAAGGGGTTTACCTTTAAAAGTGTCCAATTTGGACCACTCTGTACATACGAAAAAGTATCGTTGTTGGAGATCCAGATATTTTCATAGGGCATATGAATCGGAGAAGGAGTGGCAGCTAGAGTTTGTGCTTGAATAGTCGCTCGGATGCTTGGTAGTGTTTGTGCTAGGTTTGTCCTCGAGTAGTGCTTGGGTATGTCGCTCGATAAACTTCCTTCATATGGAGATGGAAACTGCTGATGGTCTATTGGTGCAGGGATAACAACGTAAAATTTAATTTTAAAAGTCCGTACTTGCTGTTCTGTCATGTTAGTAAATTCGGGCAGTAAACTCTAAAAAAATTATTCACAGACGGATTTTCGTTTTGACATTGATTGGATCCTTTCTGTTTTTCAGTTTTGTTTTTTAAGAATTGAATCATCACATCATCAACCTCATTAGTAATCACTTTCCTACGTCTGCGCATTCGCATTGGTGCGAAGTATTTGGTGCTGAAGTAGCTGGTGCTAAAGTAGCTGCTGATGTAGACTGCTCTGATGGAACAGGTTGTCTAATACCCTGTGACTCGTCATTGATTGAATTTAAGGTTTGTTCTTCCCCTATAGGTCTCGTATCGATGGAGGTTATATCATGCTCTTGAGCTTATCGAATATTGCCACGGTTAGGAGATTGGTCGAGTGGTTTTATGTACGATAAAACGAATGTTAAATATTCTCTATAAAGCCCATATTATGGCTTTTTTTGGTTTCGAACCACTTGGTTGGCTTTTCAAACTTCTTAAAAAACTAGACCTTATATTGCGCCATTTCTCCTTGCAGTCGTTAACTGAAAAAAAAAATAATGGATGGATGGATGGATGTTATGGGCTCAGAGCTCGACTGCTAGGTCATTTAGCACCCCTATATATGTTCGGATAATTATTCGATGAATTTAATCTCTTTTAAATAATTTTTAATATTTGCATGGAGTGAATCGAATGATGTTATTAAAAGCGATAGGTTGGATGAAATTTGATGTTTGTCTCTGATGGGTTTAAGAAGTGAAGTCTCAATTATGTGGGAGAAGGTCAAAGGAGAATCGCAAAAGAGGCATGTAGGGGCTTAATCATTTAGTAAAAGGTATCTATGGGGTACTATAGGTATGTCCTATGGCCAAACTACGAATGAGGACATTTTCCTTTCTGGTCATGTTCAAGGAGTTTAGGGGGAGGGGGTAGACCAAAGGTTTGGTGGGCCATAGTTTGTTATCAGAGGGTATTAGGTCCCAGTCAAGTTGGAATAAGGAACGAAAAGTATGATTAAGGAGGGAATTGCAATCTCTGGGGTCATTTTCACACCATCATGTGCTACCTCTCTTTATTGCTAGTTTTTGCATATAGGTCAGCCTTGTCATTACCTCTGATGCCAGTGTGACTGGGGATCCAGTAGAAATCAATTTTACGATGTTTTAATTTTGCGCTATAACATAGGTCCAAGATCTGGCGAAAATAGTTGTATTTTCGTTTTTGAGATTTTATGGAGGTAAGAGCGCTGTAGGAGTAGAGATAATTAGTAGGCGGGTAGCAGATTTGAGAGTTAGAGCGTGGCATATGGCCTCTTTAATTGCTAAAAGCTCAGCGGTAAAAATAGAAGTATACGAAGGGAGTTTAAACATTTTGTTAGTTTGAGAAGTGGTGAAAGAAGCACATACCCCCTTGTTTGTTTTGGATCCATCGGTATAGAGTAGAGTATAATTGGGATAGTGAGTTGCTATTCTTTCCAGAAATATTTGTCTAAGTAATGGGTTTGGAGTTTCCATTTTCCTTAGTGAGAGCATGGAGAAATCGATAGGGGGACAGTTAGAGAGCCATGGAGGGAAAGTTGAGTGTAGTGGATAATCATATTTGGGGGGAGGAATATTATGTAGGGAATAGAATTTTTTAGGGAGGTTGAAGGTGAGCTATGGGCTGAAAATAAATGCAGGGAATCTGGTAAAAGGGCGGAATAACGAATAGGAGTATAATTTTGAGAGAGAGAGGGCTGTCTAACGAGGTACGATGGAGGGGTTGAAGTAACACACTGAAGACTAGGGATTAGGGAAGTACGGCGCCAGCTATTGCGAGGAGGGAAGCACTTTGTATAGTGTCAAGCTGCTTCTTGGCTGATGAACTCGCAGCGTCATAGATGAAGTCGCCGTAGGCGAGCTTTGAAAAGATGAGTGATGTGTATATAGTTTGGAGTGAAGGGAGATCAGCGCCCCAGAATGAGTTTGAGAGGATTTTTAGGAGATTCAAGTCAGAGGAGGTGCGAGCTTTAAGGTGTTTGGTATGAGGTATCCATGTGAGTCTATTGTCGAAGATTAGTCCGAGAATGTTGAGGGAGTCAGAAGAAGGTATATTTGTGTTTGCGAGGTGAAGAGGATTCAGTTTAGAACAGTTGTTCAATTTGCAGAAGTGAATGTAAGATGATTTGGAAAAAAAATAAGGAAAGGGATTTTAGGATCATCCTGATATATTTTACACGTGTATGTATCTCTAACGAATAGATTTATTAATGAACCTTCATTTTTTCAGTTATCTCGCTACTGGAAGTACATTCAGCTCATTGGCATTATATTTTTGAAACAAGAGATAGCACCATATCTGATATACCAGGTGTACAAGTATGAAATGCGGATGTTTTTTCCAAAAAAAACATGTTAAATTCGGTGTTTTATTCAAAGTATGCTCCATCGCTTGTTATACATTTTTCCCATCTTTCGGGCAATTTGTGAATACCACGCCAGTAAAAATCTTCCCCTTTTGCTGCGAACCATTCATCGAGCCGTTTTTTCATATCTTCTTACGAACCAAAGTGCGTGACCCATCGATGCAAGCAAGTGGTAATCGGAAGGAGCCAAGTCTGGTGAGTAAGCCGCATGGGGTAGAACTTCCCAGCTGAGTGCTTCCAATGTGTCGCGAACTGGTTTTGCCGTATGTGATGGAGTATTGTAATGAAGAAAAATGACTTTGTGTTGCCTCTTTCGGTATTGTCTGGCCTTTTTTCAAGCAGCGAACGGTTCAAATCGGTCAATTGTTGTTGGTAACGTTTAGTATTAACCGTTTCCCCCCCATCCAGGTTTTAACAGCTCATAATAGACCACGCCCCTCTGGTCCCACACACACAGAGAGCGTCTTTCTGCCAAAGCGATTCGGTCTTGCGGTCGATGTGGATGGTGCGCCTGGGTCTACCTATGATTTTTTGCGCTTGGGATTCTCAAAATAAATTCACTTTTCATTCCCTGTAACTATACGATACAAAAACGACTTCCTTTTGTACCGAGCGAGCAAAATGTCACACGTGTTTTTGCGCTTTTCCGTTTGCCTGTCGTTCAACTCATGTGGTACCTATCTACCGGTCTTCTGAATCTTTCCCATCTCTCGTAGCCGATTGGAAACAGCTTGTTGACTAACGCCCAATTGCTCGGCGAGTTGTTTTTTGTTTGTGAATCATTTTTGTCTAACAATGCTTTCAATTCCACATCTTCGTATTTTTTTGGCGGTTTTCCACGTTCCTTGTCTGCAACATCGAAGTCACCACTTTTGAAACGCCGAAACCATCGTTCACACGTATCTTGCGATGGAACATGTTCACCATAAGCTTCTCGAAGTAATCGGTATGATTCAGCAGCAGTTTTCTTCAAATGAAAATAAAAAATTAATGCTGTCCGCGAATGTTCTTTGATCGGTATAAATTTCGACATATTGAACACTATGCACACACTTTTCCAATTTATCACTCGTGCGCGTCTGACACTTGTTGATGACACAACAAAATGGCGCATTGTCAAATCTTTATAGTACAAACTGCATTGGTGCACCATCTGTTGTATGAAATCCACATTTCATACTTGTACGTCTGGTATTAGCTGAAACTACGGCAGCAATCTGTCATTCATGTCAATCCTAGATCATCTGGCAGCACAGTAGAAAATATTTAACTAATTAGAGCAGCGCTTCCGTGGCAGTATAAACATTTTGTTTAACTAGAAATAACACAGGCCAACGTTGAAAAAACTTTTTAATAATTTTACCTGATTCCTATGTTTTTTGGTGTGCCGAGTTCGAAAATAATAATAAAAAAGTCGTAACACCCACCAATTTTTCACATTTTAACGTTCAAAATTTCAAAAGTTTATTTTTTATCATTCGAATGTTAGTAAGTTGACAATAAAATTAGAATTTTATAAGGTTAGCAGTAAAATCAAATGATATTAGCTTGGCAGTTCCGATAAATGTAACAGCTGTTTGTTTTCTTCCCGTTAATATAACCTCGCATTGCAGTGTTAACCCACACTCACACAGTGTTAATTCACACTCAAAGTATGGCTAATTGTGGTTGTAAAAACTCTCCCAACACTTTTTGTTATATATGTGGTGAGTTTGTAATTAAAAAACATCAAAGAAACAATACTGACTTTGTAAAAAAGTATACTTTGCATATTTTGGTGTAGAAATCGGTAATCAAGAAAAATGTTGGGCTCCTCACAAAGTATATTATGTTTGTGTCGAGGATCTTAAGAAATTGTATAAGAAAGAAAAGAAAGTTTTTAGATTTGCAGTGCCCATGGTATGGAGAGAGCAACAAAATCATTCAAATGATTGTTATTTTTGCAGCCTTGATGTTTCTGGAGATAACTCCAAAAATATGAAAGTAATTGTCTATCCTAACTTTACTTCAGCTAATCGGCCGGTAGGACATGGACCAGGACTTCCTGTCTCTGAGCCACTTCAGTCTATTGATGACGATTTACAGTCCAGTCCCGAATTTAATGGAAGTCGACCGGATGATGATGAGTTTCAACGTTTTCTAGAAAATTTAAAACCACAGTTGTTTACACACGCGTTAAATGATTTTGTGAGAGATTTGGGTTTGACTAAGGAAAAAGCTTGGTTCTAGGCTGAAAGAATAACATTTACTGGAACCTGGAACATCTATTTACCATTACAGAACAAGAGATCAATAGTTTGTTCAATTTTTCAAGCAGCAAGATGATTCGGTTTACTGCCATGATATTGATAGTCTAATGAACGAATTGGGCGCTGAGTACAAGAAGGAAGATTTTTATAGACTCATCAAAAACTAGTTTAAAAGGTGTTCTGTTACACAACGAAAATACTTATGCTTCACTGCCTGTTGCTCATTCAGTCCATATGAAGGAAACTTACGAAAATCTTAAAAGGATTTTACAGAAAATTAACTATCCAGCTCAGGATTGGATGGTACGGAGAGATTTAAAAATTGTCTCCGTGATCCTTGGTCAACAAAAGGGATTTACAAAGTTTCCATGTTTTATATGAGAGTGTGACAGCAGAGCAAGGGATCAACATTAGTCCAAAAACAATGGCCCGTAACAAAAAACTTTAACACCTAGCGAGAAGAACATTTTGCATAAAACTTTAGTAGACCCAAAGAAGATTCTTCTACCACCACTACACATCAAGTTAGGCTTACTGAAACAATTTGTGGAAGCCTTGCCTAAAGATGGTGAATTTTTTAAATATTTGTGTAAAAGATTTCCTCATTTATCAGAAGCCCAACTGAAAGAAGGGGTTTTCGTTTCGCCTGATATTCGTAAAATGATGTTCGAATCCAACTTTGAAGCAAGGATGATTACAAAGGAAAAAGAGGCTTGAATATCATTTAAAGAAGTTGTGACTAAGTTTTTGGGCAATATGAAAGACTCTGACGATGAATTTATCGTAGCTAATGTGATAGACAAGTTCAAAAATCTGGGTTGTCTGATGAGCCACTTCTTTTACTACCATTTTGACTTTTTTTCCTAAAAACTTAGGCGATGTCAGTGAAGAGCAGGGGGAACGGTTCCATCAGGACATAAAGGAGATGGAGAAACGGTACCAGAGACGGTGAAATATCAACATGATGGGTGATTACTGTTGGTAACTTCATAGAGAATAACGAAATGTATCACATCGGAGAAAAAGTTATACAAGAAACTTCACAGAAAAAAGGGAAAGGAAATACAAAAAAAATAAGCACCTAAAATATTTGCATTGAAGTGAAATATGTTATCGTAAGTAAAAATTGTAGCCTAATCAAATAAAGTAGGGTTTAAG
Organism: Pachyrhynchus sulphureomaculatus; assembly: GCA_019049505.1. Classification (NCBI taxonomy): domain Eukaryota; kingdom Metazoa; phylum Arthropoda; class Insecta; order Coleoptera; family Curculionidae; genus Pachyrhynchus; species Pachyrhynchus sulphureomaculatus. The sequence continues at coordinate 64,275,585 of CM032452.1, read as the reverse complement.
TTTTTATTTATCAAATTTTCCCTATTTTGAAATTTAATCGATATCATATTGTAAAAATACATAACACTTAGATGTATTGGTTTAAAAAGCTTTTGCGAATATTTTTTTTTGTTGGCCTGTGTAATTAATAAAAACAATACATACCTGAAAAACGCGTTTTATTTGATATTTCGGCCCATGCTTCTTCAGTTGCGTCCCTCCTCGTATACTCTGGTAATTTATAATTGTATAACAATGGATATTTTTCAATTTCTTCCACTAAAATCATCTGAATATCTCTCTCCGCTGCCATTTTAACCTAATCTAACTCGTACGACGCTCGGTAAATCCCGAGCTGCGACTGATAATTTTTACCGAGACACGGCATACTGAGCCACTCCCGCTCCGCGCACGCGCAGGCCGATCAAGTCAGGTGGATTTCTGATACAAAATATCATTTTGTATCAGAAGAAGCTATAGTCTAGCGAAACGCGTCATACAGTTTTAGTGAAACTAAATAAAGTGGAAATTTGACAATATTAGTCTTTCATTACATTCGTTATGAATTTCCATCAAGTAACAGCCACAACAATTCAAAGGTGGGTTTTATTGAAATATAGATGTTCGGCATGTTTTCGGTACCGAATCGGTACCGGACACACCGGAAAAAACGATACCGCACCCACAAATCAGCGAGCGGTCTAAAAAGGACAATTGAAGAATCGCTTTCTATTATATTATCAAGGAAAAAGTTTAAAATACCTTAAAATCGAGTTAAGGTCGACGAAGGCTGACCCGAGAGCAGCTGCTCGTTGCTTGCTCCGAAAACTCTACGCAACGGCACTTCTTTTAAACTGCTATAACTTTGTTAATTTTTAACCAATTCTTATGAAACTTACCGAAAATATTCTTAAGATATCATACTAAAAGAAAATGTAAAAATCTGAAAAATCCAATTTTTTGACCCAGATGACTAGTTATATCTCCTTAACATGTTTATTAAGTTTTCGTCACAACCACTGATCCTAGCTATGCTCCTAATATAAATCCTTCCATTTTCCAATCTAACTTTATGTAAAGGGAAAGTGTTATGTTGTTTACAATGAAATTAATAGTTAGAAAATATCTATCTGTTATAGAATCCTTCTTGTAGATGTCAGATTCTAATGTATTAGATCGATAGGCTGACGGAAATCGGGGATTGTATTTTTCGTAATTTAGACCCTGAAACCTGATGAAATATAACACGTAGGCTGAAAAGTTTCTGGTCTAGCTATTTAAAATATTTTTTTTTTTTTGCAAAATTCTACTTTATTGATCAATATGGTCTCCTCTAAGAGCAATACAATCAGTCCAAAGCTTTTCTGACATTTCTGTACCTTTCTTGTAGAAGGATTTGTCTTTGCCGTCAAAATAGGTCTCAGTTTCGGCGATAACTTCTTCATTGGAGCCAAATCTCTTCCCGACGAACATTTTCTTGAGGTCTGCGAATAGATAATAGTCGCTGGGGGCTAAATCTGGAGAATACGGTGGATGAGCAAGCAATTCGAACTTCAATTCAATTTCAATTCAATGGCAATTTTGCCATCGACACATTGCCTTGATGAAAGAGCACTTTTTTCTTGCTCATTTGGGGCCGGTTCTTTGCGATTTCTGCCTTTAAACGCACCAATAACTTTATATAATACTCGCTATTGTTGATGTTTCCCTTCTCAGCAGTCGATAATAATTATTCCATGTGCATCCCAAAATATAGATGCCAAAACCTACCCAGCCGACTGTTGCGTCTTTAGTCGCTTCGGCAGCCTTTCACCGGCTGCTGTCCACTCAGCTGACTGCCAATTTGATTCCAGTGTGTAGTGGTGGATCCATTTTTCATCCCTTCTCACATATCGCATGAAAAAATCCTTTTTATTGCGCTTAAACAGGTCCAAATAGCGCTCAGAATCATCAACAAGTTGTTGTTTTTGGTCCACTGTGAGCAAACGCGTTACCCATTTCGAACAGAGCTTTCTCATGCCCAAATGTTCATGCAAAATATGACCAATACATTCTTTTAATATCTTTAAAGTGTCAGCTATCTTACGCAATTTCACTTTACGGTCATCCAAAACAATTTTGTGGATTTTTTTTATGTTTTCCGGTGTAACCACCTCATTTGGGCATTCAGAGCGTTCAGCATCATTTGCATCTGTACGACCGCGATTAAATTCAGCATATCAGTAAGTGGTGAGCGATTTTCCAGGGGCAGAGTCCCTGTAACACTTATCAAGCCATTGCTTTGCTTGAACGGTATTTTTTCCCATCAAAAAAACAGTGTTTAATCAACACACGAAATTCGATTTTTTCCATTGTTTGAAAATATCAAAAGTAGCGTCACTAAAAGCACTGTAACTTGTAAACTAATCGTCGAAATGTCATGAAATTTTGACACGTATCGTTTGAAGGTTGGTACTTCCTAAAAGTCATATGGATTGTTTTGAAAAGGCGACATCGATGTGTCAGACGAAAAACTTTTCACCCTACGTGTTACTTAATAATTATACTGCGAGTATTGGTTATGGATATGGATTTGTGGGACCTTTTCAGCCTACATGTTAAATATTTCCGAGTGTAATTTTTTTCATAAATAAAATATTTTCCTTTAGTAAGAGAAGTCAAAAGACATTTTAACAAAATTTGACAAGGTACAGCAACTAACTCGTATATATAATTTAATGACGTAAGACGATTTGAACATCTCTAACTTATCTTTTTATTTTCGGCCCAAAAATGTCAATCTGCGATTTGAACAGAATTGACCGGAAGTCCGATATTTGTCACTTCCATTTGCTTTTCTCCGTCCTTTTGTAAATTACATTTTGAAGCAGTTATGGCTAAGGTTGGGTCTGAATATAATTTCCCTTATTGAAAAATACGGTCTATTTGACAACGTTGAATACATCCGTAACTTTTTTCGTACTGAGGATATTATGGAAATTCATTTTCTTATCTGTAAATCTTCAGGCCATATTTAAATAATCCCCTTAATGTTTAAAGCAATTTTCCATCAATGTTTATCTGTTTTTTTTTCTTTTCATTTAATAGTCATTTTAGTCAGGATGCATAATTGCTAGTGAATTGTTAGTGTTAAGCCGTATTAACGCATATTTTTAAACAATTTTGACGCTTTTTCACTTTTAAATGTATTATACGATATCGTCCAAAAACTATAGATTTCATTCTTACATTAAGTACATATAGGCTAGGAGCCCGTGATATCAAATGTGCCGTTATCGTGGATTTCAAAAATTTGCGTGAAAATTGATGGTTAAGAAGCATTTAAACAAAATAAGCGGGGTATGACGAGGCAGGATTTGTATGAAATTTTACGCTCTTTCAGAAAAACTTAGTCTGACAAACCTTATCTTGCCGGAAGTGTCTGTCATACCCCCTGAAAGGGAGGGGACAAGCAACAGAAATTTGCCGAGACATTTTTTTTTAAATTTTACTTGTTGCGACGTGCTTTTCAAAAATATTTTGGTTTAACAACCTAAAAATTGCCGAAAATACTTGTCATACCAGTTTGTTGAGGAGTATTGACCCTCGTGTATCGAAAAAATGCTACAAATATAGCAAATTTATTTTGGAGCAAATGTTTTTGACAAAACTATTTCTATTATATTTTTGACCTTTATTTAGTATAGCATCGTATCTATCTTATATTATGTACCCTATTCATTGTAGTAGAGCCATTTTGTCTCCTCTGTCGCCTCTTTTGACGACCGTCAAATATTTCGCAAGTCGTTACTGTGATATAGCGTTGATCAGTTTTCTGCGTAAATTTCAAAATAATTAAAAAAATAATTAGTGACTTAATTTTTTTTTGATGACGTAGTGTTTATTATTTTAGTTTATTGTGTTTTTTAACGAAGTAATTGAGTAAATGCATTGAATTTTTGAACTTTTTTGGTAAAATTACAAAAATTAAGTGTTTTGTTTTGTGTATTTTTTCAATTTACATAAAATACTCATCAAAACATTAGACATTGACGTTATAAAAATCTGTCTTGAAAATATGCACAAATTTCAAGATTATCAAATATAGATAACCACGAAAAGCAGTAACGAAATAACATTTATATAAATTATACAGAACTTGCTTAACAATTAGGCTCATCATTTGATGGTCATACCGGGCTTTCGCGCACAGGCAGGGACTATACAGCTACTTTCGTTCGTAAAGGAAAAATGAAACTATAACATTTTAGTAAAATGTCAAGAATACCAAGAAATGTTCCAGCAATTGACAGATCCAGTTGACATCTTTAATGATGATAAATATGATATAAACATTTACTGTTGAAATGTACAATGCCTAGAATTACTGCAATGTCAATGCAGCAATGTCGGAGCTTTTTTGAAATTTTTTACAAGTACAAGTGATAACAATGAATTCCTCAAGGGCATGATAAACATTAAGTCCAGTAATATTCCTCCATGCTGGACCTCTTTATAGCAGAAAATTTTACGACCATATTTGTTTATACAATGTGGCAAAATGCAACAGTATTTTGTATAATCCAATGCTGTGTGGCTTGCAATTAAATTAAAAGAAATAAACTGGAGCCATTCTGGTATGTTGGGAAGGCAGCACCGTTAAGAGTCAAATAAATTGTTAGTGTTCAAGATCACGAGGGAGAAAACGACGAATTAGATGATAGTAGACAGTATATATATGACTGTGACGATAATTATAACTTTTCCATTTTATAAAAATAATTTTACGCTGTAAACTAAAAATTTATCGATTTGACAATTAAATTACTTTTTCCACTTAGTTGTCTTATACAATATTGCGTATAAAGAAGAAATTGCTTATTTTATTTAATACATTCCGTTAAAAAAAAATCGAAGCACTTTCAGACGGTCCGCCAAGTACTACTGGTACTTATGGGAATTTCTAGGTTATCATACCGAGGTATTTTTGAAAAGCACATTGAAACAAATAAAATAAAAAAAATCTCTACGTCACATACATTTCACAAGGTATGACAGACCAAAAACCAAGTTTTTCTGAAAGAGCGTAAAATTTCCTACAAATCCTTTAAATTTCAATAATTTCCCGCTATGGCGGTAAAACATTATTTTTTTATGATAATTAATTTAATAAAAAATATTTTCAGCAGGCTCAGTCTCGTCATACCGCTCTTATTTTGTTTAAATGCTTCTTAACCATCAATGTCACAGGCTTCCGGACCAATAGTCCCCTCCGACTTAAATATAAAACGTTCAGAACATTCAAACAACCGTGTGAAACTGTTAAAAAATCTTCTTTTGAGATCATGTTTAACTTGCGCGTTACAGTGGCTTCAATGTTCTCCAAAGCATCGTAGCGTTGACCCTTCATGTGGAGCTTGATTTAAGGGGCTAAATCACGCGAAAAAGGAGAGGTGTTAAGCTAACCTGCCATCAATTTGCATGAAAGATGCTGATCGGTTTGCAGAAGATAACAAATTTACACAACGTTTGCTTCGGCCGAACATGTGCTAGGACGTCCTGACTTTGCATCATCCTTGAACGACTCCTGTTCTTTCGTAAAGTGTTTAAAAAAAAACCGCTCAAACACTAGTTAACGAGATAAACAATCATCACCGTAAGCTTTTTTCAAAGATTCCAATGTATCCGTAGCTGTTTTACCCAGTTTCACATGAAATTTGATCACTGCTTCTGTGACACAACGACTACGACACGTACAGTGCGCATGTTTACTACTCAGCACTGACTGATCACAACTGACTGGTTGAATGCAAATCTGAGGTGAGTTCAAGCTTTTACTGTTATTTACGAGATGCTTAAAGGCTAACGAAAAAATCACTTCAGGAACATTTTGGACAGACGGTATAATGCATACGAAATTTTACATTTAAATCAACAATCAAACATAAAGAAACTTAGGGGGTGATTTTTTTCACAAAACCAGCACTTCTCTTATTGGAGGAAATAATAAAGAAAAATTTCTATATACTATGGAATATTTACTAAATTTATCAACTACTATAGCTTAAAAACTGCTCCACTTACAAGTACCTAATTGTGAAATCGATATCTCATTGAGTTTGAGGGTTCTCACGCTTAAAAAAAGTATGATGAGAATTGGAAATTATAACTTGAAAACAATATAATGAAGAAAATAACGAAACTAATTGAAATATATGTCATTAATTCAATACTACGCAGATAACATTTCAAGTATATAAGACTTAAAATCCATAGAAATCAAGACAACAATCCATAGTGGCTGCCCGTGGCTTCATGGCGTAGTGCTTTCTTCGGTGCAGAAGGTCTCGGGCCTAATCTCGGCAGGTCGGTATACTTTTATTTAAGTATATATGGACCGGCCACGTACAAAGGTAGTAGTTGTTTGTCCGTGGAAGTACTACCCCCGTTTTTTAAAAGGTGCCGTGAAATACAAAAATGTATGTTTCGGCATTTGGACAACGTTGACGGTATTACGACATCCCCGCCCATATCCTCAAGATATGAAAAAGGGTAAAATTCCTACTCAGGCTGGGAGGTGAACAAACTGCTCAAGGTTGTTTTTTAATGAAAAGAATAATTTTTTTAATATCAGAAAAAATATTATGTCAAATAATAATAAGCGTAAACGTGTTGTTATTACCTTAAAACGGAAACTTGAAGCAATTAAACGTTTAGATAATGGTGAACTTCTTAAAAATATAGCGAAGGATTTAGGAGTAGCCGTGAGTACTGTTTCAGAGTGGAGAAAAAAATCGCGAAAAACTTGAAAAATGGTGTAGTGTTTTGTCATCGCTCACATAGGCACGAAAAAGTATGAAAAGCGGTGAATACCAAAAAGTGGATGATTCTTTATTTTTATGGTTTACACAGAATCGAAAACGTGGAATATCAATTTCAGGAACAATTTTAAAACATAAGGCAGTGAGTTTAAGCGAAGAGTTGTCGATTATTGAAGCGCCTCTAAATATTTCTGCAAGTGATGGATGGTTAGACAGGTGAAAAAACAGACATGGTTTACGTCAACTGAAAGTTTGTGGAGAAAGATTGTCGGCTGATGTATCTGCTGCAAAAAAAATTGCAGAGAATTTTAAGCAGCTTATGAAAGAACATGGTTTACAACCAGACCAAATCTATAATTGTGATGAAACAGGCTTGAACTAAAAAATGTTGCCGTCAAATACCTTAGCTTCAAAATCGGAAGCTGGATCACCTGGTTACAAACGTAGCAAAGAACGTATTACTGTTCTTGCATGCAGTAATGCTTCTGGAAGTCACAAACTCCCATTATTATGTATTGGTAAGTCAACAAATCCACGAACCTTTAAGAATATTCGTCGTAATGCTTTTCCTGTTTTGTATAAAAATCAAAACAATGCCTGGATAAACGCGACTCTCTTTAGAGACTGTTTTTTTGGAGATTTTGTTCCCAAAGCGGAAGTTTTTTTAAAATAACATGGATATCCTAGAAAATGTATTCTGTTACTAGATAACGCCCCCACTCACCCAAGTGCGGAGTAACTTGAAAGTAGGGAATGTTTTTGCCTCCTGCTGTAACTTCTCTCATTCTGCCTATGGATCAGGGTGTACTGGAAAATTTAAAACGCAATTACAGGCGTTTGTTATTGGAGCATATTTTAAAAGAAGTAGATGAAGGTGGTAATCTTACTGATTGTCTAAAAAAGATAAATTTTGAAAAATGTTATATATTGGATAGCTTCAGCCTGGAATCAAGTAAAGAGTAGTACTCTGGAAAAATCTTGGTCAAAATTGATTCCACAAGAGGAGAGACATTACTCAGAGGCAGAAACAGAAGATAATGAAAGTTTACATCAAATTATTACAAGAATATCAGGATGTGAAAGTGTTACGGAAACCGATGTTTGTGAATAGTTAAACAGTGATAGTGTGGAAGATGAAATGATTGACCAAGAATTAATTAAAAGTGTATGCAAAAATGCTAATAAAACAGACAGTGATGACGATGATGATAATGAAGTAGAAGCCACTGACAATATTCCAGTAAAATGTCACATTCAGAAGGACTAGAGGCCCTAGAAGAAGCGTTAACTTGTGTAGAACAATAAGAAAATGCAACCGCCGCGGACGTTTTGCTTATCAAACGTTGGAGAGACATTGCAGCGAAAAACAGAACTAACGCAAAACGAGTGCGGTTAAAAATTAAATCATTTTTAAGACATTAAAGTTAATAATGAAACTGTTTTATTTTCGATTTTCCGTACATATACATAAAATATGTAAACTAATTGTTCTATTCTTTGTTTTAATAAATACCTATGTACGTAATAGCATATCGTATAAATGCTTTTAAGTCAATCTGCAATGTTGTATTCATTCTAAACTTCTATTTTATAAGAAAATTCGGATTAACCGAAATTTCGAGTATCTGAAATCACTTTGGTCCATATTATTTCGGATAATCGAGATTCTACTGTATATATATATATATATATATATATATATATATATATATATATATATATATATACATATATATATATATATATATATATATACATATATATATATATATATATATATATATATATATATATATATATATATATATATATATTTGTTTTCAATTCTTGGGCTTTGGGTTCGTTTTATGAATATTTGGTATTTAAATGAAACTCAAATTGACGTTTCGCCCTTTGGTTTAGAGCATTTTCATTTTTTGCTTTATTTCTACAAATTATACAAAAAAAAAAACATTAACATTAAATTATTTATAAGTACAACATACTATTTTTCAAAAGATTTGTGGATGATTGTTTATTGGCAGTTACAACAGATAACACTGATAAAGTCCTGCATGATTTCAACAGTTTCCATCAAAAATTGCAATTTACTTCAGAAATCGAAAATAACAATGCAATACATTTCCTGGATACAACTTTAATTAGAAAACATAACAAAATAATCACTAAATGGTATACTAAACCAACGTGGTCTGGCAGGTATTTGAATTTCTACTCTAATCACACAAAGGCACAAAAGGTAAGTGTTATTGTCGGTTTAACAGACCGGGCAATAGCGCTGACCTCACCAAATTTAAGACCGAAAGCACTGAATCAAATGAAATCAGTGTTAATACAAAATGGATTTAGAGAAAAAGACATCAACCAAACAATAAAAACAAGAACATACAAATTCTATAATAAAAAAATCAAAAAAGAGGAAATCAAAGAACAAAATCAGAACAAATTTCTCCCACTACCTTAAACACGCGATTTATCAGAAAAACTAGGGGGCACTCTAAAAAAATATGACATAACTGTTTGTCACAAAACGCAGAACAAACTAAGCTCACTATTTACAAACTTGAAAAGCCAGGTACCAACCATGAACCAATCCAACGTAGTTTATTCGGTACCTTGTGCAGATTGCCCAATGCATTATATTGGTATGACGACCCAATTATTAAAAAAACAGACTCAACGGACACAAGTATACAAAAAATGCAACAACGGCACTTCATAAACACACAACGGAACTTGGACATGACTTCAACTTTAATGAAATAAAGATTTTAAACAGGGACATTAATATTGGAAAACTTGCAATAAAAGAAATGATCGAAATTAAATAAAATGAGAAATTTACAGTGAATGATAAAAGTGATATAAAAGGAATTAGCCATATTTATACAAATTTAATAAGGTAATATTTTAAAGTGTATACTCATCTTTAATATATTAACAAAAAGACTACCTGCTTAATATTCAATAAACAAAAAAAAAATAATACAAAATAAAATCTACATTCGATAAGAATGCCACTACGACTTGTCAGAAGTAAATAAAATATGTGAGATTCAAGGTAGGTCCCATGCGATTTTAATTTTTAAAGATAGAACTAAGAATTTATGTAAATAGTTTATGGTTGTGTGTGTTAAATAATTTGTAATGTACTAGTATACCTAAATGTAAATTATTTTTATATTTTGTATAATTTGTAGAAATAAAGCAAAAATGAAAATGCTCTAAACCAAAGGGCGAAACGTCAATTTGAGTTTCATTTAAATACCAAATATTCATAAAACGAACCCAAAGCCCAAGAATTGAAAACATATATTTGTATATATATATATAATATATATATATATATATATATATATATATATATATATATATATATATATATATACAAAACCGACATAATCGTTTTGTTTATTTATAGTATAAATTACAAAAAAAAAGAGCACATTATTCCTATAGCAATTTTAATAGGTTTGGGAGATTAAAGAAAAGGTAATATCATTCGGATCGTCAGGTATAATGAACTAATCGGCTCTTGAAGGTCTGCAAAGGTTTAGAGGCATTAGGAAGCAGAGAAGGGCCGGTATTCTTGGAAAATTGCGTCTAATTACACACTACAATTTATATTATATATATTTTTTCCGGACATTAGGGCCAAGATAGCCTTGCCTTTATCGAGCTGTTACGAAATGATCCCTTAATATAACTTGTTCGCATATTTTTTATATCCTCTATATAGAGTTAAATCTTAATGAAAATAGTTTCACATAAAACATGCTCTAGCTTCTTTTGTATGCGGTTAATACGAAAAGTTTAAATAGATTCATGACTAGTTTCACTGGAGCACGAAATAATAGCATTAAATTAATCAGCGGCATAAAAAGTTACTTAATAGTTTTTAATATACAAATTCATTGAAATTTTACGGCTGCCCTTTTTCCTATAACTAGAATTTCTATGACCTGAACTAATCTGAACAAGAATCTAAATTCTAATATTTTTTCTTGTGCAAAATTTGTCCAATTTTGAGTTAACTGTACTGGAATGGGTCTAAATTTTAGAGTTCCGGCGAAGTTGAAGTTTCTTTGCTTTAATACACCTCGAATTTTCAAAAATTTGATTTGTTTTTCTTACAGAATTTTATTCTCTGTACTACAAAGAATTAGTCAAAAAAAAATTAAAAAAATTCCATTCCATTACAAAGTTATAGCATTAAATGTGATCTGGTGGGACCGTTACTTGTTTTCAGACACTGTCTGCAATATTATTCAGTCAATTTTTAATATTTTTTACTTTTTTTTTTAAATTTTGATAATTACTTTTTCTACACAATGTCGAGAGATTTTTTAAATTTTTCTAATAGATAATTTTTTATGAATAATTAAACATAAATTTTTTGGTCGAAAATTGCACACTAAAGTTTGAAACACTGTAAATTTCTTATTTTTTAGTGTTCCGTACGGAACACTTATAAGATCACTTCGGTGTCTGTCTGTCTGTCTGTCTGTCTGTCTGTCACACCCGATTTTCTCGGAAACTATTTGACATAGAAAGGTGAAATTTGGTAATAATATAGGAATTGATGGCCACATCAGAGCCATGTAGTTTTGAGAACTAAATTTTGACTTAAGGGGTTAGTTTTGGGGGGTGAAGTCGGAAGTGAAAAAAAAAATTTTTTTACTAGGTCATCGAGTGTGGTGTCAAATGAAAGCTTGTGAAAACACGAGTAAAAAATATATATATATAATATTATACTTGCGCGCACTTTTCTTTGTATTATTTTTAAAAATTCGCGAAAAATCGCTGTCCCGGCCTTATCTCGAAAAGTACTTATCAAAAAATTTCAAAAAAATTCTGGAATATTCTCCACGGGGTGTAGATTGAATGAAAATTATCACGAGTGCATTACCTTTAATAATTTATATGGTATACAAAAAAAACAAAAATTTCAAGGTCATCAGATTTCAGTAAAGATTGGAAACAAACTTTGTTGAAAACTCATTTGGGGTGTGTTTTATGAAGTCACTGATCATTTTATACCACCGTAACATAAATTTTGACTTAAGAGGTTCGTTTTGAGGGGTGAAATCGGAAGTGAAAAAATTTTTTTTTACTAGGTCATCGAGTGTGGTGTCAAATGAAAGCTTGTGAAAACACGAGTAAATATATATATATATATATATATATATATATATATATATATATATATATATATATATATATATATATATATATATATATATATATATATATATATATATATATATATATATATAATGTAATACTTGTAATAATTTATTTGGTATATAAAAAAAAAAACAAAATTTCAAGGTCACCAGTTTTCAGTAAAGATTGGAAACAAACTTTGTTGAAAATTCATTTGGGGTGTGTTTTGTGAAGTCACTGATCATTTTATGCCACCCTAACAAAAATTTTTATTTTAAAAACAATCAACGTACGGAACACTAATTGTGCAAGTTCAACTTGCACTTGACCGGTTTTTTTTAAAAAAAAAGCCCTCGACAATTTTTAACTACTACATCCTTTTGCAAGATTAATTTTTATTTTTACAGATTGGATTTTTTTTTTTTTGAAGTTATCCTGCAGATAAGTAGGCGCTTTGTTTTCATCAGTGGTCGATTCAATTCGATAAAAGATAATGTAATATTTAAAACTTATTTTAAAAAAATTCTTATAATTTAAAGTACAATAAAAATATATAGAGGCCAGTCTTTTTTTTATTTACTTAATAACCTTTAAAATAAATATTTTTTTCAAATATACATAATACGTAGGCTGTAAAGTTTTTGGTCTGACACATAGATATCGCCCTTTTCAAAAAAATCCAGTACAGATACAAATGATGCTGAACGCTCTGAGGTGGTTAGACCGCAAAATATCAAAAAAATCCTCAAAATTGTTTTGGATGACCGTAAAGTGAAATTGCATGAGACAGCTGATCTTGGCAGGTCGGTATACTTTTATTTATGTATATACGGCCCAGCCACGTACAAAGGTAGTAGTTGTTTGTCCGTGGCGGCACTACCGCGTTTTCTAAAAGATGCCGTGAAATACAAAAATGTATGTTTCGGCATTTGAACAACGTTGACATGTATTACGACATCATCGCCGATATCCTCAGGATATGAAAAAAGGTAAAATTCCTATTCAGGCTGGAAGGTGAACAAACTGCTCAAGGTTGTTTTTTAATGAAAAGAATAATTTAAGAAAAAATATTATGTCAAACGTACCAACAGAACGTTCTAATTTTTGACTCGATTTTTGACTGATTGTAGCAGACCTTTAATCGATAGTTCTGATTGTGATAATTCTATTTATATACATAAAATATACATTTTGTAACATTAGAGATCCAAATATTTTATGTCCCATATTTTTTTTGTTTACATTTTATAATTCACATTACTTTTGTTTTATAAGTTTAAAGAACACGATATTTATTGCATGGTACAAGATACCCGGTAAAAAACCAATTTAGACTACTGGAGCAATTTGGTTAAATGACAGATTTCCAGGAACTGAGTCAAACGGCATTAAAATTATTTGCTTCTATCCATTAGAGGACAACATATAAAGGATCTATGTTTCAATAATATATATATGGGAAAATACATATTAATTAATAATTCACTTGACAGACTTTGACGAGCTGGAACGACTGCCATCCACTATGAGATGAAATAGGAGACAATTTTTTTATAGTCAGGCATTACGCGATGGACTGGATATAGCTAAATCATGATCTAAACCAGCCCAAACTTGAACTAACCAGTGGAAAGATCTTAGTGAAAAATCATTAGATTTCGAGATATTGGCACTTTTATGAATTTAGTGAAAATCTACATCATAGATTAGTTATCGAGTGCCACAATTACAAATATTCTAAGATTCCAATTATTGTTGCGTAATCCTGAATCACCTTGCTGTTCGTCACAGCAGAGTTAGCATTTTTTTTAAATAATTGGCCAGTTTAGCTTGGTACATTTTTTTAGAGTATGAAGAGTAAAAGTTAAAAAATACGAGACACGATATGTTAATAAGAAATATAGAATTTGAAATTGTGGACTTTCAAGGTATATACTCTTGTTTAATTTATTTTATATTGTTGTTATAGTGTAAATATTTTAAATGTCCGAGTGTGCGTAAAAGGTTATATATTTCTAAACCTGACTTTGTATTTTCTAATTTTAGAATGAATAATAAAAAAAAAAAAATTGAAAATGCCTAAAAAAATAAGGCGAAACATCAAATAAACTAGTTTGTATTTTTCAAAAGAACCTAAGTACCCAAGAAAAACCAATCTTTTATATATATATATATATATATATATATATATATATACGAGGCTGGTTTGAAAAGTCCGTGCAAAGTCCGAGAGATGGCACCACCGGCGCGTATCGAGGTCATGTTTAGTTAGTAGCATCTCTTGAATGAACGCACACCAAGTTTCAGCCATATTGGTCCATTTTTTTGTGTTTGGCATTCGTGTGAATCAAGGAGGTCGAGTGATTTTCAAGAAATGGACGAAAAAGAATTTCGTGTGGTGATTAAACATTACTTTATGAAAGGCAAAACGCCTCAGGAGACTAAAGAGAAGCTTGATAAACATTATGGTGACTCTGCACCTTCGATTAGAACAGTTTATAAGTGGTTTCAAAATTTTCGGACTGGCCATACGGGCACAAGTGACGCTGAACGTTCTGGACGGCCTGTGGAGGTCACGACTCCAGAAATCATTGATCAAATCCATGATATGGTGATGGATGACAGAAGAGTTAAGGTGCGTGAGATTGCTAGTGCTGTGGGCATCTCGACTGAACGGGTATATTATTTTTGCATAAACATTTGGACATGAGAAAGCTATCCGCAAAATGGGTGCCGCGATTGCTCACGCTTGACCAAAAACGGAATCGTGTGAAGTGTTGCAAGGATGTTTTGCAGCTGTTCCAGAAGAATCCGGAGGACTTTAAGCGTCGTTTCGTCACGGTGGATGAAACATGGATACATTACTATACTCCTGAGACCAAACAACAATCTAAACAATGGGTTACCAAGACCGTTCCTTCGGCCGGAAAGGTTATGGCGACTGTCTTTTGGGATTCGCAAGGGATAATCCTCATCGACTATCTGGAAAAGGATAAAACTATTACAGGTGAATATTATTCATCGTTATTGGACCGTTTGAAAACCGAGCTACAAGAAAAACGCCCGCGATTGGCCCACAAGAAAGTCCTTTTCCATCACGACAACGCACCAGCACACACCTCAGCAGTTGTGGTCGCAAAATTAATGGAAATAGGATTCCAACTCGTTTCACATCCCCCCAATTCTCCAGACTTGGCTCCCTCGGACTACTATTTGTTCCCCAATTTGAAGAAATGGCTGGCGGGACAAAGATTTTATTCAAACGAGGAGGTGATTGCAGACACTAATGGATATTTTGCAGACTTGGACAAATCCTATTATTCGGAAGGAATCAACAAACTAGAACATTGTTGGACGAAGTGTATAAGCCTAAAAGGAGACTATGTCGAAAAATAAAAAAGGTTTACCCCAAACACATAAGTAGTTTTTATTTTTGCACGGACTTTTCAAACTAGCCTCGTATATATATATATATATATATATATATATATATATATATATATATATATATATATATATATATATATATGTATCCGACATAATCGTTTTGTTTATTTATAGTAAAATTACAAAAAAAAAAACAATAGCACATTATTCCTATAACAATTTTAATAGGTTTGGGGGATTAAAGAAAAGGTAATATCATTCGGATCGTCAGGTATAGTGAACTAATCGGCTCTTGAAGGGCTGCAAAGGTTTAGAGGCATTAGGAAGCAGAGAAGGGCCAGGATTCTTGGAAAATTGCGTCTAATTACACACTATAATTTATATTATATATATTTTTTCCTCTGGACATTAGGGCCAAGATAACCCCTGCCTTTATCGAGCTGTTACAAAATGATCCCTTAATATAACTTGTTCGCATATTTTAGAACAACTTCTTTATATCCTCTATATAGAGTTGAATCTTAATGAAAATAGTTTGACATAAAACATGCTCTAGCTTCTTTTGTATGCGGCATTTAATACGAAAAGTTTAAATAGATTCATGACTAGTTTCAACTTTCCGTAAAGTTTCTATTTAAATAGTTGGACAGAGGAGCACGAAATAATAGCATTAAATTAATCCGTGGAATGAAAAGTTACTTAATGGTTTTTAATATACCAATTCATTAAAAAGGTCTGCTTTGTTGAAGTGAAGGTAAAAACATATAGGTAAATTTTAAAAAAATTTTAAAGTAAAGATACTTTTTATTATTTTTATTTTTGTTTTCCTTACAACTTGCAACGTAACGGTTCTATTTTAATTATGTGGCGTCCGTGGGAAAATTGCAATAGTGGCTATCGCAAGAGAAAACATTTATCACTTGACGCTAAACAAATAGCGAAAAATGTTTACGACAGTTTGGTAAAAAGAAACTTGAATAAACAAAGTGTTTTGCAAGAAACCAGTGAACTACCAAAAACCCCAATTGCTACGATTAAGGGTATTGTAGGAAAACCATCACTCAGGAAGAGGAAAAAAAAACGGAAAGATTTTTAAATGCATCATGTAGAGGATTGTGAAAAAGTCATCATCAGGAGAAAAATATATTTTATTTATGAAGAGCAGTTGGTGCCGATACTAGACAAAATAAAATTAAGACTGATGCAGGACGGAACCAATATATATTGTGGCCGATCAACCCTTTACAAAATTCTCTTAAGAATGGGATTCACGTTCCGAAAAATCAACAAAAGGCAAGTAGTGATGGAGTCACAAAGATTACGAATCTTGCGACATACTTAATTACAGGAAATTAAAAAGTATCGATCAGAGAATTGGCCAATAATTTACCTTGACGAAACATGGTTCGATACTCATGACACTGTACAAAAAGGGTGGGTCGATAGCAGTACAAAATGTCAGACCTTCAAATAAAGCTAAACGAATAACCATTTTGCATGCTGGATCTGAAAAGGGCTGGGTTTCAAATTGTCTAATATTATCTGACTATTATTGGACTATCACGAAGACACGACCGTAGAACTTTTTGAAAATTGGTTTCAACATTACCTTTTGCCAAATGTTCCCGAACAGAGTGTTATAGTTATGGGAAATGCGAGTTACCATAGTCGCCTACTAAATAAGGTTCCTAATACAGTCAACACCAAATCGGAAATACAGGAATATATGTTAGAAAATTACATTTATTTTGACTTTAGTTATAAAAAAGTGATATTTTGGAAGTTTTGAAAGACTATAAATTGAAAAAGAAATATCTTTGTGATAGTATGGCTGAGAAAATGGGACACACTGTTTTGCGGCTTCCTCCGTATTATTGTGTGTTTAATCCAATTGAACATATTTGGCATCAAGTTAAATTAAAAATATGAGCCCAAAATGTTTCACCTACTTTAAGCGTGTCAGTGGTTGAATCAGTAAAAAAAGTTAAAGCTGGAAGAATTCCATTCAGCACGTTGTTAAATTTGAAAATTCGTATATTTATGTAAATAATATAAAACCACTGATAATTACCTCGGCTGATGACAGTGATAGTAAAACCGAATAAGGTTTAAGTTTAAATATATTTTTATATTTATACAATATGTCCCCGCTTGTAAACCCCATTAATTCAAACTGTATATTTGTACTTCTTATCCATTTTTTTTGCATCTATAAATCAATATCTCCAAAAACACTTATAATTTTATTTATTTGAATTAATGAATAAAATTCTTAAGTCCATCTCTGCAACCTATCATAAACAAAAGGTCAGAATTTTTATATTGCCCACTTAAAACGGCAAAAATCAGGATCTTATATTTTGGGACAGGCTATACGGCTGCCCATTTTCCTATAACTAGAATTTCTATGACCTGAACTAATCTGAACCAAAATCTAAATTCTAGTATTTTCTCTTGTGCAAAATTTTTCCAATTTTGAGTTAACTGTACTGGAGTGGGTATAAATTTCAGAGTTCCAGCGAAATTGAAGTTTCTTTGTTTTAATACACCTCAAATTTTGAAAAATTTGATTTGTTTTTTTTACAGAATTTTATTCTCTATACTACTAACAATTAGTCAAAAAAATTTAAGAAAATTCCATTCCATTACAAAGTTATAGGATTAAATGTGACCTGGCGGCGGATTGGAACCGTTACTTGTTTTCAGAAACTGTCTCCAATATTATTCAGTCAATATTTAATATTTTTTTACTTTTTTTTTTTTAAATCTTGATAATTACTTTTTCTACAAAATGTCGATAGGTTTTTTTAATTTTTCTAATAGGCATTTTTTTATAAACAATTGAACATAAATATTTGTTCGAAAATTGCATACGAAAGTTTGAAACACGGTAAATTTTTTAAAAAAGCCCTTGGACAATTTTTAACTACTAAATTAATTTTTATTTTTACAGATTGGATTATCTTTTTTTTTGAAGTTATCCTGCAGACAAGTAGGCGCATAGTTTTCAACAGTGGTCCATTCAATTCGATAAAAAATAATGTAACATTTAAAACATATTTAAAAAAAAAATGTCTTATAATTTAAAGTTGTAACCTGCTTACTTGCCCGCTTTTTGCGGCGTCATTTTGTACCCTGTGAAAATTGTTCGCACTTTGTGGCGGCTATTTTGTACCGTTTGAAATTTGTTTTTCCCACGCTTGGGCGCAATTTTCTTGCAACCTCTTTTTAATTTCTGATAATGAATTGAGTGAATCCTGATTTTAAAAGAACTAAAGAAATTAAACACACACTAGCTCAGTTTTCCTTGGTAGAGAAATATGGGTAAGAGATAATTGTTATACGTCTTTTTGGAATTATTTTCTATTTTTTTTAAAAAGCTTCAGTTGTACAAATTTTGGGCACCATTCATTTTAAAATAGAAAGGATCTAACTTCAGTTAAAAAAATGAAAAAATACTGAAATGTTTTACGGTTATTACGAAAAAGAATTATTCTAGTACAACTTTTCTTATCCTGAAAAGAAAAAATAGGTATTCAGTGAGACACTAACTTTAATCAACAAAAAAAGAAAATTTATTCATGATTTAAAATAAAAGTTCCAACCTTTGCAGTTTTAAGGAATACAAAAAAATTCTAGCCTAAAAGTAGTTTTTATAAATTAGAGTCCCTAAATCAGAGATTTTACTTCTAAATCTTGACTACACCCGGAATCGAAGAGTCGTGATATTCACTTCGCGATTTATCAGTTCAAATTGCTGTTAAGACACTTATTTGCGGGGAATATATTTATTGATGTATGTTCTGGTAACTTACGGTTTTCCTACGGGCTTCTAGGCCTTCAATGGAACACAAAACCGATTTCACACTTTTGAGAAGAGCCTACTTTAGCTACTCCATTTAGAAAACACACAAAGCCCACTACGGTTTATGATAAAAAACTCGTGCTTAACTTGGCTCTCATAGATATTGTCGTAAGCCTCTACTGCGGCTCGGTGGAAAATCGCCACTTGGCGGCTCGGTGGAAATTAGCCTGGCTGCGGCTTGATGGTACTAAGCCTGGCGGCGGCTCGGTGTTACTAAGCCTGGCGGCGGCTCGGTGTTCTAAGCCAAGATTCGCGTCCTCCGGACCCTTAAATAAGCCGTGGGCACTCTGTCTGTAATATGGCGACGCCGGAACCAAAACTCCGGATACAAACATTTGACCAATCCCGGCGTATCGATAGATTCGGTCGCAAACCCGCACAGCACAACATATAACGAGCGGCTAGGAATTTCTGATTAATATACCGCTCGATACAAAAATGAAAAGAAGTACATTATTAAGAGAAAAATCAGTAACATTATATGGTCTTAAAATCTAGGAAAAAATGAATGTTACAAAGTACAATAAAAATATATAGACGCCAGTCTTTTATATTATATACTAAATAACCTTTGAAATAAATATTTTTTTTTAAACATACATAACACGTAGGCTGAAAAGTTTTTGGTCTGACACAGAGATGTCGCCCTTTTCAAAAATCCAGTACCGATACAAATGATGCTGAACGCTCTGGACGCCCAAATGCACCGCAAAATATCAAAAAATCCACAAAATTGTTATGGATGACCGTAAAGTGAAATTGCATGAGATAGCTGACACCCTAAAGATATGAAAAGAACGTGTTAGTCATATTTTGCCTGGACATTTGGGCATGACATAGCTCTATTCGAAATGGGCACCGCGTTTGCTCACAGTGGACCAAAAACAACAACGTGTTGATGATTCTGAGCGCTGTTTAGATCTGTTTAAGCGCAATAAAAAGGATTTTTTCATGCAATATGTGACAATTGACAAAACACGAATCCACCACTACATACCGAAATCAAATAGGCAGTCAGCTGAGTGGACAGCAGTCGGTGAAAGCCGCTCGAAGCGGCCAAAGACGCAACAATCGGTTGGGAAAGTTTTGGTCTCTGTGTATTGGGATGCGCATGGAATAATTTTCATCCACTATGCTGAGAAGGGAAAACCATCAATACCGAATATTACATAAAGTTACTGGTGCGTTTCAAGGCAAAAATCGCAAAGAAACGGCTTCAAATGAACAAGAAAAAAGTGCTCTTTCATCAAGACAATGCACCGTGTCACAAGTCAATGGTTACGATGGCAAAACTGCATGAAATGCAGTTCGAATTGCTTCCTCGTCCACTGTATTCTCCAGATTTGCCCCCCAGCGACTATTATCTATTCGCAGACCTCAAAAAATGCCCGCGGGAAAGAGATTTGGCTCCAGTGAAGAAGTTATCGCCGAAAGTGAGACCTACTTTGAAGGCAAAGACAAATTCTTTTACAAGAAAAGTATAGAAATGTTAGAAAAGCGTTGGACTGATTGTATGGCTCTTGAAGGAGACTATGTTGATGAATAAAGTCGAAAGTGTTTTATTTTGCTAGACCAAAAACTTTTCAGCCTATGTGTTACTTTTTGCAGCGCCCAGATGTATGTAACCCCTTGATATGCGCTGTCTCCGGTTGTTGATTAGTGCCTCTCTATTAGCAAGTTTTGCCTTTAAGTGTTCTATTCGATTCCCTAAAAACGCCCTTTGTATATCTCTGGTCCTCCCCGCCCATAATGAGGACAATATTCAAAGTCATTCTCAGGCCCCAATTTTCAAGGAATCTCAATAATTTTTTTAAATCTTCGTTCTTGATTTCTCTATCGATCTCTCTGAGCGGATTTTGGATTATTTACCATGATTTCTACTAATTTATCAATATATATTGCTTTTTTTTTCCAAAAAAATAACACCTTTTTAGGTAATAAAATGAGTCTCAGTCATGAAATTTTCAAGAAACCTCAATAATTTTGTGTTTATAATCTTCGTTTTTCATTTCTCTAACGATCTGTCTGGGCGGATTTTTGATTATTGACCATGATTTGAACTCATTTTTCAATAAATATAGTTTTTAGCCATTTACACCAAGAACATCAAACCTATCATAATCCCATACAAAGAGGAAAAATGATCAGATGAACGTTTCCTAAACTTAAGGCTTTTTAAACAGGAATTCCAAACCTAACATAACCTAATATAGCGAAGACCAAACCTAACAAAACCTAATGTAGCGAACTCCAAATCTAACATAATCTAATATAGCGTTGCAACCATAAAAAGGGAGATTTATGGAAGGACTCTGCAAGACTTTACGTCTTACAGCGTCCTTTCATAAACTTCTCCATTAAACCAGGACCCTTTTTCTATATATTTAATAAGCAAAATTCCTTTGCAAGTTCACAAAACGGTCGCCAACAACTGTCAAAAAAATGCCTTCTTTAGAGGTTTCGCCTTCTCATGAACCCATTGCAACGACTCCCGCTGTGTGAAAGGATCTCAACAGAATGCCCAAGTCTCATAGCATGTGACAGTTCGCGAAAAATAATTTTCATCTTTCTCTGAAGCGGCTAAATATTAATTCCTGCTGTTTAACAGTTCCCTTTAAGTAGGAGAACCATGCAAATTTTAATATTTTATAACGGTAATAAAATGTGGTACAAATTTAACCATTGTAAACTGAACAGTAATCGGAAACCTTAATTAAATTAATGACTTCAGTCATAATTCAAATATTTGCCTCAAATGATTACGCTAAAACAAACTGATGTCTACCTTGATTATTGTCGGGTGAAGTTAGCAAATAGAGCGTTTATATTGCTATTTTAATCGATTTCGATTAAATCGACATATTGCTGAAGTTTACTAGTTGTTTTATCGTGGATTTAAGTTCATTTATTTTACTACTGTATTTTTCGAAACTACAGGATTATCAAGATCGAGAAGACACAATGAGATATTGTCAAAAATTTATGATAAATTAACTGTATATTATTATAAAATGAGACAATAGGTGTAGTATTAAATATTTGTTTCGCATAGTCGATTTTATATTCATGTGGGCGGTAGCGCCTTTTAAAAAAGGATGATGGGAAACATCGAAATTATTTTATTAAAAAAAATATTATGAAATATCGCTTACAAACGCTAGATGTAGTTTAACTTTTTAGTGTTCCATACGGAACACTTATAAGATCACTTCGATGTCTGTACGTCCGTCTATCTTTCTGTCACACCCGATTTTCTCCCGAAACTATTTGACACAGAAAGTTGAAATCTGGCACTAATATAGGAATTGATGGCCTCATCAGAGCCGTGTAGTTTTGAAAGTTAAATTTTGACTTAAGGAGTTTAATTTTGGGTGTCTAATGAAAGCTTATAAAAAGTATATAATATACTTGCGCACAATTCTCTTTGTATTATTTTAAAAAAGTGCGAAAAATCGCCATTCCTCGCTTATCTCGAAAAGTACTCAAAAAATTTTGCAGAAATTTTGGAATATTCTCTGCAGGAAATATCAGGCAGTCAGCTGAGTGGATAACAGTCGATGAAAGCCGTCCGAAGCGACCAAAAAACACAACAGTCGGCTGGGAAAGTTCTGGCCTCTGTATATTGTGATGCGCATGGAATAATTTTCGTCCACTATGCTGAGAAGGGAAAACCATCAATAGCGAATATTACATAAAGTTACTGGTGCGTTTGAAGGGAAAAATCGCAAAGAAACGACTTCAAATGAACAAGAAAAAAGTGCTCTTTCATCAAGACAATGCACCGTGTCATAAGTCAATGGTTACGATGGCAAAATTGCATGAAATGAAGTTCGAATTGCTTCCTCATCCACTGTATTCTCCAGATTTGGCCCCCAGCGACTATTATCTATTTGCAGACCTCAAAAAATGCGCGCGGGAAGGAGATTTGGCTCCAATGAAGAAGTTATCGCCGAAACTGAGACCTACTTTGAAGACAAAGACAAATTCTTCTACAAGAAAGGTATAGAAATGTTAGAAAAGCGTTGGACTAATATGTAACAGTATTTCTCTTGAAGGAGACTAAGTTGATGAATAAAGTCGAATTTTGCAAAAAAAATGTGTTTTAAGCAGCTAGACCAAAAGCTTTTCAGCCTACGTGTTACTTTTTGCACCGGCCAGGTGTATGTAACCCCTTAATATATGCTATCTCTGGTTGTTGATTGGTGCCTCTTTATTAGCAAATTTGCCTTTAGTGTTCTCTTCTATTATTTAAAAAAACGCCTTTTGTATTCCTCTGATCCTCCCCGCCCACAAGGAGGACAATACCCCAATTCATTCTCTGGCCCTTTTTTTTTCCCAAAAAAAAAATTAAGGCAATAAAATGACTCTCAGTAATGCAATTTTAAAGAAATCTCAATAATTTTGTTTTTATAAACTTCGTTTTTGATTCCTCTATCGATTTGTCTGGGCGGATTTTTGATTATGGACCATGATTTGAACTCATTTTTCAAAAATATAATTTTTAGCCATTTACACTAAAAACATAATCCTATATAAAGAGGAAAAATAATCAGATGAACATCTTCTCAACTTAAGGTTTTTAAAACAGGAACTTCAAACCTAACACAACCTAATATAGCGTTGCAACCATAAAAAGAGAGATTTATGGAAGACTTTAGGTCTTACAGCATCCTTTCATAAACCTCTCCATTAAACCTGGACGCTTTTTCCATATGTTTAATAAACAAAATTCCTTCGCAGTTCCACAAAACGCCGCCATCAACTGTCCAGAAAATGACTAAGTTTTTGCCTTCTTTAAAGGTTTCGCCTTCTTATGAACCCATTGCAACGACTCCCGCTTCGTGAAAGGATCTCAACAGAATGCCCAGGTCTCATAGCATATGACAGTTCGCGAAAAATAATTTTTATCTTTCTCTGAAGCTGCTAAATATTAATTCCTGCTGTTTAATAGTTCGTGCCCTTTAAATAGGAGAACCATGTAAATTTCAATATTTTATAACGGTAATAAAATGTGGTACAAGTTTAACCGTTGTAAACTGAACAGTAATCAGAAACCTTAATTAAATTAATGACTTCAGTCATAATTCAAATATTTGCCTCAAATGATTACGCTAAAACAAACTCATGTCTACCTTGATTATTGTCGGGTGAAGTTAGCAAATAGGGCGTTTATGTTGCCATTTTAATCGATTTCGATTAAATCGACATATTGCTGGAGTTTACCAGTTGTTTCATCGTGGATTCAAGTTCATTTATTTTACTACCGTATTTTTCGCAACTACAAGATTATCAAGATCGAGAAGACACAATGAGATATTGTCAAAAATTTATGATAAATTAACTGTATATTATTATAAAATGAGACAAGTAGTATTAAATATTTGTTTCGCATGGTCGATTTTATAATTATGTAGGCGGTATCGCCTTTTAAAAAAGGATGATGGGAAACATCGAAATAATTTTATTTAAAAAAATATTATGAAATATCGCTTACGAAAGCTAGATGTAGTTTAGCTTTTTAGTGTTCCATACGGAACACTTATAAGATCACTTCGGTGTCCGTACGTCCGTGTGTCTTTCTGTCACACCCGATTTTCTCCGAAACTATTTGACATAGAAAGTTGAAATCTGGCACTAATATAGGAATTGATGGCCTCATCAGAGCCGTGTAGTTTTGAAAGTTAAATTTTAACTTAAGGAATTTAATTTTGGGTGTCAAATTAAAGCTTATAAAAAGTATATAATATTATACTTGCGCACAATTTTCTTTGTATTATTTTAAAAAAGTGCAAAAAATCGCCATCCCTCCCTTATCTCGAAAAGTACTGTTCAAAAAATTTTGCAGAAATTTTGGAATATTCTCTACAGAAAATATCAGGCAGTCAGCTGAGTGGACAACAGTCGATGAAAGCCGTCCGAAGCGACCAAAAACACAACAATCGGCTGGGAAACTTCTGGCCTCTCTATATTGGGATGCGCATGGAATAATTTTCATCCAGTATGCTGAGAAGGGAAAAACCATCAATATCGAATATTACATAAAGTTACTGATGCATTTGAAGGCAAACATCGCAAAGAAACGACTTCAAATGAATAAGAAAAAAGTGCTCTTTCATCAAGAAAATGCACCGTGTCACGAATCAATGGTTATAATGGCAAAATTGCATGAAATGAAGTTCGAATTACTTCCTCATCCACTGTATTCTCCAGATTTGGCCCCTAGCGACTATTATCTTTCTATTTGCCGACCTCAAAAAATGCTCGCGGGAAAGATATTTGGCTCCAATGAAGAAGTTATCGCCGAAACTGAGACCTACTTTGAAGACAAAGACAAATTCTTCTACAAGAAAGGTATAGAAATGTTGGAAAAGCGTTGGACTAATATGTAACAGTATTTCTCTTGAAGGAGACTAAGTTGATGAATAAAGTCGAATTTTGCAAAAAAAAATGTGTTTTAAGCCGCTAGACCAAAAACTTTTCAGCCTACGTGTTACTTTTTGCAGCGCCCAGGTGTATGTAACCCCTTAATATATGCTATCTCTGGTTGTTGATTAGTGCCTTTTTATTAGCAAATTTGCCTTTAGTGTTCTCTTCTATTCTTTAAAAACGCCTTTTGTATTCTTCTGATCCTCCCCGCCGACAATGAGGACAATTCATTCTTTGGCCCTTTTTTTCCCAAAAAAAAAAATTAAGGCAATAAAATGAGACTCAGTAATGCAATTTTAAAGAAATCTCAATAATTTTGTTTTTATAAACTTCGTTTTTGATTCCTCTATCGATTTGTCTGGGCGGATTTTTGATTATGGACCATGATTTGAACTCATTTTTCAAAAATATAATTTAGCCATTTACACTAAAAACATAAAACATATCATAATCCTATATGAAGAGGAAAAATAATCAGATGAACATCTTCTCAACTTAAGACTTTTAAAATAGGAACTTCAAACCTAACACAACCTAATATAGCATTGCAACCATAAAAAGAGAGATTTATGGAAGACTTTAGGTCTTACAGCGTCCTTTCATAAACCTCTCCATTAAACCTGGACGCCTTTTCCATATGTTTAATAAGCAAAATTCCTTCGCAGTTCCACAAAACGCCGCCATCAACTGTCCAGAAAATGACTAAATGTTTACCTTCTTTAAAGGTTTCGCCTTCTTATGAAGCCATTGCAACGACTCCCGCTTTGTGAAAGGATCTCAACAGAATGCCCGAGTCTCATAGCATGTGACAGTTCGCGAAAAATCGTCAGATAAAAATTTATCTTTCTCTGAAGGGGCTAAATATTAATTCTTCCTATTTAATAGTTTGTGCCCTTTAAATAGGAGAACCATGAAAATTTAAATATTTTATAACGGTAATAAAATGAAAAAAAAATACGGATATGAAGTATACGCGCGACGTGTATTCCTAGGATGCACCATTTTTGGAGGAATTAACCGGGTTACATCCATCGACCACTTTCCATGAAAATACTTGTAGAATAGACTCAAGTCGCCAACTGTTCTTCGATGTTCCAAGGAATCAAGGTTGCTGGTCAGTTCTGGATATCTAATCAAACGAATGTCATCCAGCAAATGCAGTGTTGTGGAGCAGAGCTCCAAACATGGGAGGGGTATTCCATCGCTAGTCAAATTTGATCTTTGTACAGAATTAACAGTTGATGTGGAGTGTAAATGGATTACGGAAAGGCTTTTGATTGTCAATAGCATATGATGAAAGCATTAACAGAGTGTGGAATTGACTATACGTATATTGCACTGGTAAACAGTATATACGACAAGGCAGCATCATGTGTGAGACTACATAAAAGGATAGAAAAGTTTTGTATAGAACAAGGTGGGGGTCAATGAGACACTTTATCCCCAAAACTGTTTCCTACTCTAGAATTGACTGGGAAGAGTTTGGCCTAAATATAGATGGAGAGAGAATAAATCATTTGAGATTTGCAGTTGATATAGTCATGGTAACAGGTCGCATCGACCAGGCCTCCTTAATATTAGAAAGATGATATATTGAATCAAGAGAAGTCAGACTGAAAAATAAATTTCACAAAAACGCAATTTATGACAAATCTCTAACTGAACGACGATATATCAGTCGCAGGCAAATCTGTGAAACAAGTCACATTATACAAATATTTCGGTCTAGAAATCCGTATCGGTAGAGACAACCAGATCTGTAAGCTTCTAAAAGAATGGGTTTAGGGTGGGCAGCTTTTGGCAAGTTGAAGTACATTTTTAAATCAAATGCTCCCATCAGCTTGAAGCAAAAAATATATAATCAGTGTATATTGCCTGTTATAATATATGGAGCCAAAACATATACATTCACAAAAACATAGGCAAATAAACTGCATGTGACGCAGAGGGCTATGGAAAGATCCATGTTAGGTGTTACCCTCAGAGATAAGATACCTAATAACGTCATTCGCCAAATGACAGGTGTAACTGATATCATCGAGAGAGTCACGCTATTGAAGTAGAATTGGGCTGGTCACATGGCTAGGAGAACGGAAGGAAGATGGTCGAAGAAATTATTGGAATGGCGACCCAGGCGGGGGGCATTCCGGAACAGGGGGCGTCTCCCCAGCCAGATGGGCGGATAACATCAAGAGAAATTGTGGTAACTGGAAACAAAAGGTCCAGGATAGAAATGAATGGTATAGAGAATGAGAGGCTTATGTCCACCAGTGGACGCGTATACGAGGCTGGTTTGAAAAGTCCGTGCAAAGTCCGAGAGATCGCACCACCGGCGCGTATCGAGGTCATGTTTAGTTAGTAGCATCTCTTGAATGAACGCACACCAAGTTTCAGCCATATTGGTCTATTTCTTTTCTGTTTGACATTCGTGTGAATCAAGGAAGTCGAGTGATTTTCAAGAAATGGACAAAAAAGAATTTCGTGTGGTGATTAAACATTACTTTATGAAAGGCAAAACGCCTCAGGAGACTAAAGAGAAGCTTGATAAACATTATGGTGACTCTGCACCTTCGATTAGAACAGTTTATAAGTGGTTTCAAAATTTTCGGACTGGCCATATGGGCACAAGTGACGCTGAACGTTCTGGACGGCCTGTGGAGGTTACGACTCCAGAAATCATTGATTAAATCCATGATATGGTGATGGATGACAGAAGAATTAAGGTGCGTGAGATTGCTAGTGCTGTGGGCATCTCGACTGAACGGGTACATAATATTTTGCATAAACATTTGGACATAAGAAAGCTATCCGCAAGATGGGTTCCGCGATTGCTCACGCTTGACCATAAACGGAATCGTGTGAAGTGTTGCAAGGATGGTTTGCAGCTGTTCCAGAAGAATCCGGAGGACTTTAAGCGTCGTTTCGTCACTGTGGATGAAACATGGATATATTACTATACTCCTGAGACCAAACAACAATCTAAACAATGGGTTACCAAGGGGGAATCTGCACCAAAAAAGGCGAAGACCGTTCCTTCGGCCGGAAAGGTTATGGCGACTGTCTTTTGGGATTCGCAAGGGATAATCCTCATCGACTATCTGGAAAAGGGTAAAACTATTACAGGTGAATATTATTCATCGTTATTGGACCGTTTGAAAACCGAGCTGCAAGAAAAACGCCCGCGATTGGCCCACAAGAAAGTCCTTTTCCATCACGACAACGCACCAGCACACACCTCAGCAGCTGTGGTCGCAAAATTAATGGAAATAGGATTCCAACTCGTTTCACATCCCCCCTATTCTCCAGACTTGGCTCCCTCGGACTACTATGGTATTTGTTCCCCAATTTGAAGAAATGGCTGGCGGGACAAAGATTTTATTCAAACGAGGAGGTGATTGCAGACACTAATGGATATTTTGCAGATTTGGACAAATCCTATTATTCGGAAGGGATCAACAAACTAGAACATTGTTGGACGAAGTGTATAAGCCTAAAAGGAGACTATGTCGAAAAATAAAAAAAGGTTTACCCCAAACACATAAGTAGTTTTTAATTTTTGCACGGACTTTTCAAACCAGCCTCGTAGCTGGTTGATGATGATGATGTGGAGCATAAAGCATAGTTTCAGCTTTTAAGAAGCTCTCTTTGTAATGTTTGCAATATGTTTATGTCAAGACATATTTCACGTGTAGAACAAAAACATTTGTTTTATGCTTCAAATTTGGATGTATCATGACGAGTATTTATTAAAAAAAAGTTTTATAATTAATTATGTTGGGAATGTGGAATCTTTGGCACAATGATACGAGTACTACTTACTATATAACACCACTACACCAAATACTTTATTTTTGCTCTCGATACACAGGAGCGATGATTGTTAAAGCTAAACTACAAACCTACCCTATTTATACTTAGCCTAACCCTTGAATTACTCAGGTGGAACTAATGGCATAGGCAAGGCCATCAGTTCCGATCAAGTAACCAGTAGAGAGGACTATAAGGAATAGGCCCATGTCTTTAAACTACTTTTACATTTTATAATTTCCATACTTTCGTGTGCATTCAACAATCTCCGATCAGATACATTTTTAATTAATCTTAGATTATCTAATGTTACAGTATGATTAGCTTCAAGGGCATGTTCGGCTAGACTTTTCTGTTCTACTGTATTTTAAGTGTGTTAAATGTTCTTTAAACTATATTTTAATTGACCTTTCAGTTTGCCTAACATACTTTTTGTCGCAATCATTACAACTAATTTCATAAATTCCACTTTTCTCACAATTAGAAATCTTATTTTTGGGATTTCCTAAGATATTCCTTAGATTGTCTGATGACTTATAGATGTAATGCGACTAATTTGTGTCATTAGGAATATATATATATATATATATATATATATATATATATATATATATATATATATATATATATATATATATATATATATATATATCTGTTACTGTGTCTTTTCTACAATATCAAATTCTAACCTATTATTATTTTTAATAATTAAAATATCAAGAAAAGGCAGTTGTCCTTTGTTCCCAATTTCGTAAGTAAATTTAATGGAATCATATCGGCTATTTAATTTGAAAACAAACAAACTTATATTTTCTTTCTTTGTATAAAAAATTGGGAAAACATCATCCACATACCTATACCATACCCTTGGAAAATACTCAAATTCTGACTGGCTTCGGTTTCAAACTTACGCATGAATAAATTGGCTATGAAAGGTAATAAGCAATTACCCATAGCTATTTCTTCTTTCTGAACATAAAATTGACTGTTATATTGAAAATAATTTTATACAAAGTTTAAATAATGTTAAGTATTCATGAATAATTTCGTCCTTAAAGTCATTCATCCTAAGTAATTCTTCGAGATATTGTAAAGTTCGTGGTATTGGCACACTTGGGAACAAAGAACTGACATCAAAATAAATTAAGATTTCACCTTCATTAGGAACTAGATTTTTTTTTTATCAATGAATTCTAAATAGTTCTTCAATGCGAAAGTATTTAACGGTAAATTCTCAAGTTCTTTTGATAACCAATTGGATATCAAATATGTAGGTCATCCGACCGATGAAACAATGGGTCGCATGGCTTTTCCAGTTGTGTGGTGATAATTAATATTAATATTAATAATAATTAAGTTCTGTCCTAATAAGATTTTGCATATTTCTTAGTGAAGGTCTAGGTTACATGTATGTGCTTGCTGGCGACTACTGTTAGATTTTTTGCAAAATCAATCTGTTCAATTCTGTTTTAGGTTTATCGATTATATTTTAAAGAATGACCGAATCAAGAAATACCTATTTATTCAAGGTTTCAGTTTTATAAAAGATGCGTTAATTGTCTACAAGTGACTTTCTAATTGACGTCCATTGCAAATAATTTTAATAGATCCCTCTAATTAAGATAATGAAGAGATAATCGTTACCATCAAGGTATGAATATTTCTGACTTGTCATTATTTTTTACTTGCCCAAAATATCGATAACATGGACTAATTTCAATTTTTTTTTGTTGGCTGCCCTTAACGAACACTGCTTTGTTTCCGTTTAGAGCATGAGGCCAGCTACAGTTGCGTAAGCCAACTCGCAAGCAGCAACTGTTACCCTGATTTGAATTTGAATAGTATCTTGTAACTAACAGTTATTTTTCCTTTTATCAGTATGTCATCAAGGTACATTTCTACCTGTCTTATTTCAATTTTTTTAACGCGTCTATACATGACGAACGTTTCCACAGTGGAATTTTTTTGTAATTAGTTTGTGATTTATTTAAAAATTGTAGGAAAGGAAGTGTGTAAAGTAGTGCTGTTTTTGCAAGACAATGTGCCGTTCATAAATCGCTGTTAGTTTTACCAAAAATAAACAAATTAGGCTTTCAATGATTGATCATTCCCCATATTTCCCTGATTTAGCTCCCTCCCACTATTACCTATTCTCAAAACTAAAATAAAATATTTGAAAAGACATAAATTTCATTCAAATGTAGAAGTACTAAATGTTGTAGAAGACTGAATTTGCAAACCAGGAATTTTTTTGAATGGTCTAGAGTTAGTTTATAACCTTTGCACTACCTAATACGTAGGCTGAAAAGTTTTTGGTGTGACACATAGATGCTGCCCTTTTCAAAAAATTCATATGATTTTTTAAAAAGTACCAACCTTCAGACGATACGTATCAAAATTTCATGACATTTCGACGATTAGTTTACAAGTTACAGTGGCTTTACTGACGCTACTTTTGATATTTTCAAAACAATGGAAAAAATCGAATTTTGTGTGTTGATTAAACACTGTTTTTTGATGGATAAAATACTGTTCAAGCAAAGCAATGGCTTGATAAGTGTTACGGGGACTCTACCCCTGGAAAATCACTCATCATTTACTGGTATGCTGAATTTAAACTGGGTCGACACAAATAACGCTGAACGCTCTGGACGCCCAAATGAGGTGGCTACACCGAAAAACATAAAAAAAATCCACAAAATTGTTTTGGATGACCGTAAATTGAAATTGCATGAGATAGCTGACACCCTAAAAATATCAAAATAACGTGTTGGTCATATTTTTCATGAACGTTTGGCCATGAGAAAGCTCTGTTCGAAATGGGTACCGCGTTTGCTCATAGTAGACCAAAAACAACAATGTGTTGATGATTTTGAGCGCTGTTTGGACCTATTTAAGTGCAATAGAAAGGTTTTTTTTTCATGCGATATGTGACAATGGATGAAACATGGATCCACCACTATACACCGAAATCAAGTCAGCAGTCAGCTGAATGGACAGCGGCCGGTGAAAGCCGCCCAAAGTGACCAAAGACACAACAGTCGGCTGGGAAGGTTTTGGCCTCTGTATTTTAGGAAGGGCATGGAAGCATTTTCATCAACTATGCTGAGAAGGGAAAAAGCATTAATAGCGAATATTATATAAAGTTGCTGGTGCGTTTGAAGGCCGAAATCGCAAAGAAACGGCTCCAAATAAACAAGAAAAAAGTGCTCTTTCATCAAGACAGTGCACCGTGACACAAGTCGATAGTTACAATGGCAAAATTGCATGAATTGAAATTGGAATTGCTTCCTCATCCATCGTATTCTCCAGATTTGGCCCCCAGCGACTATTATCTATTCGCAGACCTCAAAAAAATGCTCGCGGGAAAGAGATTTGGATCCAATGAAGAAGTTATCTCCGAAACTGAGGCCTATTTTGAAGGCAAAGATAAATCCTTCTACAAGAAAGGTACAGAAATGTTAGAAAAGCATTGGACTGATTTTATCGCTCTATGTCGATGAATAAAGTTGAATTTTGCAAAAAAAAATGTGTTTTAAGTAGCTAGACCAAAAACTTTTCGGCCTACATATTATACGAAGTTAAAATGAGATTAAGTTGAAAAAACAAGTCTTGTTTTTCAATTTCTTAGCGATATTTTCAAATTCAACACCAATTCGTTCCCAACTTGTATATCTCGGCCTGGATAATAGAACCTTGTACCCTGAACCATACTTTGCCAACCATTAAAACTCTTCAACTACAGAATGAATTCGAAATATATATTCAGCATAATTTCAAGTAGGTCAACAGTAAAACTAAATGTTGGTGAACGTGACTTTTCATATAATCAAAATTGTTTACTTAAGTTCTTTACTGCTTTACATAAAATGATATTTTAGGCAAATGTGCTCATGCATTAAAGTGATACTTATAGTTGTGGGATTTTAGAGATCAAGTTATATTCACGGATTAAGGAAGATAAAACAAAATGCGAAAGTTGGCATGAAGGTTATACAGAATGTATAACCTGCTTTTTACCGATTAAAATGATTGAAAGGGAAAACAAAGAGAACAAGGATTAAGAATAGGTGTAAGAGAAAGGAAAGATTAAACAAACTTTAAATTTAACAATTAAATTTATTGATAAAAACCAAAATCAATATTTTGCGTTTCCTTGTAGCCTTTATTACTGCTTCCAGCTGGTTTTGCATGGAATGAGTGAGCCTTTTCACCACTATCTGTGGGGTTCGTCTCCACTCTTCCGCCATCGCAAGCTTTAAGTCCTTCAGCGATGCTGGGGCTGGATTTCCGGCTCGAACCCTTCTTTTGAGCTTATCCCACATGTACTCGATTGGATTGATGTCAGGACTCCGCGCAGGACAGTCTAATGTGGGTATACCCACTTCCGCCAGGTATTGCTGCACCGATGCAGCAGCATGTGGCTTCGCATTCTCGTGCATTAGCACGAAGCTATCGCCAAAAAATCCAGCGTAAGGAACGACGTGTTCCTGCAGGATCTCCTCGATGTACCAGTAAGCAGTTAATCCACCGCTACGAGTCTCATCAATCACAACAACCAAATCGGTTTTTACATCCAATGCGATGCCTCTCCGCACCATGGCATAACCTCCTCCATAGGCGACCATTTTAGTCTCCCCAGGCCTCCTATTGACTCGCCTTCTTCCATCATTGCCGTGTAGGCACATTCACAGGCACATAAAACGGAGCTCCATTGCTCTAAGGTCCAGTCGACATGTTCTCTGGCAAATCTGATTCGCGCTTTTCGATGGGCTGCTGTCAATTTGAATTCGTTAGCTGGACTCTTCGGAGTTAGGTTAACATCTTTAAGTCTTCTTCTAACTGTCCAATGACAGACAGCACAACCACAAACTTGTCGAAGCTTCTGCTGGACCTTAACGCCGGGTGAACTGACTATATCTTAGAGTTGTGTTGACAAAAAAGCGGTCATCTAGCTCCGAGGTACACCCTCTTCTTCCTGATCATGGTGTCCATGTAAAGGCACCAGTCTCTTGATAACGTCTGTAGACTCTAGAGACCGTTGACTGGCTCAAGTGCAGTTGCGCAGCGACTACGCGTTGGCTTTGTTCTTCTTGCAATAGGGCAATGACTTGTGCCGTTTCTTCTGAGGTGGTATCCATTTTTCGATGACGTAATTAGTAAGCAAGTATAGCAGAAATGTTGATGGTTCAGGTTCCAATAAAAGAATGATAGGAAAATGCAGTTGCACCTGTTTTTATAGGGATAAATAGTGCACAACGAGAACGTTGCTGAGCGAGCAAAAACGGTTCTATTTAATCAGTAAAACTTTTTGGAAATCCAAATGTTTTGGGTATTATTGGAAAGAGTAGAAAATCAGCATTCTAATGATACTAAAAATAATATCACTATTCGAAAATTAAATACATGAATCGGTGTGAAATGAAGCAAAATAGTTCCATTTCTTTTCTCACCAGTGTATAAGATTAATTCATATTTGCAATAATTGCGAGGATTTTTTTAAAGTTATCAACCTGGCCACGAAAATAACGTCGCGCGAAAAATTGCTTAGTTGTCAAATACTGCCTCCATTCTAACTATCTTGGCGAAACTTTGTGCGAGTTCGTTTAACGGTTTTGCGACGCGTTTCTCCCGAATGAGTAAAAGTAATCCAGCTCTGTGCCCATCGTTTTGGTGGTCTGCCTCAGGGTCTCCTAGTGTTTGGCTTCCCATCCCTAGCGATTTTGGGAACGCTAGTGGCTCTCATTCGTTCCACATGATTGTTCCATTCTTTTCGTCGTGTTTTGACGAATTTTATAATGTCCTGGATGTCACACTCATTTCTTATTTGCTGGTTAGATATTCTGTCTCTCAGTGTTCTTCCTGTTATACACCTCGGTTGTTCTAAGCAATTGTTTAGTTTTACTAGTCTCTGATCTAGTTTCCGCAGCTTATGTTAACACTGGTCTAAAACAAGTTTTGTATATCTTTATCTTGTTTGCTATCGACATGCACCTGTTACGCCATATCACATCTCTTAGTTGACCGGATGCTGTGGCGCCTCTTATAGCTTGTTCCTTGACTTCGTCTTGTATATCCCTGGCGCTAGAGATGTTCACGCCCAGATAATTGAAGGTCATGACTTGTTCGATTACATGTCCTTGTATTTCCAGCTTACATCTTAAGGATTTTCGAGACACTGTGAGACATTTTGTCTTTTCTTTGGACACTTTCATGTTGTGTTTGACATCCGATCCGACAAATCGATACAGCAGCCTTTGTAAGTTGTCTTCGCTGTCCGCCACGAGTACAGCATCGTCGGCGTAGCAAACTATAATATTTTTATCATTCATTTTGTATCCTTCCAGTGGTCGTATTTCAGCTATTATTTCGTCCAGCATTATATTAAACAATCGGGCTGAGGGAGTCCCCTTGTCGTATTCCAGGTGCCACCTCTATCTCGTTAGTCACTGCTTTCGTTGTTTTTATTTGCATTCTGGTTTTCTGATACATTTCCCTAATCAACTCTCGCAGCCCTTGCGGGACTCCTTTGTCTTCTAGTATGGACAGCACATCTTCCAATTCCACGCGGTCAAAGGCTTTGGTCATGTCCACAAAGCACATGTAGGCGGGCTTATTGTATTCGATGTACTTTTCGCATATCTGTCGTACAATAAAAATAGCGTCGGTAGTTGATCTGTTTGTTCGGAATCCCATCTGTTCTTCACTGTTTTCAATCAGTTCGTTTAATTTCTTATGCAATAATTTTGTTAGTAATATTAAAACCGAACTCAATAGTGTGATGCCTCTGTAATTCTCAGGTTTTCGTTTATCGGCCCTTTTAAAAATTGGAACTGTTATGCTTGTCTTCATGTCTTCAGGGATTCTTTGGGATTCTGTCACGAGGCTAATGAATCTTTGTAGTTGATCTAGTAGTGCTTGTCCGCCATATTTCAACATTTCGTTGGTAATTTCATCTCTTCCCGGCGTTTTTCTATTTTTTAGCTTTGAGAGAGTTGTTTACAGGTCTTCCGTAGTTATTCCGGCATCGACTGTGACCGGTTGTCTGGCTGTGTTTGAGTGCTTGTGCAGTGCCTAACCCACTCCTCTTTACTTATGAAGTCCATCGGTTTCCTGTCAGTTATTTCCATCTTGCAGTTTCTGATCAGTTTCCATACCCTGCATTGAGCTCCTGTTAGATCCCGCTCTATGCCCCTGGTAAACGCCTCCCAGTATTCTTCTTTTCTTTGTCGGATTCTTGCGTTTTCTCTGTTTCGTGTGTTTTTATAGTTATTCTGGTCTTGGTCGTTTTATATTTTAGGTAAGCTGTTTTCTTTTCGTTACTTAGGCTTTTGACTTCTTCTGTAAATCATGGTATTTTGTTGTGTCTGTTATGTGTCTTGTGTGAGTTTGATAGTCGAGTTTCTTATCATAGCCAAACATCTTTTTACTTTCGCTTTACAGCTACCTTTGTTAGTTATGAGGGAGCCCAAATAGTTGAAATAGTCTACAACAGTGAAACCAGAAATTTCACTTATGTATGACAGATCTTCATTACGACTAACAATCATTATGTTGATTTTCGCTTTATTAATTGTCAGTCTATAGTTTTTGCTAGTGATTTCAAGAGGCTCCATAGTTGATTCCAGATCTTGTACTGACGTTGCAAGTATAACAGTATCATCCGCATATCTAAGGTTACTTAACTTTTTTCCACCGATTGTCACACCCCCATTCCAGCCATCTAAAACAGACCTCATTATATGTTCACTAGGTATGTTGAAAAGTAATGATGACAGAATACTGTCTGTCTGACGCCGGCCTCTACGTTGAAGGGTTCGGAAAAAGAATTATTCAGTTTAATTTTGCCATTTGTGTTCTTATACAGGTATCGGATAAGGTTTACAAGATGTATCGGTGTTCTCATGCAGTCGAAAGCTAGAGTAGTCTAGAAAACATATAGAGGTTGTTATTTTGAATTCTCTGACTTTTTATATTATCTGCTGTATATTGAGACTTTGTTCTCTAGTCCACCTTCCTGGAATGAAGCATATTTGTTCGGTAGACATTTGCGGCAGCAGAACAGTTTTGAGTCTCTCATTTAGGATCGAGAGAAATACTTTAGCTGCATGTAATAACAGAGCGATTGTTCTATAATTGCTGCAATCCAATGAAGATCCTTTTTATGCAAGGGTATAAATGCAACCTCACACCAATCTTTCGGCAATCTTCCAGTCTTCCATACTTCATTACACAATTGATGTAGCATAGTCACGGCGGTTATTTCGTCAGTATTTGCTGCTTTTCTATTCTTTGACTTAGCCTACCTGAATTCAGATTTAAGAATACATGACTTTTGTTGTTCTGTGGCTTCGTTGTCGACAATGCAGTCGCTCACAAATTGAAACACAAAAAGTTCTCTACAATAATCTTTCCAAACCGCAATGATTCCAGGCATGTCAGTAACTGTCTTGCCTTCTTTATCTTTCTTTA
Organism: Pachyrhynchus sulphureomaculatus; assembly: GCA_019049505.1. Classification (NCBI taxonomy): domain Eukaryota; kingdom Metazoa; phylum Arthropoda; class Insecta; order Coleoptera; family Curculionidae; genus Pachyrhynchus; species Pachyrhynchus sulphureomaculatus. The sequence goes on along the minus strand of CM032452.1, from coordinate 64,237,683 downwards.
TTTGTGTCTTAGGTTTGAATTTTTTTGATAGGTAATACTTTTCATAAAATTCTTGTGGTCGACTGGTTGTAGCGTAATATTCTAGCTTCTTACATACATTACTAATGTATGCGTTTTTGTCCTTTTTACAAGCCATCCTGATTTCTTTATTGATTGATTTGATTCTCTCCTGATAATCCAAAGTATTTGTTAAAATCATATTTCTTCTTGTTTCTATAAGCTTTAGGATATTGTCGGTCATCCAATGTTTTTGAGAGTGGTTTTTTGTTATTTTTGTCGAGCATTGTGTAGCAGCATTTGTTATCCACTTCTTAATATCGGTTCAAGTTTTGTCTGTATCTTCTACAGTGTTCACTTAGACGATAATGTCCACACATGGGGATGAGAGAGACCTCAGAACTACTGTTAATGCGGAGCGATATTACAAAATTCATTTCAGCAAAATAATAGGACATGGGACATAGGACTGATTTGATGATGCAAAATTTCAACTTAATTAATTGAACAGTTGTTGAAATATGATAATTGAAATGTCATCACAAAATATGTTAATAATAATAAAAAAAAAACTAATTAAATAAACTAAAATGAGATGAAAACAAAGTAAAAATGAACAACAGTACAGTGTATACGTGCACAGAAATACATACAAGGTAATGTACAATCCTTTCTCCAACATCAGCTCTTGTAAAAATTATTTACTGAATAAAAGGAATTGTCCAGTAAAAGTGACTTGACCTCAGAAACAAATCTCGTGCCAGGTATTTGTAGATCCCAGCACATCAAAAAAGTATCTATTTTTGCTTACAAAATTAAACAGCACAATATGTACAGACATGGGAAGGTGAGGATCAGGGTATTTATGAATATACACCTCTACAGCTTTCACGAAAGTCGAGATTAAAAATCAGACGAATTATTTTCCACTGGTTCAAAAAAACACGCTTACGTTTTTCACCAGCAAGACCCCAGGACACAATATTGTTACGCAGATGTCTGAAAATCAAAGCATAATACACAGCTGAGAGTTCCTCAAAATTGAGGGTACTTTTTAGGCTCAAAATTGCAAAGTACGCTGAATTTAATTTTGAGCATACATGGTCTATATGATCCTTAAAAGAGAGCTGAGCATCCACAAAAATGCCCAAGAACCCCCACAAAATTTACCCCAATCATCAAATCCCGCCGCTAAAGATATTCCATTGAATATATACATATATACTGTTTTTTCGTTATTTAATATTAGTCCATTTCTTCTACATTACACCTCCATATCCCTGGATATACCTGTCACACTATCAAACAGACCATCTACAGTTTTAGATGCTGTCACAATGGTAGTGTCATCCGCATACAGAGTTACATGACCTGTATTGATGTTTAACGGCAGGTTATTTACATTTTATTAATTATTTATAAGATAAATAACAGAGCACCCAAGACAGATTAACCACAGAGAACTTATCTGAGGAGCTTTTGGCGAAAATTACACTAGAAGTATATTAAAGTATATTTTTTTCTCAATGAAGCCATAACCTTCTTTAAAAATTAGACTTTTGGAAGTTAATTTCGTAAAATCGATCTGCAAAATGTATAAAACTAAAAAAAATATGGAAAGTATAACTTTTACCACTAGGACGTCAGATTTGCTACGCTTTAAAATTGTGCATTATCTACGTCTCTATAATTTTCCTTGAAGTATGAATTCGTACCAAATTTACGACCGGACACATTTTGCTCGAAATGATAAGAATGTAAATTTATGTAATGGGAATATTTTAAGCAAGTAAAGAGTGACTTTCATTTGCCGGATAGACTAACAGTATACGAGGTATTAAAAATGCCTCTGTATTTTCATATTTAATACAGAATATTTAACATAACAAAAGCGAAAAAGAGGAAGGATGATTCTGTCACAAAAAAAATGCGATATTGATAAACTTTTTTTCCTATTTTATGCATAATTTCTGACATTTCTGTTAAGTAATTACAATTTATAGGTTATTTATAAAAAAGTACTTTCTTCCAAAGTGCAAGCATATTTGAAGGACAAACAAAAAAATCTCAGGAAAAAATGGTTTCATAAGTAGGCACTTGAGTAATTTCTGGTGACAAAATTTAAAAATAGGTGCATATGTAACTTTATAGCCTTATGGTCCAGGAGCCCGTGACATTAAATGTACCGTTATCGCCGATTTGAAAAATCTGCATGAAAATTGACGGTTAAGAGGCGTTTAAACAAAATAAACCCGATATGACGAGGCTGAGTCGGCGGAAAATATTTTTTATTAAATTACTTATCTAAGTTGGGAATGTGGAATCTTCGGCACAATGATACTACTCAGTATATATCACCACTACACCAAACACTTTATTTTTGCACTCGACGCACGTTTCGCTAACCATGTTAGCTTCATCAGGAGCGATGATTAACTAAAGCTAAACTACAAATCTACTCTATTTATAATTAGCCTAACCCTTGAAGTTCCGCTCAAGTAACCAGTAGAGGGGACTATAAGGAATAGGCCCTTTGTCTTTATTTAAACTACTTTTACATTTTATGATTTCCATACTTTCGTATGCGTTCAACAATCTCCTATCAGATACATTTCTTATTAATTTTAGACTATCTAATGTTACAGTATGATCAGCTTCAAGGGCATGTTCGGCAATGCTAGATTTGTCTGTTCTATTGTATTTTAAGTGTGCTAAATGTTCTTTAAAAATCGTGTTTTAATTGACCTTTTAGTTTGCCCAACATACTTTTTGTCACAATCATTACAACTAAATTCGTAAATTCCACTTTTCTCACAATCAGGAATTTTTTTCTTTGGGATTTCTTAAGATATTCCTCAGATTATCTAATGACTAAGGTGAGGCCTACTTTATTAAATACCTTATTGAGTCCCTTGCTATATTTCGGATTATATGGTATGGAGACATACTTGGTGTTATTTTCTTAGCGTGTAAAAAAGGTGGAATTCTGAATATTAAACCTAAACTTATGTCTATTTATTAGCTTATTTACTAAGTTATGGTCATAACCATTAACTCTAGTTATATTTCTAATACGATTCCTTTCTTTATTAAAGTTTACTCTATTCAGAGGGAAAGTGACCAAACGATGAACTAAAAAATGTAATGAGGCTAATTTATGTTGTTTGCAATCACTCGGAATATATCTATATGTTACTGTGTCCTTCCTATAGATATCAAATTCTAATCTATTATTATTTTTAATAATTAAAATATCTAGAAAAGGCAATTGTCCTTTCTTCTCAACTTCGTAAGTGAATTTAATGGAATCATACCGGCTATTTAATTTAGAAACAAAATCATCAATATTTGCTTTCTTTGTATCAAAAATCGCGAAAATATCATCCACATACCTATACCATACCCTTGGGAAATATTCGAATTCTTGGCTTCGATTTCAAAGTTACTCATGAATAAATTGGCTATGAAAGGTGACAAGCAATTAACCATAGCTGTTCCTTCTTTCTGAACATAAAATTGATTGTTATATTGGAAATAATTTTGTTCCATACAAAGGTCAGATAATCTTAAGTATTCACGAATAATTTTGTCTTTAAAGTCATTCATTCTAAGTAATTCTTCGAGATATTGTAAAGTTTGTGGAATTGGCACACTTGGGAACAATGAATTCTAACGAATTCTTCACTGCGTAAGTATTTAATGGTAACTTCTCAAGTTCTTTTGATAACCATTTGGATATTAAATATGTGGGTGATCCAACCGATGAAACAATGGGTCGCATTGCTTTTCCAGGTTTGTGAACTTTGGGTAAGCAATACAATTTTGGTATGGTCGGATTACTCACATTTAATTTAAATTTTAACGAATCGGAGACAAGGTTCTTACATTTTTTTAAAGAATTTTTAACCTCTGATATCATTCTCGGTAATGGATTTCTTATTACTTTTTCATAAGGGCCAGATTCGATAAGATTATCTACGTGTTCAAAGTAATCTTTCTTATCCAATATAACAACCTTATTTCCTTTACCCGCTTTTAAGTAGAAGACATCTTTCTTTTTCAATCCTTTAACTACTTTTATGTTTTTTCGTGAATTAGAATTTGTGTTGTTAAGTATGTTTTTCGATATTTGATTGCGACATGCTTCCCTAACAAATGATTTACTATTTTCTGGAAGTTGGAACTTTCAATGTGAGCAATTATTTCTGATAAATTATCTCTAGGGGGGGGGAGTACTGCAAAGTTAAGACCTTTGTTTAAGATGCGAATTTCATTTCGTGTAAAGGATTGAGATGAATGATTTTCTACAATATTTACGAGTTCCTGAGGACTATTCTTCTTCGGTAAGACCTTTTTTAATTTTTTACTTAGAATAGAGAATTTCTTTTTATATTGAATGTCAATAACTAAAAACATTTTCCTCTGGAACTCGCTCCATACTTCATCCATTACTTATCATAAAAAAAATAATGTTTTGCCGTCATAGCGAAAATTAATGAAATTTGAAGGATTTGAAGGAAATTTTACGCTCTGTCAAAAAAACTTGGTATGACAGACCTTCTCTTGCCGAAAGTATCTGTCATATCTCCCGAAAGGGGAGGGACAGGTTGTGTTTTTTAAATTTTACTTGTTGCAACGTGCTTTTCAAAAATATCTTGATATGAAAACCTGGAAATTGCCGGAAATACCTCTCATACCAGTTTGTTGCGGAGTATTGACCCTCGTGTATCGAAAAAATGCTACAAATATAGTAAATTTATTTTAGAGCAAATATTTTTGACAAAACTATTTCTATTACATTTAACATAGCATTGTATACTACACTGTATTATGTATCCTATTCATTGTAATAGGGCCATCTTGTCCCTTCTGTCGGCTCTTTTGACGATCGTCAACCTTTCAGCCTCTATTGTGACATAGCGTTGATCAGTTTACAGCGTGTTTCAAAATAATTAAAAAAGGAATTATTGATTTGCTTGTATCTGCGGAAGAAGCTGAATTTTCGTTAAGTGCAAAAGAAGAAAGTATGAAGCAAAAACAGACATTTATAGAGTAATGTCCAGTGAATGAAAATAGGTTTAAAAGGTCTAGTAAAAAAATATATTAAATTTTGCATGTGCCAGTAAAACACAAAAAGCCAATGATGGTAAATTTACTTCAATTCGGATGGAGAGCAGATTTGAAGGAAATTTTACGCTTTTTCAAAAAAACTTGGTATGATAGACTTTCTCTTGCCGAAAGCATCTGTCATATCTCCTGAAAGGGGAGGGACAGGTTGTGATGTAACGATATTTTTTTTAAATTTTACTTGTTGCAACGTGCTTTTCAAAAATATCTTGATATGAAAACCTGGAAATTGCCGGAAATACCTCTCATACCAGTTTGTTGTGGAGTATTGACCCTCGTGTTTCGAAAAAATGCTACAAATATAGTAAATTTATTTTAAAGCAAATATTTTTGACAAAACTATTTCTATTACATTTAACATAGCATTGTATACTACACTGTATTATGTATCCTATTCATTGTAATAGAGCCATCTTGTCTCTTCTGTCGGCTCTTATGACGACCATCAAATATTTCGCAACCTTTCAGCCTCTATTGTGACATAGCGTTGATCAGTTTACTGCGTTTTTCAAAATAATTAAAAAAGAAATTATTGGTTTGCTCGTATCTGTGAAAGTAGCTGAATTTTTGTTAAGTGCAAAAGAAGAAAGTATGAGGCAAAAACAAACATTTATAGAGTAATGTCCAGTGAATCAAAATAGGTTTAAAAGGTCTAGTAAAAAAATATATATTAAATTTTGCATGTGCCAGTAAAACACAAAAAGCCAATAATGGTAAATTTACTTCAATTCGGATGGAGAGCGATATTTTTGGACGATTGTTGGGCGAAGATTTTTTTCCTATTTAAATAAATGTGCACCCAACCATAAAATACTCATCAAAGCATTAGACGATAACGTTTTAATAATTTGTCTCGGAAATATGCACAAATTTCACGATTATAAAACATGGATAATTACGAAAAGTAATAACGAAATAACATATATCAATTGAACACAACGATTAGGATCATCACTTTTCCGGGCTTCCACGCCTTCACAGGCAGTGATTATACAGCTGTGGTCATTCGTAGAAGGAAAATGAAATCTTATAACCTTTTAGTAAAAAGTCAAGAATATCAAGAAATATTCCAGCAACTGACAGATCCAAATGACATCTTTAATAATCATAAAAAAATATGAATCAACAATTGAAATGAACAATGCCCAGAATTACTGTAATGTCAATGCAGCAAGATTGGAGCTTTTTTTGAATTTTTTTTGCAAGGACAAGTGATAACGATGAATTTTACAAGGGCATGATAAACTTTAATTTCAATAATATTCCTCCATGCTACACCTTTTTATCACAGAAAATTTTACGACCCATATTTGTTAATGCAATGTGGCAAAATGCAACAGAACAATCATATATTTTGTATAGTCCAATGCAATGTGGGTGGAAATGAAATGAAAAAAATAAACTGGAGCCATTATCGTATGTTGAGAAGGCAGCGCCGCTAAGAATAGGAGAAATTGTTAGTGTTCATGATCACGAGGAAGAAAACGACAAATTAGATGACAGTAGACAGTACATATATGACTGTGACGATAATTATAATGATGATTAACAATAAATATTTCTTTTATTAAACTAATCATTAATTATGACACCTTTTTCTCATCCACTTTTCCATTTTATAAAAATAATCTCTCAATGTAAACTAAAAAGTTATCAATTTAACAATTAAATTACTTTTTCCACTTAAAGAAGAAATTGCTTATTTAATTTTATATTTTGTAAAAAAAAAACATTCAAGGAAGCCAGTGGGATAACTATTATAAAAAACTACTAACAGAAGACAGACCAGGGTTCTTCAATAGAGGCGAAGATGACGAACAACAACAAAACGAACATGAGGAGGTAGAGATAAAATATGAGGACGTAAAGAAGGCCACAAAATCATTGGAAAGCCGGAAAGCGGCTGGACCGGGAGGAATGGTCAATGAATTAATCAAATACGGATCAGAGAAACTGCACCGAATAATAAGAAGCATGTTCCACAGGGCTATAAATGGAGAAAGAATACCTAATGAATGGACCGAAGCGCACATAGTCTCAATTTTTAAAAAAGGTGATGGAAGGAAATGTGAAAACTATAGAGGCATCAGCATCATTTCAAGCATTGGACGACTGTATTAATAAAAGAAGTAAACGCGATATATAGAAATAATATTAAAAGAGTAAAAATTGCTAATAAGTTAGGGGCCAAAATTAGAACAACGAAAGGACTATTACAAGGGTGTACAACCTCTCCGACCCCAAGGTTCCATACTGTCTCCTACTCTCTTCCTCATTTATATTAACGATCTGCTGGAAAAGACCGAGAATCCAATCTACAGCTTTGCAGATGACAGTACACTTATCTCTTCATTCACTTCGAACGCTCGGACATCGACTACTCAGACGAATATCCGCAGACAGCAGGAAGTCATTCAACTTAACAAAGACCTGGAAGAAATTCTATCTTGGGGTGACAGTAACCAAGTGGAATTTAACGCTACAAAAACCCAGGCGGCAGTTTTTTCTAAAAAAGTTAACGTTGCAGAACCCGACATAGTTATGTCGGGGCACTCCATCCCTCTAACATCGTCACTCGATCTGTTAGGCGTTAATTTGGGAGTAAATATGTCCTGGCATGAACATGTTGCAGGCATAGCAAGGAGAGCTTCTCAAAAGTTGGGAATATTGTTTCGAACCAGAAAACTTTACACTCCACAACAACTGTTAATTCCTTACAAAGCTCAAATTCGACCAACTATGGAATACTGCTCCCATGTTTGGAGCTACGCTCCCAAACATACATTGCATTTGTTGGATTATATCCAGAGAAGAGCTATTCGTCTGATTGGACACCCGGAACTGACCGAAGGCCTTGATCGCTGGAACATCGAAGAACGGTTGGCGACTTGAGCCTATTCTACAAGTACTTTCATGGAAAGTGTTCGAAGGATGTGGCCCGTTTAATTCCTCCCAAAGCGGTGCATATTAGAAGTACACGTCGCGCTAATACTTCACATCCGTATGAGGTTCAGCTTGTTACTCCTCGTACAACGCTTTTCAAGCAGTCTTTTATATGGAGAACATCAAACCTTTGGAATAGTTTGCCCAGGACTGTGTTTCCCATCGAGTACAATCTACAGCGATTCAAGAACAACGTGAATCGCTTTCTCCGCACACGTGTCGCTTCTGTAGCGCTTTAGGGACTTCCCTGTAGCACGCGTGCTAGAGCCATAAAAAAAAACTGTTTAAAATATACCTGGAACAGACTTTAAAAAACTGGAAGAATAAATGTCAAGGTATGGGACTCCCAGTAAGAGACGACTACTTATACAGCTTGAGTTTGGCAGACGACCAAATCGTCATGGCATAGGACGAAGAAGATCTCAGCTATATGGTGAGGAAACTGAAGGAAGAGTATGACAAAGCTGGGCTAGACATAAACTTTAATAAGACGGAATACCTAACAACTAAAACAGGAGAAATAGAAGATCTATAAATTGAAAAGAACGTAACAATTAAAAGAACTGGAAAATTTAAACACCTGGGCATATAATAACAAGAGAAGCAACATCCGAAGAAGAAATGCAATCGAGACTGGGACAAACGAGAACTTGCATCAAACAATCATTAAAAGTATCATGTCATACGGGTCAGAAACATGGACCATTAACAAGAAATATAAATCAAAAATAAACGCGGTAGAGATGGAATGTTGGAGAAGGTGTTGTCGGGTGACACGGCTGATAGGATTAGGAACGAGGAAATAAGAGCGCGAATGGGAATAACAAAAGACGCAGTACATGCCATAGAAGAAAAACGATTGAAATGGTATGGTCACGTAAGAAGAAGCGACGACAGAAGGTGGATTAAGAAAATCACAGAATGGAGTCCAATTGGAAGAAGAAAGAGGGGAAGACCTAGGCCGTCATGGAGGGATGATGTCGAGGGGGCAATGGAAGACAGGGGGTTACAGGAAAGAGACTGGAAAGATCGAAGAGAATGGAACGCGAGGTTGAGAGAAGGGAGACAGCGTCAGCTGTAACAGACCCTTAAATATATATATATATATATATATATATATATATATATATATATATATATATATATATATATATATATATATAAACGAAACCACTTTCGGACGGTCCGCCAAGTATGAAGCTAGACACCAAGAAGGCTTCTGGTGCTGACGGAATACCTGCCATAGTTCTCAAAAACTGTGCAGGGGAACTAACACCAGTTTTCTGTAGACTTTTTAACCTATCCTACAGAAAGGGAATATTTCCGTCCTGCTGGAAATGTGCCACGGTTCAGCCGATACCTAAAAAAGGTAAGAAGACCTTGCCAAATAACTACCGACCAGTTGCACTGCTTTCAATAATATCGAAAGTCATGGAAAAGGTTATCAATGAGCATCTTCTAAAATATCTTGAACGATTCAATATTATTAGCGATCACCAATATGGTTTTCGTAAACATAGATCAACAGGAGATCTTCTGACTTATGTAACACATGTTTGGAACAACGCAATTGAACACTTTGGAGAATCCCGAACAGTTGCTCTTGACATATCTAAGGCATTCGACCGACTGTTGGCTAAATTGCGCTCTTATGGTATGTCTGAAAGGTTCTGTTTGTGGCTCTCATGTTTCCTCACAGAGCGTTCTTTACGAGTGGCGGTCGACGGATTTCTTTCTAACACCCTCAATATCAACGCCGGTGTGCCCCAGGGCCCCATACTGTCTCCTACTCTCTTTCTCATTTACATTAACGATCTGCTGGAAAAGACCGGGAATCCAATCTATAGCTTTGCAGATGACAGTACGCTTGTCTCTTCATTCACCTTGAACGCTCGGACATCGGCTGCTCAGGCGAATATCCGCAGACAGCAGGAGGTCGTTCAACTTAACAAAGACCTGGAAGAAATTATATCTTGGGGTGACAGTAACCAAGTGGAATTTAACGCTACAAAAACCCAAGCGGCAGTTTTTTCTAAAAAAGTTAACGTTGCTGAACTCCATTCCCCTAGCATCGTCGCTCAATTTGTTGGGCGTTAGTTTGGGAGCAAATATGTCTTGGCATGAACATGTTGTAGGCATAGCAAGGAGAGCTTCTCAAAAGTTGGGAATATTATTTAGAACCAGAAAGCTTTACACCCACACAGCAACTGTTAATTCTTTACAAAGCCCAAATTCGACCAACTATGGAATACTGCTCCCACGTTTGGGGCTCCGCTCCCAAACATATACTGCATTTATTGGATTCTGTCCAGAGAAGAGCGGTCCGTCTGATTGGGGATCCGGAATTGACCGGCGGCCTTGATTCGCTGGAACATCGAAGAACGGTTGGCGACTTGAGTCTGTTCTACAAGTATTTTCATGGAAAGTGTTCGAAGGATGTAGCCCGCTTTATTCCTCCCAAAGCGGTGCATGTTAGAAATACACGTTGCGCTGGTGCTTCGCATCCGTATGAGGTTCAGCTTGTTACTCCGCGTACAACGCTTTTCAAGCAATCTTTTATATGGAGAACGTCATCCCTTTGGAATAATTTGCCCAGCGCTGTGTTTTTCCCACCGAGTACAATTTACAGCGATTCAAGAACAACGTGAATCGCTTTTTTCCGTACTCGTGCCGCTCCTGGAGCGCTTTAGGGACTTTCCCTGCAGCACGTGTGCTAGACCCATAAAAAAAAAATTACTGGTATGACAGGTATTTCCAGCAATTTCTAGGTTGTCATATTAAGATATTTTTTGAAAAGCATGCTGCAAAAAGTAAAATTTTAAAAAAATGTCTATGTCATAACGGCAAATTTCTGTTACCTGTCCCCTTTCAGGAGATATGACACACACTTCCGGCAAGAGAATGTTTGTCATACCAAGTTTTTCTGAAAGAGCGTAATATTTCCTACAAATCCTAAGTTTCCTCGATGATGGAAAAACATTTTTTTTTTTGATAATTAATTAATTTAATAAAAAATATTTTCGGCAGGCGCAGCCTCGTCATACCGCGCTTATTTTGTTTGAAAGCTTCTTAACTGTCAATTTTCATGCAAATTTTTCGAATCCGCAATAACGGCACATTTGATGTCACGGGCTCCTCACCTATTACAGTCGCTGCACGTAAAATTCCATTCAGATAGAAATGACTCGCTATAAATATAAAATGCAAACATAAAAGCTCGACTTGGCGCTTACTTCATTTGACTAAAAGCAAGACATTAATTGAACAAATATACAGAAATAAACTTGACAGCCTTTTAGACGCCCAGTTCTATTTATTACAGTGATTTAACAAGAAAATGTTTTTTCCGAGTTTCTGCTAGTATATCTACTTATACAGTTTCTTATAATTCGTGGTCTTTTTACTTTTCGAATAACTTTCACATACATGAATGGAAAATACGAGGATGTTCTTTTTAAGGTATTTATCTAAATATGAAAATAAAGTCACAACATACAAATAAACAGTGTGCTCTCATTCGTCAATCCATCACGAGACGTGATAACATATTTTGTTAGTTCTCTAAAAGTTCGTAATGATCAAAATAAAATAAAGAAATATGCAGAAAGTTTTTTTGCCTATTTTTACTTCCCATAATTTCCCCCAAGCCTTTTTTAACCAAGTGGTAGAATAAACCAACAAACATATTTATCTGGTAATCAGGTTTTACGACTAATATAGTTTCCTTGAGATTTATCATCCAGTCAACTGCCATGATGCAAAAATATATTTATCTGCGATAATGAAGATCTCTTTTTAGTGTTCCGTCTGGAACACTTATAAGATCACTTCGGTGTATGTCTGTCACACCCAATTTTCTCCGAAACTATTTGTCATAGAAAGTTGAAATTTGGTAATAATATAGGAATTGATGGCCTCATCAGAGCCATGTAGTTTTGAAAGTTAAATTTTGACTTAAGGGGTTAGTTTTAGGGGGTGAAATCGGAAGTGAAAAAAAAATTTTTTGCTTGTGAAAACACGAGTAAAAAATATATATATAATATTATACTTGCGCGCACTTTTCTTTGTATTATTTTTAAAAATTCGCGAAAGATCGCTGTCCCGGGCCTTATCTCGAAAAGTACTTATCAAAAAATTTCGAAAAATTTCTGGAATATTCTCCACGGGGTGTAGATTGAACGAAAATTATCACGAGTGCATTACCTTTAATAATTTGTATGGTATATAAAAAAAAACGAAAATTTCAAGGTCATCAGATTTCAGTAAAGATTGGAAACAAACTTTGTTGAAAACTCATTTGGGGTGTGTTTTGTGAAGTCACCGATCATTTTATACCACCCTAACAAAAATTTTTATTTTAAAAACAATCAACGTACGGAACACTAATTGTGCAAGTTCAACTTGCACTTGACCGGTTTTTTCTTCTTATTCTTTGTTAGCCCTTTTTTATCCATTGGATATAAGTATCTCTCATGTTTGGCCATTTCTCAATGTTCTGGGCGCTCTGGTACCAGTTTAACCCAGCAAATCTCATGAGTTCGTCGTACCATCTCTGTTGAGGTCTATCCGCGCTTCTCTTTTCGCCCCAAGGTCTCCATCTTATGATGTTTCCATTCCAGTTTTCTGTAGACATGTTCTAACCATTAGCATTTTAAGGAGCCGATTCTTTTCACGATATCTGTTACCTGGATTTTCTCCTAATCCATCCGATGATTTTTCGATCTCTGAGCGACATGCCTAACAATTTTTCTTCCATATCTCTCTGGTGTGCCCTCAGTTTATAAATATTTTTTTTAGTCAGGTTCCATATTTCAGTACGTAACAACTGGGAGTACACACTCATTATAGGTTTTTGTTTTTAGTGTCATGGGAATTTTCGTATTTAAAATGTACTTTAGATTACTATAGGCAGCCCATCCAAGTTTGGTTCGACTGTCGATTTCAATGTCTCAGTTTTGTTTGCCCATTGTGAGAGATTTGTATGTATGAATGAGTCATTTTTATTATTTGACTATGTACTATAATGTTTTGTCTTTTATGGGCATATTTGTCATGAATTGCGCGTTTTCCTTGATTATTTGTAGTCTTATTTTAGCCGCGGCTTCATGTAGTTCTTCTAGCTTTTGTGTTAGTTCTTTCCGATCTTTTCCGAACAGGACGATATCGTCGGCAAATTTCAAATCGTGCAGATGCTCGCCTTTGTCTTCCCGTTTGAGCTTTGGCGACATTATATCTCCTTGTCTAACTCCTCTTTTGCCCTCACTTTGCCTGTTAGATCGTGAACGTTGATGGTTATTGTTGATGACTTATATTTTATTTTCTAATAGTCTGATGTATTTTTGGTCCATTCTAGCATTTCTAAGTGGCTTGATTATTGCCCATGTTTCCACTGTGTGATAAACCTTTCTGAAGTCTACGGAGGCCATCAACGATAGTATTTTGTATTCCGTTGTTTTCTCTATAAGCTGCCTAACTAGATGTGGGGTTCAGTTGCGCTGAAGTTACTTCAGAATCCAGCCTGTTCTCTTGCTTGGGATATTTCAAATTCTCGCTCCAATCTGTTCGTAATTATTCGAATGAACAGTTCATATAACTGAGGCAATAAACATATTAAGTATAAGTAAGTATTATAAAACCATAATGAACGTTAAAATAATTGTTCATACATTCAGATGGCGTCAAAATAAGGCAATTGAAATAAAAATAATAAAACTAATTATTTAAATTAAAAAATAAATCTTCACGCCGCTGTAAATTAAACCTCCAAAAAAAGAAACACAAAAATTCATTATTTTCATTACTTGTTATAAAAGGGAAAACAAGCATCCGACAGCCATCATTATGATGGCAACATTGCTATAAAGGATCAAGTTTGAACATTTTTAAATGAGCTAATACTTAAATTGAAATTAGGAAAGGGCTCAATTTTTCATGCCATCCTTTCCCAAAAATACAGCAGCAAATTATATTTTTGAGTTATTCATTTAATATATTATGAACATGTAACGAATTAATTTAAGAGGATTAAATGTATGGGACATCTTATGATTTTGAACACACTAAGTGAATTAAAAAAAATAAAGAAAATATTAAAGGGTATTCCGAGTTTTTGGAATCGAAATGCCCACTTCGAAAAAGTTGTTTTTTATTATTTGAATTTGTTCTTTGAGTAAAAAAAGAATTTCTGGCTTTTTTTAACCTCCCCCATGTGTTTCTAAAGATAATTATACATTTTTGTTAAACGCTATGTATATACTTTTTATGGATAAAATGTAGCCTGTAATCTTACACATGAAATATAATAACGTTACGCTGTATCTTGTAAAGGTTTGTTAAAATTTTATTTTATGTGTAAGTTTATAGATTTTTGCTCTTTAAAATACGCAGAAAAAAATTGCTTGTTATCAAATCAGACAGATTTATATCTAGAACTGTACATAAATTATATTTCTAATCATTTTTATTATTTTTCATTCGACTTAAATAAAGACTCATGAATTTAAGAAGAAAAACACTTATGTTATTTCTTTTTAAGATTGTATTGATAGCACACATCACACCTATATAAACACATGGGAATAATTATATTTCCAAAATACTTAATTTGGATGAACAAGAGAAATTAAATTGGCATTTCAAAATGTTTTTGAAAATATTTTTAGTTATTGTTGCCAGTCTACAGTGTGCAGTTGCTGGTGAAACTTATGTAAGTATGGTATAGCCTGTCCCAAAATATAAGATCCTGATTTTTGGCGTTTTAAGTGGCAATATAAAAATTCTGACCTTTTGTTTATGATAGGTTGCAGAGATGGACTTAAGAATTTTATTCATTAATGCAAGTGTTTTTGGAAATGTTTATTTACAGATGCATGTAAAAACAAATGGATAAGAAGTACAAATATACAGTTTGAATGAATGGGGTTTACAAGAGGGGACATATTGTATAAATAAAAATATATTTTAACTTAAGCCTAATTTGGTTTCACATCACTGTCATCAGCTGAGGTAATTATCAGTGGTTTTTGTATTATTTACACAAATATATGAATCTTCAACTTTAACAACGTGCTGAATAGGATTCTTCCAGCTTTCACAAGGTATATCATTTATAACTTTTTTTACTAATCCAACCACTGACACGCTTAAAGTAGGAGAAACATTTTGTGCCCTTATTTTTGATTTAACTTGATGCCAAAAATGCTCAATTGGATTAAACACACAATAATACGGAGGAAGCCACAAAACAGTGTGTCCCATTTTCTCAGTCATACAATCACAAACATATTTCTTTTTCAATTTATAGTCTTTCAAAACTTCCAAAAGATCACTTTTTATAACTAAAGTCAAAATAATTTGGTGTTGGCTGCAATAGGAACCTTATTTAGTAGGCGACTATGGTAACTTGCATTGTCCATAACTATAACACTCTCTTCGGGAACATTTGGCAAAAGCGCATTTTGAAACCAATTTTCAAAACGTTCTGCGGTCGTGTCTTCGTGATAGTCGAAACTAGAAACTTTTATGTTTTTTGCAGATAATACCAGACAATTTGAAACCCAGCCCGTTTCAGACCCAGCATGTAAAATGGTTATTCGTTTACCTTTATTTGAAGGTGCGTTAGTCTGACATTTTGTACTGCTGTCAACCCACTCTTTTTGCACAGTGTCATGGGTATCAAACCATGTTTCGGCCAATTCTCTGATCGACACTTTTTCATTTCTTGTAAATAAGTATGTCGCAAGATTCGTAATCTTTGTGACTCCATCACCACTCGCCTTTTGTTGATTTTTCAGAACGTGAATCCCATTCTTAAAAGAATTCTGTGAAGGCTTGATCGGCCACAATGTATATTGTTCCCGTCCTGCGCTAGTCTTAATTTTATTTTGTCTAGTGTCGGCATACATAGAATATATTTTTCTCCTGATCTCTTTTTCACAATCGTCTACATGATGCGTCTGAAAATCTTTCCTTTTTGTCCTGTTCCTGAGTGATGATTTTCCTACAATACTCTTAATCGTAGAAATTGGGGTTTTTGTTAGTTCACTGGTTTGTTGCAAAGCACTTTGTTTGTTCAAATTTCTTTTTACCAAACTGTCGTAAATATTATTCACTATTTGTTTAGCGTCAAGTGATAAATGCTTTTCTTGCGATAGCCACCATTGCAATTTTCCCACGGACGCCACATAATTAAAATAGAACCGTTACGTTGTGAGTAAAACTAAAAATAAAAATAATAAAAAGTATCTGTCGAATCTGAATGGGGACCTGTGGTCATTAGGCCTATATGATCAAATACTTAAAGGGCTCCAAACCGGGTTGCCAGGTAGTAAATATATAGGTAAAAATAGATCCAATATGACTGCAGGTACAAGTAAGGGCGGTATACAAAGCAGGTAAAATAAAAAAACACGTTTATCGTAATACCTGACAACTATGCACAAAACCTTAATTGGGTCGTTTATTGCCGCATTGAAAAAGAAAAAAGGCAAGATCTTATATCTTGGGATTTACTTTATTTCAATTAACAGACACTTGCTAACATATCTCTAATTCTAAGCTAACACTCACTTAAGTAACTTTGTTCAAGAAAAGTATAGTACACGTGTTATCACTAGATCATTTAAATTAAAATTTTAAAGCCTTAAATACAAATTTAAATAATATATATATATATATATATATATATATATATATATATATATATATATATATATATATATATATATATATATATATATATGGCCTTTACCAAACTATCTGAACAATGTTACTTAGGTGATTTTAAGACTGATGACAGTAAGATGTTTAAGAATGTTGTTTATATACTCAAATATTAGCTGAAATATTTATGGATTTCGTGGAAAATAAGATTTGTTTTAAAAATTTTCTTTACCGCTGTAAGTAGTTTGAAGCCATTTTAACATGTTTGACTGGAACTGAAAAAAAAATTAAGTTTATGTCTTGAGTTTATTGACAACATACATAAAAATGTAAAATTTGCTGATGAATAGTAAACACGTATTTTTAGTTTTCGAGAAACTACTACATATCCCAAAAACCACATTTTTACCTTTATTTAGTTTTCTCAGTTTTTCGTAACGATTCAACGCAAAAAAAATTACGATGGTAGGAGAGCATCAGGCCAACAATTAAGATACATTTTTGGTGTCGCGTGACCTCACCAGCCTTCTAAAAAAATAAAGAAATCGAAAATTTAAAAAATGGACGTACGTACGTACGAATAGGTGACTAAATTTGTTTTTTTTTTTTAAAATCACATTTTTCTTCCAATCCTCCAGAATTTTTTTTTCTCGGGGTGTGCCACCTTTAAAAATTAAATTCTCCTATTTTTTGCAATTTTTTTAGTGTTCCGTACGGAACACTTATAAGATGACTTCGGTGTCTGTCTGTTTGTCCGTCTATCCGTCTGTCACCCCCCGATTTTCTCCGAAACTATTTTTCATAGAAAGTTGAAATTTGGTTATAATATAGGAATTGATGGCCTCATCAGAGCCGTGTAGTTTTAAAAGTTAAATTTTGACTTAAGGGGTTAGTTTTGGAGGGTGAAATCGGAGGTGAAAAAAAAAATTTTTACTAGGTCATCGAGTGTGGTGTCAAATGAAAGCTTGTGAAAACACAAGTAATATATATATATATATATATATATATATATATATATATATTATATATATATATATATATATATATATATATATATATATATATATATATATATATACATATATATATATATATATATATATATATATATATATATAAATATATATATATATATATATATATATATATATATATATATATATATATATATATATATATATATATATATATATATATATATGTATATATAAAAATATATATATATATATCTATATATATATATATATATATATATATATATATATATATATATATATATATATATATATATATATATATATATATATATATATATATATATATACATATATATATATATATATATATATATACATATATATATATATATATATATATATATATATATATATATATATATCGATCATCCATCATCGACCATCCATCACTCATCATTCATCACTCATCATTCATCATTCATCATTCATCATTCATCATTCATCATTCATCATCCATCATCATCCATCATCCATCATCCATCATCCATCATCCATCATCCATCATCCATCATCCATCATCCATCATCCATCATCCATCATCCATCATCCATCATCCATCATCCATCATCCATCATCCATCATCCATCATCCATCATCCATCATCCATCATCCATCATCCATCATCCATCATCCATCATCCATCATCCATCATCCATCATCCATCATCCATCATCCATCATCCATCATCCATCATCCATCATCCATCATCCATCATCCCATCATCCATCATCCATCATCCATCATCCATCATCCATCATCCATCATCCATCATCCATCATCCATCATCCATCATCCATCATCCATCATCCATCATCCATCATCCATCATCCATCATCCATCATCCATCATCCATCATCCATCATCCATCATCCATCATCCATCATCCATCATCCATCATCCATCATCCATCATCCATCATCCATCATCCATCATCCATCATCCATCATCCATCATCCATCATCCATCATCCATCATCCATCATCCATCATCCATCATCCATCATCCATCATCCATCATCCATCATCCATCATCCATCATCCATCATCCATCATCCATCATCCATCATCCATCATCCATCATCCATCATCCATCATCCATCATCCATCATCCATCATCCATCATCCATCATCCATCATCCATCATCCATCATCCATCATCCATCATCCATCATCCATCATCCATCCCATCATCCATCATCCATCATCCATCATCCATCATCCATCATCCATCATCCATCATCCATCATCCATCATCCATCATCCATCATCCATCATCCATCATCCATCATCCATCATCCATCATCCATCATCCATCATCCATCATCCATCATCCATCATCCATCATCCATCATCCATCATCCATCATCCATCATCCATCATCCATCATCCATCATCCATCATCCATCATCCATCATCCATCATCCATCATCCCATCATCCATCATCCATCATCCATCATCCATCATCCATCATCCATCATCCATCATCCATCATCCATCATCCATCATCCATCATCCATCATCCATCATCCATCATCCATCATCCATCAT
Source organism: Pachyrhynchus sulphureomaculatus (assembly GCA_019049505.1). NCBI lineage: Eukaryota > Metazoa > Arthropoda > Insecta > Coleoptera > Curculionidae > Pachyrhynchus > Pachyrhynchus sulphureomaculatus. Next base: position 64,218,370 of record CM032452.1, on the reverse strand, counting down.
CCATCATCCATCATCCATCATCCATCATCCATCATCCATCATCCATCATCCAACATCCATCATCCATCATCCATCATCCATCATCCATCATCCATCATCCATCATCCATCATCCATCATCCATCATCCATCATCCATCATCCATCATCCATCATCCATCATCCATCATCCATCATCCATCATCCATCATCCATCATCCATCATCCATCATCCATCATCCATCATCCATCATCCATCATCCATCACCATCATCCATCATCCATCATCCATCATCCATCATCCATCATCCATCATCCATCATCCATCATCCATCATCCATCATCCATCATCCATCATCCATCATCCATCATCCATCATCCATCATCCATCATCCATCATCCATCCATCCATCCATCATCCATCATCCATCATCCATCATCCATCATCCATCATCCATCATCCATCATCCATCATCCATCATCCATCATCCATCATCCATCATCCATCATCCATCATCCATCATCCATCATCCATCATCCATCATCCATCATCCATCATCCATCATCCATCATCCATCATCCATCATCCATCATCCATCATCCATCATCCATCATCCATCATCCATCATCCATCATCCATCATCCATCATCCATCATCCATCATCCATCATCCATCATCCATCATCCATCATCCATCATCCATCATCCATCATCCATCATCCATCATCCATCATCCATCATCCATCATCCATCATCCATCATCCATCATCCATCATCCATCATCCATCATCCATCATCCATCATCCATCATCCATCATCCATCATCCATCATCCATCATCCATCATCATCCATCATCCATCATCCATCATCCATCATCCATCATCCATCATCCATCATCCATCATCCATCATCCATCATCCATCATCCATCATCCATCATCCATCATCCATCATCCATCATCCATCATCCATCATCCATCATCCATCATCCATCATCCATCATCCATCATCCATCATCCATCATCCATCATCCATCATCCATCATCCATCATCCATCATCCATCATCCATCATCCATCATCCATCATCCATCATCCATCATCCATCATCCATCATCCATCATCCATCATCCATCATCCATCATCCATCATCCATCATCCATCATCCATCATCCATCATCCATCATCCATCATCCATCATCCATCATCCATCATCCATCATCCATCATCCATCATCCATCATCCATCATCCATCATCCATCATCCATCATCCATCATCCCATCATCCATCATCCATCATCCATCATCCATCATCCATCATCATCCATCATCCATCATCCATCCATCATCATCATCATCATCCATCATCCATCATCCATCATCCATCATCCATCATCCATCCATCCATCATCCATCATCCATCATCCATCATCCATCATCCATCATCCATCATCCATCATCCATCATCCATCATCCATCATCCATCATCCATCATCCATCATCCATCATCCATCATCCATCATCCATCATCCATCATCCATCATCCATCATCCATCATCCATCATCCATCATCCATCATCCATCATCCATCATCCATCATCCATCATCCATCATCCATCATCCATCATCCATCATCCATCATCATCATCCATCATCCATCATCCATCATCCATCATCCATCATCCATCATCCATCATCCATCATCCATCATCCATCATCCATCATCCATCATCCATCATCCATCATCCATCATCCATCATCCATCATCCATCATCCATCATCCATCATCCATCATCCATCATCCATCATCCATCATCCATCATCCATCATCCATCATCCATCATCCATCATCCATCATCCATCATCCATCATCCATCATCCATCATCCATCATCCATCATCCATCATCATCCATCATCCATCATCCATCATCCATCATCCCATCATCCATCATCCATCATCCATCATCCATCATCCTTCATCCATCATCCATCATCCATCATCCATCATCCATCATCCATCATCCATCATCCATCATCCATCATCCATCATCCATCATCCATCATCCATCATCCATCATCCATCATCCATCATCCATCATCCATCATCCATCATCCATCATCCATCATCCATCATCCATCATCCATCATCCATCCCATCATCCATCATCCATCATCCATCATCCATCATCCATCATCCATCATCCATCATCCATCATCCATCATCCATCATCCATCATCCATCATCCATCATCCATCATCCATCATCCATCATCCATCATCCATCATCCATCCATCATCCATCATCCATCATCCATCATCCATCATCCATCATCCATCATCCATCATCCATCATCCATCATCCATCATCATCCATCATCCATCATCCATCATCCATCATCCATCATCCATCATCCATCATCCATCATCCATCATCCATCATCCATCATCCATCATCCATCATCCATCATCCATCATCCATCATCCATCATCCATCATCCATCATCCATCATCCATCATCCATCATCCATCATCCATCATCCATCATCCATCATCCATCATCCATCATCCATCATCCATCATCCATCATCCATCATCCATCATCCATCATCCATCATCCATCATCCATCATCCATCATCCATCATCCATCATCCATCATCCATCATCCATCATCCATCATCCATCATCCATCATCCATCATCCATCATCCATCATCCATCATCCATCATCCATCATCCATCATCCATCATCCATCATCCATCATCCATCATCCATCATCCATCATCCATCATCCATCATCCATCATCCATCATCCATCATCCATCATCCATCAATCCATCATCCATCATCCATCATCCATCATCCATCATCCATCATCCATCATCCATCATCCATCATCCATCATCCATCATCCATCATCCATCATCCATCATCCATCATCCATCATCCATCATCCATCATCCATCATCCATCATCCATCATCCATCATCCATCATCCATCATCCATCATCCATCATCCATCATCCATCATCCATCATCCATTCATCCATCATCCATCATCCATCATCCATCATCCATCATCCATCATCCATCATTCATCATTCATCATTCATCATTCATCATCCATCATCCATCATCGATCATCGATCATCGATCATCGATCATCGATCATCGATCATCCATCATCCATCATCCATCATCCATCATCCATCATTCATCATTCATCATCCATTATCGATCATCCATCATCGATCATCGATCATCGATCATCGATCATCAATCATCATCCTCCATCCTCCATCCTCCATCATCGATCATCCTCCATCCTCCATCCTCCATCCTCCATCCTCCATCCTCCATCCTCCATCCTCCATCCTCCATCCTCCATCCTCCATCCTCCATCCTCCATCCTCCATCCTCCATCCTCCATCCTCCATCCTCCATCCTCCATCCTCCATCCTCCATCCTCCATCCTCCATCCTCCATCCTCCATCCTCCATCCTCCATCCTCCATCCTCCATCCTCCATCCTCCATCCTCCATCCTCCATCCTCCATCCTCCATCCTCCATCCATCCTCCATCCTCCATCCTCCATCCTCCATCCTCCATCCTCCATCCTCCATCCTCCATCCTCCATCCTCCATCCTCCATCCTCCATCCTCCATCCTCCATCCTCGATCCTCGATCATCGATCATCGATCATGACGGATGACGGATGACGGATGACGGATGACGGATGACGGATGATCGATGATGGATGATGGATGATGGATGATGGATAATCGATAATCGATGATCGATGATCGATGATCGATGATCGATGATCGATGATCGATGATCGATGATGGATGATCGATGATGAACGATGAACGATGAACGATGAACGATGAACGATAAACGATGAATGATGAACGATGAACGATGAACGATGAACGATGTACGATGAACGATGAACGATTTACGATGAACGATGAACAATGCACGATGAATGATGAATGATGAGTGACAAACGATAAACGATAAACGATAAACGATAAACGATAAACGATAAACGATAAACGATAAACGATAAACGATAAACGATAAACGATAAACGATAAACGATAAACGATAAACGATAAACGATAAACGATAAACGATAAACGATAAACGATAAACGATAAACGATAAACGATAAACGATAAACGATAAAACGATAAACGATAAACGATAAACGATAAACGATAAACGATAAACGATAAACGATAAACGATAAACGATAAAACGATAACGATAAACGATAAACGATAAACGATAAACGATAAACGATAAACGATAAACGATAAACGATAAACGATAAACGATAAACGATAAACGATAAACGATAAACGATAAACGATAAACGATAAACGATAAACGATAAACGATAAACGATAAACGATAAACGATAAACGATAAACGATAAACGATAGATGGTAGATGATAGATGATCGGTCATTGATGATCGATGATTTAGGATCTTGTCTATTTCCATCAGCTTGTCTCTCTCTCGATTTGTTGCTATGGTGACTACCAAACGAAACGAGATAACTATTTCAAATTTCGGACAAATATAATGATTGCAGCAGGAATCGAACATATAATTTTTTCATTAATATGGCTATAGGGGAAGGTCGTAAAAGAACTGGAAATTAATAAATTTGTTAGAGGTTCAACGGAATAATAGGAATCTTTCCTAATTTGTGTTTGAGAAAATACACAAATCAGTGACAACCAGTTTGACTTTTTACTTATTTTAAGTTACAAAAAACAGTTAATTTTGGGTATAACTACTTCCAAAAGCACATAGCGATATAAAATATTTGTGACGTGAAAGTAGGTTACTAAATTCATTATTTTTGTCGATCATATTTTCTTCCAAAATTCAATATAAATAGTACAATGAAATCTGGACCGCCATTCTTTGTGGATGTATTTACTGAACGCCAAACTACTATCCACAGCAACCGTCTTTTTATTTGGGTAGTGGTCTAGGCTAACTATTTATCAGCACTCGTAGTATAAATGATTTAAAAGTTTGGAATCGTGGGGTAGGGTATATTTAAGATTAACGTCTTACCGAAAAGTATCATTACCTTCTTTAAAACATCGGGTAGTAACGATTATTCTTTAGAATGAGAAACTCAAATTCCGTATTTATTTTACAACTTGAATTTGCAAGGGAAGTAAATAACTGGGTAAATAACTTCACCAACTTTTTTACGTAATTAGATATCCTTGCAAGTTAAATATTCATTTTACTTTCTCTAGAACTTCCAGAGTAAAACAGGTTTCATGCTAATTTAATTTTCATATGGTGCGCCATATTTAAGGTTTAGGTAAACATCGTCTCATTTTATTTCCTTTAGCTTGTTTCACCGGCTTGAACTTATGTGAAGTTACCTTAATTTAATGATATTAAAACTGTTCCGAAACGTTAAGGTAAAATTTATAACTAACAAAATAATGAATGACAAAGTTATACCACTGCGTTGGAAACATTTTTAATATTAATATTAATACCGATGTTTTATTGTAACCAGAAAATCTGGCAAAATAATTGGGGATATCAACTTGGAGTAACTTTGAGACGTCTCATATATACAAGCATCATTATTCTTACTCTTTAACATTAAAATAGGATATTGTTGTAGTAACCTGGACTCAAGAATCGTGAATAAAAAGAGCCAAAGGGTCTATTTCATGTAACTAAAGAAATATTAATATACATAAATAATATACGGTTACAGTAATAAAACCCGAAACTCCTTTATCTAGGGACAAAATAGAAATCAGAAGGAGTCAAATAAATAAATGACTGTTTTTATGGCATTATTAAAATATACTATAAATTGTAGATAACTTTCATTTTAGTTTATACAAAAACTTTGGACAGCCAGTCTTATAAGATATATATACATGTATATTCAGTTCAAAATTTGGAAGTAGGTAATAGTAGATAGAAAGTAGTACTTGGGTAAGCTACGGTCAAGGGGACTATATTGCAGGATAAGGGTTTAAAAAATTTAAAAAATTGATTACTCTACTTTTCATGTTCCTCATACCCTTATTATTTAGTTTTCATATTTTATGTTTTATTTATTTAGCGATTGTAAATTGCAAAGGAAAATCAAAATGAGTATGATTTTACAAGTATGTAACATGTAGGCTGAAAAGTTTTTGGTCTAGCTACTTAAAACACATTTTTTTTTGCCAAATTCTACTTTATTCATCAACATAGGCTCCTTCAAGAGCGATACAATCAGTCCAACGCTTTTCGAATATTTTTCTATACTTTTTTGTAGAAGGATTTGTCTTTGCCTTCAAAATAGGCCTCAGTTTCGGCGATAACTTCTTTACTGGAGCCAAATCTGTTTCCCGCGAGCATTTTTTTGAGGTCTACGAATAGAGAATAGTCGCTGGGGGTCAAATCTGGAGAATATGGTGGATAAGGAAGTAATTCTAACTTAAATTCTTTCAATTTTGCCATAGTAACCATTGACTTATGACCCGGTGCGTTGTCTTGATGAAAGAGCACATTTTTCTTGTTCATTTGGGGCCGTTTATTTGCGATTTCTGCCTTGAAATACACCAGTAACTTTATATATTATTCGCTATTGATGGTTCCCCCCCTCCTCATTATAGTTGATGAAAATTAGTTCATGAGCATCCCACAATACAGTAGCCAAAACCTTCCCAGCCGACTGTTGTGTTTTTGGTCGCTTCGGGCGGCTTTCACCGGATGCTGTCCACTTAGCATGTTTCATCCATTGTCATATATTGCATAAAAAAAATACTTTTTATTGCGATTAAACAGGTCCAAACAGCGCTCAGAATCATCAACACGTTGTTGTTTTTGGTCCACTGTGAGCAAAAGCAGTACCCATTTCGAACAGAACTTTTTCATGCTCAAATGTTCATGCAAAATATGACCAACACGTTCTTTTAATATCTTTAGGGTGTCAGCTATCTCACAATTTCAATTTGGTGGATTTTTTTGATGTTTTCCGGTATAACTATCTCATTTGGGCGTCCAGAGCGTTCAGTATCATTTGTGTCTGTACGACCGCATTTAAATTCAGCATACCAGTAAATTATGAGGGATTTCCCAAGAGCAGAGTCCACATAACACTTATCAAGCCATTGCTTTACTTGAACGTTATTTTTTCCCATCAAAAAACAGTATTTAATCAACATACGGAAGTCGATTTTTTGTTTTGAAAATATCAAAAGTAGCGTCACTAAAACCACTGTAACTTGTAAACCAATTGTCGAGATGTCATGAAATTTTGACACGTATCGTTTGAAGGTAGGTAGGAAATCATATGGATTTTTTTGAAAAGGGCGACGAAAAACTTTTCACCTTACGTGTTACTTAATAATTATACTGCGAGTATTGGCCACTAGTGAGCTCATTGTCAAAAACAAATAAGATTGGTAGGGATAATAAGTTGACATTTAGTAAATATCTACACAAAGTTTAGTGGTCCAGAGTTTATTGTGCTATTTACAGTAAAATTTTGGAGAAGATATAAACCGAGAAATATTGCGAGCTCTCGTTTCACCATCCTGCGAGAGACTCCGAAAGTATGAGATATTTTTCTAATGCTCCATATCTTCTTGTCCGGCATTGTTGGCAAGAGTAAAATTTTCTGCTTGCAATTTTCTTGATCTGAAATAGCTTCTGTCAAGTCCTTCACCCAAGAATGTTCTTATTCAGCGCATATAATTAATCGTCTTTTTTTGCTATTGTGTCAGAATTTCTTCCTGTTATTTCTTCTGCCTCACAATCACTCATATTTTCACTGGAATAATTTCCACTATCTTCGAGTTTTTAGGAAGCTGGCTTTGATGTAGGTCTTTTGATTTTAATTTCATCCTTTCTCCGATACTTCAACGTTCTACACGATTTGCACACAAAAAGCCTTTCGAGAACATGCAATTTCTGATTCCAATTTTTAGTCACTTGAAAATCATTACATTTATCACGATGTTTATCTAAACCGAGCAACAACCATATGAATTCGACTGAAAAGTATAAACAATTAGCTTCATTTTTTTTTTAATTAATTCTATTATCTCTATTCGTTTCCGAAATATGAATAAATACATAAATATTGAACTACCGATTATTTGCAGCAAAGTATTGCAAAAAAAAAATAGGGGGTGAAAAGGTACTTGTACCTCTATCGAAAAGCAGAGTTATCTTTGAAATTCAGGTGGCCCGTTTTACTTATTTTGACACTGGATTTAAACACAGCAGAAAATTAAATAACTTACCATCCAGATTCTAATATACCTGGACATGGACATCTCCAGCTTCAAGGATCCCGCCTCCAATGGGACAACTCCATCAAGTACCTGGGCGTCCAGTATGACAAACAACTCATCTGGAAGGACCAGGTCGGCACTGTCACCAGGAAGGGGAAGCAACTGCTGGGCAAACTCTACCCCATCTTAAACCGCTCCAGTAAGTTGCTGTCAAGAACCAAGCTGAACATCTACAACACTGTCGTAAAGACAGGCCTCACCTACGCCTACCCCACTTGGTGCCAGCTTTCCAAAACAAGGAGAGCTCAACTCCAGACAGTGCAGAACAGGGCTCTGAGGATGATCACAGGAGCCCCATGGTTCATGAGGAATCTTCAAATTCACAGGGACCTCGGTGTGCCTACCATAAAAGCACATATAAGGAAAACCCAGCTGAAGTTCCTGGAGAAGGCGTCCCAGCACCCAAACCCATGCTTCAGGAACCTCTTCCGACTCCCGCAACAAGCCCACTGCCAGTTTCCTAGACCGTCTGACCCTCTCTCGGATGAAGATGATGACCCCTCTCGCCTGCCATGAAAGAATATTGTTAATCTATATCAAGTTAGAATAAGTCCTAGTTTAAGTTAATACTTAGCTCTACGTTAAGTTAGCGTAAGTCTTAGGCTAAGGTAGTTTAAGTCTTAGTATTAAGAAAACCATTTATCATAAAACACATTTTCTAGGTTAAGTTAGTATAGTACCACTAGTATAAGAGCTTAGGTTAAGTTAATATAAGCAAACATATCTAATAAGTTTCTTTTGTATCTCATTCATTTAATGTAAGTAAGAGGCCTAGCCTTGCTTTTTAAAACCAATAAAGACAATGACCTACCTGAACTGATAGAGGAAAAACGAAACTCTCAAGAAATCCTGTGACATCATCGATTCATATGTGGTACTTAATTTGCATTTCAATATTTTATTATGTTTTAATGTTGTAAAATGTTTAAAAAAAACATGCAATGAAAAGTTACACAGTGGATCGGTTTGCTGAACTTTATTTTGTCATGAAATAATATTTAATGTATAGATTCAAAGAAGAACTGGGAGAATCAATAACTACCCCATATAATGGTGCCTTATTGAAATATAGTAGCCCAAAACTCTCTCTGGTCAATATCTCTTGAGAGATAAGATCAGCTTGGATTGGAATTAAAGAGCCGAAAAATAACAAATTAAAGTTTGTCGCATCGTGATGTGAAAAGCTTGAAGATAATGATTAATATAGTAAATATCTTCTAAACACAATAAAAATACGTTTATTTATTTAAGAAAATGCTTCTCCAGCAGAACCACTATATAGGTAATTTTCCACTTTGCAGTTCTCACTATCGCCAAATTATGAAATTAGAGATATTTCTAGAAAAAAGTGCTTTAATTGCTCTCGTTGACATTTTTGAATAAAGTGATTTGAAATTTTGATCAATAGATATTATCGTATATGCAAAATACCTATATTAACTTTATTAAACCTACCATCTGACTTAGGACTATTCTCATATTGCAGTCAAGGATGACCGATGTTGTCTTCTGACAGCGTATCATAAAGTGTATTTTAATGAAGCTAAACACCAAAAAGGTTTCCGGCGCTGACGGAATATCTGCCGTAGTTCTCAAAAACTGTGCGAGGGATCTAACACCAGTTTTCTGTAGGCTTTTCAACCTATCCTACAGAAAGGGAATATTTCCTTCCTGCTAGAAATATGCCACAGTTCAGCCGATACCTAAAAATGACAACACGACCTTGCTAAATAACTACCGACCAGTTGCACTGCGTTCAACAATATCGAAAGTCATGAAAAAGGTTATCAATCAGCATCTTCTAAAATATCATGAAGGATTCAATAGTATTAGCTATCAATAATATGGTTTTCGTAAACATAGATCAACAGAAGATCTTCTGACTTATGTAACACATGTTTGGAATAACGCAATTGAACACTTTGGAGAATCTCGAGCGGTTGCTCTGGACATATCCAAGGCATTCGATCGTGTTTGGCACGATGGACTGTTGGCTAAGCTACGCTCTTATGGCATGTCTGAAAAGTTCTGTTTGTGGCTCTCATGTTTCCTCAGAGAGCGTCCTTTACGAGTGGCGGGCGACGGATTTCTTTCTAACACCTTCACTATTAACGACGGTGTACCCCAAGGCTCCATAGTGTCTCCTACTCTCTTTCTCATTTACATTAACCATCTGCTGGAAAAGATCGGAAATCCAATCTACAGCTTTGCAGATGACAGTACGCTTATCTCTTCATTCACTTTGAACGCTCGGACATCGGCTACTCAGGCGAATATCCGCAGACAACAGGAGGTCGTTCAACTTAACAAAGACCTGGAAGAAATTCTATCTTGGGGTGACAGTAACCAAGTGGAATTTAACGCTACAAAAACCCAGGCGGGGGGGCGTTTTTTTTCTAAAGAAGTTAACGTTGCTGAACCCGACATAGTCATGTCGGGGCACTCCATTCCTCTAACATCGTCACTCAATTTATTGGGCGTTAATTTGGGAGCACATATGTCCCGCCATGAACATGTTACAGGCATAGCAAGGAGTTGGAAATATTATTTCGAACCAGAAAGCTTTACAGCTTTACACTCCACAACAACTGGTAATTTTTTACAAAGCTCAAATTCGACCAACTATGGAATACTGCTCTCATGTTTAGGGCTCCGCTCCCAAACACACACTGTATTTGTTGGATTCTGTTCAGAGAAGAGCTGTTCGTCTGATTGGAGACCCGGAATTGACCAGCGGCCTTGATTCGCTGGAACATCGAAGAACGGTTGGCGACTTGAGTCTGTTCTACAAGTATTTTCATGGAAAGGGTTCGAAGGATGTAGCCTACTTAATTCCTCCCAGAGCGATGTATGTTAGAAATACACGTCGCGCTAATACTTTACATCCGTATGAGGCTCAGCTTGTTACTCCGCGTACAACGCTTTTCAAGCAGTCTTTTGGAGAACATCATCCCTTTGGAATAATTTGCGCAGGGCTGTGTTTTTCCCACCGAGTAGAATTTACAGCGATTCCCGGAACAACGTGAATCCTTTTTTCTGCACACATGCCGCTCCTGGAGCGCGTTAGGGACTTCCCTGTAGCACGTGTGCTAGACCCATAAAAAAAAGGAAAATATCAAAACAACTGTTATATGTACCTGTCAGTGACTTAAAATAGTAATAAATTAAATCTTTAGATATTTCTCATTTTTAATGAAATTACATAATTATTTACAGCTGTTTGTCCTTTTTTCTACCTCGAAAAATATTCATTCTTGCTTCAATAGGTACGTATAAAATTCCGAATTCTAATTTTTATAGAATTTTCTTTGTTGCACAAAACCCGGAAAACAAGCTGTTTGATTTTTACAGGTATTACTTTTTACTGATATAATACTAACGATACATTATCATCTCAGGTGGAAGCCTGTACCCCCGATTTTGCTTCCCAACTAGACGCCATACTCATAAAACTGCGAAATCGCGTTTCGCAAGAAGTCGATCAGCTGACTGCTAAGACCCCAGAACAAACCGAGAATAGAACTAGAAGACCAAGCCAGAGACCAAACTGAGGACCAAGCCGAAGAAGCAAACAAACAGGAGAAACGTAGCAGACAAGGAATCCATCCGATTCCACGCCGCTTGCCCCGGATTTGTAATGCAGGACTCGTAAGGCGCATGATTTTGGCCCAGATAGGGTTAGAATGCTGCTAATATGAGTGTCGTATTGCGTTACGTTAGCCGTTCTCAATTAGAGTTAGTACCGTAAATCATGTTCGCGTTGACCCTCATCAGTAACCGTTCAGCGTTCTTAGTTACTATTCCGTACTTACGTTGCTAATTGATATTATCATTTACCGTCGTCCGTTGGCATTATTGGTCGATCAATCGATTTGGTGTTTCCAGGAGTGATGATAGAAATACTTTTCAAACTTTCCATTAGGAAATACAATCCGTTTATAGTATAACTCTGCATAGCATATCATCTCATTCAAAGATAAAAATATTTTCTATATATGCGGCCATTTGGATAGCAACATTGTGAATGCCATATTACAAACATTAAATATTTTATATCAAAATTCAATTCTAAGACTAGAAAACCGGCCAAGTGCAAGTCGGACTTGCGCAATTTGTTTTCGGTACGGGGATTACGTTTGAAATAAAAAAAAAATTTACAGAGGTATAAGATGATCAGTAACTACAGAAAAACACACCCCAAATGAGTTTTCAACAAAGTTTTTTTTTCCGATCTTTGTTCTTATAAACCAAATAACAAACTCGAACTAATTTTCATTCAATCTACAGCTTATTGAGAATATTACAGAATTTTTTCGAAATATTTTGATTCGTACTTTTAGAAATAGGTTTGGAGGAATTCGATTTTTGCCAGTTTTTAGCTTTCATTTGACACCCTACTCGATGATTTTGAAAAAAAATTTTTTTTCACTTAAGATTTCAGCCCGCAAAACTTAACCCTTAAGAAAAAATTTAACTTTCCAAACTATATGGCTCTAATTGAGCAATCAATTTCTATATTTGTGACAAATTTCAACTTTCTTTGTTAAATAATTTCGGAGAAAATAGGGTGTGACAGACAGACAGACGGACTGACACCAAAATGATAAGTGTTTCATACGGAACCCTAAAAAACAAGTTATACTACACTGCTATACAATACTACACTACTATACAATAGTTTAACTTATTAAAATCGAAATAATTGTGTTTTTTTCTTTAAATAATTATTAGATGATGAGTAAGCGATGACGTATAAAAGTGAAAATAGTTAAAATGTATTTATACTTTAACAATAAAGTGGATCTCATAGTCATAGATACACCGATATAATATACAGAGTTATTTTACAATCTATGAACAACTATATATTTGCTCAAGCTATAATTATCCCGTAAAATAGTTTTTAAAGAACAAAGCACGATAAAAGTGAAAATATAACATAAAATATAAAGACGGACGAGGCCAATATAAAGCCAAAAAGTCATTCTTTAACAATAATATAACATGCATAATTCATAAACGGAGTTAAATTTACATGACAATCATACTTTTCTTGATAAATGTCTTTTGAATTTCGAATATAGTCAGAGAGTTAAAAGGAAAATCTTTAAGAGAGGGTGATCTTTTATTTAAAATGAAATTTCTTGTTCTTTATTTACATAATAAATTCATTTTACCACCAAATGGCAGACGTTTAATTAAAATTCTCTTAATAGTTAATTATCTTATACAGTGAATGATAGAAAATTTATGAAGAAGCATTACAAAAGGGGAATAACTGTGAACGTACCAGGTCTTGACTAAAATTTAACAAAAAAGACCTATAGATGGTGACAGGAATCATTTCAAGACACTGCCTCCTGAAAATAGTCTTTAGAGTAGGAAGAAATAACTTTTCATCTAATTATCTTTCTCGACAATCAAATCGGCAAAACAAATTTACCTGGTCTCTACAAAAACTGTATTAAGATAAGTCAACCTGGAAATGTGCTTGAAGGATATTGACATTAGACCCCAGCTCTATTTAGTTATTTAATATTCTGCAGCGTGCATTGCTGAAGCAAGAGAAGTCGATAGATGCCCACTGAATATCTCTAAATAGTTATATTACGAGTATACATATACCGTGAAAATGAACATATAGTAAAATTATGTGTTTATTGACTTTCATGTTGAGATCATTAATTGAAAACAAGATAAGGTTCCTTTTCCTGCTAAGTAGTCGATATGATTGATATTCACACCCAAGAATTTCATCATCGTCATCAGCTTATACTGTCCACTGCTGGACGAAAGCCTCCCTCAAGTCTTGCCAGCTTTTTCTTTTCTGAGTCACTTGTACCCAATTTCCAGCCACTCTCTTCAAATCATGAGTCCACCGACTTAGTAGTCTACCTTTACTTCTACATCGATAGTCTTCGTATCTTGGTCTCCACTCTATATTTTTTTTGTCCATCGTCTATCCTTAAACCTAGCAACCTGTCCAGCCCAGTTCCATTTCAGATGTATAATGAATTTGACTGCGTCTTGTACCCCCATTCGTTTCCTGTTAATGTGGTCTGGGATGTAATCTCTAATGGTAAGTGTCCACTTGAAAGAAAATTTTGAGAATACTCTCGATAACTACTCTCCACTGTGTGTCAGTCAGTTCTCTGAGAGCCGTGTCCACTGTCTGTCTGTCAAGAGTTTATAAAATCCTGTACTAACTTTCAAACAGCTCAGTTTAATTATTATTTCTTAATAGCCCTTGTTTATGGATGTGGAAAAAGTTGCAGCTGCAATTGTTGTTTTTAAAATCATGAAGAAAAAGAAGAAACAAAAGTTTAAAAGAAACTGTTGGGTGAACCCATGGATTATGCGAAGATCAAAACTGGGTGTATGTGTTTCGTTAACAAGAGAATTTGAAATAGAGGATGCTCAGCAATTTCGCAACTGGTGGGTCCATTAACAGTTCACAAATGCGAGAGGCTATTTCTGTCTACGAACGAGTTTTGATCACATTAAGATTTCTGGCATCAGGTAGCAGTTAATACTTAATTATTTCCTGGTAAATTGCTGTACTGTCATTATTATTTTACTATTTATTAATATTTATTTCAGATGCCGATACCTATATATATATATATATATATATATATATATATATATATATATATATATATATATATATAATAAACTGTAATTAGTTAATCTAAACAAAAAAACGAAAAAAGTTTCAATTAATAATTATAAAACTAGTTACAAAGTAGTGTATTGAAAATTTTGATAAAAGTCTGCACACGTCTGTCTGTTCTTGTGTCTTCAGTGATAGTTCAGGTTCAGGTGACGTAATAGAACATGACGAGGCAAGAGTACCCATAAATGACGATAATGAGGATCTATGATATTCATTGTCATCCTCCTGTATAATGCGAACTATGGCCTTCCTAACTTCAGTTTTCAACCTCTTTTTGTTAAAGTCTGATCGCAATCCTTTCAATTCCATTGCAACGTATTGTTTAAATTTGTCATATTCATCTGGTTGTTTCATAAGGAATTTCATTGTTTCTTGAAAAACTATATCATTATCATCGTCCTTATTATATTTTTGTTTTCGTGTAATTTTTTTATTACTCTGCACATGATTTTGCTTTTCTGTTCCTTTCCGCGTTTCTTCCGAGAAGAAATTAATTAAAATATTATTATGATTCACTGACCAATATTAAAAATTTATTGAAAATGTTTGTTTCAGTTTCCAAATTCTACAGAGGATTGGCTGAAGCTGGCTAAAACGTTTAACGAACGCTGGAATTTCCCTCGCTGTTTAGGGACCATTGATGACAAACATGTAGTCATTCAAGCTCCAGCAAATAGTAGAAGTGAATATTATGATGATAAGGGTACCCACTGCATTGCTTTATTAGCCGTCACCGATGCCAAATATAACTTTATATATGTTGATGTTGCATGCCCCGTTACCTAATAGGGATATGGCGGTCCCATATGTCTTTGTCACTGACGATGCGTTTGCAATAAAAGGTATATTTTAAAACCTTAGCCATATCGGAACCAACCTGCACCAAATCGGATATTTAATTACAGATTGTCAAGAGCTCGACGCATAGTAGTGTTTGGTATTGCTGCAAATAAATTTAGGGTTCTGCGGAAACCTATTAATCTAAATCCGAATATAGTGACAGATATTGTTCTTGCAATATGTGCACTACATAATTTTTTATTATCTACAAAAGATTCACGAGCAAATTATTTTAATCAAGGGCTGCTTAACACGGAAGATCCAACACACAAAATAACCGCAGGAAGTTGGAAGGAAGAAAATGAGCCCGTGAATACATTGTTTCCCTTACAGCGAGGTAATTTACATAACTATAGTTCATCGCAAAAAGAAGTTGGAGATGAATTCAAGAAATACTTTATGACACCGTTTGGTGAAGTAGCATGACAGTATAGAAACATTTAATCAATTACGTTTTTATATGTTTTGAAATAAGTATATGTTTTTATGAAAAAATAAGGTTTTTCTTACCACATTTGTTGATTCTGTAGATAAGCTTATTAATATGGAATCTTTTGTTTCCCTTGCAATTAATATAGGTATCAAAAATTGTAGAGCTTTGAAGTATGGCCAACTAATTACATAAACTTCATCAGTGCCGTCACTGCTCTTTTTGTTTCTACATTTCTTCAATTCTTGTGAGACCTAAAAATTGCATAAATAAGATTTAAGTTAGGTTAGGTTACAGTGATATATCCGTACTAAAAGTGTAAATTAATTAAAATATTTTCTTACCTGGATTCGTTAATTACGCAATGTTCATTGTATTTCATCAGTAGGGCAATTAAATTTGTTTGATATCTCTTTAAATATATTGTCCTTTATTTCCTGATTTCGGTACTCTTTACTTTTGTGATTCCATAAAATTGAGTTTTCCTCATATATTTCTATCAATTAAATAGTTTCATCAGTTGACCATTTTTTTCACACTATGATTCGCAGACATATTTACTCAAAATACAACAACTCTCAAAACAGCTCTCAAAAAAACGAAACTGGTTGGAACTTGGAGAGTGACTGTCGAGAAACATAATTGTAGTGTGTCCACATGCGAGCATGTCTCAACTTGAATACTGTCTGACAGTAGGTAGGCGCTCTCCAGAAGTTACTCTCAGAAGTGTGTCCACGCAGATAAATGCTTAACATTGACCTCTCCATTTTTCTTTGCATGACACACATTTTGTTGATATTTTTCTTCGTCAATGTGAGAGTATCGGCTCTGTACGTAAAAAGAGGTAGTACGCATCTGTCAAAAACTTTTTTTTAAACACGTCGGAAGATTAGATTTAAATATATAGCCTAGTTTGCGACGTGCCATCCAGGAAAGGCCTATTCTCCGCTGAATTTCATGTGTTTGATTATCTCGTCCTATGCTGACTTCATGTCCTAGGTATTTATATCGGTGTACTTGCTCGATCTCCACGTTATTCAGTTTTATAGTGTCGTTTAATACAAGATTTGTCATAAACTGGGTCTTGGATAGATTGATTTTTAAACCAAATCTTCCTGAAGCTTCTTGAAGCATGTGCAGCATAGCTTGTGCTTCTTGCATATCGTCTGTTATTAAGACAATGTCGTCAGCAAAACAAAGGTGATTTAACTTTTTACCATCAATATTAAGCCCTATTTTTTCCAGTTTATTGATTGTAGTATACTTTCTAGAAGTGTTACAAAAAGCTTCTCGGAGAGCATACCATCCTGGCGTACTCCTCTTTCAATTTGAAATTTGCTTGTGGATTGGTTAGTTTGTGTTTTGACATTACCATTGTCAAGAATTTAATTAATGGATAATTTTAATGGGCATATATTATTGCAAGCAATAAACATTGAGGGTATGACTCTTTTAAGTTCTAAAATTTAATAAGACTGTTTTATTAAGACCTAATACTGACAAATTTAACCTACAATAAGTTTCAATTATTGGAATCGATATTTACTTTATGTCAAAGATGTAAGATTTTTACTATTCCTCGACATTGTCGTTTTATTGGCAAATTGAAAAATTCATAAATATTCAGGTTAGTTCAGGTTAACTTCGAAGGTGGCGTATACTAAACAGCATGGGTTCACGTCGCTCGAATTTCGTAGTAAAATTATCATAACTGAAAATCAAAAGTGCGAAGTTGAAAGAGCAGTCGATATGTTTATTGAAGAGAACGCTCATCATCCAGCACTAGTAGTTACTTTGAAATTCTGCCAATCGATGAATGATAAAAGCAATTTTCAAATAAATTTTGTTATAACTGCCTTATGAAAATCGATTGGTTAATTCTAAACAATATTACATGTATTGATGAAGCCTGTAACAGTTTCTATAAAAAATTGTATGAAATAATAGATGAGCATGTACCGAAGTATTAAGAAAGTTACAGCAGGAAATACTCTCCGTGGTTCTCGCGTAATGTAATACTTAAGATAAAGCAGAAAGCCTTATGTCCTAGAAAATATAAAAAGTATGGAGACATGGATCAGCTTGAAAAATTCAAAATGTTGAGATCGGAAATAAAACGGGATACTACAGCATCTTATAGATGCTTTATTCAGAGAACAGAAGAGAATATAAAGGTTAATCCGCAGGAGTTTTGGTTATCTGTCAAAAACAAAAGAAAAAGGAAGGGTATATCTAGTAGTATGACTTATGACAAGAGCATCAGATATTCTAAATGCTTTTGCAACTTTTTTCGAACAATCATTTTCCAACCTTGGATAGATTAATCAGTGAGGATGTCGTGGCTTCTTGGCCTTTTGTCATAGTCAGTACCTTTTGTGAATCAGACGTTATTAATGCCATAAGAAGACTAAAACCAAAATTTACTGCGGGCCCGGATTTGCTTCTAGCCTTTTTTATTCGTGATTGTAGGTTTGTTTTAGCCAAACCACTGTTAACTCTGTTCAACTTAAGCTTGAAGACCAGTACTTTCCCGGGATTATGAAAAACCTCTAAAGTCAGTCCTATTTTTAAAAAAAGTGATAGATCAGATGTCAGTAATTACAGGCCAGTGTCAATAATAAGTAATTTTAGTAAAATCTTTGAATTTTTATTACACGATCATATATTTTATGCTACGAAAAATTTGATAACCCTTTATTAGCATGGTACAAGAGTAGGTCTACATCTACAAATTTAATTACTATAACTCAAGAAATAGCAGAGGCAATTGACGAGGGTTGCCAAATAAACATAATTTATTTAGATCCTCCTACTTAATAAAGTGTTATATTTTGGCTTTTCGAATTCATTGATGTCTTTGATTTATTCTTACATTACTAATCGTAAGCAATATGTGGAAATTTATGGCTCTAAATCAGGATCTTATGATGCTACTTCAGGAGTTCCCCATGGATCTGTATTGGGACCCCTGTTCTATAATCTTTTTATAAATGATATTGGGAAGGGTTTAGATGGTGGTTATTTACTCTATGCCGATGATGTAAAATTATATAGCAGAGTAAGAGGTATTCAGGATTGCATAAATCTTCAAAAGAAATTGCAGATAATTTGCTCATGGTGCGTAAAAAACAATTTACAGCTTAACATTAAGAAATATAACATCATGTCTTTCTCAAATAAAATCTCACCGATTATTCATAATTATTTGCTGGATAACAGTAATATCTCCCGTGTGAATGTCTTCAAAGACTTGGGAGTAACATTTGATTCAAGACTTTCTTTTACAGATCACATAAACACCATAATTTCTGAAGCTTTTAAAACATACGGCTTTATTGCACGCTGCACCCGTGACTTTCATAGTCGTGACGTAATTAAAACTTTATATATTTGTTATGTTCGTTCTAAATTGGAATACGCTGCTACGGTCTGGTCTCCAGGCTATGACACATATACTGATAATCTGGAGAGGGCCCAGAGCAAATTTTTAAAATATATTAGCTTTAAACGAAATGGTATCTATCCAAGGAGAACTTTAGTTGTTATACCAATGCTGCCATCTATGCCTTCGAGCAGTAAGCTCGAGAAAGGTGCGTTTCTGCAATAAGTGCCAGCCGTGCTGTGCCGCTCTGCTTGAATAGGCTTAGTAAGTCACCGACAGAGTGCAGTATAAGCATCTATTTGTTATACTCTATTTACAATCTATTTATTGAATATCGGACCATCGAAATTAGTCACAGTTAATTTTTTTTAAATACACTTCTTGATTATGTACCTAGTTATGGTTCTTCAGAAATATACATTAATATTTACTTTAAAAATGTCCTAAATATTGTAATAATTCATTGTTTAGAACTTCTCCAAATTAACCTGACCTTTAACTAGCTTAACTATTTCTCATTCTCCAATTCGGCAGGTATTCTAAGCCAAAACAAGGCACAAACTTCAATTAAAATCAGTTACATTCTCAAGTTAGTTTGCTAATTATTTAGGCTTAATAGCGTTAAAAGTTAACGTTCTTTATTAAGAGCATCTGGTTGATAATTTTTTTTATGCTGTGCATTCATTGGTAAAATATTATTCGCTTATGAAGTATAACTGGTACATTACAATATCCCATGATAATCTTTTTATAAATTAACTAGGATAGGAAATAAAAAAGAACGATTATTTTTAATTAAAATCTTAGAAATTGGAACATAATAATTAGAAAATTCACAACCCTTAAGTGTAATCTTTTTTTCAATATCCAGTTGTTTGATTGTCTACGAACATCACATCTCTGACTGGTAGATCATATCGTATGTTAAGTGGAAATTACAACCAATGCATCATACCAAGTGAGATGAAGTGAAGACTATAGAACTTTGTATCGTTAGTCTTTCCACAGTTGCACACATGCCGCTTTCCGCACAAACGCGCTCCTGGAGCGCTTTAGGGACTACTGTAGTTGTATTCTAACCCAAAACAAGGCACGAACTTGAATTACAATCAGTTGAGTTTTTATGTTAATTTGCTAACTATTTAGGCGTTAAAAGTTCGTCATTACATAAATCTGGACTTTGCAAAAAGTATGTATATTTAATAATGTATATTTAAAAGGTTATTAAGTGAAAAAAATAATAATTCAATGTGCAAAAATAAAAAGTAATCCTGTAAAATAACGTTGTAGTTAAAAATTGACGAAGGGGTTTTATTTTCAAAAATAACAAATTTTCAATGTTTGAAATGTTACTAAGCAATTTCGAAAAAATTGATGTTCAATTATTTATAAGACAAATTAGCTGTTACGAAAATTAAAAAAAACCTCTCGACATTTGGTACAAAAAGTAATTATTAAGATTTAAAAAAAAAGTTAAAAAATATTAAAAACTGACTGAGTAATATTGCATACATTGCATTGAGACAGGTAGCGGTCCCAACCCGACGTCCGGTCATATTTCATTCTATAACTTTATAATGGAATGGAATTTCCTTTTTTTTTAATAATCTTTATAAGTATAGAGGATAAAAAACCGAATTTTTGAAAATTCGAGGTGTATGTAATCCCTTAAGCAATTGGCTGAGGTTTTTTTTTTTAATACTGTGCTCCTAATTGTAAAATATTGTTCGTTTATAAAGTACTAGCCGGGCCCGCGGCTCCGCTCGCGTGGACTTGATTCACTACTATCGTCACTGCTTATTCCTTATGTTACCCAACGTAATAAAATATCCCCCATTATTTCTCCTTATCCCCCAATATTTCTCCTTATTTCCCATTATCTCTACATAATTTCCATTATCTAGGCTTATCTCTGCTCATCTCCCATTATTTCTCCTTATCTCCCATTATTTCTCCTTATCTCCCATTATCTCACCCTATTTCCCATTATCTAGGCTTATCTCGACTTATCTCCCATTATTTCTCCTTATCTCTCATTATTTCTCCTTATCTCCCATTATCTCACCATAACTCCCATTATCTAGACTTATCTCTGCTTATCTCCCATTATCTTTCCTTATCTCCCATTATTTATACTTATCTCCCATTATCTCACCTTATCTCCCATTATCATCGAGGCTTATCTCGACTTATCTCCCATTATATCTTCTTATCTCCTATTATCTCACCTTATCTCCCATTATCTAGGCGTATATCGAATTATATAGAACATGTACAAATTTATAAAAACACGTAAATCGGATAAGTGGTTCTCGAGTGATAAGCGCACTAACGGACAGACAGACAGACAGACAGAGAGAGACGTTGCATTTTATATATATTCTTTGCTACATGATATTGTTCCATATTTAATGCTTTAGGGAGTGTATTGCAAGAGAACGTGCTAGCGGCAAACTTTTCTCTGACTTGATTCACTATTATCGTCACTGCTTATTCCTTATGTCACCTAATAAAATATATCCTATAACCTGGCCAGAGAACATACGTATGCTTAAAAAAAAAAGCACGTAAATCGGATAAGTGGTTCTCCAGTGATAAGCACACTAACGGACGGACAGACAGACAGACAGACAGACAGACGGACAGAGATACATTGTACTTTATATATAATATAGATATTCTCTGCTACATAATATTGTTCCATATTTAATGGTTTGGACTGTGTATTGCAAGAGAACGCGCTAGCGGCAAACTTTGCCCGACTTCATTTACTATTATTGTCACTGCTCATTCCTTATGCTACCTATCGTAATAAAATATAGCCTATAACCTGGCCGGAGAACATATGTATGTTTTAAAAAAAAAAACGAAAAATCGGATAAGTGGTTCTCCAGTGATAAGCGCACTAACGGACAGACAGAGATACGTTGCATTTTATATATATTATAGATGTAATAAAATATATACCTATAACCTGGTCAGAGAACATATGTATGAATTTAAAAAATCACGTAAATCGGATAAGTGGTTCTCGAGGGATAAACGCATTAACGGACAGATTATACATTAAAGATATTCTTTGCTACATAATATTGTTCCATATTTAATGGTTTAGGCTGTGTATTGCAAAGGCACGCGTTAGCGGTAAACTTATTTCCGACATCATTCACTATTTTACGTCACTGCTCATTCCTTATGCTACCTATCGTAATAAAATATAGCCTATAACCTGGCCAGAGAAACATATCTATGTTTTTAAAAAAAAGGTACGTAAATTGGATAAGTGGTTCTTGAGTGATAGGCGCACTAACGGACAGACAGACAGACAGAACAGAAAGAGAGACGTTGCATTTTATATATATTATAGATTATAGATAACTTCTGCATTACAATATCACGTGATATATAAAAACAACTAGGATAGGTAGTAAAAAAAGATTGTTTTAAATTAAACTTAAGCTGATTTTGTATCTAGAAATTCTAGCCTTCGCAAGGACATTTTTTTAAAACTCCCAAAAAAAAATGAAATCAAGATGAAAAATTAATTTTATTACAAATTAGAGGACAATAATTAGAAAATCTCACATCAACTCCCTTAAGTCTAATTTTGCAGTATTTTTCTTTTTTATATCCAGCTGTTTAATTGTCTAAGAACATCATATCTCGGATTGGTAGTCATATCGTATGTAATTCAGTGAAAATTACAACCAATGCATCATAATATGTGAGATGAAATATAGACTATAGCTCTTCGGATCGTTATTCTTTCGGCAGTTTGGTAGTTGTATTCTAGCCAAAAACAAGGCATAACCTTCAATTAAAACCAGTTGCATTCTCATGTTAATTTGCTAATTATTTAGGTTTAATAGCGTTAAAAGTTAATGTTTTTCATTAAGAGCATTTTGCGTGTTTTCCAAATTAGTGCGGAAAATATAAGTGTCCATACGATTTCTCCGGATAGCAGCCATTAAAATAAAAAGACAGTTTATTTATTATTTCTGATATTTAGTTGTACGAATGCACAAAAAAATTTACGTGTCATGTCTAGATATGGGATATTTTCATAATATCAATAATTACAGATATATCCTAATATTTATCTTAACATCGATAATTATGGATACACAGAAAGTTATCGACAGTTATCGATATATTGAATAGATAGGGACGTAGTGAACCAAAGAACTGAATTGAGACAGTTCCTATAAACCAGGTGCAAAAATTTTAAATAGATTTTAAAAATAAACAAAATATTAAGGTCACATTTATGGTGAATAACGTCCTTAACTGTAGTAGGAATGAGGCAGGCAGTAACAGATTTTCCATTTGTTTTTCGACGAATCAATTCAGTATTTGAATCCCCATCAAACTTCCAAATATTGCATCAATATATAATGTACGTATACCATTATAATTAGATATTAAATTAAAACAAAATAAAACATAGAATTTATTTAGTTTTACCACACACAATAATATTCAAGACTACCTGTATAATCATTGGTCTATCTTTTGGTGGTACGTACAATTAAAAGTACTTTTAATATATATATACATATATATATATATATATATATATATATATATATATATATATATATATATATATATATATATATATATATATATATATATATATATATATATGCATATATATATATATATATATATATATATATATATATATATATATATACATATATATATATATATATATATATATATATATATATATATATATATATATATATATATATATATATATATATATATATATATATATATATATATATATATATATATATATATATATATATATATATATATATATATATATATATATATATATATATATATATATATATATATATATATATATATATATATATATATATATATATATATATATATATATATATTAGCCGTGCCCGCGTGAACCTTATTCACTATTATCGACACTGTTTATTCCTTATGTCACCTAACGGAATAAAACATATCTTATAACCTGGCGAGAAAACATGTATTTTATAAAAAAAAACACGTAAATCGGATAAGTAGTTCTTGAGTGCTAAGCGCACTAACGGACAGAGAGACGTAGAGACGTTGCGTTTCATATATATTATAGATTTTTTTTGTTCAATGTTAAGTTAAGAATTAAAAAATAAACACATAAATCAGATAAGTGGTTCTCGAATGATAAGCACACTAACGGACAGACAGAGAAACATTGCGTTTTATAGATATTATATAGATTATTGTTATTATATAACCTGGCCATATGTATGAATGACAAAAAACAGCATAGTTGCGAGGTATTACGATAAACGTATTTTTATTTTACCTGCTTTGCATACAGCTCTCACTTGCACCTGCAATCATATTGGATCTATTTTTACCTATATCGTAAATCGGATAAATGGTTCTCGAGTGATAAGCACAATAACGGACAGACAGGCAGACAGAGAGACGTTGTATTTTATATATATATATATATATATATATATATATATATATATATATATATATATATATATATATATATATATATATATATATTCTTTGTTACATGGTATTGTTCCATTTTTAACGGTTTAGGTAGCGTATTGCAAGAGAGTGCGCTAGCGGGAAACTTTTTTCCGACTTGATTCACTTTTATCGTCACTACTTATTTCTTATATTACGTAACGTAATAAAATATATCCTATAACCTGCCAAGAGAATATATGTATAAACCTAAAAAAAAAACACTTAAATCGGATAAATGGTTTTCGAATGATAAGCGCACTACCGAACAGACAGACAGACAGAGATACGTTGCATTGTGTATATATATATATATATATATATATATATATATATATATATATATTATATATATATATATATAAGGCATTTGAATAAGCCTCCGTTATTCCCGTTGTTTTTATATTCTGAGGATTATAAGTAATGCAAAACTGTAAATTAATAATTTTTTTATATTCCCAACATCCAGATTTCAGGCGAACCACTACTTTAACTTTCAAGAACAGCGGAAAACCGGCGAGAAAATTAGCTATCCGGTCCAATTTTACTAAGGCCCCGATCTCCACTTCTTAATTACTTTCGGAATAAAAGCTAATGGGCTGGTCCGCTTTCTAAATGACTTCGACTGATACTTCAGTTTAATGGATTTTCGTTAAAATAATGATTAGCTGGCTTAATCGAGAAAATTAACTGTTTAATCATCAATAAAACATAAAAAATATTCACAGCGACAGCAATTCCGTTTATTCACTTACCTTAACCTTTAGAATACAATACTATGAGTATGAGTCATATCTATCACCAAGCAGGGTATATTTGACCCATTCATGTTCTGAACCCTCTTAACCCATTTTTTCCGAATCAGTTAATATATGAATGGGCTGAAAAATCAGGAAAATCGATCTATGAATTTATTGTAAAACCACAAAAAAAATCGTATTAAAAATCATTGTT
>CM032452.1:64104742-64189742 GCA_019049505.1 Pachyrhynchus sulphureomaculatus | reverse complement strand
AAGAAGGAAGAAAGAGCAAAGACCGGAGTTCGAATATTGGTAAAAAAGAAGTGGAAAAAGAAAATAACATTTTGGGAACTCATCAATGAAAGAATCATAAAACTAAATATAACAATGCTAGGAAAAGACATGGTAATATTGGGAGTATACGGCAGCAGACAGCACTATAAGAGAAAAAGATAATTTCATGGAAGCACTAGAAATAGAAACACAAAAAGTAAAGAAAAACCAAGAAGTAATAATAATGGGAGATCTGAATGGGAGAACAGGAAGGAAAACAAAGGACAATACCGTAGGACCATTCGGAGAAGACATTACTAACGACAACGGAGAGAGACTAATAGAGCTGTGTGAACTAAACGGCCTCAAAATAACAAACGGATTCTACAAACACAAAGACATCCACAAATATACTTGGATACAAGAAACACGAAACTTAAAATCAATAATAGACTACATTATAATTAAAAACGATACCACTATCAAAATAAAATACGTAAGAGTAAAGAGAGGGGCAGAATGTGGAACAGACCATACACTATTAATAGCAAATATAAAAGTACCCTGGTACAAGACAATAAAGCAAAAAGAAACAATAGATAAAGAAAACAGAAATACTAATGAGATAACAGAAAAAGCAGACAAAGAAATAAAATAGAAAATACACTTACTGCAAGACGAAACGATAAGAGACCTATATAGACGACGATTAGATCAAAAATTAAATGAATTTAACTACGACAACCTCCAACAGATGTATGACCACATAAAAGAATGCATCAAACAGGGGTCCCTAGAAGCATTAGGTAAAGAAGACAACGAGAATGAGAAACATAAAATTAGAATCTGTTAAAAAACCAAAGAATCTATAAAGGAGAAAAAAAGACTATACGAAAAATGGTTGAATACAAAATCAGAAGAAGATCTACAGAAATATAAAGAGAAAAACGCAGAAACGAGGAGGATGATAAACAAAGAAAAGAACGAGAGATGGGAAAAATCGTGCGAACATGTAGAACAGTATATAGGAGGAACTAGAAGTACAGAGTCATGGACAATAATTAAAGCATTAAGGACTAACAATAGAGAGAAGACGTATATAGAGTACATCCCAGAAAGCGAGTGGGAAGAATATTATAAGAAGCTGCTAACAGAAGATAGACAAGAATTCCAAGAAGAGAACTCTGAAGAAGAACAGAATAAGGAAATAAAAGAGATAGAACTAAGCTATGAAGAAGTAAAGAAGACAATAAAAACACTTAAAAATAATAAATCTGCAGGGCCTGGGGGTGTGGTAAATGAAATGATTAAGTACGGGTCTAATAAATTACATCGAATGCTGAGAAACATGTTCCACAGAGCGATAAATGGAGAAAAAAATACCAGAGGAATGGTCAAAAGCTTATAGTGGATACTATAAGCTTTTGACAAAAGCTTATAGTATCCATATTTAAAAAGGGAAACAGCAGAAACTGCACAAACTATAGAGGCCTAAGCATAATATCGAGTATGGGACGTTTGTATGGAAAAATTATTAAAAATATCATGGAGGAAAATATAAAAGGAAAAATTGGAGAAGAAAGGAAGAAATGGAGAAGACCAAGCAGGCTTTACGGCCGGAAAATCATGTATAGACCACATATACACTATAAAACAAGCAATGGAAAAAAAAAAAAACTGACAAAGAATAGAGAAGCTCATCTAGCCTTTATAGACATAAGAAAGGCCTATGACTCAGTACCAAGACAAAGATTATGGAACGCAATGAAAGAAACAGGCATTGACAAAGAACTAATATACGCAGTAAAAGCTCTCTACGAAAACAACATAAAAATAGGACATAAAATAGGGAAGAGACTCCAAACATCAAAAGGCCTATTACAAGGATGCTCTACATCCCCAACACTATTCAAAATATACCTCGAACAAACATTAAAAATGTTGTGGAATGGGAGTCCCAATACGAGAAGATTACTTATATACTCTAAGTTCGCAGACGATCAAGTAATCATAGCGCAACATGAGGAAGACCTCAGTTATATGGTAAGAAAACTGAAAGAAGAATACACTAAAGCGGCATTAGCAGTAAACTTTGATAAAAAACGGAATATCTAACAACAAAGGAGGGAAACGTGGAGAATCTAGAAGTAGATAACGAAACAATAATCAAAGGAACCGATAGATTTAAATATCTAGGAACCATCATTTCAAAAAACGCAACGTCAGAAGAAGAGATTAAAGCTAGATTAGGACAAACGCGAACATGCATAAGACAATTAAATTCGATCCTGTGGGACAAGCACATTACAAAGAGAAACAAAACACGCATATACAAATCAATAATACAAAGCATAATGACATACGGGTCAGAAACATGGACGATCAACAAAAGAAATAAATCTAAAATTAACGCGGTAGAGATGGAGTATTGGAGAAGATGTTGTAGAGTGACACGTATGGAGAGAATAACCAATGAAGAAATAAGAAGCAGAATGAACATCAAAGAGAACGCAATAAATACCATTGAAGAAAAACGATTAAAATAGTATGGACACATAAGACGAAGCGAAGATAATAGATAGATAAAGAAAATAACGGAGTGGAGCCCTATAGCGAGAGAAGAAAAAGAGGAAGACCCAGACGATCGTGGAGAGACGATGTGGACGAGGCTATGGAGGACAGGGGTCTAACAGATGGACACTGGGAAGATAGAAACGGATGGAATCAAAGGCTGAGAGAAGGAAGACAGCGTCAGCTGTAGAAAATCCTTGTTATATATATATATATATATATATATATATATATATATATATATATATATATATATATAATAATTACTTTTTGTACAAAATGTCGAGAGGTTTTTTTAATTTTTCTAATAGACAATTTTTTATAAATAATAATTTAACATAATTATTTTGGTCGAAAATTGCATCGTAAATTTTGAAACACCGTAAATTTTTTATTTTTGAAAATAAATCCCCTTCGACAATTTTTAACTACTACGTTATTTTAGAAGATTAATTTTTATTTTTGAACATTGGATTATTATTTTTCACTTAATAGCCTTTAAAATATACATAGTTTTTGCAGAGCCCAGATGTATGTAATGAAGAACATTAACTTTTAACGCCTAAATAATTAGCAAATTAACAATAAGAACGCAACTGATTTAAATTCAAGTTCGTGCCTTGTTTTGAGCTAGAATACAACTACAGTAACAAAACTTTTTTTTAAGGGTCTAGCACATATGCTGCAGGGAAATCCCTAAAGCGCTCCAGGAGCGGCATGTGTGCGGAAGGCGGCATGTGTGCAACTGTCGAAAGACTAACGATACAAAGTTCTATAGCCTCCACTTCACCTAACATGGTATGATGCATTGTTTTTAATTTTCACTTAATTACATGCGATATGATCTACCATTCTCTTGAAACCGTGAAAGAAGGTTTTAGTGCATTAGATAATGCTGGGCTTTGTATTATCCACTGGAATAACACTCTTGAGTCCTAAAAATTGATATAATAAAATCCAAAAATCAAAGAATATGGTTCCTAAGCAGAACATTGCCACTAAGGTTGACTGTGTTTAAAGTAATATTAGCCTTTAATGAATTATATATATATATATATATATATATATTATATATATATATATATATATATATATATATATATATATATATATTTATATATATATATATATATATATATATATATATATATATATATATATATATATATATATATATACATATATATATATATATATATATATATATATATATATATATATATATATATATATATATATATATATATATATATATATATATATATACATATATATATATATATATATATATATATATATATATATATATATATATATATATATATATAGTATAGGATTATGGTGTTACAGGGCTGGCAAAGAATAGCGAAAATACATAAGTTAAAACGAATTAGGAAACAAGATTTGCCTGCTAATTATGAACTCCAGATCATCAGGAGCCTAAATCCGAGAAATAGATTGGTTAGAATGTCTCAAGAATGCCAGGATAGTGATTTCAGTCATCTTGTTAAGTACCAAAATAAAGATTTATGGGGTGTTAATTTTGGATGCAGTGTAATTAACATTTGTCCCACAAATCAGGATAAAGAAATATTTCAGGCTATTCTACAAGTAGATGTTAATATTAGAATATAATGGAACAAGTCCTTTAAGTATTGCTACTTTAATTACACTCTGAATCTGATAAGTTTTGTTCAAGATGCTGGAACAACATGCAGTTAAATTTTGACTAATCGGCTTAAACGCATTATTTATTTTGGATAAAATGGGAAGATCGAAATTAATGAAGTAAATATTTATCATGCAGCATGGGATTATGAGAACACATATGGGAGAATTAAACTGAATAGTTCTTTTTCCAACTTTACTTTACTTTACTCTTACTTTTCACCATATATAGTGAACATATAATAAGGTCTGTTTTGGATAGCTGGAGTGGGGGTGTGATAATGGGTGGAAAAAAGCTCAGTAACCTTAATTAATAGAGTGAATCCAAAGTAACGATTGTTAGTCGTAATGAAGATCTGTCAAACATAAATAAAATTGATGGTTTCATTGTTGCAGATGATTTCAACTATTTGGGATCTCTCATAACTAACAATGGTGATTGTGAAGCGGAAGTAAGAAGACGTTTGGCTATGGCTAGAAACTGGACGGTCAAACTCTTTAAGGTCTGGGAACATTCAGCTGCCATGAAAAATACAAAGTTAAGACTGCTATCGAGTCTCGTCGGATAGCTGCCATCTCAGCAATCCGACGTGAGATTGCTGAGATGGCGGCGTTTTGTAACTCATGCATCGGAAACATGGACCATCAAACAGGCTGACAAAAGACGAATCGATGGGTTTGAGATGTGGGCATGGATCCTCAGAGAATCATATACCGAGCACCGCACTAATGTACTATTCTTAAAGATAGATAGATAGATATTTAGGGTTTAGGGCGCGTCAACATCTTGGTTTTTAGTGCCCCAATGTACTAATTAGCTGTGACTAATTTTGAAGTTATACTATAAGATTGACTTCTCTAAAAAATTTCCTGATGTTATCTTTGTTGTTCTCATAAGAGTTGATGACACTGACTAGATTGGAAGATATGTTGAGTGAGGTTCTCAAGTTTTGAAAATGTGCTGCCTCGAAGATGTGTTTTACGGTGAAGGGGCTCATGCAGTTGGGGCATGTTGGCTGATGTTCACCTTTTAACAAATAAGCGTGGGTGCCATAGGTATGTCCAATGGCTAATCTACATCTAGTAACGTTATCCCTTCTGTTCATGTTATAAGAGTGAAGGAGAGGGTAAACAATGGGTTTAATCGACCACAATTTATTAAGAGGGTCTCCGAGATCCCTATTCAATTGGAATGTATTATGCAAGATGGTTAGAAGATAATTTTTGAAATCACTTGGATGATTTTCTCCGATGTAGGGAGTACCTCTTGTGATTGCATTTTTTAACTAAGTTGGGAATGTGGAATCTTTGGCACAATGATATACTCAGTATATATCACCACTAAACCAAACACTTTATTTTTGCACTCGACGCGCGTTTCGCTAACCATGTTAGCTTCATCAGTCAATCATTGTTCCTGATGAAGCTAACATGGTTAGCGAAACGCGCGTCGAGTGCAAAAATAAAGTGTTTGGTTTAGTGGTGATATATACTGAGTAGTATAATTGCATTTTTTGCTAAAAGGTCAGCCCTGTCATTGCCGTGACTATTAATATGACTAGGTAGCCATAAAAAACAGAATGTCTGGTGTGTGGAGCAAATCATATATTTGTCGTATGTAATTGTAGTTCAGATTTTTTGACTGAATTGATCGGAGAGCACTTTGTCTGTAACTATGAGGAATTTATGGGAGGTTGGTATAGACAGGGCAAAACGTATACTTTCCTTGATGGCCAGGAGTTCGGCTGTGAAGATGGACGAGTAGTAAGGTAATTTATACATCATGTTTGTATTTGACATGTGGAAGACCGATCCCACACCAGCATGAGACTTGGAACCATCTGTGTATATGATGTCATATTGGGAGTAATTCCGTGATAATTTTTCCAAGAATGTTTTGTTGATGTAGGTGGTGGAGAATTCAAGTTTGTTGAATGACATCATTGAAAAATCTATGGGGGGACATGGGGTTAGCCACGGAGGAAAAGTAGAATGTAATGGATAGTTAAATTTAGGTGGTAAGATATTGTATAGGGTGAGTAAGGAGTTAATCCTGTTTGGGATGGAGCGAGAGGGAGAAATGTGATTAGGTAGATGTATGTTGAAGAGGTTAAGATGATCTTTGGGATGGGGATGGAAGAGACAGGATGAGTAGTATTTTAGTAGAGAATAGTGTCTTCTTTATTGGAGGGGAGGGAGAGAAGCCACACATTTTATGCTGGATATTGTAGAGGTGCGGAAAGCGCCTATTGCATATCGGAGAGATCGATTCTGAATTGTTTCTATAGATCTCTTAATGTACGGAGATGCGGCATCATAGATGAAGTCTCCATAAGCTAGCTTCGATAAGATTAGGGATTTCTTTTAATTTTTTTGTTAAAGAGCTCAGTATAAATGACCGACTTTCAAACAGTACGCGTGGTAAAAAAAAATTTGGTATATTACCAAAACTTTTTTCCGTAAAGCTGTGTTTAAGCATTATTAAACGTAGATTTAAACTTAAAAATATGATGTTATGGAGACAGTGCGTTTAAGCTTGCTGTAAAAATTTGACAATAATACCAACAATTTTATTTCTACACAGTCATGGTATACTTCAATTGGAAAGCATTGAGTTTATCTAAGGCCAGCATATTTTTTTAATTCCAAAAATGTATAGTTAAAATTGAATTTCCTAGAAAAAGTATTCGTCACTCAGAAGATCCACTCTGACGTAAAAGGCTCAATAAAAAATGAAACAATTATTTAGTTCTTTCAGGTCATTAGAAACACATGGAGTGAAAAGTCACGAGACTTTGGAGGAAAAAATATTGTTTTTGCCAAAATTCGATTTTATTCTTCAGCATAGTTTCCTTGAAGAGTGATACACGTATTCCAGTGGTCTACCAACATTTCATATAATACGATTTGTCCAGTTCTCTAAAATAAGCCCTAGTTTCTCATTCGACCTCCTCATTTGAGCCAAATGAGGAAAATTTTGGAAAGAGATAATAATCGTTTGGGGCCAGATATGGGTCTAGCACACGTGCTACAGGGAAGTCTCTAAAGCGCCACAGGAGCGACACGTGTGCGGAGAAAAGCGATTCTCGTTGTTCTTGAATCGCTGTAGATTGTACTCGGTGGGAAACACAGTCCTGGGCAAATTATTCCAAATGGATGATGGTCTCCATATAAAAGACTGCTTGAAAAGCGTTGTACGAGGAGTAACAAGCTGAACCTCATACGGATGTGAAGAATTAGCGCGACGTGTACTTCTAACATGCACCGCTCTGGGAGGAATTAAGCGGGCCACATCCTTCGAACACTTTCCATGAAAGTACTTGTAGAATAGGCTCAAGTCGCCAACCGTTCTTCGATGTTCCAGCGAATCAAGGCCGACGGTCAGTTCCGGGTCTCCAGTCAGACGAACAGCTCTTCTCTGAATAGAATCCAACAAATGCAGTGTATGTTTGAGAGCGGAGCTCCAAACATGGGAGCAGTATTCCATAGTTGGTCGAATTTGAGCTTTGTAAAGAATTAACAGTTGTTGTGGAGTGTAAAGCTTTCTGGTTTTAAATAATATTCCCAACTTTTGAGAAGCTCTCCTTGCTATGCCTGCAACTTGTTCATGCCAGGACATATTTGCTCCCAAATTAACGCCCAATAAGTTGAGTGACGATGTTAGAGGAATGGAGTGCCCCGACATAACTATGTCGGGTTCAGCAACGTTAACTTTTTTAGAAAAAACTACCGCCTGGGTTTTTGTAGCGTTAAATTCCACTTGGTTACTGTCACCCCCAGATAGAATCTCTTCCAGGTCTTTGTTAAGTTGAATGACTTCCTGCTGTCTGCGGATATTCGTCTGAGCAGCCGATGTCCGAGCGTTCAAAGTGAATAAAGAGATAACTGTACTGTCATCTGCAAAGCTGTAGATTGGATTCTCGTTTTTTTCCAGCAGATCGTTAATGTAAATGAAAAAGAGAGTAGGAGACAGTATGGAGCCTTGAGGTACACCGGCGTTGATAGTGAAGGTGTTAGAAAGAAATCCGTCGACTGCCACTCGTAAAGAACGCTCTCTGAGGAAACATGAGAGCCACAAACAGAACTTTTCCGACATACCATAAGAACGTAGCTTAGCCAACAGCCCATCGTGCCAAACACGGTCGAATGCCTTTGATATGTCAAGAGCAACCGCTCGAGATTCTCCAAAGTGTTCAATGGCATTGTTCCACACATGTGTTACATAAGTCAGAAGATCTCCTATTGATCTATTTTTACGAAAGCCATATTGGTGATCGCTAATAATGTTAAATCCTTCAAGATATTTTAGAAGATGCTGATTGATAGCCTTTTCCATGACTTTCGATATTATTGAAAGCAGTGCGATTGGTCGGTAGTTATTTGGCAAGATCTTCTTGCCTTTTTTAGGTATCGGCTGAACTGTAACACATTTCCAGCAGGAAGGAAATATTCCCTTTCTGTAGGATAGGTTGAAAAGTCTACAGAAAACTGGTGTTACTTCCCTCGCACAGTTTTTAAGAACTATGGCAGATATTCCGTCAGCGCCAGAAGCCTTTTTGGTGTCTAGCTTCATACGGCGGATGATCAAGAAATTGATATCCCAATTGGTCCAATTCCACCATCGATTTTATGAAGTTGTGAGCTGGTGTATTATCTTGGTAAAACAACACTTTTTCTTCCTTAAGTGCGGCCTTTTTTTTGATTTCACCCCTTCTCAAGTTAGTCGATCAGTATTATTCCATGCGCATCCCCAAAAATATTGTTTGTGTTTTTTGGACGCTTCGGTCGGCTTTTATGCTGTTCCAGCCTCTCTGCAGACTGCCTGTTGGATTCAAGCGTTTAGTGGTGGATCCATGTTCCGTCCGTTGTTATGAATCGTAAAAACGTGTAAAAACTCCTTAGGATTACGTCAAAAGAGTACCAAGCAGCGTTCTGAATCTTGATCAACTGTGAGAGTGCACGGCACCTATCGTTGCACATAGCTTTTTTATATACAAATATTCATGCAAAATATGCCTCACGCGTTCTGTTGATATGTTCACGATGTCAGCTATCTCCCTCCCTTTCACTTTGCTCTTATTCAGAATAATAAGGTAGATTTTTTGGTGTTTTTTGGAGTGACAGCCTCATTTGGATATTAGACAGTATCTGAAATATTTTGGACACGTTATAAGGAAAGTGGATGCCATGCTTGTAATAATGGCGAAGTAGAAGGTAAAAGATCAAGGGGACAGTCTCCAACAAGATGATCCGACCAAGTAAGATTACTTCTTGGTATGGGTATGCACGAGTAAAGTCAGGTTGCGCAGGATCGAGATACCTGGAGAATGACTGTTGAGGCAGCAACTGGATAATATCACCGATACTTCTATTGGGTTGAAAGGATTGAGAGATGGGATTACTATATATTTGTCCAGTGTGTAAGAAAGTTGTAGAATTTAAATCAGGCACGCATACTCATACAGTCACGTATACGCATGCCCGCCACAGGCTGGGTTGATAAGACTATTGGCAAGCGTGATTTTTGTGATGATGTAACGGTTGTATTCAAAGTTTTAAACAAATGCAACGCGTAGTTGTTTGTTCGCAGCCATCGTTAGTGATCAGTGTTATACGTTTCGCAAAAATGGATAAAACCGGGTATCGTTTTATTTAAAAAAGTGGGCCGCGGCCCAGGCAGAAACGGAACTGAAAGAAATTCTTGGGAAACTGCACCAGCACTCAAGATCAATTTTTTCTGGATAAATGAATCTAAACGCGGCCGTACGAGTATTGTATCGGGTGGCGCATAAGTAACGCTATGATTTATTTAATGAATAACTTTTTCCTTTCTGATTTTATTTAACGTTGGCGTTTATTAAAATTTAGAATTTAATTTGGAAATATGTTCACATTATGTTTTAAAAATAATATCTTTCAAATGGTGCCCATTGTTTGCTTTGACCTTACGTGCTCTTTCCAGAGCATTTCCCATAACTTTTCTTAGGTCAGGTCTAGCGCCCTCACTTCTTCTCGGATATTTTCCTTAAGCTGTTGGATGGTTCTTGGCTTATTGGCATATACCTTACTCTTTAGGTAACCCCAAAGAAAAAAATCGGGAGCCGTTAAATCGGGCTAACGCGGTGGCCAGTTAAAATCAGAAAAACGCGATATTATTCGATCGGCAAAAATTTCGCGCAGGAGAGCCATAGTTGGACGAGCTGTGTGAGCTGTGGCTCCATCTTGTTGGAACCACAATTCTGGATTGTTCTCTACCTCGGGCCTTAAAAAATTTTCAATTATTGCCCGGTATTGAATACCATTCACATTAACCGCAACTTGTTCGTCGTTTTCGAAAAAATATGGTCCAATGATCTTTTCTGAAGTTATTCCACACCATACTGTGCATTTAAGTGGGTGCATTTGATGTTCAACAATTATTCTTGGATTTTGGGTGCCCCATATTCTGCAATTTTGTTTATTCACGTGACCATTGAGGTGGAAATGGGCTTCATCGCTCATTATGAGTTTGTGAATAAACTCGTTGTTTTCTAGGCACAATTCTTGCAAACGGCGTCTATAGTGAATGCGTCTTTGTGCATCATTTGGTTTTAACTCATGAACCAATTGAATCTTATATGGGAAAAGGTGTAAATTATGTAAAATTCTCTGCAAAGACCGCCTAGACATCACCAACTGCTGAGAACGTCCCCTGGTGGAAGTTTCGGGGTTTTCCTCAATACTTACTTGCACCCGAGCAATGTTCACATCATTTCGAACTGCACGAGGTCTTCCAGCACGCGGAAGATCACAGACAGCCCCTTGTTGCCGAAAACGCTGAACCAATCGGTAAATTTTGGAGCGCTAGGTGCATTTCGAACTTGAAAGAAATTTCGATATGATCTTTGTGTCTGAATAATCGAATGCTGACTTTCATAATAAAATTGAACAACTTTGGTTCTTTGTTCTGTGCTGAGTCTTTCCATCATAAATTTCCCAAGATTTTCAAAGTTAATTCTGAAAAAAAAAAAATAAAAAAAAGACGTTAACAAAAAATTTATTCACTTATTAAATCATAACGTTACTTATGCGCCACCCTATATATGTTGTACGTTCAGGAGGCCCGATTGAGGTTTCTTCTGAAAATCAATAAAATTGATTGTATTTTGGTAGAAGATCGTGGTGAGATGGCTGAGATGGCATCATTTTGTGACTGTAGGCGAAACGTGGATCCATAATTACACCCCGAGACCAACCGGCAGTCAAAATAGTAGGTTGACGGAGGTCAAAATGCACCGAAAAAAGCGAAAACAGTGTTACCACCGGCAAATGAGATGGCAACTTTTTTAGGACTCATTTATCATTATTAAATATTTTAAAAACTGGGAAACAGTGACAGGCTATTATTACGCAACGTTATTGTATTGTTTACATAGTGAATTGAAACAAAGCGACCAAGATTAGCGCGCAAAAAAATGCTTGTTCACAAGGATAATGCGCCTGCTGATATATCGGCTCTTGCAATGATAAAAGTTCACTAGCTGGGCTTCGAATAGTTGCCTACCCACCTTCTTTTCCACATTTGGTCCCAAGTGATTTTTTGGTTTCCTAACCTGAAAAAATTGGCTTGGAGAAGAAGTTTTCATCGAATGAAGAGGTTATCTTTTCTGTAAACGAGTATTCAGGAGTAATTATGCAATATAATGCAATTATTAAATATGTTTTCTAAGAGCATAAAAAAATTGGAATCTCTTTGGACCAAACATATTGAGCTCGATGGAGATTATGTTGGGAAATAATTTTTTGGTTTTGCGAAAAATATTATTCACCTTGTTTTTTGACAAGATTTTTCAATCCAGCCTCGTAGTAATCTTAAATCTTTCTTATAACTGAACTTTACCACTTCTATTTCCGGGAGGCGGGAGAGAGATTTCCAGAAAAAGAGTTCCCTTATAACAAAAATTTTGGAATTTCATTATCAACCGGGTGAGGAGACTTCTAAAAAACGAACTTTCCCTTATAATAAAATTTTACCACTTTATTCAGAGGATGAGAGGGTGAATAGGTTCAAAATGATAAGAGTTTACCTCCTTCCTAAAGTGCTGAAGGAAATTTTCCAAAGGAAAACCTCTCTTATAACAAAAATTTTCCCCTTTTTAAAATGAATGCCAAGGAGGGGAAAGATGTCCAAAAAAGAGCCCATATGTATAACAGAGTTTTATCACCAATAAAACCTTGTTAGGGACAATAGTGCGCTGAATTTATCGGGAAAGTTTGAGCCTATGTACAGGGGAATCGCTACCTTACGCCGAGCCTGCATACAAACGCCAACGTACACAATCACGCATGCAGTCCGTGGGTCCGTGGCGTAGTAGTTGCTTGCGGTGCAGATGGTCTCGGGTTCAATCCCGGCAGGTCGCTATACTTTTATTTAAGTATATATGGCCTGGCCACGTAGATAGTTAGTAGTGGTTTGCAGAAATGCAATAACGTCCGTACCAGCACTACCGTATTGTCTAAAAGATGCTGTGAAATACAAAAAAATCTATGTTTCGGCACTTGGACAACGTTGACGGGTATTATGACATTCCCGCCGACATCCTTAGGATATGAAACAGGGTAAAATCCGTACTCAGGCGGGGAGGTGAACGATAAAAAAATGCATACACTGAACTATATCAACCACGTATGCCTACAAAGTCCTTTAGTCTAAAATTATTTATTCAATATTATTTAAAATATGAGTTGTTCCTGTTGTGTCATTGTAGAAGAAACGTCTCCTATTTGGTTACCAGTGTATCTGTCCTTTTTTCATGATAAATCATATTATCAAATCATACCTCGGTATAGATTTTTTTAAGTGTAAATAAATTATATGTCTAAGGTTATCTAATTTTTAGGTTGTTTTTAAAAATATGCAGAGTATTCCAGTATTCCGTGTAATAGAGTTACTGTGGATTTCTGGGATGAAAATATGATCATTTAACCCAACTTACCTTAGTCCAAAAATTCGTAATTTTTGAGATACAGGGTGTCAAGGTTATACTTATGTTTTAATTTTTCTTAAGTAGCTTGTACTAATAATTGTACTATTTGTACAAGATTCGGTGCTAAAAGGTTCTCTAAGACGAGTAATCGAAATCAGCTCACAGTTTTGTTGTAAATTGTAGGAGGCGCCACTTATTGCACTGTGTATACTTTTAAATTGTCATAACTTTTTTATACCACTCTGTATGATATTTTTAATTTACTATTCGTATTTTCCGCCTTCTCCTGTCTAAAAAAGCTCTCTTGGTAAATGTTGCTCCGAGCACCAGTTTCTGAGATAGTGGGATATTTTTTTTTCAACTTTATCAATTTGCGGGTAATCTTTTATG
Source organism: Pachyrhynchus sulphureomaculatus (assembly GCA_019049505.1). Classification (NCBI taxonomy): domain Eukaryota; kingdom Metazoa; phylum Arthropoda; class Insecta; order Coleoptera; family Curculionidae; genus Pachyrhynchus; species Pachyrhynchus sulphureomaculatus. The sequence continues at coordinate 64,176,147 of CM032452.1, read as the reverse complement.
CCCTTAGCCAGCTAGTTTTTAGATTCTTACTGTTATTGGCCCTTTGATCTTTAAAATTATTATTGTTGTTCGCCTGTTTGCCCTTAAGCATGCTCCAAATTTCAAAGACTATTCTTTGGGACCTGTTCTAAGCCTGGATGAAGTGTGAAGCGTTTGCGAATTTGACAATATAATTAAAAAATGGAAACAAACATCCCATTATCTCAGAAACTGTTGCTCGGACCAATATTTCTCAAGAGAGCTTTTTTAGACAGGAGAAGGCAAAAAATATGACTATTTAATCAAAAATATCACACAGAGTGGTATACCAAAGTTATGACAATTTAAAAGTATATATAGCGCAATAAGTGGCGCCCCCTACAATTTACAACAAAACTGTGAGCTGATTTCAATTTCGCATCTCAGAAAACCCCTTTAGCACCGAATCTTGTACAAATAGTATAATTATTAAGACAGCTACTTAAGAAAAACTAAAATAAAAGTATAACTTTGACACTCTCTATCTCAAAAATTAGGAATTTTTAGACTATGGTAAGTTGGGTTAAATGGTCATACTTTCATCCTAGAAATCCACAATAACTCTATGTACACGGAATACTGGAACACCCTGTATAAGCTAAAATTAAATTTGGAAAATAGTAAAAACAAAGGCAGGTCTAGAACAAGTCGTAATAATATCAATAATTCATAAAGGCCATAAAATTTGCAATATTCCATCTCAACTTTAATAAATAACTTCCGCGATTTCATTTTAATTATTTCCCAAGAGTACTGGATAGAATGCAAAATGCAAATTTGCTGGAGAGCAGCGCCCGTAATTCATTAGTCCTAAAGTTTCTGAACGATTAAATATGCAAAGCGTTTTTATTGATTTTTTGACATTTCTAATAATTATGTATTCAACTTGCATTAAATCCCACTTAACTTTCGATATCCATGTTAGTATCATGTCCCAAGTTTAAGCTAAACTACACAAGTTATTCTCAAGGGGATATACCTAGTCATGGGGCCGAAAAAAACGACGATGTCTTACGTTGCATGAACAAGAGACTGAAAATTATGGAAACTGTTAAAGTGGGAAAACTGGAGTATTTAGGACACATAATGAAAAATTGCCGCAGATATGGATTACTACAGCAAATACTCCAAGGAGAGGTATTTGGAAAAAGGGGACCAGGATGCAGACGCACCACTTTAAGAAGAAGAATTCATTATGTAAATCAGGTTTTTATTTTATATAATAATATATAGCCTAAAATACAATTTGCGAAATTTTAATTAAAAAAAAATAGGGATGCTACACCCATTCCCCTGCGACCCTTTTTTTAAAAAGAATTGCAGTGTGCACGATTACTGGGAGCCGGATCATCTGAAATCAAAATTTCCAAAGAAGGTAGTTAACTAGAAGATCAATCTTGTTTTTGAACAAAGGATTTAAAGAAAATATCATCAAATGGCATTGGTTTAAACAAAAAAGCGAAAAAATGACGTTACCGCATTTGCATTTTTGCTAATTAAAAATAAAGTTCTTGATAAAATTAAAATTCCTTCTTTTAAAGACAAGCATTATGTATAGAGAAAATATGTACCAAATTTCATCAAAATCGGTTCAGTCATTCTTGAGAAACATTGCACACCACCAAGCGGTTTTCAAGAAAAAGTAGTTTCGAGAAAAAAGCGAAAAATCAAGTTAAAAAACAATATACAAAAATAAATTTCATCATCACCGACTCCAGGGCCATAGGCTGAACCTTTATCAGCTATTTGAGCTTCTAGAATACTAATTTGTTCTTGTCTATGACGCATTCCAGCGTCTTTTTTACTTTGTAGCAATTGGCGCTCGACCAGGTCAACTCGTCCTCCGTCCACTTTAGCTGCGTAATTCTGTACATTTAGGCCATAATGACAACAAAGCCAATTAACATATAAACTTTGATTACTGCTGCAACTGAAATGCGACGAGTGAACTGTACAACGGTACTGAACAAACTCCCAGTTTCGAATATAGAACCTTAGAATAGCAGATGTGCCTTGTCCCTTCTAAGAAGGATAATTAAAGAATTTCTTTGTATTAGATGTATGTAAAAGAAAAAGTTTGAAATACATTAAAATCGAGTTAAGGTCGGAGAAGGCTAACCCGAGAGCAGCTGCTGGCTACCTGCTCCGAAAACTCTACGCAACGGCACTTCTTTTAAACTGCTATAACTTCGTCAATTTTTAACCAATTCTTATGAAACTTACAGACAATATTCTTAAGATATCATATAAAAATCGACCCAGGTGGCTAGGTATATGCCCTTAAATGCACAAAAATATCCTAATCGTTCCATAACTCGTGAATTAACTTTGAATAAACCTCCATGTTTGTTAAAAAAAGATATAAAGGAACTGTGGAAAAAAAGTAGCAAGTCAAAAAAGGGTACTAATATTTTATAAGCTTCCCAATGTACCGCGAATCTTGAAGAAATGATATATTCGAGGGTGTACTGATAAATTTCTAGAATAACATAGAAAGAACAAACAAGTCCCAAAAACCAAAACTCTTTATTCAACGTAATCTCCTTTCAAGTTTATATATCATCGGTTATAAGGTAACTCGAGACCTCTCAAAACACATTCTCTGCCTTGGTATGCCGTTTTGGAAATAGATTCCGAGGGAGCTAAATCAGGAGAATACAGGGGATGATCAATCAGTTCGAAACATAATTAAAACGTTTTTGTAAAATTAACAGCGATTTGTGAGCAGGAGCATTGTCTTTTTTTCGCGATTTTACACCAATTTTGGCAAAGTTAATAATAATATTCTCCAGCAGTCGTTTTTTTGTATCCGTAAGTAGTATTCCATCCTTGCCCTAAAATCCAAGTAAGAATTTTTTCTTCTCATTTCTATAAATGAAACTTCTTGGGGCGAGGTGAGCCCGCATGTTTCCATTCCTTCGACTGTCTCTTTGCCTTTGAATCAAAATGAGAACCCACGTCTCATCCATAGTTATCATTCGATCTTTAAAACGGTTCAACTTGCATGTTGTGATTCTCAGTCGTTTTTGGTCGGCATTCAGACAGTTAGGAATTCATTCAGCCGAAATCAGAAAGGATAATGTGAAAATAAGTTCGTATAAAATGTTCAGTATCTGCTCTAGATGTCAGCACAATTCGTCTATTTTCCAAAATCATTTCATGTACAACCTCAATATTTTCTTGTGTAGGAATAGAAATATCTTAGGGTGGGTGAGTATGAGGAAGAAGAACCAGATTTGAAATTAAGGAATATAACAAGACGTGAGGAGTTTAAGTACCATAGAAGTGTAATTTCCAAAAAGGGATCATCACAGAGAGACATAAAGTACAGGACTCAACACGGCAAAAAATGTGTAGAGATTGGAAACAAAACCGACGATCTACACGGCTATTATAGAGCCGGTATTGACGTATAGATCAGAATGCTGACAAAAAAAAGCTAAGCTAAGGATAGACGCGGTAGAAGATCAAGTAGAGTAGCTCGACGGGAGCATGTCTAAAATGAAAAAATCAGAAGACGGACAGGAAAGATACATACAACAGCAGAAAGAATTTGGTACGGACACGTGAAAAAAATGCCCAATAATGAGCTTTTGAATATATTCCGTCAAATAGAAGAAAGAAAGAAAGACCGGCACATAAACAAGTCTTCCAGCATGGTGTTTATCTCTGATGGCGGTTCTTCCTCTCGTAAAATCCGCAACCCACTTTTTGATAGTGGTGTAGGAAAGACATTCTTTAACATATTAAGCATGTCTTCGTAAATTACTCTAGTGAACAGTTCTTTCAAAAAGAGGTACTTTATCACCAATCGATATTCGATTTTACTAAAATCACATTTTTTATCGGTTATATCTTTCTCAAAAATTAACTATAAATAGAATAATAAAATCTGGAACACTAAGCTGAAGTATCTGAGTGTCATTATTCACACAAGATTACGATTTCACTCACATGTAAGCCACATATTAAAAATCTATATGCACTTATATCGCCGAACTCCATATGGATCCAAGAAATAAATTGATGACTTATTAACCAATAATAAGACTAGTACTAATGTATGTTGCACCTGTATAGTGCGGTATATCTGATATACAAACGAAACGACTATAACGCACATAAAACAGAATACTAAGATGCATAACATCAACTGGAAGTTACATAAGGATCAACGAACTACACCAAATGACTAACATGCAAACCATAGAAGAAATATCTAACAAATTTTATAAATACAAAACACAAATATCACCCTAACAACACAAACATACACAAAAAAATTCAGAAGTCAGTGACTTTGAAAACATGTAACATTGTCAGGTCATTCCTTAATACACAATGGTAATAGCGCTTGTGCTGACTTGGCTTGGGTCCGTCAGCCAAATATGGAACCACATTGACTAAATGTGAGAAAGAAGAACAAAAATAAATATAATAATAATGAAAAATTAATAAAATAACTAAATAATAAAATAAAATAAAATTAGTAATAATCTAAATACAAAATATCTATAGCATGATAATATACATTGTAAATAATGTAAACAACAAAATGAGTGACTGGTTGTATATAGGAATCAAAAAGAGTGAGTGTGAGAGAGAGAGAGAGAGAGAAAGGAATGAATGCGAACGATAGAATGAAAGAGATTATAATAGAGATTAGCTAATAATAAAGTAAAATCAACTAACTAGACCTTGTGCCTGACAAAATCAAACTGGGTTTTTTTGTATAATTTTTCCCAGTAAAAACAAATAAATAAAATATCATCAAAAAACGAATAAAAAATTAACGTACTCCTTAAATATAAAATCAATAAAAAACATATATAAGAATCATTAAGGATACGTTTGGAAATGATTAGAGAAATAGAATAAACACTAGATAAACTTGCCGAAAGGCTAAAAGTAACAAATGAATGTGCATGTAATTGTATATTGTATTTCCCATACACTAAGTTAGTAAGTAAATCTATTACTGTACCGATTTATGAATAATAAATAAATATTTTATTTTGGAACACAAAACTTTGTATATGTATTTACTTAATGTCAAACTACTATTCATAGCAACCGTATTTGTTTTAAACAATGAAAAGTGGTCTAAGCTAACTTTGTCAATACTCGTCATAACAATAATAATAATAAAGTTCATCAAAAGTTTAACTATAATAACGCAGTGGACGGGTTTCAGTTCGTCTGAGATATTAAATACGTTGGATTTCTGTTCAGCAAACCCACATCAATGTGTGAAAATAATAGAGTCGGTTTCTATTTATATTCTAAATTTTCTTGGCTATTATAAGTCGTAGTTTCTCATTAAAACAAATAAAAGTATATCAACCACTCTTCCACCCATTAACCTAAATTAAATTTTTAAAGCTAAAAGTTACCAAAACAAGTTAAACATTTTCATTTTATTTCTGGAGTTTAGGTATCCGCTAAAAAAGTGTGGAATTATTTCTCTTTATATCAGTGGAAATTATTGAAATAATATGTACTCAGGAATACAAAATCTGTAATTTTAGGCAAAAATGTCCAGTTTTGTCTGCGAAAAAAAAAAAAAAAATAACTGGCAAGAAGCAACAACGACTACAACAATGAAGTACCAGTGAATAGTTGAATACCTCTCGCTTGGAAGATTGCAAGGAACATAATGGTGCATATTTAGAAAATATTATCTGTAAAAGATAATTCTTCAATGACTGTACTTTAATATACAATAGATGTTTTTTTATTGTAATGTGTTTTAGCTGTAAATAATTTAAAATCAAACTTTCTCATGAAAGATCCTTGTATTCAAATTTTTATATACACACAATGAGATTTTTTACTGAATAAAACCTTATTTAAATTCTACCATCCAGCAAACTTTTCCAATTTGTTTCCCTGTCTAGAATTTTTATACATCATACGTATACGACTAAAACTTAAAAAAAAAAACGCACGCACACACACACAGGTGTATAAATATATTATTTAGAATCCTATATAAAAAACTGACATATTTAAAGGTTATTTGTTTTTTCTGGATGGTAAAGAAATAAGTAGAACCCTTCAGGGCAATCGGAATTTAAACAGAATTATTTTATTTAATATCTTGTACGTTGAATCCATGAAAAAACCGAACGAATGCTTTTAAATATTTATTATTTACCAAGCTTTTCAAGTTCAGTTACCCAAAACATATAGAAGAGAAAGAAAAAACATAATTTTCAGCTGTTAAGAAGCAACAAACTTGATATACAAGACATCGTACAAACTAATAAAATTACAATTTTTCATAATTTTCGGAAATTTTTGGGTACAGCTTGGAAATCGACTTTGAAACAGTGCCAACATAATGTAAACGAACTTTCTCATTCTAATTTTGACCCCAAGGTCACTTTTCTTCTTTTTTAGTGCATTTGTTCACATTTTAACGCTTTCGGCTCACTATTTCTTAAATATCTCAGCTTCCGTTCGTTGTTATGCGACAAAAAAAATCATTTTACTCGTCATAAAATTGCATTAAAAACTATTAAGTACATAATCTAAAAAAAATATTTACTATGGAAAATTGAAAAATACTCTTTTATGAGTAAGATCCGTTCAACTCTATATTACGGCTTCAAATTATACGAAAATATAGCTTTTATATTAACAAAAAAACTTTCTTAAAAAATATTAAGAGGAATGGTCAAAATTTGCATTTTAGTCCAAATCTTATTATGGATTTTTTTGTGGACAAAAGGTCGTAGGAAGTTTTTTTTTTTAAATATGCAAAATTTTATGCTGTTCAAGATAGAAGGAAAAATAAGGGTTATACAAAAAACTATCTTATTTTAAAAAAATTTTTGTTACGAAAAATTAAATTGTTTTCGATTTTGCTCTAGTAAAGATCTCGTTCATTCTCTTTATTTCTATTCAATATTTTATCTTAAATATAACATGAGACCATGTGGACAGAATGCCAAATGACCGGTTGGCTAAGATTGGAAAAGAGAAGCGACCAAACAGACCTCGACCGCTTGGAACACCACCAATAAGATGGTATGAGAGCTGGTCTTCATAATCGCAATTGTTTCTGGGAAACCTTTGAAGTGAACACAGGACATGGTCCTAACGTAGGAAGAAGAAGATATAACATGAAAAAGTGATTTTAAAACAAATTCTACTTATTTTACAATAAGATTATAATTGATATAACAGAATCGTATTATTACAATTTTAATGCTGAAATCATATTAAAAGTAATACGATACAGCAGTTTAAAAATAAAACAATAATCTTAAAAAAAGAGAATATTTGAATTTTCTACTTATTCTTAAACATAATATAAGGTACTATGTTATGAATGTGGAATCTTTGACACAATGACACTACTCAGTATATATCACCACTACACCAAACACTTTATTTTTGCACTCGACGCGTGTTTCGCTAACCATGTTAGCTTCATCAGGCGCGATGATTGATTAAAGCTAAACTACAAAATATAGCCTATTTATACTTAGGCTAACACCTGAATTACTTATAGGCGGAACTAATGGCATAGGCGAGGCCATCAGTTCCGGTCAAGTATCTAGTAGAGAACACTATTAGGAATAGGCCCTCTGTCTTTACTTAAACTACTTTTATATTTTATAATTTCCATACTTTCGTATGCGTTTTACTTATGAAAACAATCTCCTATCAGATATATTTTTCTCTTAGGTTATCTAATGTTACAGTATGATCATGTTTTACTTATGAAATTGAGAACAAAGGGCAACTGCCATTTCTAGATATTTTAATTATTAAAAATAGTAATAGGTTAGAATTTGATATCTATAGAAAATACACGGTAACAGATAGATATATTCCTAATGATTCTTTTCATTGCAAAGAACACAAATTAGCCGCATTACATTTTTTAGTTCATCGTTTGGTCACTTTTCCTCTAAATAGAGTAAACTTCAATAATGAAAAGAATCGAATTAGGAATATAGAGTTAATGGTTATGACGATGACTTAATAAACCAGTTAAAAAATAGACATAAGTTCAGGTTAAATATTCAGAATTCCACCCTTTGTACACGCGAAGAAATAAGTCCAAGTATGTCTCCATAGCATATAATATGAAATATAGCAGGGGACTCAATAAGCTATTTAGAAAGGTAGGCCTCACCTTAGTCTATAGGTCATCAGACAATCTGAGAAATATCTTAGGAAATCCCAATAAGATTTCTAATTGTGAGAAAAGTGGAATTTATGAAATTAGTTGGGCAAACAAAAAGGTCAATTAAAACCCAATTTAAAGAACATTTAGTACATTTAAAATACAGTAGAACAGAAAAGTCTAGCATTGCCAAACATGTCCTTGAAGCTGATCATACTGTAACATTAGATAATCTAAGATTAATTAAAAATGTATCTGTAGATTGTAGGACGCATACGAAAGTACGGAAATTATAAAATATAAAACTAGTTGAAATAAAGACAGAGGGACTATTCCTTATAGTCCCCTCTACTAATTATTTGACCGGAACTGATGGCCTCGCTTAGGCCATTAGTTCCGCCTGAGTAATTCAGATGTTAGGCTAAGTATGAATAGGGTAGATTTGTAGCTTTAGTCAATCGTCGGTCCTGATGAAGCTAACATGGTTAGCGAAAACTAAGTAATGATATAAGGTAATTTGAAAATTACAGCATAGTGCCTTGACGCTACGCTTCGAAATAAGTTGCAATGGTAAACATTTCATCATAGTTAGTCTTATCGTAGTGTACTATAGATAATGGACAACATTTATTTTCAGAAATATACTAACATTTCCCTGTTAATTTTACGTATGTGTCTTTAGTATTCTTTAACTCATTAAACATCTCAGAATATTACAGTTGTGTGATTTGTAATTATATCTTTTGTTGATAAGATTTTATTATTAACATGTTTAAAAAATGTATGTAGTGTATTTTAAGCCACCCAAGTGATTTTGTGACCAAATTAAAAACACATCTTTATGAAAAGTTTTTGACTCTCAACAGTTTTTTTGTTTGCATTATTTTAGTTCATTTTTGTTTCGTTGTATTTTTTCTTATTTTATCATGTAAATCATAATTTTATTGTCAAAGAGGTAGTATTTGTTTTAAAATCTCTTTTTATGTTATATTTAAGAGAAAATATTGAATAGAAACAAAGAGAATGAACGAGACCTTTTCTAGAGCAAAAGCGAAAAAAATTGAATATTTCGTAACGAAAAAATTTAAAAATAAGATAGTTTTTTTTGTATATCCTTCTAACGATCTTGAAGAGCATAAAATTTTGCATATTTAAAAAAAGCTTCTTAAAACCCTTAACCTACAAAAAAATCCTAATAAAATTTGGACTAAAATGCGAATTTTAATCAATTCTCTTAATATTTTTTTAAAAAAGTTTGGCACACTTTTTTGTTAATACAAAAGCTATCTTTTCCTATAATTTGAAGCCGTAATATCGAATTGAACGGAAGTTACCCGTAAAAAACCATGTCCAATTTGCCGTAGTAAATCTTTTTTTTAAGTTATGTACTCAATATAATTTAATAGAAGAAAAATGACCTTGTGGTCAAAATTAGGCTGAAAAAACTCGTTTACATTATATTGGCACTATTTCAAAGTAGTTAAATCGATTTACAAGCTGTACCCAAAAATTTCCGAAAATCATGAAAATTTTACGGCATTTTCCTCCACTAATTGTGCAAACAGCAAACATACCTTGAAAAATTATATAAAGAAGAAGAAAATAATGAAGTCATACTTGAAGAAATGGAAGAAGTAAATCTAGCAATAACTTTGGAACAGAGAGAAAGAGTTATAAGAAGTCTTAAAAATAGGAAAAGCTCAGGACCAGACATTACAAATGAGATGCTAAAATATGGAGAAGAAAACCTTCACCAACTAATAGCACAGCTCTTCACAAATAGCAAAAAATGGACAAATACCTACAAATTGGAAAATTAGCATAACAATCCGAATACTCAAAAAACATCACCCGAAAACTACCACGGAATAACACTCCTAAATACTACCTTAAAAGTATTAACAAAAGCGTACTGGAAGAAATGAGAAAGGATATTCAAATAAGAGAGGAGCAACAGGGATTCCGCAAAGCGAAAAATGATCATTTGCAATATGGAGAATAATTATAAAAAAGGAGTAATTTTGAAAAACCAAATTATTTTGCAAAAAATGATCCTTACATAGCATTTTGAAGTTTGCAAATACTAACATCACTATATCACTCACTATTAGCCTAATTCTATCCAATGCTGGATGTGGGCCTTCCCCCTGAATTTCCATCTCAATCTATTTGCAGCTGTTGTCATTCATCCAAAGCCCGCAACCCTCTGCATACATCCGTCCTTCTTGTTTTGGGGCGTCCTACGCTCCTTTTTTGTTCTCGTGGTCTCCATTCTAATGTTCGCTTGGTCCATCGATCGTCGGTATACTAACATGTTATGTGCTAATAAAAACACATATAGTAATATCATTACTAAAACTTACATGTTTAGGACGATTCAAGATCTTATTTTCCTGGTGACTCTGCATATAAACTAAAAGCAATTTTATTAACAAAATTTTCTCCGCTTAATAGTGGGATAGCCCTCCCTCACATAACTAACAGAAAGAATATTGTCAAAATATATTGCAGGCACCGTATAAGCCACAGCCACAGTCGCTTGTATATATGCGCCAACACGTTTAAATGCAGTAAATGACTGACGCCGAATGTGTACGAAATATTTTGAAGTTTAAATGTAAATTTTCCTGGCGAATTATCACAACTATATTCACTAAAACTGAAATTTGGCTGGCTAACTCGGTCTTTCTTATAAAGTTTTTCGGTTTAAAAAACTATAATAATATTTATTTAAAATTGTACAATAATATTGCAAACAAACGTGCAATGACAGTACTCACTTTGAAGAATTGCATTGGGAAAAACCATCTTTGATTCAATCAAACACTAAAAATTAAGAAAAATTGTCAAATGAAATTACCAGTCAAAGAAAACTGTCGAAAGCCCGTAACAAGCCGAAATTGCCATCCTGGGCGACTTTAATGTCCACAACATCAACTGGCTTAAATATTCAAATACTATCGACGAACAAGATCGTGAAGCCGAATCATTTTCAGTCAGTTGTGGCTTAACTCAGCTTCTTGACGAACCAACACGAATCCCTGATCGAAACGGAGAGTTCGCCACTCTTCTTGATCTGTTTTTAACGACCAATCCGGAGATTTACATGGCCAGTGTAAATCCGCCGTTAGGTTCTTCTGACCATAAACTACTTTCGACATCGAGTATCCTACCAATCAGTGACAGAGAGGCGCCTAAACCGCGCAAGATTTGGCACTACAAATCTGCTAACTGGGAAGATCTCATGGAATATTTTCAAACTTTCCCTTGGTTGGACGTTTGTTTTCGATCCGGCGACCCATCTGACTGCGCCAGGGAGGTTTCCGATGTTATTTGGGCCGGTATGGAGGCTTACATCCCTTTTTCGAAGAAAATGCCCTACCAACGGCAAGCCTTGGTTTGACCGAAAACGCAAAGAAGTTGTTGCTTCTAAACATCTTGCATATCGACAATCGCATGAAAATCCTAACATCATAAATCGTAACACCTTTGCTCGTGCCAGGAACAGATGCAAAGAAATTATCGATGAAACCAAGGAGGTACACAATCAACGGATTAGAAAACAAACTTCTCGTTTGTCCCAACAATTCCAGGTCCTTTTGGTCAGTCGCTAAGGCAGTTAGTCAAAATTTCACCAAATCTACTATACCACCACTCACACGGCCAGATAATTCTATTGCAACGACACCAATTGAGAAAGCGAACTTGTTGGCAGAACTCTTTGCTTCACATTCTACTGTCGATTTCCTAGGAAAAACACCACCTACAATTGCCATAGTGCAGTCAAGGATGCTCCATATTGTCTTCAGACAGTGTATCATAAAACGTATTTTGATGAAGCTAGACACCAAAAAGGCTTCTGGCGCTGACGAAATACTTGCCATAGTTCTCAAAAACTGTGCTAGGGAACTACCACCAGTTTTCTGTAGACTTTTTAACCTATCCTACAGAAAGGGAATATTTCCTTCCTGCTGGAAATGTGCCACAGTTCAGCCGATCTGGAATACTGCTAACATGTTTGGGGCTCCGCTCCCAAACGTACACTGCATTTGTTGGATCCTATTCAGAGAAGAACTGTTCGTCTAATTGGAGACCCGGAACTGACAGGCGGACTTGATTCGCTGGAACATCGAAGAACGGTTGGCGACTTGAGCCTATTCTACAAGTATTTTCACGGAAAGTGTTCGAAGGATGTGGCACGCTTAATTCCTCCCAGAGCGGTGCATGTTAGAAGCACATGTCACGCTAATACTTCACATCCGTATGAGATTCAGCTTGTTACTCCTCGTACAACGCTTTTCAAGCAGTCATTTATATGGAGAGCATCATCCCTTTGGAATAATTTGCCCAGGATTGTGTTTCTCACCGAGTACAATTTACAGCGATTCAAGAATAACGTGAATCGCTTTCTCCGCACACGTGTCGCCCCTGTAGCGCTTTAGGGACTTCCCTGTACCACGTGTGCTAGCCCCATAAAAAAAAAAAACAAAGATCAATTTTGGAATGACGTAGTGCACCGATAAAGGTTAAATTAAACGGCCAAGTGCAAGTCCGACTTGCACAATTAGTGTTACTTACCGTCGCTGCAGAAGCTTTCTATGAAATTCAGTCACACATTCATCTTCAATATAAGAATTGCTAAGAATATATAAAAAGCGAGGCATCTTTGTAGCAAAAGTTTAAAACAAATATTTACTACCTAAATATTTAATTAATTATAACCAAATAAAATAAAAATTATTTTGTCTCGGTACCTACCCGTTGGTCACCAATTATCATGGAAATTTATTTGTGATTGGCCAAACGCCTAACGTAGTAATGTACTAAAAAGTATATGAGTATATTACTGATTGCATCGAACACGGATTGATACTTCGTAGCTCTTAGTCTCGGGTAAATTCACAACTTTTCACGAAAAAAATCTTCACCATATTGTCAAGTAAAATAGGTTTTTTTTCTACCAGATAAATTACTAACGTAATGCACTCGTGATAATTTTCGCTCAATCTATATTTTATGAAGAATATTCCAGAATTTTTTTAAAATTTTTGAATCAGTAATCTTAGAGATGGGGTGGGGGACAGCGACTTTTGGCCATTTTTTAAAAAATAATGTAAAGAAAAGTTTGCGCGAATATTACATCATATATATTTTTGAACTTGTGTTTTCACAAGCTTTCATTTGACAGCCCAATTGATGACCTTGTAATTTTTTTTCACTTCCGATTTTACTGGCCAAAACTAACCCCTTAACTCAAAATTTAACTTTCAAAACTACACGGCTTTGATTGGGCCATCAATGACTATATTTGTGCCACATTTCAACTTTCTACGTCAAATAACCTCGGAGAAAATCGAGTGTGACAGACAGACACCAATATGATCCCCTAAGTCAGGGGTGCTCAAACTTGAACTGCTGGCGATCTACCTCAATATTGCTAGACTACGATCGACTCTGAGAGGCTGCAAGTAAGTGTGGTGCAGGATTGTCGTCTAGGTAGAGTGTATCGTGGCATAGATATTAGTTTTCCGCACAATATGCATTTTTTTAGTCAAGGTAAGTGTAGGTCTGCTCTAAAATGTCAATGAAAAAACTCATAATTATTCAAAATTGCGAGTTTATTGGTTCTTACAAAACAAACGAGTTCTAGTGTCTAAACTTAACTAAAGAGTGACTTTGGATGTTGAAGCGTGGCACTGCATGTTCTCAGCATACTTTTCATAAGATAGTACGTAATTACCAAGTGCTAATTGCAAGCATGATGACATATGTTCGTCAGTTAGTCGATTGCGATATTTTGACTTAATTATCTTCATTTCAGAAAATGCAGACTCGCACAAGTAAGTTGACCCAAACATTGCCGTCAGTTGAAGGGCGATTTGCCTTAGATTCGGATATTTATCTTCAGATATAAAACACCAGAATTTTGTATCAGATGCTGTGGCTTTGAGATGTATATCTGATATAATCTGCACTAACTCATTTTCAACAGAACATGAGTCCATGTTAAACTGACTTGCTATTTCAGTAGCTAATTCCTCAATGTTTTTACACGAAAAAGGATAACTCATAAATGATGCGATATTTGCCAATTTACTGAAATCGTAAAAACGTATTTCGAATTGGCCAAAAATATTTGATAATTCTGCCTCATAAATATCATAATTCAACTGAGTAATCGTTGCTTTCAAAGACGGAAAATTTTTCAGATCCTTTCTTTTCAGTTGATCTATCATAAGTTGCAATTTACTTTTGAATGCGTTTATTGCGCTAATCATCTCAATAATAGTTTTTCCTTTACCTTGAAGCTCCAAATTAATGGTGTTTAAATGCATTGTAATGTCTGTCAAAAATGCCAAATCAGTCAGCCATTTTCCGTTTTTCAGCATCTGAGTGTCATCACCTCTTTCGTCCAGAAAAGCTGTTATTTCGGGCAATAATTCTTGAAACCTTTCTAGGAATTTTCCACGACTCAACCACCTGACGTCCGTGTGAAAAACTAAATCAGTGTGTTCAGCTGACTCACTGTCTTCCAACTACAATTTAAAGAGCCATCGTTGCAAGCTACGTGCACAGATAGAATTCACAATTTTTATTGCAATGCGCATAATCTCCTCCATGTTTAGAACTTTTGAACACAAAACTTGTTGATGTATAATGCAATGGAAGGAGAAAAATGAAGGAAATCATCATTAGCTCGACACAATGCCACAAAACCGTTTTTGTTTCCAGTCATTGCTGGTGCTACATCGGTTGTAATGCACACTAGTTTATATATTGGTAGCTTGTAATTTGTTACAAAATTGAAGAAAACGTCATATATATCTTCGCCACGAGTCTTTTCTTTCAGAGGAATCATTGTCAAAAACTCTTCCTTAGCCGACATGTCATTGAATACCATTCGAATAAAAATACACAGCTGGGCAGTGTCTGTCATATCGGTGGATTCGTCGAACTGTAAAGAAAAGTATGTACATTCCATGATATCATGTTTTAGTTTATCTGCCATGTCCTGACTTATGACTTCAACACGCCTTGTGACAGTCGGACGAGATAACTGAAGTTCTCTAATAGCAGACATAATCTCTGATTTATTTTTAAAATCTCCAAATAAAGTCTCACCCGCTTCAATAAATGCTTCCTTTACAACCAATCCATCATCAAATGGTTTCTTGTGTTTCCCCAATATATGAGATATTTTAAATGACGCGATCGTTGCAGCTTTTGATTGTTTGGCTGGTCTTGTGAACATGGTTTGTTCTTTTTTCAAACAAGTTATCAAATCACGTACTTTTCGTTCTCTTAATTCACTCTGTGACGGAAAATCCTTTTCATAGTTTTTATGAACCGTTTTATGATGCCTCTTTAAGTTCCCACGCTTAGGTATTGCAACTGACGCACGGCAAATGAGACAAATGCACTTATCCTTTACCATACAAAAGAAAAATTCTTCCTCCCAATCGTCATTAAAATGATAAGTTTTACTTTTCTTCGCCGCACTCATTTTGGACTATTTATTAATAAACTTTGTATCGATGTATCGCCTTCAAGTTACAACTCAGACTGACTCCTATTCCTGCAGGCGCAACATTTATATCGGCGCGAACGAAGTCTCGAATGTTCCCGTCAAACACGCCGCCCGAAGTTTCTAGAAAAATCGGCGGGAATTTAAAACGCGGCTTTTCTTTGACAAGTACCGCGCGTTCCTTTGATAAAGCCGCCTTTTGCCGCTAGCAGGGGTTATTACGATAAAAGAAAGTGATAAGGGGGTTATTCTAGCCTAATTGTGGATCGAATAAATTTTAGTAGTTTATTCATGACATTTTGTTTTAGTTACCTAAAACAAAATCTGTGAATAGTTCTATATCGGAATTTTTTTCTCGAGATCGACTCAAAAAGCACTCGCGATCGACTTGTCGATCGCGATCGACCGTTTGAGCACCCCTGCCCTAAGTGTTCCGTTCGAAACACTAAAAAATTGGAAGATGATAAACAACTAAATACGTTTTTTAAGTGTAAGTGTAAAATAAGTTCTTTCCACTTTATTTCATTGTTCATCCAACTGCGTACAAATTCGGAAAACGATACTTTCCTACAAAAAATATTATCTCTATTTCTAGAAAAACAAATATATTAATTTCCTGACTAAATATTGTATTCGAAGATTTTTAATATAAATCTTCACCATTCAACACCAAAAATATACAAAACAATTTCCATCTCTTGAGTTTAATACCTTTTTAAATATTTAAATAAAACCTTTTTCACGTTTATTTGAGTGCAAGAATGTGACAGAAAAAGCAAACAGGGAAAAAATAAAAAGAAATCAGTATAAAAACGTAGTAGGAAGCAATTTTTTAATATTATTTTTGTCATTTTTTAGGATTAAGGAAAGTTTGTGAGCATTTTTACTAGAGCTATTTATTCATTTTATTTTAAATAATATAGCATATGTGCTTATCAGGACTACATAGAGAAACTTGGTTCCAGCCATTTGAAACACTGTTGAGTATATATTCTTTAAGTTTTGGGCGCCACCTGCTTAAGCCTATTTACTGATTTGTAGTGTAAAATCAGGAAACTCTTAGTCCCACAAATGATGCTGATACAGAAAATAACATTGTTCAATAATCAGCGAGTTAATAAACCAAAACCTTGTGTTCAAAATAATTAATAATTTATTCAAAGTTTTATGATTGGATGAAATACTCCTGGCTTAATGTATTTAAAAAAACATACAGAAAAAATGCTCCTCTGCTGGTTTTTAAAAAATAATGTATACAACAGAATGAAAAATAAATGGAAAAATCTATCATCTTAGTAGATCTCTATGGTCTTAAAATGCTTGTAAATAAAAACTATTACATTTACGGTATTCCTCCATTCGTTCTAGAACTTTCTTAGGGATGAGTTATTTCAATTATGATAGATATATTTAAATAAAAACGATGCTTGCTCAAATCAAGATGAACATGATAACATTAAAAGGTTGCAGAGGCCATTACGTTATTTTTCTTAAAAATTACTGGCCTTCATGGTCTCCTATGGGTTCTCTCAGCAATACAATCCTCTCTGCAATAAGCCTTGCTCCAATTTTATTTAATGGTACCATCCGCTTCTGAATTGAGCTAATTCTCGGGGCTGTTAAAAATTTAATTTTCACTCTTAGTCTTTCGTTACGATTTTAGTTAACTATTTATAGAGAGTAGGCTAACGGGTCTAAAAAGTGTGCCGTTTTAAATTCAGATCTCCCATATACTGCAAAAGTAAAAAACTGTTTAATATATGCACCTCAAGTTGTGTTAACAAGTTAAGGAATAAATATTTATTCGTGTAGTAATTATACAATTAATGTTACCATTCTAAATAATAATAACTAGAAATCAAACTCACTAAGGTCTGGAAAGATCCAGCTGTCACAAAAAACGCAAAGTTCAGATTGCTATCCGGCCTTATATTCCCCATAGCAACTTACGCATCGGAAACATGGACCATTAAACAAGCTCCGATGCGTTTGAGATGTGAACATAGCGAAGAATCCACAAAGTATCATATATCGAACACTACACATACTAATGTATCTATTTTAAAGAGCTTAGTATAAATAGAATTAATAGACAGTACTGAAATATTTTGGTCACATTATGAGGAAAGTGGATGCCATGGAAAAGTTTATAGCTACGGGTAAGGTAGAAGATCAAGGAGACGGTCTCCAGCAAGATGGTCCGACCAAGTAAAATCTGTCCTTGGTATAGATATACACGAGTCAAGCCTGGAGAATGACTGTTGAGGCAGCAACTGCATAGTGTCACTGAGACTCCTATTGGGGTGAAAGGATTGAGAGACAGAGAAAGCGAGAGAGAAATAATATTTACTTATTTTCTGTATGGGGGTTTATTATTCAAGTTTTATAAGTATAAAATAAATAAATTATTGATACTATGTATCAATTTACTGATATTTATAGTTTACCGTTTTAATTCAAAAAACAATTCAATTTGGTGAAATGTAACTTCTGACTTCCAAGTAAATAATGAGTTGAAAAAATATTGATAGTTGAAACCATAAACTTTAACATACAAAAAATGGCTATTGTAGGACGTTGTACAATGTATACTAAAGATAGTAATAAATTATAAACTTTTAAATATTAAAAAAATATATATTTATTACATCGAACAAAACATATATTCTGCGCCAACGAAATACATGCGTACACTAAAGAATAACATTCAAATGTGGACGATACAGATAAAAAATTTCAGTTATATTACAAAAAATCTATTAATGTGCAAATATAAATAAACCTTTTCTGTAATGTGTGGACAGATTATTATTTTTGTGATATTTAATATTATTTATTATAAAGTTAGAAGTTCAAAATATATGTTTTTTCTGATCTAAAGAAAGTTCTCAAGAAAAGAAAAATTTGGCTAATTGTTTCACATATACATCCCGTTAGCAAGGGACAAAAGTATAATAATTTACGTGCTGTATGTTTTCACCAATTTAACCTTTTATACTTCTAAAACGTGTTCGGTTACTATTTCTGTTAAATTTGCAAACAATAGAAAAATAAGTAAAACACTGAATAGCAGTATATAATGATATATACCTCATCTTTTTCAGGCAATATATATTTTACTATAAAAAATGTATCGTATACTGTTTATTCAATATCCCAATCACGAACCAGGAAAGATTCTCATAATACTATTGAAATGACACAAAGACCCCCACTCTTCTCACCCTCTTCCCATGTTAACAATGAAAATAATGGGAAAAAATGTAACGTTTCGATTTTTGACTAAAAAAAAAACTCCGAAAAAGGTCTACAGTATGATAAATACGAAGTCACTCTTCTACCTCCCTTCTCTATCCTTTTGGCCTCTTATATGTTTTATTACATACTACACTTGATTCACTATTAACGTCACTGCTTATTCCTTATTTTGGCAAACGTAATAAAATATATCCTATAACCTGGCCAGAGAACTATATGTATGATTTTATTATTATAGATTTTTAAAATAAATATTAAGTTAAGATTTAAAAAAAAAAAAACACGTTAATCGGATAAGTGGTTCTCGATTGATAAGCGCACTAACGGACAAATAGACAGACAGACAGAGAGATGTTACATTATATATATATATATATATATATATATATATATATATATATATGTATATATATATATATATATATATATATATATATATATATATACATATATATATATATATATATATATATATATATATATATATATATATATATATATATATATATATATATATATATATATATATATTATAGAAGATTATAGATAACCTGGCCAGATAACAAATGTATGAATTAAGGAAAAACATTTAAGTCGGATAAGTGGTTCTCAAGTCATAAGCGCACTAACGGACAGACATACAAACATAGATGTTCCATATATCTTTGCTATCTTTGCTACATGATATTGTTCCATATTTAATGATTTAGGCAGTGTATTGCAATATTGTTAACGCACATAATTTTCATAGTTTTTTTATACCGGTTAAATTATCAAACATAATGCGATCGTGATAATTTTCTCTTAATCTACACTTTATGAGGAATATTTCAGAAGTTTTTGATCAATAGTTGTCAAGATAGGGGGACAGCGATTTTTGGACATTTTTTTAAGATAATACGAAGAAAAGTACACGCAAGTACATATATTTTTGAACTCGTGTTTCCATTTGACACACCACTCGATGACCTGGTAATTTTACCCCCCCCCCCCCCCCCCCAAACTAACCCCTTAAGTCAAAATTTAACTTTCAATAGTCACGGCTCTAATTGGGCTTATATATAATTTCTATATTTGTGCCAAATTTCAGCTTTCTGTGTCTAATAGTTTCGGGGAAAATCAGGTGTGACAGACGGATACCCAAGTGACTCCATAGGTATTTCGTACACTAAAATTAGTCATCTATAATATATATACCATGCAACGTCTATCTGTCTATCTGTCCGTTAGTGAGCTTATCCCTCAAGAACCACTTATCCGATTTACGTGCTTTTTTTTAAAAAAACATATATATGTTCTCTAGCCAGGTTATAGGATATATTTTATTACGGTGGGTAACATAAGGAATAAGCAGTGACGATAATAATGAATCAAGTCAGAGAAAAGTTGGCAGCTAGCGCGTTCTATTGCAATACACTGCCTAAACCATTAAATATGGAACAATATCATGTAGCAAAGAATATAATATACATACATAAAATGGAACATCTCTCTATCTGTTCGTTAGTGCGCTTATAACTTGAGAACCACTTATTTGATTTACGTGTTTTTTTTTATTCATACATTTCATACATCTGGTTAGGTTATCTATAATCTTCTATAATATATATATATATATATATATATATATATATATATATATATATATATATATATATATATATATATATATCTATATATATATATAATGCAAGGTCTTTAGGTCTTTTTATTTGTTTATCTGTTTGTCCGTTAGTGCGCTTATCACTCGAGAACCACTTATCCGATTTACGTGCTTTTTTTTTTTAAATCATATATTTGTTCTCTGGCCAGGTTATCTATAATCTTCTATAATATATATAAAATGCAACCTCTCTCTGTCTGTCTGTCTGTCCGTCTGTCCGTTAGTCCGCTTATCACTCGAAAACTACTTATCCGATTTACGTGTTTTTTTTTAAATTCGTATATTTGTTCTCTGGTCAGGTTATCGATAATCTTCTATAATATGTATAAAATGCAACGTATCTCTGTCTGTCCGTTAGTGCATTTATCACAATAATCTATAATCTATAATATATCTAAAATGGAACGTCTCTCTGTCTGTCTGTCTGCCTGTCTGTTTGTTAATGCGCTTATCACTCGAGAACCACTTATCCGATTTACGTGTTTTTTTGAAATTTATACATATTTTTTCTGGCCAGATTATAGAATATATTTTATTACGTTAGGTAGTATAAGAAATAAGCAGTGACGATAATAATGAATTAAGTCGGAAAAAAGTTTCCCGCTGCGCACTCTCTTGCAATATACTGCCTAAACCGTTAAATATGCAACAATATCATGTAACAAAGAATACATCGAGTAAGGCAGAAGATCAAGGGGTCGGTCTCCAGCAAGATGGTCCAACCAAGTAAAATCTCTCCTTGGTATGGGTATGCACGAGTCAAATCAGGTCACGCACGATCGAGATGCCTGGAGAATGACTGTTGAGGCAGCAACTGCATAGTGTCACCGATACTCCTATTGGGGTAAAAAGATTGAGAGAGGAGGAGAAAGAGAGATATATAGAGAAAGAGAGAGAGATATATAATATTTGTATTGTTTCTGTATATTTGGGGGTTTATTGTTCAAGTTTCTAAGTATGAAATAAATAAATTATTGATACTACGTATCACTTTACTGATAATTATAGTTTACTATTTTAATTCAAAAAACAAATCAATTTGGTGAGATGTAACTTCCAAATAAATAATGTGTTGAAAATATATTGATGGAGGTTGAAACATAAACTTTAACTCACAAAAAAATTACTATTGTGGGACATTGTGCAATGTATAATGGATACAGTAATAAATTAGAAACTTACCTTGTTGAAATATTAAAAAATATGTATTTATTACATCGAACAAAACATGTATTCTACGCCAGCGAAATACATGCGTACAATAAAGAATGACATTCAAATGTGGACGATACAGTCAAAAAAGCAGGTATTATGCAAAAAATCTGTTGATATCATTTTCTGTAATGTGTGGATAGATTATCATTTTGGTGATATTTAATATTATTTATGTTAACACTATAAATAATAATATACAGTCCCTGGCCAAATTATTAGACGCACTGCAAGATTTCATGTAAAATATTAATTACCGAGTGATATTGTACCGTTTTATTATTTTAAATTGATTTGTTTTTTATTTTTATATTATCCAATCAATTACCTATTTATTTGACATAAATAAAACAGCATTAATTTAGAAAAGCATAAGTTTATTAAGTTTTAAAGAAAAGTGAAATTAATGTTAGTAAAAGTCAATATTTAGTTGAGCCACTTTTAGCCGCTATCAAAGCTTTAATTCTGCGCGGCATGCTATCAATGCAAGATTGTACTGTCTCCTGCATTTGAGGATGATGATTCCACACATGAATAATCTTTTCTAGGAGCTGGGTTTTGTTGGTAATCACATCTTTAGCCACTTCTCTTTTCATCAGCTCCCACACATTTTCAATGGGCTATTACCCCCCGGCCAATCCAGCAGAGGGATATTTTTTTCTGCCAAAAAAGCTTTAACAGACCGAGCAGTGTGGCAGGGAGCTCCATCTTGCATGAAAGTGAATGGTTCCCCATTTGGAAACCATTCTCTGAGCTGCGGAATCAACCGATTTTGTAATACTTCTTTGTACTGATCTTGCCTCATTATTCCTTTGACGACGTACAGACGTACAGACGTCCAGTGCCCTTGCCGCTGATGACTGACCAAATCATCACTTTGGTGGGATGTTTAACCGTCGGGACGACACAATCAGGATGAAACTTTTCTCCATGACGACGACGCACATACTGAGCTTTATTCTGCAAAATTTCGAATGTGCTTTCGTCACTGAAGCAGACCTGTCAAAAATAGGAAAAATATATAAACTTCCATGTTTATTTGCTTTATTTAACTGAAAATGATAATAATGTATCAATTATTGATTAAATTGCTGTATCTTACCGATCTCCAGAAGTCCACATCTTTGTCTTGCCATTGTTTGGCCCACTTCAGGCGCTTTGCTTTCATTGCAGCTGTTAACTTGGGCTTCCTGGCGGGGCGACAGGCCTTAAAATCTAATTCTTTCAATTTTCTTCGAACAGTGCGCTCAGAAGCATTTACGCTAGCATCCTGGAGTTGTGATTTTATTACCTTTGTGGTAGCAAATCTGTTTTCTACACAAATTTTCTTCAAACATCTCTCTGACCGTGGAGTGAAAATTGGTTTTCTACCGCATCTTTTCTTTCTTTTCGGGCTTAATTCCTTCCCTGACTCAATTTTCTTTTTTATGCGTCGTACACTAGCTTCAGAAACCTCCAATCTTCGTGATATTTCTCGGTTTGTAAATGTTTTCGCAATCACAAGGGCCTTCACTTCAGCTTTTTTACGTGGTGAAAGATCGCCTTTTCTACCCATAATGAAAATAGTCCAATTACTTTTTTAAAACACTGCATACAAAATAAACTAATAACTGAGTAGTATAAAACTGTTAAACAAACAATCACAGTCCATAAAGCTACAGAAACACGTCCGTACCTGACTCGATTCCGATCGCGACTGATACAGGTTTGTAGTTGTTTACGTTCATGTATCACTTTGTCAACACAGTGTTGCCATATGTTAAAAATAAATACAAATAATATGTAGTCTACAACAATTCTTTTAAATAAAAATCAATAATATTGTAGTTTAAATATACCATTATTGCATAAAAAACTCTTAAGAAACATAAAATTACTAAAAAAAAAATACAGTGCGTCTAATAATTTGGCCAGGGACTGTAATATAAAAATAATAATATAATATAATTAAGAAAAAAGTTTCCCGCTAGTGCACTCTCTTGCCATACGCTGCCTAAACCGTTAAATATGGAACAATATCATGTAACAAAGAATACAATATATATAAAATACAACATCTCTCTGTCTGTCTGTCTGTCCGTTAGTGTGCTTATTATTCGAGAACCACTTATCCGATTTACGTGTTTTTTTTTTAATTCTTAACTTAATATTTATCAAAAAAAATCTGTATTATATATAAAACACAAACGTCTCTCTGTCTGTTTGTCCGTTAGTGCGCTTAACACTCAAGAACCACTTATCCATTTTACGTGTTTTTCATAAAATACATATGTTCTCTGGACAGGTTATAGGATATATTTTTTACATTAGGTAACATAAGGAATAAGCAGTGACGATAATAGTGAATCAAATCCACGCGAGCGGAGCCGCGAGCACGACTAGTTAAAATATATAAATCTTATTAATTTTAGTAATGTGTCCAAAACATTTCGTGTACGATAATGTTAAAAAATATCACTGCGCACACTGACATTAATGCGCAAACATTGTTATTTTTTTACAGTTGCAGAAAAATGTTTATTTGATTTACTGGCTGTACAATTTCTATTTAAAAAATCAAATGACGCATTAAACTGGCTCGAAAAGCCCTTGTAAACTTTTTATAACCATAAAATCGCAAAAAATCAAAAAATATTATTCACTGTTTTCATGCTCGGCAGGAAATACAGCCTTTTTTATTATTTGTCTGTACTTTTTGGGCTCATTTTTATACTGAAATGAACATGACAAAGGTTTTTATGTAAATATTTAAAAAGTCGTTGTGTGTTATTCTCCGGTGTATTTAATGGAAGAAAGCAGAAGCAGAAATTGATTTGTCATACCTTAAGGACTTTCGCTAAATAATTTGAAGTTGTATACAGCAACAAAGATGTTTTTACATTTTATACGGAGTGGTTTCTGTGCTGAGTAATTTTATAATGCTTTAACGATTTGAACGCAAAAATTCGGAAATTGTGTACTTTTTGTTTAAATATGCACATTAAAACATATAAATGAAATACATACGTGTTGAGCATTGATAAAATGTCGGTGATGGTAACTTTTACCTCGTATTAAAAATATGTAGAGTTCAAGAATAAGATGTAACCAGGTTATCAATCAGCAAACTAATACATGTCATCTTTAGAGTTTACTGGTTAGTCTAGGTGAAGAGAACAATGCATCTCGCAACACAATTATGACAGCTTTGCAGATTTAATCCTTAAAAGATATCGGATGAATACTTCGCCTTTTAAATTCTTGTTTCCACTGTTACAATTATCTCTAACTATTAATAGAGCTGTGTATTAGTACCTTATTTGTCTATGGCGATAGAAGCATACATATATATATATATATATATATATATATATATATATATATATATATATATATATATATATATATATATAAAAACAGTCCCTGGCCAAATTATTAGACGCACTGCAAGATTTCATGTAAAATATTAATTACCGAGTGATATTGTACCGTTTTATTATTTTAAATTGATTTGTTTTTTATTTTTATATTATCCAATCAATTACCTATTTATTTGACATAAATAAAACAGCATTAATTTAGAAAAGCATAAGTTTATTAAGTTTTAAAGAAAAGTGAAATTAATGTTAGTAAAAGTCAATATTTAGTTGAGCCACCTTTAGCCGCTATCAAAGCTTTAATTCTGCGTGGCATGCTATCAATGCAAGATTGTACTGTCTCCTGCATTTGAGGATGATGATTCCACACATGAATAATCTTTTCTAGGAGCTGGGTTTTGTTGGTAATCACATCTTTAGCCACTTCTCTTTTCATCAGCTCCCACGCATTTTCAATGGGGTTCATATCAGGGCCAATCCAACAGAGGGTTATTTTTTTCTGCCAAAAAAGCTTTAACAGACCGAGCAGTGTGGCAGGGAGCTCCATCTTGCATGAAAGTGAATGGTTCCCCATTTGGAAACCATTCTCTGAGCTGTGGAATCAACCGATTTTGTAATACTTCTTTGTAGTGATCTTGCCTCATTATTCCTTTGACGACGTACAGACGTTCAGTGCCCTTGCCGCTGATGACTGACCAAATCATCACTTTGGTGAGATGTTTAACCGTCGGGACGACACAATCAGGATGAAACTTTTCTCCATGACGACAATGCACATACTGAGCTTTATTCTGCAAAATTTCGAATGTGCTTTCGTCACTGAAGCAGACCTGTCAAAAATAGGAAAAATATAAAACTTCTATGTTTATTTGCTTTATTTAACTGAAAATGATAATAATGTATCAATTATTGATTAAATTGCTGTATCTTACCGATCTCCAGAAGTCCACATCTTTGTCTTGCCATTGTTTGGCCCACTTCAGGCGCTTTGCTTTCATTGCAGCTGTTAACTTGGGCTTCCTGGCGGGGCGACAAGCCTTAAAATCTAATTCTTTCAATTTTCTTCGAACAGTGCGCTCAGAAGCATTTACGCTAGCATCCTGGAGTTATGATTTTATTACCTTTGTGGTAGCAAATCTGTTTTGTACACAAATTTTCTTCAAACATCTCTCTGACCGTGGAGTGAAAATTGGTTTTCTACCGCATCTTTTCTTTCTTTTCGGGCTTAATTCCTTCCCTGACTCAATTTTCTTTTTTATGCGTCGTACACTAGCTTCAGAAACCTCCAATCTTCGTGATATTTCTCGGTTTGTAAATGTTTTCGCAATCACAAGGGCCTTCACTTCAGCTTTTTTACGTGGTGAAAGATCGCCTTTTCTACCCATAATGAAAATAGTCCAATTACTTTTTTAAAACACTGCATACAAAATAAACTAATAACTGAGTAGTATAAAACTGTTAAACAAACAATCACAGTCCATAAAGCCACAGAAACACGTCCGTACCTGACTCGATTCCGATCGCGACTGATAGAGGTTTGTACTTGTTTACGTTCATGTATCACTTTGTCAACACAGTGTTGCCATATGTTAAAAATAAATACAAATATGTAGTCTACAACAATTCTTTTAAATAAAAATCAATAATATTGTAGTTTAAATATACCATTATTGCATAAAAACTCTTAAGAAACATAAAATTACTAAAAAAAATACAGTGCGTCTAATAATTTGGCCAGGGACTGTATATATATATATATATATATATATATATATATATATATATATATATATATATATATATATATATATATATATATATACGGGTTCTTGGAATTAGATCATTAAAACTTCTCTTGGATCTGTTATATATTTATTGACGTTTCGACCTTCGGAAGAGGTCTTCTTCAAAATTTGCTCTAAAAGATGACATTAGAAGAATTAAATATAGATAAGTAATTAATCAGTTTGTCGTGTATTTCGGGGTTAAAATATTTGTAGCTTTTCGTAGTTTTTAATTTAAGACACTTAACTGTATACATTAATGAGGGCCTTACCTTAGAAAGTAGTTTATTGTATGGGGTGTTAATTTTAAATCACTGTCAAAAACACATTTTTACTTTCTACAAACAAACCACTTAACTTGGAGGACTTTATATGACTGGTAGGTAGATACGGTTTAGGTTATTTATATCTGTTTTTTCGTTTATTGCAGTGGGCCTCATCTGAATGTGTATGGATTCGAGTATTTCTCTTTTTTTGTATTTATTTCGATGTTGATAACTTTGATGTTGATCACAGCTACATGATATTGTTTCATATTTAATGGTAGGTAGTGGACTGCAAGAGAACGCGCTAGCGGCAAATTTTTTTCCGACTTGATTCACTATTATCGTCACTGCTTATACCTTATGTTACTTGACGCAATAAAATACAGCCTATAACCTGGCCAGAAAACGTATGTATATTTTAAAAAAAAGCACGTAAAGTGGTTCTCTTGTGATAAACGCACCAAAGGACAGACAGACAGACAGAGAGACGTTGCATTTTATATATATTATATACACATATATATATATATATATATATATATATATATATATATATATATATATATATATATATATATATATATATAGGACGTTTCACGTCAACCGAGACAAAGCTCTGCCCAAAACTGTAGATGACAGAAAATAATGTTCGATGGCTCAAAGTATTCCGAATACACTTTCAAATGCTGAATGGTAAAACTTGATCACTCAAAATGGCACGTCCAAGATGGCGGCTACAAGTAAGGTATGCGTCGAAAAAAGTTATTAAAACTATAAAAAAGCTATAAGATATTCGAAAAAGCATTCAGATTGCTATTTATAAATTTTACCTATCCACTTTCATGTTCTTACATCACGGTTGTGAACTTCAAAATGGCGGATCAAACATGGCGGACCTCAAAATCGATCAGATCTCTGATTCTCATAGAACTTGATATATTACGTGTTCTTGTGGCTTCTAAAGTGTGATTATGAATTAAAATAGGTTTAACTTTTGAATGGTAAGACCCTCCTAAAAAGGCTGATCCAATATGGCGTCTGCAAGTAAGGTAAGCGTTAACTTTTTTTTCAAGTTGGAGATGTTGAGTAATTGTAATATGAGATTGTTTGTAGTTCAAAGGTTGCCGATGGTTACTGATCGCAAATATAGAATCCGATTTTAAAAATTCAAGATGTCGGATCCAACATGGCAGACATCGATCCAAAAAATTGAAAATTTTGAATTAAAAAAGTATAATCGTATTCTACATGAAATTTGCAATAAAAAAGGTCTCTAGTAATTTTTCACTAAAATGCATAGAATTCCCAAACTATCTGTAATCTCATATTTTGGGTACTGAAGGTCCATATTTATGAACATGTTTTCAAAAAAAGCTCTCTGTATTTAACAGAGCTGAGACTGTCTTTAAATGCAATTTACTTTACTTTTTTTCAGTTGTTTCTATTTTTTTTTTTTTCGAAAACATGTTTATAAACATAGATCCTCAGTACCGAAAATATGAAATTACAGATGGTTTAGGAATTTTTTTTCTCAGAATCTAGGCATTTTAGTGAAAAATTACAAAAAACATTTTTTATTGCAAATTTCATGTAGAATACGATTATATTTTTCTTATTTAAACATCGTCACGTCTGCCATATTAGGTCCGACATCTCGAATTTTTAAAATCTGACTTTAGATTCGTGATCAGTAATCATCGGCCACGTTTGAATTACAAACAATGTCATATCAGAATTACTCAAAATTTCCAACCTGCATAAGGGTTTACGCTTACCTCACTGATATAAGTTTATAATCCCCTCAAGAACACGATCTAATTGATTTTGAGGTCCGGCATGTTGGATTCGCCATTTTGAATTTCTCAACAGTGATGTAAATGCACGAAGGTGGATAGGTAAAATTTATAAATAGCTGTTTCGAATATTTTATAGCTGTTTTTATAGTTTTTATAACTTTTTTCGACGCATACCTTAATTGTAACCGCCATATTGGACCCGCCATTTTGAGTGACCATGTTTTGCCACTCAGCCTCCGAAACTGCTACAATTTTAGGCTGAGCTTTGTCTTGGTTGGCTGAAATCTGCACCTGGTATATATATATATATATATATATATATATATATATATATATATATATATATATATACATATATACATATATATATATATATATATATATATATATATATATATATATATATATATATATATATATATATATATATATATATATATATATATATATATATATATATATATACATATATACATATATATATATATATATATATATATATATATATATATATATATATATATATATATATATATATATATATATGTATATATATATATATATATATATATATATATATATATATATATATATATATATATATATGTATATATATATATATATATATATATATATATATATATATATATATATATGTATATATATATATATATATATATATATATGTATATATATATATATACATATATATATATATATATATATATATATATATATATATATATATATATATATATATATATAACGCATACCTCGTATTTGGTACTCTATCGGACGTTGACTCGCTGCAACAATACATGCCAACAGAGTGATTAGCAGACTGCTAACACTTCACCGTAAGTAGCGCAATTTTCCCAGGGATCCCCCCTAAGGCATATGTAGTTCAATGTAAAACAATGAAATATCCACCCCGAGACTCGTTTCGTCTAGGTATCCATTATATCTTACCATTATTGGCTGTCAGTACTGGTTTAAGCATCAGAAAATTCTATTCTCTTGTTTGTCGATTCTAGCTTGACTGATGAGCCGTGATAGAGTGAAACGTACCTCGGGATGGATTTGATGAATAAGAGAGCAGAGGATAGGCTGCTAAAATATATTAGCTTCGAGCGGCAGCAGCAGCAAGATCACAGTATAGAGTAGCAGCAACAGCAAGAGCACTTGGAAATATCAAATGAGATTTTGACGAAACGTAATGCAAATTTATTGTTAGACAACATATAAATATATATACATATATACAGTCCCTGGCCAAATTATTAGACTCACTGCAAGATTTCATGTAAAATATTAATTACCGAGTGATATTGTACCGTTTTATTATTTTTAAATTGATTTGTTTTTTATTTTTATATTATCCAATCAATTACCTATTTATTTGACATAAATAAAACAGCATTAATTTAGAAAAGCATAAGTTTATTAAGTTTTAAAGAAAAGTGAAATTAATGTTAGTAAAAGTCAATATTTAGTTGAGCCACCTTTAGCCGCTATCAAAGCTTTAATTCTGCGCTTCTGCTTCTTCTCTTTTCATCAGCTCCCACACATTTTCAATGGGGTTCATATCAGGGCTATTACCCGGCCAATCCAACAGAGGGATATTTTTTTCTGCCAAAAAAGCTTTAACAGACCGAGCAGTGTGGCAGGGAGCTCCATCTTGCATGAAAGTGAATGGTTCCCCATTTGGAAACCATTCTCTGAGCTGCGGAATCAACCGATTTTGTAATACTTCTTTGTACTGATCTTGCCTCATTATTCCTTTGACGACGTACAGACGTCCAGTGCCCTTGCCGCTGATGACTGACCAAATCATCACTTTGGTGGGATGTTTAACCGTCGGGACGACACAATCAGGATGAAACTTTTTCTCCATGACGACGACGCACATACTGAGCTTTATTCTGCAAAATTTCGAATGTGCTTTCGTCACTGAAGCAGACCTGTCAAAAATAGGAAAAAATATATAAACTTCCATGTTTATTTGCTTTATTTAACTGAAAATGATAATAATGTATCAATTATTGATTAAATTGCTGTATCTTACCGATCTCCAGAAGTCCACATCTTTGTCTTGCCATTGTTTGGCCCACTTCAGGCGCTTTGCTTTCATTGCAGCTGTTAACTTGGGCTTCCTGGCGGGCGACAGGCCTTAAAATCTAATTCTTTCAATTTTCTTCGAACAGTGCGCTCAGAAGCATTTACGCTAGCATCCTGGAGTTGTGATTTTATTACCTTTGTGGTAGCAAATCTGTTTTCTACACAAATTCATTCAAACATCTCTCTGACCGTGGAGTGAAAATTGGTTTTCTACCGCATCTTTTCTTTCTTTTCGGGCTTAATTCCTTCCCTGACTCAATTTTCTTTTTTATGCGTCGTACACTAGCTTCAGAAACCTCCAATCTTCGTGATATTTCTCGGTTTGTAAATGTTTTCGCAATCACAAGGGCCTTCACTTCAGCTTTTTTACGTGGTAAAAGATCGCCTTTTCTACCCATAATGAAAATAGTGCAATTACTTTTTTAAAACACTGCATACAAAATAAACTAATAACTGAGTAGTATAAAACTGTTAAACAAACAATCACAGTCCATAAAGCCACAGAAACACGTCCGTACCTGACTCTATTCCGATCGCGACTGATACAGGTTTGTACTTGTTTACGTTCATGTATCACTTTGTCAACACAGTGTTGCCATATGTTAAAAATAAATACAAATATGTAGTCTACAACAATTCTTTTAAATAAAAATCAATAATATTGTAGTTTAAATATACCATTATTGCATAAAAACTCTTAAGAAACATAAAATTACTAAAAAAAAATACAGTGCGTCTAATAATTTGGCCAGGGACTGTATATATATATATATATATATATATATATATATATATATATATATATATATATATATATATATATATATATATATACATATATATATATATATATATATATATATATATATATATATATATATATATATATATTTATATATATATATATATATATATATATATATATATATATATATATATATATATATATATATAACCAAAAATACTCTCGTATTCAATATAAAGAAACTGACGCTTTACAATATTCAAAATTATCATATGTACGAGGGTGGATGGAAAAGTCTTGTTAAAACGAGATAAATGACATGTTTCTTTTCTCTCTTTCAAAAACAAAAATTAATTTCCCAACATAATCTCCACTGAGCTCAATACTTTTGGTCCAGTGAAATCCCGATTTTTTTATTCTCTAAAATAAAAAAATATTTCGAACCGTGCATAGTACTCGTTAACAGCACACGTAACTTGTTCATTGAACAAAAGTCTTTTTCTCCCAAGCCAATTTTTGAGGCTAGGAAACAAAAAAATAGAGTGGGTGGGGAACTATTTGCTCGTGCACTTTTGCCATTGCAACGGTCGATGTGTGAGCAGGCGCAATATCCTAGAGAATGTTTCGCAATAAAATCCAGTCATTGTTTTAACCTTTTCCAAATATTCAATCATGATGATAACCTTAAGTCCCAGAAACAGTTGCCATGACTTTTCCCGCCGATAAATTTTCGCTTTCTTCGGTGTTTACTTTTAAACCTTTAGCAACCGGCTGTTTCGACCAACGTTTTATCTCCGGGGCGTCATGGTGGATCCACGTTTCGTTTACGGTCACAAAACCACACCAGAAGTTCTTTTTCTTCTTCCAAACACGATTTTAAAATGTTCTTCGTTATACGTTTTTGGCCTGGTCTGCTCAACAAACGCACCACCCATCACCATTTTTCATTTTTAAACCTTCATGCAGGATATTATGCTCTTATTTATATGAGATGCTTACCACCTCAGCAATCTCACGAAGCTTAATGCTATCATCTTTCACCACGATATTCTGCATTTTCAAAATATTTTATCACTGCAGAATATTCAGCTTTCTCCATTTCTACGGATCGTGTAACCCAGATCACTTACGACAGTTGCCAACAAACAACTGCGCATTGAATGTATTTAAAACTTTAAATACAACCTTTACAAGAATCACACTTGCCAACAGTTATGCTGCATAACAAAATTTCCCACCATTTCTTAGAAATTTACCAAACTTATCAATCCATCCTCGTATATTACAATATCAGCTAAATCAGTCTTTCAAATGTGTGTATGTGAATAATGAATAATAATGAAAATCTTTTTTTATGGCAAATCAAAAAGCATTAATCATAAAAAAGTAAATGCTTAGCCGTAAATACGGGCTTTTCATTTTTTGTCTGCCTTTCCGGGCACATTTTATTCCGAAATGAACATGACAAAGATTTTTATTCAAATACTATAAAAAAAACATTAAATTCAAAAGAAGAAAATGTTTTTTATTACACGTGTTAAATAATAAAAAGAAAAAAAAAAGTTGATTTATAATATTTTAAGGACTTCTTTGTTAAAACTCTGAAATAATGTGTAGTATACTCTATTTATTTGAAAGTGATAGCGATAAATCATCTAGAGCAGAGGTGCACAAACTTGAACTGCTGGCGATCTACCTCAATATTGTTAGACTACGATCGATCGACTCTGAGAGGCTGCAAGTAAGTGTGATGCAGGATTGTCGTCTAGGTAGGGTGTATCGTGGCATAGATATTAGTTTTCCGCACAATATGCATTTGTTTAGTCAAGGTAAGTGTAGGTCTGCTCTAAAATGTCAATGAAAAACTCATAATTATTCAAAATTGCGAGTTTATTGGTTCTTACAAAACAAACGAGTTCTAGTGTCTAAACTTAACAAAAGAGTAACTTTGTATGTTGAAGCGTGGCACTGCATGTCCTCCGCATACTTTTCATAAGATGGTACGTAATTACCGAGTGCTAATCGCAAGCATGATGACATATGTTCGTCAGTTAGTCGATTGCGATATTTTGACTTAATTATCTTCATTTCAGAAAATGCAGACTCGCACAAGTAAGTTGACCCAAACATTGCCGTCAGTTGAAGGGCGATTTGTCTTAGATTCGGATATTTATCTTCAGATATAAAACACCAGAATTTTGTATCAGATGCTGTGGCTTTGAGATGTATATCTGATATAATCTGCACTAACTCATTTTCAACAGAACATGAGTCCATGTTAAACTGACTTGCTATTTCAGTAGCTAATTCCTCAATGTTTTTTACACGAAAAAGGATAACTCATAAATGATGCGATATTTGCCAATTTACTGAAATCATAAAAACGTATTTCGAATTGGCCCAAAATATTTGATAATTCTGCCTCATAAATATCATAATTCAACTGAGGAATCCTTGCTTTTAAAGACGGAAAATTTTTCAGATCCTTTCTTTTCAGCTGATTTATCATAAGTTGCAATTTATTTTTGGATGCGTTTATTGCGCTAATCATCTCAATAATAGTTTTTCCTTTACCTTGAAGCTCTAAATTAATGATGTTTAAATGCATTGTGATGCCTGTCAAAAATGTCAAATCAGTCAGCCATTTTCCGTTTTTCAGCATCTGAGTGTCATCACCTCTTTCGTCCAGAAAAGCTGTTATTTCGGGTAATAATTCTTGAAACCTTTCTAGGAATTTTCCGCGACTCAACCACCTGACGTCCGTGTGAAGAACTAAATCAGTGTGTTCAGCTGACTCACTATCTTCCAACTACAATTTAAAGAGCCGTCGTTGCAAGCTACGTGCACGGATAGATTTCACAATTTTTATTGCTGGTGCTCCATCGGTTGTAATGCACACTAGTTTATATATTAGTAGCTTGTAGTTTGTTACAAAAAACGTCATATATATCTTCGCCACGGGTCTTTCCTTTCAGAGGAATCATTGTCAAAAACTCTTCCTTAGCCGACATGTCATTGAATACCATTCGAATAAAAAATACACAGCTGGGCAGTGTCTGTCATATCGGTGGATTCGTCAAACTTTAAAGAAAAGTATGTACATTCCATGATATCATGTTTTAGTTTATATGCCATGTCCTGACTCATGACTTCAACACGCCTTGTGACAATCGGACGAGATAACTGAAGTTCTCTAATAGCAGACACAATCTCTGTTTTATTTTTAAAATCTCCAAATAAAGTCTCACTCGCTTCGATAAATGCTTCCTTCACAATCAATCCATCATCAAATGGTTTCTTGTGTTTTGCCAATATATGAGATATTTTAAATGACGCGATCGTTGCAGCTTTTGATTGTTTGGCTAGTCCTGTGAACATGGTTTGTTCTTTTTTAAAACAAATTATCAAATCACGTACTTTTCGTTTTCTTAATTCACTCTGTGACGGAAAATCCTTTTCATAGTTTTTATGAACCGTTTTATGATGCCTCTCTAAGTTCCCACGCTTAGGTATTGCAACAAATGAACTTATCCTTTACCATACAAAAGAAAAATTCTTCCTCCCAATCGTTATTAAAATGATAAGTTTTACTTTTCTTCGCCGCACTCATTTTGGACTATTTATTAATAAATTTTGTAAAGATGTATCGCCTTCAAGTTACAACTCAGACTGACTCCTATTCCTGCAGGCGCAACATTTATATCGGCGCGAACGAAGTCTCGAATGTTCCTGTCAAACACGCCGCCCGAAGTTTCTAGAAAAAATCGGCGGGAATCAAAAACGCGGCTTTTCTTTGACAAGTACCGCGCGTTCCTTTGATCAAGCCGCGCTGCTAGCAGGGGGTTATTACGATAAAAGAAAGTGATGAGGGGGTTATTATGGCCTAATTGTGGAACGAATAAATTTTAGTAGTTTATTCATTACATTTTGTTTTAGTTACCTAAAACAAAATCTGTGAATAGTTCTATATCGGAATTTTTTTCTCGAGATCGACTCAAAAAGCACTCGCGATCGACTTTGAGCACCCCTGATCTAGAGTTATGAAAATTAGCATTAAGCAGTATTAAGAGCCCCAGAATTTTACCTACATTTTAACTGTAATGCAGTCCAATAACTTTATTGGAATATCATCTGGCATCGGTCTAATATTCACAATCTCTTATGTTTGAATACAACAGGAAAACGAGGCTAAATAGTCTGAAATAGTTCTGGCTAATGGTGGAGCGTCTGGGCGTATACGTATTATTTGCGAATAGTATAAATGAAACAGTTTTAGAATGTTTAAACATTTATTAGAAAAAAATAACATTTTATAATGAAACAATATTAATTAAAAAATATACAAATAAGGAAGGCAAATAACAATAAAAATAAAAGTATTACCAATCTTTTATCTCCGACATGCTTGAAAAACCATCATTGTCCGACTCATTTGAATTTACATTTATAACACTGGTCAACAAAAAAAAGAAAATTGCTTGTTTCCTGTGATTTTTTTTTGTTTCTATCTCAAATTGACGCGTATTTTTTAAATATGGCAACAATTTTTCTCTAACAGCTTTTGTTTTTGAGGTATAGCTAACTACCCTCATTTACTATTTTTACTTAGATTTTCGTTTTTTATTGGACACTAAAATATATTTTGTTGTTGTTTTAAATATGGCTTCGTCAAGAAAATTGAGTGCTTAATCCCGATTGTTTTTGCTATATTTGTGGTGAATATATATTTGCAAAATATCGAAAACCTATATCGGACTTTGTGAAAACTGCGTATCATCAATACTATAAAATAAAATTGTGTAATCAGGACAAGCCATGGGTTCCTCATATTGTAGGCCAGAAATGTGTGGTATGTCTACGGTTATGGTCCAGTGGAAAAAAAGATGCAATAATGTTCGTAACACCCATGATTTGGCGAGAACCTCGAAACCATCATGACGATTGCTACTTCTGCGTTGTGAAAATAAACGGAATTAACCCTGGAAATCGATGTAAGTGGTCATATCCTAACTTATCTTCTGCTCAACGACCTCAATTAAAATCACAAGAGGTACAAACCATCACATCTAAATCTTCTGATGATCCAAATCTCTGTGAACCCGAACGAAATACATCAAGTGAAGACTCTGATTCAGACTACAAATGTAGCCTTTCAGAACCTCAACCATTTAATCAGAAAGAACTAAATGACTTAGTAAGAGATCTGAACTTACCAAAAGAAGCTTCTGAAATTTTAGGATCTCGTTTAAAAGAAAAAAATTTGCTTACTCCGGAAACCAACATTACATTTTATCGTACCCGAGAAAAAAATCTGTTACCGTATTTTTCTCAAGAGAAGGATTTAGTTTTTTGTAACGATGTTGGTGGTATTTTGCAGCAGATAGGATTAAAACAGTACCAACTAGTGATTGGCGTCTTTTCATAGACAGCTGCAAAAAAAGTTTAAAGTGTGTTTTGCTTCATAACGGTAACAAGTACGGATCTATACCTATTGCACATTCGACGACTTTAATAGAAGAATACGTAAATGTTTCTAAGGTTATGGAAAAAATTAAGTATCAAGACCACAAAATAGGTCATTTGTGTTGATCTGAAAGTGGTTGACTTTTTTTTAGGTCAACAAGGGGGGTATACAAAGTTCCCTTGTTTCATGTGTCTCTGGGATAGTCGTGACAAACAACACCATTGGTCACAAAAAGTTTGGCCAGTGCGGGAAGAGCTAAAAGTTGGTACAAAAAAATGTTATAAACGTGCCTTTAGTTAGCCGAGACCGCATCATACTTCCACCACTTCATATTAAACTCGGCATAATGAAACAGTTTGTGAAGGCGCTTGACAAAAGTGGCGAATGTTTTAATTTTCTTTCACGCAAGTTTCCAGGATTAAGTTCAGAAAAATTGAAAACTGGTATTTTTGATGGGCCACAGATTAGGCAACTCGTGACAGATCCTAATTTTGTCAAATCAATGACTGAAGTCGAATCCAAAGCTTGGAATTCATTTGTTTTGGTTATGAGTAGCTTCCTAGGCAAAAAGAAATCTGACGACCATGTCGAGCTTGTTCAGTGCATGCTATCGAACTTGCAAGAGCTAGGGTGCAACATGAGCATAAAAATCCACTTCCTGTACTCGCATTTAGACCGATTTCCACAAAATCTGGGTGATTTTAGTGAGGAGCAGGGTGAAAGATTTCATCAGGATCTTCGGACAATGGAAGAGCCTTATCAGGGGCGGTGGGACTCACATATGATAGCAGACTACTGCTGGAGTTTGCAACGAGATCTACCTGAAGTCGTTCATTCAAGGAAATCTTATAAAAGATCATTTGCTAGTGTTCAATAGAAATTTTGTTAACATAATGTATTATTTTTTTGTGTTTTTTTAGCAAAATAATAAAACTGTATATTTCAAAAGGTAAAGCTGTTAGCAATCTCCCAGTATTTTTTTCATAGTCAGGGCCATAGAAATACCCAATAACAGAAAAAAAAAATAAAGGAAACAAGACTTGTGTTGACCAGTGTAATTAAAGGTTCAACAAGGGCATCTACTGCCATGTCCCCAGTCCACATTTTATCTTCCACCCTCGATACATGCTCGACGCATTTTCGTCAATTTTTTGGTGAAACATTAGGTATGGTATTCTGAAAATGGTTTTGTACATCTGCTAATTTATAGGTCGTATTATTCCTGACAACTTCACCTTTATCCTGTGCCCATATAAGTTCTATCGGCAGGCGATAAACAGTAATATTACGTTTGTTTTTGCCATTTCGTCAATGACGAAACTTATGTACTTGTCTTTATTTCTGAGAACGTCAAGTTTTACAAGTTCTAATAATTGTTCCTAACGCTGTCTTTTGGACATGAAATGGTTTTCTCTGTCATCCAAGATTGGATGTCCTTTTTCAGCCAACCCAAGGTTAAAACTCGTTCTAATTTTTTAGAAAGATAGTTTTTCTCCAATAACAGAACCATCTGGTATTAAGTCTATCATCTGCGAAAACCAATCTTCAAATAAATCGGGATTCATGTCTTCGTGATAATCTCCTGTTTCCTTGGATACGCATGTTAAAAGACCCCCGTCTACAGAACCACTTTCGCTTCCAATATGCGTACTAATTAACCTACGTCCCTGACCAGATGGCGGTTTCTTGACTGTATTTATCCACGTCTCATCTAAGTAATATATCCTTTTTGCTTCAGAGTGAGTTTTTCTAACTTACCTTAAATAGATTCTTCTCCATTGTACGATTTGTCCACTTTCTACCAATAAAAATTTTCTTTCACACTATTTTCAATAAAAATTCATACCTTTTAAAACACTCCATAGTTTTACTCTACTAATTTTCGGTATTTTTGGGTGGCTTGTCGCAGCCTGCAGGATCATATCCAAAGTTGGAATTCTTTTTTCTTGCTTGTTATGTGTTGGCTGTCAGCTGAAGTTCTTTTCTGCTTGGTCTCTTTTTTGGAGAGTCTATGCCCCCTCCTTTTCTTCTCTTAAAATTCTGTAAACTGTGGCTTTATCAGCGTGGTAGACAGCGTATCATAAAGCGTATTTTAATGAAGCTAGACATCAAAAAGGCTTCTGGCGCTGACGGAATACCTGCCATAGTTCTCAAAAACTGTGCGAGGAAACTAACACCAGTTTTCTGTAGACTTTTCAACGTATCCTACAGAAAGGGAATATTTCCTTCCTGCTGGAAAAGTGCCACAGTTCAGCCTAAAAAAGACAAGAAGACCTTGCCAAATAATTACCGACCAGTCGCACTGCTTTCGGTAATATCGAAAGTCATGGAAAAGGTTAACAATCAGCATCTTCTAAAATATCTTGAAGGATTCAACATTATTAGCGATCAGCAATATGGCTTTTGTAGACATATATCAACAGGAGATCTTCTGATTTATGTTGGAACAACGCAATTGAACACTTTGGAGAATCTCGAGCGGTTGCTCTTGACATATCCAAGGCATTCGACCGTGTTTGAGCTGTACTCTTATGGTATGTCTGAAAAGTTCTGTTTGTGCCTCTCATGTTTCCTCAGAGAGCGTTCTTTACTAATGGCGGTCGACGGATTTCTTTCTAACACCTTCACTATCAGCGCCAGTGTGCCGCAAGGCTCCATACTGTCTCCTACTCTCTTTCTCATTTACATTAACGATCTGCTGGAAAAGACCGAGAATCCAATCTACAGCTTTGCAGATGACAGTACGCTTATCTCTTCATTCGCTTTGAACGCTCGGACATCGGCTACTCAGGAGACAGTCCCCAAGTGGAATTTAACGCTACAAAAACCCAAGCGGCAGTTTTTTCTAAAAAAGTTAACGTTGCTGAACCCGACATAGTCATGACGGGGCACTCCATTCCCCTAGCATTGTCACTCAATTTGTTGGGCGTTAATTTCGGAGCAAATATGTCCTGGCATGAACGTATTGCAGGCATAGTAAGGAGAGCTTCTCGAAAGTTGGGTTAGGTAATATTTCGAACCCGAAAGCTTTACACTTCACAACAACTGTTAGTTCTTTACAAAGCTCAAATTCGACCATCTATGGAATACTGCTCCCATGTTTGGGGCTCCGCTCCCAAACACACACTGCATTTGCTGGATTCTGTTCAGAGAAGAGCTGTTCGTCTAATTGGATACCTGGAACTCAGCGGCGGCCTTAATTCGCTGAAACATCTAAGAACGGTTGGCGACTTGAGTCTGTTCTACAAGTATTTTCATGGAAAGTGTTCGAAGCCCGCTTAATTCCTCCCAGAGCGGTGCATGTTAGAAATACACGTCGCGCTAATACTTCATATCCGTATGAGGTTCAGCTTGTTACTCCGCGTACAACGCTTTTCAAGCAGTCTTTTATATGGAGAACATATCTCTTTAAAATAATTTGCCCAGGGTTGCGTTTTCCACCGAGTACAATTTACAGCGATTCAAGAACAACGTGAATCGTTTTTTCCGCACACATGCCGCTCCTGGAGCGCCTTAGGGTCTTCCATGTAGCACGTGTGCTAGACCCATAAAAAAAATCTTCTTCGGTCATTAAGGAACATTTTGTCACACAATCATTTACACTTAAATAAAAATTTTGATCATTTTTAACGTAGTCATATATATCTTTATCTATACGCTTTTCATTGTGGGTTAGCAACAGAAAAATCTAGCATTGCCGAACATGCCCTTGAAGCTGATCATACTGTAACATTAGATAATCTAAGATTAGTTAAAAATGTATCTGATAGGAGGTTGTTGAACGCATATGAAAGCATGGCAATTATAAAATGTAAAAGTAGTTTAAATAAAGACAGAGGGCCTATTCCTTATAGTCCCTTCTACTGGTTACTTGACCGAAACTGATGTGCCATTAGTTCCGTTTGAGTAATTCAGATGTTAGGCTAAGTATAAATAGGGTAGATAGTAGTTGCAGTCAGTCCTAGCTCCGAATGAAGCTAACATGCTTAGCTTCATTAGGTAGTGGTGATATATACTGAGTAATGCCACTGTGCCAAAGATTCTACATTTCCAACATATGCCATCAAATGTTTTTTTTTAATTATGAAACATCAAGAGTGAGTAGAAAGCTGCGTAATTAATTCCCAAGACCCGTCATCAAAATAACAGAAATTTATATTAAATTTAGTTTGAACTGACATAATTATTTATAAGTTTACCTACATGTCACGGGCGAAAATTAATTCTCTTCGGTGATTTGTTTCAAGTAATGAGATTTCATTATGTAGCTTAAGCGTTTGTATGAACCATTTTGTAGAGTTTAATCAGGGAATGATTACTGCTTCTCATTAATATAATATACAGGTGTATGTTAATAAAGTATTTGATATTTAAAAATGTTTTAAGAGTTAAAGGAAGTCTAATATAATAGAAAAAAAATGAAATAAAGCATTTGTCTTATTCACTGACATGATCTCGTCTCTTTTAGAAAAGAATATTCAAAGTGCCTCTTCAATACGGGAGCGTATTGATAAGTTTCTAGTCTAGCATTGAAATAACAAGCACATCTGAAAAACAAAATCTGTTTATTTAACGTAATCCCTATTCGAAATAAAACTAGTCAAGCGCAATTAGTGTTCCGTACCGTGATGGCATTGAAAATAATTATTTTTTTTAGATCTTACAAAACACACTCTAAATGAGTTTTCAACAAAGCTCGATTTCGATATTTATTGAAAACTGATGACTTTGATTTTTTTTATATATACTAGATAAATTATCACAGGTATTGCACTCGTGCACTCGTCCCTTAATGTTCTAGATCGCCTTACTCGAGGCTAACGTAAAGTCAATTAGTTTTTTCAATCTTCTGCATCTATTTTTTCGTGTGTGGAATAGTTGGAACTTTATTTGAACACTTGAGGCTTTAGCCAAACGATATTAAAAACGAAACTGACGTCGCGGGATAGTAACAGAATTATTGTTTTTGTATAGCTTTTACCCATTTGCCCATGCCAGGCATTCTGCGCTCCGGTGTAACGCTCTTAACAACTAAATTTCCGAATTCCAGGATGTGTGCCCCCAACTTGCCCCTTCCGCACAAGTCAAACAAATTTTAATTTATTTAGGAGATACCTTGCATGTGTATCATTATATTATAACTGTCTGCTGCCGACGTCAGAGCAGTATGCCGTTACCATTAATCCTCAGTTATCATCGACAAATACGTTTGCGTTTACCCTCATATGTGAATGTGATCATTGTCAATGTTACCGTTATACATTACTAGAGATGGTTATCGTTGCTAGTTACAATTAACCGTCGTCCATTAGCGTGACCATTTTCAGCTGAAGTAGCCTGTCCCAAAATATAAGATCCTGATTTCAGCTGAGGTAATTATCAGTGCTTTTATATTATTTACATAAATGTATGAATCTTCAACTTTAACAACGTGCTGAATGGAATGCTTCCAGCTTTCACAAGGTATATATATCATTTATAACTTTTTTTACTAATTCAACCACTGACGCGCTTAAAGTAGGAGAAACATTTTATGCCCTTATTTTTGATTTAACTTATGTTATATATTATTATAACAGATATGTTCAATTGGATTAAATACACAATAAAACAGTGTGTCCCCTTTTCTCAGCCATACTATCACAAACATATTTCTTTTTCAATTTATAGTCTTTCAAAACTTTCAAAAGATCACTTTTTATAACTAAAGTCAAAATAAATGTCATTTTCTAACATATATTCCTGTATTACCGATTTGGTGTTGGCTGCATTAGGAACCTTATTTAGTAGGCGACTATGGTAACTTGCATTGTCCATAACTATAACACTCTGTTCGGGAACATTTGTCAAAAGGGAATTTTGAAACCAATTTTCAAAAAGTTCTGCGGTCGTGTCCTCGTGATAGTCGAAACTAGAATCTTTTATGTTTTTTGTAGGTTATAGTAGACAATTTGAAACCCAGCCCTTTTCAGATCCAGCATGCAAAATTTTTATTCGTTTACCTTTATTTAAAGGTGCGTTAGTCTGACATTTTGTACTGCTGTCAACACACCCTTTTCGCACAGTGTCATGGGTATCGAACCATGTTTTGTCAAGGTAAATAATTGACCAATTCTCTGATCGATACTTTTTAATTTCTTGTAAATAAGTATGTCGCAAGATTCGTAATCTTTGTGACTCCATCACTACTTTCCATTTGTTGATTTTTCGGAACGTGAATCCCACCGAAACATGTTACGGTGTATTACAAATATAGTGGAAAGTTTGTGTAAATAATTGTTTTATTATTTTTTCACATTTCACATATTAATCAAGCTTTTTTGTCTTCAGTTACCACAAAGCTGACAATAAGATTGTTAATTCCCTTGTTTTGAAGCTTAGTTTCCTTCCTTTTTGCTGTCAGTTTTAAGGCAAGATCTGTAAGAAACCGACTGTTAGTAGCTGACATGCACATTGATTTTTTTGTATTTTTTATTTTATGGGCATATCACAGGTGCTACAGAAATGCCGCGTGTGCAAAAAAAAAA
The DNA here is from genome assembly GCA_019049505.1 of Pachyrhynchus sulphureomaculatus. Classification (NCBI taxonomy): domain Eukaryota; kingdom Metazoa; phylum Arthropoda; class Insecta; order Coleoptera; family Curculionidae; genus Pachyrhynchus; species Pachyrhynchus sulphureomaculatus. The sequence goes on along the minus strand of CM032452.1, from coordinate 64,132,275 downwards.
CGATTCACGGACGGCTGTAAATTGTCCTCGGTGGGAAACACAGTTCTTGGCAATTAACCTAAAGGGATGAGGTGCTCCATATAAAAGACGGCTTTGAAAAGGTTGTACGAAGAGTGACAAGCTAAACTTTATACGGATGTGAACTATTAGCTCTACGTGTATTCCTAGCATGCACTGCTTTGGGAGGAACACTTTCCATGAAAATACTTGTAGAATAGACTCAAGTTGCCAACCGTTCTTTGATGTTCCAAGGAATCAACGTTGCTGATCAGTTATGGGACTTCAATCAGGCGAACAGCTCTCATCTGAATAGTGCAGTGAATGTTTGGGAGCAGAGCCCCAAACAAGGGAGCAGTATTTCATCGTTGGTCGAACTTGAGCTTTGTACAGAACTAAGAGTTATTGTAGAGTGGAAAGTTTTGCAAGCTTTCAACATGTTCATGCCAAGATATATGGTCTTTCACAGCAGATCGTTAATATAAATGAGAAAGAGAGTAGGAAGCAGTATGTAGCCTTGGAGCACTCCGGCGTTATTATTGCCCAAAGATAGAATTTCTTCCAGGTCTTTGTTAAGTTGAACGACTTCCTGCTGTCTGCATGAGTAGCCGATATTCGATCATTCAAAGTGAATGAATAAATAAGTAATCTGTAATGGTAGAGATTCAATTACTGGTCCTTTCCGGCAAATCGTTATTGTAAACGAGAAAAAGAGTAGGAGGCAATATGGAGCCTTGGGACACCCCGGCGTTGATAGTGAAGGTGTCAGAAAAAAAAAATCCGTCGAGTGCCAATCGCAAAGAACGCTCCCTGAGGAAACACGAAAGCCATAAACAGAACTTCTCAGACATACCATAAGAGCATAGCTTAGCCAACAATCTACCGCTCTAAACACGGCCGATGTCTTGGATATATCAAGTGCAATCTCCAAAGTGTCCAATCGCGTGGTTCCAAACATATATTACATAAGTTAGAAGATCTCCTATTGATCTTTGCATACGAAAACCATGTTGATGGTCGCTAGTAAGATTCAATCCTCCAAGATATTTTAGGAGATGATTAGATGATTTCGATATTATTAAAAGCAGTGCGCCTGGTCGGTAGTTGTTTGGCAAGATCTTCTTGCCTTTTGTGGATATTAGATGAGCTGTAGCGCATTTTCAGCAAGAAGAAAATATTCCCTTTCTGTAGGCTAGGTTGAGGCCCGACAGAAAACTGGTGTCAGTTTGCACGCGCATATTTTGAGTACTACGGTAGGTATTCCATCAGTGCCAGAGGCTTTTTTGGTGTCTAAAGACATTATCGGGCGTCCTTGACGGCACTATGGGAATAGTGGGTGGTATTTTTCCTTGGAAATCATACAATGGAATGTGAAGCAAAGAGTCCAGCTAAAAAGTTGGCTTTCTCAACTGGTGTTGCAATTGTTGATCGTCTGAGTGGCGATATAGTGGATTTAGTAAAATTTTGACTAATGGCCTTAGCGACTGGTTTACCGTTTCTCCAAGGTAACAAGTTGCCCGAGGCCTGTACAGGCACTAAAACACGACACCAAAAGGTCGCCCCAGAGATTTAAGCGTTGCTTAACATGCTTACACAGAATCACCATTTTAAAATTAAGTTAACATAGCAGCTCAAAATACATTTCGCCAATGCGCTTCAGTTAAAATAGCTAGTTATTTATCAATAACATGCATCCAAAGTTTCCTAAACTATGTTTCAACAGCAGACGTATTTATTAATAAACTACGTAGTGCCACCCCACAATTTAGTCTTAACATTATATCAGAAATGAAAAGGTGCTTTTCTAAGGACGGGTATAATTATTGTTTTCGAACAAAGTTCTTGTCAAATGGGTCGTTTATTCTTTAACGAAGTTTCTCGAGAGATAATAAAGTGCGATCATACGGAATAAATTAATGAAGAGAATAATGATTGATTTTTAAACATTTTTAAATCTATAATGTTATCGGTTTAAGCAACTTGAAGCAAATAAGAAATAATAAAAACGCTTGACTCATTTTTATCGTTACCAATAAGGTAAACATATGTAGAATTGTAATTGTAAGAAATTGTAATAAAGTAGAACTAATTGTCAGGAAAGAGTTTTCGTCCATAATACGGATCATTTGGGCACAGGTGATCCATGAAGCCCTCACCCTATACGGTCCGCAATGTATAAGGCATGTGAAAGCGGAATTAAATCAGTTTCGTGCCACATTCCGAAGAAGTCAGTTTTCGGAACAAGCTCTAAAGAAGTCAGTGTTGCTTTCATCATAATAGCTATACATGGCAAAAAACGAAAAAGGAGATGGTGGCAGAGACAGTTTTTAAAAAATAGCGACAATTTAATGTCTGATTTACTTCTTAACCATGGTAGTTCGTTTCAAAATTTCGCCAGACTAACGAAATTTGATTTTAAAGAACTCGTATGTTTGGTAACGCCTCAAATCTCCAAAAAGGATACAAACACCGTGCCGCTATTCCACCATCAATAAGATTTACCGTTGGTTTGCGATATTTAGCTACAGGCGATTCATTTACGAGTATCATATACCTGTTTAAAATATCAAAGCAATCAATTTCTTCAGTTGTACCCGAAGTGTACAAAGACAAGGTTGACGTTCTTCAAAGATATTGTCAAGTAAATAGGTAATAAGCAAAGCAATTATTTATTATTCATTTATAAACAAAATAAGTAGTTACATGGTACATTTTAATACAAAGAAGTTTCATTGTGATCTGGATGTGGGAAGAAGGAAATCTGTAAGTTTGTCATTAAAAAAGTTGTTCGAGATTCTGGTAAGTTATTAAATAAATGTGGTTCTGATATAGTTGAAGATTGTGGATGAGGTTGTAATGTTGATTGATATTGCGGTTGTGGTGTAGGAAAATAATGCACTGACTGAGATGGCGTTGAAGACGTTCCGGTTCCGATGTAGGTCCTATTGGCTGAGATATCGATGATTGAGTTTCACTTTCCTCGCCGTGTTCGGTAGATGAAATACTTAGACCATCGTCATCGTGGTTTGCCTCTTCTGCTGCGTCTTCCTATTATCCATTTAAATGTGCTATTATTATTTATTTCTTTAATTTAAAATGTTTGGAATTTATGTTTAAAATCAGTTTAGCTAGCAGGAAGATAGGCATTTAAAGCATTTTTACTATATGTTTTGCATTTCTGTTACAGATACCACGATCAGGAAAAGATTGGCGTGAAATAGCAAAAGGATTTTGTTTAAAATGAAATTTTCCCCGCAATTGATGGATAGCATGTGCAGATTGAAACACCAGAAAACAGTGGAAGTGTATATTAGAACTATCATGGCACATTTAGCATTGTATTGATGGCTATTACAGATGCTGACTACTGTGTTCGGTATGCCGATGTGGGATGCCAGGGAAGAATCTCAGGTGGCGGTGTTTATGCGAATATAACATTTTATAAGCAGCTTATTAAAAATGAATTGCAACTTCCGAAACCGACGTTCATATCAGAGAAAAGCCAAGAGAGGGTTACTTTTTTTGTATTGGTAGTAGATGGCGCATTTGCAAGTCCAAACCTTATAAGGCCCTTCCCAGGTCCATACCCAAAAGTTTCTCTAGAATGAGCGTTTAATTAACGATTGAGCAGAGCTCGACGCATTATCGAAAATATATTTGGTTTGCTGGCGACTGTTTTTCGAGTGTTTCGAAGACCTGTTTCACTACAGCCTAAGAAAGTTGAAAGTGTAGTACTTGCTAGCATTTCTCTACATAACTTTCTTAAGTTGTGTAGCGAGTTGCGCAGTCAATAAGGACATACACTCCGCCTTCGTGGAGGTTAGAAGATGAGGGAGGTTTACTCGATTTACAGCGCATCCCTAGAAATGCTTCTCAAGAAGTAAAAAAAATCAGAAAAGAATTCGCCCAATTTTTTATTTCAGAAGAAGGAAAAGTACCGTGGCAAGATAGATTTTCATGATTTTGCTTTACTATATTATATTGTATTTAGTTTTTGTTTATTTCTGGCAAGATAGCTTTTAGTGGTAATATACACTGTACACAAAAAGCCTTACGTAATAAAAAATAAACTCTGATTTACATATATTTCGTGGCGTTTACTTCTTTTTTTTAAACCTAATTAGGTAAACAATAATAATAAATTCTTTCCTCAAGGCGACTGCCTTTAGAGATGTTGTTTCCTACACATATTGTATCCAAAGCATATTCTGTCTCCCGAAATAATACCAGTTCCACTTTTACTTTTCTCTCCGATTCTTTTTCGTACCCGGCTGAATATTTAGGATCTTTATTTTCCTGGATGTTTCATCCACATTTGTTTCAAAGTGCAAAGCCATTCGATATTTCATCATATTTGAAGTTTCTGTCTCGGTATTCCTTGATTTTAATATCTCACAACGCCGGAGCAGCTTTCAGTATTTCAATTAGCTCTATCACAAGCTCTTTAGTCCAATTCATGTTTGCTGCAAAAGATAGGAAATTACAGGTAGGCATTTTGTTCAGTATTTTATTATAAATATTTAATTAAAAGTATTAAATTTATCTAAATTTTTAAATTATCTATGAATTAATAAAAATATGCACAACAGCAGCACGTACCGACTGCAGAATACATATATGTAATACTCCTATATAGCTAGCCCTCTACCTTCGCATGTAAGCGAAGTGAGTACCATTAAAGAGAGAAGCAAGAAGAGAGTAGACTGCTAACGTGCATGCGCGCTTGCTAACGGGCATGAGCGCCTCTTATATACATACATACATACTCGCACAGAAATAACATGTTCTTATATAACGCTTGCGCAGTTCGTGCAAAGTTCCGAGCTAAGATGCGAGAGAGAAACGATCGTCTATACTCTACTAACAGCGACACACCTCTCTCAATCTAGCTATATAGGAGTATTACATATATGCCAGAATAAAGAGCGTGATGAAACTAGTATGGTTCGACGCTACGTGGTTTGTTTACAGCCTTGCCACTTGTTAAGAATACGTCCCGACTGGGCAATGTTTTCCATCTGAAACGGAGAACACGGATACAAACATAGGCAACAAATTTCTTAGGTGTCATGTCACCTAATGTTGACGTGTATCCATCAGCTTGTTGATGGATACACGGGATACATGTGGACAACACCCATATCAACAAGTTGCCAACAATTTGTTGGACGGTTTGTACTTACCTTTAGAGCGACGCGTATTCCTAGCATGCATTGCTTTGGGAGGAATTAAGCTGACTGCATCCATCGAATATTTGCCATGAACATACTTATAGAATAAACTCAAGCCGCCAACCTTTCTTCGATGTTCCAAGGAAAGAAAAAAGGTTCTGGGTCACCAATCAGGCGAACAGCTTCCTTCTGAATAAAATTCAACAATGCAGTGTATGTTTGGGAGCAGTGCTTCAAACATGGGAGCAGTACTTCTTCGTTGGTCGAATTTGAGCTTTGTACAGAATTAACAGTTGTTATGGAGTGTAAAGCTTTCCAGTTCGAAATAATATTCCCAGCTTTTGAGAAGCTCTCTTTGTCATGCTTGCGCAATGTTCATGCCAAGACATATTTGCTCCCACATGAGCACAGAGATGTGAGAAATTATAGGCAAATACCTATACTTAATTCTATTTTAAAAAGTATTGAGAGAATTGTGTATGATCAAGTAATAACCTTTATTGCCAAGTCCAAACATACTACAACCAGCACAACATGGTTTTTTACCTAATAGATCAACTGAATCTGTCTCTTTCTACTATCTAAAATAGGTCTATCGCAGTATTGATAAAGGTAAATATGTTGTTACGTTCTTGTTCGATCTTCCTCTAGCCTTTGACACAGTCAACAAAATATCTTTCATGAAAAAATTGTACAATATTGATGTCCGAGGTAGTCTGCTGGAATGGATAGGGGCATATATGACCGGCAGGGAAATGGTAGCTAAATATGATGGTGCAATTTCGGATGGGAGACCGGAAGATCTCAGTGTCCCACAAGAATCCTCTGTTATTTAACTTATATGTAAATGGCCTGCCATGACACATCAATACAGGTCACGTAACTATGTATGCGTATGACACTACCATTGTGACAGCATCTGAAACTGTGGATGGTCTGTTTGATGCTATTACAGGTGTATGCAGGGATATGGAGGTGTGGTGTAGAAGAAATGGACTAATATTAAATATTAAAAAAACAGTCTATATGAATATATCCAATAGAAAATCTGTAGTGGCGGGATTTCACGATTCCCTTGGAGTCAATTTTGTGGAGAGGGTTAAGCTCCTGGGTATTCTTGTGGATGCTCAGCTTTCTTTTAGTGATCATATAGATCATGTATGCTCAAAATTAAATTCAGCGTACTTTGAAATTTTGAGCTTAAAAAGTACTCTCCATTGTGAGGGACTCTTGGCTGTGTATTATGCTTTGGCTTTCAGTCATCTGTGTAACAATGTTGTCTTCTGGGATCTTGCTGGTGAAAAATGAAAACGTGTTTTGGTGAGCCAGAAGAAAATAATTTGTCTAATTTTTAATCTCGACTTTTGTAAAAGCTGTAAAGATATATTCATAAATAACCTAATCCTAACCTTTCCATGTCTGTACATATTGCGCTATTTAACTTTTGTAAACAAAAATAGACACTTCTTTGAGGAGCTGGGATCTACAAATACGTATAACACAAAAGGTAACAATTTACTTGTTATACCCACTCACAAATCAATTTTCTTTGAAAACTCTCCCCTCTACAGTTGCATTAGCCTCTATAATGGATTGCCTACGGGACTGCGAGCTATACGTGGCACGAGATTTGTTTCTGGGGTCAAGCTTTTACTGGTCAGTGCCAATGCAATTTCTCAGTAAGTGATTTTTTTTACAAGAGCTGAAGTTGGAGAAAGGAGGTCCTGGATGTGAAATTTTTATTTACATATCTATTTGTTCTTTTTTGTTTTTAAATTGGTATTTGACAAGCCTGGAATACCTGTACTAATCTGATTGAATTGCTTACGTGTGTTTGTTTAATTTAACTTTGGCTTCTGTATATTACTTTGTTTGTATTTATGTATATATTTCTGTGCACGTATATACTGTACTGTTACTCATTTTTACTTTGTTTTCATCTCATTTTATTTTACTTATCTGACAAGACAAACTTTTGACACTCTGTTGTATTTTGACGGTAATATATATATTATTATTATTGTTAACGCCCAGCAAATTGAGAGACGTTGTTAGAGGAATGGAGTGCCCGGAAGAACTGTCGCCTTGGTTTTTGTAGCGTTAAATTTTACTTGGTTATTGTCACCCCAAGATAGAATTTCGTCCATATTTTTGTTAAATTGAATGAGTTCCTGCTGTCTGAGGATATTTGCATGAATAGCCGATATTCGAGCATTCAATGTGAATCAAGAAATAGGCGTACTGTCATGTGCAAATCTGTAGATTGGATTCCTGGTCTCTTCCAGCAAATCGTTAATGTAAATGAGAAAGAGAGTAGGAGACAGTGTGAAGCCTTGGGACACACCGGCGTCGATAGTGAAGATATTAGAAAGAAATCCGTTGACTGTCACTCGCAAAGAACGCTCTCTGAGGAAACACACATAAACGGAACTTTTGAAACATACCATAAGAGCGTAGCTTAGCCAACATTCCGTCTTGCCAAATAGGGTCGAATGATTGGGATATATCCAGGCAACCGCTGGAGATTCTCCAAAGTGTTCAATTGTTCAAACATGTGTTGTATAAGTTAGAAGATTTCCTGTTGATTCTTGCTTACGAAAGCCATATTGATGGTCGCTAATTATATTTAATCATTCAAGATATCGTTGCAGATGTTGATTGATAGCTTTTTCCATGCCTTTTGATATAGTCCGATCAATAATTCTTTGCATGCACGTCATAAATGAATATAGTGTAAACATCCGTCTATATTATTCTTCTTGTCAACATGTTAAGTATATTTAAAAACCTAAAAAAGTACGTCTTCTGTCATCTGAAGTTATTTACGACATTCGCTCTATTATCTGCCTCGGTTATTTGTACATTTGCAAGAAAGACAGCAAACAACCTGGAATTTAGGCATAGCTTCATGTTTTAGAAGCCAGTACCGCCGAGTTTAGAGGCAATAAAAATAATCGATAATTCTTTGACAAATTGAGGTTACGTCACCTTTATGTTTAATTTTTAATAATTTAATTTAATTAGTAACTGTGTTAAGTGTGTATTGTAATTTCGTTACAAACATTACACAAACTTCAAACAATTAAGAGATAACAATTGTAAGCTTTTCATAAAATAAATTTACTCACGAAATAACGTGAAAAATAAAAATAGGTGATATTAGACGTTGGATTTATGCAGAGAGGTAAACGTCCTTCACAAGAAAGAGCTAGGGTGTTTTACACATCATACACATTTAATATATCCGTAGTTTTCGTTAATTACCAAACCGGTTGAGAAATTTTAAATTCTATTTTGACTTTGGAATTGTCATTTAAAACTCAGACCGCCGACATTGAATTGACAGCCGATTGAGTCGTATGAATGAATATTCTTGACGTCGCGTTGATCACATGACTACCAAGATCCATTGATCAGACTTTATTATTGAAAACAGTGCTATTGATCGGTAGTTGTTTGGTAAGATTTTCTTGCCTTTTTTGGGTATCGGCTGAACTGTATCGTATTTCGGGTAAGAGGGAAATATTTCCTTTTTGTAGAATGGATTGAAAAGTCAACTGAAAACTAGTGCTAGTTCTCTTGCGTATTTTTGGAGTACTCTGGCAGGTATTCTGTCAGCGACAGAAGCTTTTTTGGTATCTAGCTTTATTAAAATACGTTTTATGATACACTGCCTAAAGACAATATTGGCCATCCTGGACAGCACTATGGGAATAGTTGGTCGTATTTTTCCTTGGAAATCGACAGTAGAATGTGAAGCAAAATGTTCAGCTGACAAGTTTGCTTTCTCAACTGGTGCTGTGGCAATAGTATTATCTGGTAATAAGCTGGTATTTTCACATCTATAATATATATAAAATGCAACGTCTCTCTGTCTGCCTGTCTGTCTGTCCGTTAGTGCGCTCATCACTGGAGAACCACTTATCCGATTTACGTACTTTTTTTTTTAAACATACGTATGTTCTCTGGCCAGATTATAGGCCATATTTTATTACGATAGCTAACATAAGGAATGAGCAATGACGATAATAGTGAATGAAGTCGGAAAAAAGTTTGCCGCTAGCGCGTTCCCTTGTAATGCACAGCCTAAACCATTAAATATGGAACAATTTTATGTAGCAGAGAATATCTATAATCTATAATATATATAAAATGCAATGTCTCTCTGTCTGTCCATTAGTGCGTTTATCACGCGAGAACCACTTATCCGATTTACGTGTCTTTTTTAAATTCATACATATATTCTTTGGCCAGATTAAATAATAATAATAATCTAAATTTATAATATATATAAAATGCAACGTCTCTCTGTCTGTCTGTCCGTTAGTGCGCTTATCACTGGAGAATCACTTATCCGATTTACATGCTTTTTTTTTTAAACATACATATGTTCTCTGGCCAGGTTATAGGATATATTTTATTACGTTAGGTGACATAAGGAATAAGCAGTGACAATAATAATGCATCAAGTCGGAGAGAAGTTTGCCGCTAGCGCGTTCTCTTGCAATACACTGCCTAAACCACTAAATATGGAACAATATCATGTAGCAAAGGATATCTATAATATATATAAAATGAACGTCTCTCTGTCTGTTTGTCCGTTTGTGCGCTTATCACTGGAGAACCACTTATCCGATTTACGTGTTTTTTTTTTAAACATGCTAAACCATTGAATATGGAACAATATCATGTAGCAAAGAATATCTATAATATATATAAAATGAACGTTTCTCTGTCTGTTTGTCTGTCCGTTAGTGCGTTTATCACTGGAGAACCATTTATCCGATTTACGTGCTTTTTTTTAAAAAAAATACATATGTTCTCTGGCCAGGTTATAGGATATATTTTATTACGTTATGTTACATAAGGAATAAGCAGTGACGATAATAGTGAATTAAGTCGGAGAAAAGTTTGCCGCTGGCGCGTTCTCTTGCAATACACTGCCTAAAGCATTAAATATGGAACATTATCATGTAGCAAAGAATATAATATATATAAAATGCAGCGTCGCTGTCTGTCCGTTAGTGCGCTTATCACTCGAGAACCACTTATCCGATTTACGTGTTTTTTTTAATGGCCAGCTTATCTATAATCTTCTATCTAGAATATTTAAAAAATGCAACGTCTCTCTGTCTGTCTGCCTGTCTCTCTGCCTGTCTGTCTGTCTGCCGGTTAGTGCGCTTATCACTTGAGAGCCACTTATCCGATTTACGTGTTTTTATAAATTTAAACATATGTTCTATATAATTCGATATAAGCCTAGATAATGGGAGGTAAGGTGAGATAATGGGAGATAAGGAGAAATAATGGGAGATCAGTCGAGATAAGCCTCGATAATGGGAGATAAGGTGAGATAAAGGGAGATAAGTATAAATAATGGGAGAAAAGGAGAAATAATGGGAGATAAGCAGAGATAAGTCTAGATAATGGGAGTTGTGGAGAGAGAATGGGAGATAAGAAGAAATAATGGGAGATTAGGAGAAATATTGCGAGATAAGTCGAGATAAGCCTAGATAATGGGAGATAAGGTGAGATAATGGAAGATAAGGAGAAATAATGGAAGATAAGAAATAATGGGAGATGAGCAGAGATAAGCCTAGATAATGGAAATTATGTAGAGATAATGGGAGATAAAGAGAAATAATGGGAGATAAGGAGAAAAAACGAGAGATATTTTATTACGTTTGGTAACATAAGGAATAAGTACTAACGATAGTAGTGAATCAAGTCCACGCGAGCGGAGCCGCGGGCCCGGCTAGTAAACTTATAATTTGAGGCATACGTCACATACATTGGTACTTTTGACAAACTTTTATAATGAAGTTTTATGCAGACATTAAGTCGGGCATCACAAGTGCGACGAAAATATCCGCTATGTTTTTAAGTATCTGGAATATTTTACTTAATTATCAATATCAAGTGTTATATGTGTACCAAATTTGAAATCGATATCTAGGTTCGTTGAAGAGTTGTCGTGCCAACAGACAGACAGAGCGACAGAAATGCGGAACTACTAATATGGGGTGAAAAGTCCCAAAACTTTCCGAGAGATGGTACAAACAAAAGAAACCATATAATTTTCGGTTAGTGTCAACTCTCAGAAAATTCGTATAAAATCTTCAGGACATTTTGTCTATTAGTTTGGGAGTTACAGCTGTTTGAGTTACGCTAGTTTTGATTTTTGCAAAATGATGCAACAAAAAGAATTTCGCGGGTTTGATTAAATATTGCTTTTTGATTGGAGAAAAATACAGCCACATTCCAAGAAAGGCTCGAGAAGAGCATCTGCTTCTTCGAACGCAACTAATACGTAGGCTAAAAAGTTTAAAAAAAAAGGGTTTCAAACACTTTTTTTTTGCAAAATTCGACTTTATTCATCAACATAGTCTCCTTTAAGTGCGATACAATCAGTCCAACGCTTTTCTAACATTTCTATACCTTTCTTGTAGAAGGATTTGTCTTTGCCTTCAAAATACGCCTCAGTTTCGGCGATAACTTCTTCACTGGACACAAATTTCTTTCCCGCGAGCATTTTTTTGAGGTCTGCGAATAGATAATAGTCGCTGGTGGCCAAATCTGGAGAATACAGTAGATGAGGAAGCAATTAGAACTTCAATTCATGCAATTTTGCCATCGTAACCATTGACTTGTGACACGGTACATTGTCTTGATGAAAGAGCACTTTTTCTTGTTCATTTGAGGCCGTTTCTTTGCGATATTCGCTATTGATGGTTTTCCCTTCTCAGCATATTCGATGAAAATTAGTCCATGCCCATCCAACTTATAGAGGCCAAAATCTTCCCAACCCAGTGTTGTGTCTTTGGTCGCTTCGGGCGGCTTTCACCAGTTGCTATCCACTCATCTGATTGCCGACTTGATTCCGGTGTGTAGTGGTGGATCCATGTTTCATCCATTGTCATATATTGCATGAAGAAAACCTTTTTATTGCGCTTAAACAGGTCCAAACAGCGCTCAGAATCATCAACATGTTGTTGTATTTGGTCCACTGTGAGCAAACGAGGTATTCATTTCGAACAGAGCTTTCTTATGCCCAAATATTCATACAAAATATGACCGACACGTTCTTTTGATATCCTTAGGGTGTCAGTTATCTCACGCAATTTCACTTTACGGTTATCCAAAACAATTTTGTGGATTTTTTGACTTTTTCCGGTGTAACTACCTCATTTGGGGGTCCAGAGCGTTCAGCATCATTTGTGCCTGTACGACCGCGTTTAAATTCAGCATACTAGTAAATGATGAGTGATTTTCCAGGGGCAGAGTCCCCGTAATACTTATAAGGCCATTGCTTTGCTTGGGGATACTCTACATCCTCCACACTATTCAAAATATACCTCGAACAAACATTAAAAAAATGGAAGCAAAAATGTAGTAGAATGGGAGTCTTAATACGAGAAGATTACTTATATACTCTAAGTTTCGCAGACGACCAAGTAATCATAGCGCAAGATGAGGAAGACCTCAGTTATATGGTAAGAAAACTGAAAGAAGAATACACTAAAGCAGGATTAGCAATAAACTTTGATAAAACGGAATATCTAACAACAAAGGAGGGAAACGTGGAGAATCTAGAAGTCGATAACGAAACAATAATCAAAGGAACCGATAAATTTAAATATTTAGAAACCATCATCTCAAAAAACGCAACATCAGAAGAAGAGATTAACGCGGACATGCATAAGACAATTAAATTCGCTCCTGTGGGACAAGCATATTACAAAGCGAAACAAAACACGCATATACAAATCAATAATACAAAGCATAATGACATACGGGTCAGAAACATGGACGATCAACAAAAGATATAAAACTAAAGTTAACGCGGAGAAGATGTTGTAGAGTGACACGTATGGAGAGAATAACAAATGAAGAAATAAGAAGCAGAATGAACATCAAAGAGAACGCAATAAACACCATTGAAGAAAAACGAATAAAATGGTATGGACACATAAGACGGAGCGAAGATAATAGGTGGATAAAGAAAATAACGGAGTGGAGCCCTATAGGGAGAAGAAAAAGAGGAAGCCTCAAACGATCGTGGAGAGACGATGTGGACGAGGCTATGGAGGACAGGGGTCTAACAGATGGAGACTGGGAAGATAGAAACGGATGGAATCAAAGGCTGAGAGAAGGAAGACAGCCTCAGCTGTAGAAAATCCTTGATATATATATAAAAACAGTGTTTAATCAACACACAAAATTCGATTTTTTCCACTGTTTTGAAAACATCAAAAGTCATTAAAACCACTGTAACTTGTAAACTAATCGCCGAAATGTCATGAAATTTCGACACGTATCGTTTGAAGGTCGGTACTTCTTAAAAATCATATGGATTTTTTGAAAAGGGCGACATCTATGTGTCAGACCAAGAACTTTTCAGCCTACGTGTTATATGTCGATGAGGTTTAGTGACCTTAAATGCGGTCGTACAAGTACCGATGCTGTACCAGATTTCGTATGTGCAAATAGGGCAGTCACTCCAAAAAACAAAAAAAATCCACCATATTGTTTTGAATGTCAACAAAGTAATGGTGAGAAAGATAGGTGACATCGTGATGATATCAACAGAACGCGTGAGGCGTATTTGGCATGAATATTTGCCTATGAAAAAGCTACGTGCCCTATGGGCGCCGCACATTTTCACGACTATATCAAGTAATAAATCCGTTATTCGAGTTTCAGGTATTTCAGACATTAAAAAACGCACATGAACCATTTTTTTAAGCCTTACAGATTCAATAATCTTCTATAGGGATAACGAAAAAAAAATGAGTTTTGGGACAAAAAATATTATAACTTCAATAATAAATGAAATTGGGCGTATCACTTTTATTATCTGCCATAATAGGGATTTATTGAATTTTTATTGGCCAGACAGAAGGAAGATGGGGTAGAAATGTATTTAATGGAAAATAAATTGCGTCGGGATTAATAAAGAACTTGGAGAAAATATTTCTTGTCATTTGGTCAGGCATAAAGATATCTAACACCAGCAGGAGGAGATTTTTTTTAGCAAGTAATATTGGAGAATATGTTATAAAGGTAGCCGCATTCAAGTGGACATTAAAAGAAAGTTTTTTATTTATCTTGAGGTATGCAATGTTTTAATATATACCACGATTCGGTTCTGATAAAAATCCCAACGCAATACAGTTTGCAATTTCACAATTCACAAATTTTGGAATTTTACTGTCGTGTTAAAAAAATATGCCGTAACTAAAAACTATCTGATGGGGTTTCTTACACTAGGACATTCAATAACTAACGAGACAAACACCAATAGTAGGAAAACTACTAAATATTTTTAAATGAAACCTCCGGCACCTTAAACCCAATACAGGAAACGCGTGGGTCACTATATATGAAAATCAGATCTCAGTTTTCAAGAGGTCAGGTTAGGCAGTCCGCCATGTTAAAAGGGAGACCAGCGCACTGTGGTCGAGGAATTTGATTTTTCGTTCAAAATTATCTACAGGTCTTAATTTCTAACCGATTTGGATAACTTTTTTTTTTAAATACTCGTAACTAAATTTTTAGAAAATCTCCTAAGCTGATTTTTGAATTATGGCCAATTTTTAGTTATTTTTCTACCATTTTTAGTATTTTTTTCGAAGTTTGCAATATTTACTACTCAGTATATATCACCACTACACCAAACACTTTATTTTTGCACTCGACGCGCGTTTCGCTAACCATGTTAGTTTCATCAGGAGCGATGATTGACTAAAGCTAAACTACAAATCTACCCTATTTATACTTAGCCTAACCCTTGAATTACTCAAGCGGAACTAATGACATAGGCAAGGCCATCAGTTCCGGTCAAGTAACCTGTAGAGGGGATTATAAGGAATAGGCCCTCTGTCTTTATTTAAACTACAATATAATATATAAAACTTATATAAATAGGGTAGATTTGTAGTTTAGCTTTAGTCAATCATCGCTCCTGAAGAAGCTAACATGGTTAGCGAAACGCGCGAAGAGTGCAAAAATTAAGTGTTTGGTGTAGTGGTGATATATACTGAGTAGTATCATTGTGCCAAAGATTCCACATTCCCAACTTAGTTGAGATCGCTTCACGGTCAACGGAATTAAACCTTTATCGTAAGTACAATAGTAAGATTAGATTAGTAGGTGCAGATATTTGGTTTTTAAAGTCTTGCAAGAAATTTAAAGTTTTTCCTAATTTTATTAAGGTTAATTTACCAAAAATCAAACATTTCAGAAAAAATTTCATTCTTTGCTAAACAAAAATGGCTTGACTTAGAAATCAAGAATTTGTACACAAAACGTAGTATGTTAGAAGTAGAATCATATAGCATATTCAAAAAACTTACTTCAGGATTAAACAATATTGAATATGAAGTATGGAGCGAGTTCCAGAGGAAAATGTTTTTAGTTATTGATATTCAATATAAAAAGAAATTATCTATTCTAAGTAAAAAAATTAAAAAAGCTCTTACCGATGAAAAATAGTCCTCAGAAATTCGTAAATATTGTACAAAATCATTCATCTCAATCCTTTACACAAAATGAAATTCACATCTTAAACAAAGGTCTTAACTTTGCAGTACCCCCTCCTAGAGATAATTTATCAGAAATAGCTGCTCACATTGAAAGTTCCATTAGTACACTTCCAGAAAATAGTAAATCATTTGTTAGGGAAGCATGACGCAATCAAATATCGAAAAACATGGTTAACACACAAATTCTAATTCACGAAAAGACATAAAAGTAGTTAAAGGATTGAAAAAGAAAGATGTCTTCTACTTAAAAGCGGATAAAGGAAATAAGGTTGTTATATTGAATAAGGAAGATTACTTTGAAAGCGTAGATAATCATATCGAATCTGGCCCTTATGAAAAGGTAATAAGAAATCCATTACCCAGAATGATATCAGAGGTTAAAAATTCTTTAAAAAAATGTAAGAACCTTGTTTCCGATTCGCTAAAATTTAAATTAAAAGTGAGTGATCCGACCATACCAAAATTGTATTGCTTATCCAAAATTCACAAACATGGAAAAGCAATGCGACCCATTGTTTTATCGGTAGGATCACCGACCTATTTGATATCCAAATGGTTATCAAAAGAACTTGAGAAGTTACCATTAAATACTTTCGCAGTGAAGAAATTCGTTAGAATTTTATAATAATAAAACAAAAATCTATTTCTTAATGAAGGTGAAGTCTTAATTTCTTTTGATGTTAGTTCTTTGTTCCCAAGTGTGCCAATTCCATAAACTTTACAATATTTTACTTAGAATGGATGACTTTGAAGACGAAATTATTCGTGAATACTTAACATTATCTAAACTTTGTATGGAACAAAATTATTTCCAATATAACAATCAATTTTATGTTCAGAAAGAAGGAACAGCTATGGGTAATTGCTTATCACCTTTCATAGCCAGTTTGAAATCAAAGCCAGTCAAGAATTCGAATATTTCTCAAGTGTATGGTATAGGTATGTGGATGATATTTTCGCGATTTTCGATACAAAGAAAGCAAATATTGATGATTGTGTTTCTAGATTAAATAGCCGATATGATTCCATTAAATTCACTTACGAAGTTGAGAACAAAGGACAATTGCCTTTTCTATATATTTTAATTATTAAAAATAATAATAGATTAGAATTTGATATCTATAGGAAGGACACAGTAACAGATAGATATATTCCTAATGATTCATTTCATTGCAAACAACATAAATTAGCCTCATTACATTTTTTAGTTCATCGTTTGGTCACTTTCCCTCCGAATAGAGTAGACTTTAATAAAGAAAGGAATCGTATTAGAAATATAACTAGAGTTAATAGTTATGACGATGACTTAGTAAATAAGCTAATAAATAGACATAAGTTTAGGTTTAATATTCAGAATTCCACCTTTTTTACACGCGAAGAAAATAACACCAAGTATGTCTCCATACCATATAATCCGAAATATAGCAAGGGACTCAATAAGGTATTTAATAAGGTAGGCCTCACCTTAGTCTATAAGTCATCAGACAATCTGAGGAATATCTTAGGAAATCCCAAAGATAAGATTCCAAGTGGAATTGAATATGAAATTAGTTGTAATGATTGTGACAAAAAGTATGTTGGGCAAACTAAAAGGTCAATTAAAACATGATTTAAAGAACACTTAGCACACTTAAAATACAATAGAACAGAAAAGTCTAGCATTGCCGAACATGCCCTTGAAGCTGATCATACTGTAACATTAGATAATCTAAGATTAATAAAAAATGTATCTGATAGGAGATTGTTGAACGCATACGAAAGTATGGAAATCATAAAATGTAAAAGTAGTTTAAATAAAGACAGAGGGCCTATTCCTTATAGTCCCCTCTACTGGTTACTTGACCGGAACTGATGGCCTTGCCTATGTCATTAGTCCCGCTTGAGTAATTCAAGGGTTAGGCTACGTATAAATAGGGTAGATTTGTAGTTTAGCTATAGTCAATCATCGCTCCTGATGAAGCTAACAAGTGTTTGGTGTAGTGATGATATATACTGAGTAGTATCATTGTGCCAAAGATTCCACATTCCCAACTTAGTTTGCAATATTTAAATGAACAAACTAAAGTAATTTATGTTTTTTCGATCCTCATAATCTGAAATTTGTTATTTCAAGACCTAAAGATCGCAAGGTGAATCAACATTTTTCGACCATTATTTGGACATATTTTGACCACATTTATCAGGATTTTTGTCAGAAATGGTGATAAATGTGGTCAAAATATATCCAAATAATGTCCGAAAAATAGCTATGATTCACCTTGCGACCTTTAGGTCTTGAAACAACAAATTTCAGATTATGTGGATTGAGAAACATAAATGGCTTTGGTTTGTTCATTTAAATATTGCAAACTTCCAAAAATACTCGATGAAAATTAGTCCATGAACATCCAACATACAGAGGCCAAAACCTTCACAATCCAGTGTTGGATCTTTGGTCGCTTCGGGCGGCTTTCACCGGTTACTGTCCACTCATCTCACTGCCGATTTGATTCCGATGTGTAGTGGTGGATCCATAATGCATCCATTGTCACATATCGCATGAAAAAAACCTTTTTATTGCGCTTAAACAGGTCCAAACAGCGCTCAGAGCTTTTTGATGACCAAATATTCATGCAAAATATGACCAACACGTTCTTTTGATATCCTTAGGGTGTCAGTTACCTCACGCAATTTCATTTTACGGTTATCCAAAACAATATCGTGGATTTTTTTGATTTTTTCCGGTGTAACTACCTCATTTGGGGGTCCAGAGCGTTAAGCATCATTTGTGCCCGTACGACCGCGTTTAAATTCAGTATATCAGTAAATGATGAGTGATTTTCCAGGGGTAGAGTCCCCGTAATACTTATAAGGCCATTGCTTTGCTTGAACGGTATTTTTTCCCATCAAAAACAGTGTTTAATCAACACACAAAATTAGATTTTTTCCACTGTTTTGAAAACAAAGTAGCGTCACTAAAACCACTGTAACTAGTAAACTAATCGTCGAAATGTCATGAAATTTCGACACGTATCGTTTGAAGGTAGTTACTTCTTAAAAATCATATGGATTTTTTGAAAAGGGCGACATCTATGTGTCAACCAAGAACTTTTCAGCCTACGTGTTATATGTCGATGGGGTTTAGTGACCTTAAATGCGGTCGTACAAGTATCGATGATGTACCAGGTTTCGTACGTGCAAATAGGGCAGTCACTCCAAAAAACAAAAAAAATCCACCATATTGTTTTGAATTTTGACCACATTTATCATGATTTTTGTCAGAAATGATGATAAATGTGGTCAAAATATATCCAAATAATGTACGAAAAATAGCTATGATGATTCACCTTGCGACCTTTAGGTCTTGAAACAACAAATTTCAGATTATGTAGATTGAGAAACATAAATGGCTTTGGTTTGTTTATTTAAATATTGCAAACTTCAAAAAAATTATTAAAAGTGATCCAAAAATGGTAGAAAAATGACCAAAAACTGGCCATAATTCAAAAATCGGCTTTGAAGGATTTTTTGGAAATCTAGTTACGAGTATTAAAAAAAAAATTATCCAAATCGGTTAGAAATTAAGACCTGTAGATAATTTTGAACGAAAAATTAAATTCCTGGGCCACAGTGCAGCGGGAAATTTCAAACAGAAATAATGTTACTGTGCAAGATTTTATCGTTCAAAATCATATATATTATACAAATGTTTGAAACTTTTTGATTTAATAAAATGTCAAATTATTGCTTCCAGAGTAATATAAAAAAAATGGAGCGCTTGGCAGGAAGGCATTTTCAGAAAAAAATGGTACAAACAAAAATTTTAGCATTTCAATAAGCATATCAGATTTTGGGCCCAACGCTTTGTTGGGACTCTATAAGGCCTAAAAGTGAAAATTGAAACTGGAACCCAAATTTTTAAATACATATTTGAATTCAGCAAGGAATTTTACCTCCGAATACAAATTGAACTGGGCCTCATTGTAACTACAATAAAATTCGACTTTTATAAGGATCTTTACTTGTGCTATTAGCCTTTGACACACGGAATATTCTTTTCTCACAGGCAGAATTATATTCAAGCTAAGCCCGACGAAAATTTGAAAAGATTTTTTTTTCGATTCCTCTAATAAATATGTTTTGAAATGTCACTTTATCAGTGCTTTTTGAATATCCTCTCTAATCTAGAAGCCTATGAAGAGTACACATTTTAGGCAAAAATATGTTTTATTTACAAATTACACAAATATAAAAGTTTTAAATAAAAAGTAACTGAATACTCCTAGTTTATATAACAATAAATCTTTTTAATTGGACAATTGATGAGGCGTTTGGTTGTCGAAAGAGAAATAGCTTCTTACGCAATTGATATTCTTTAATTAAGTCACTTACCTTTCAACATCGTTGGAGAAGAAGAAGAAACTCATTTTCGGTGTACTTTTGTCAACGGCACAACAATAACCTGCTTTCCCCGTGATTATATAAATTGTTCGTCAACCTTTTTGATTCTCTTCACTTACAAACGTTTTTAATTCTTTTTTTATACAAACTCTCTCTTCCTTCTGTCTTTAAATTCATATAAACTGCAGTCACATCAAGAAACGATCGACAATACATTTCAGAAGACACATTCCGAGATCAGATGTAAACATTGAGAAGTCATTTTGAAAGAGGGACTCGTCGACGCACGCGCCGTCGAAATCTCGTTACCAACTTTTTTTTTTATGGGTCTAGGACACGTGCTGCAGGGAAGTCCCGCTACAGAAGCAACACGTGTGCGGAAAAAGCGATTCACGTTGTTCTTGAATAGCTGTAAATTGTACTCGGTGAGAAACACAGTGCTGGGCAAATTATTCCAAAGGGATGATGTTCTCCATATAAACTTGGAGCTCTTGGAGCAACTTGGAGCTCACTTTCGCTACTGTATTGGGTTACGGTGTCTTCGGAGGGTCAAGTTCACAACCTTGGCAGCGCACAGTGATTCGGCAAGAACATGCTAGCGGGACAATATTCATGACGTAATTTCCAGGAACCACTGATAACGACTTGTAAACAACCCCCCCCTCCATTTAACGAATTCCAAGAATTAATTTGTTTATCACCTCATAAAGGTATCTTATCAGGGGGGTCAAAGTAACCCTTATAAGAGAGGTCATTTTCATTTACAAATCAGTTGCATTTTATGCACACTTGTGATAACATATTTTAAAATTGGTAGCAAAGTGAAACGAGTTTTTTGTGATGGAATATTCTGTTGAAGGTATGTACTCTATTATGACTTATATTTTTTATAAAAAATATATATACTTTTGGTGTAATATCAATTTTTAAATGTATAGATAAATCCAGCAAATTTTACATTAATTGTAAACTTTAAAAGTAGCAACTTTTTTTATCCACATATACCCACCTAGATTTTTCTATATGTAATACCTATAACATTCAGGCACAGATTCATATAAATATTATAGACCCCGAAAAGGCCCCGAAAGTAAAATTATTTTATTTTTTCAGAACGAGTCGTGACTATGACGAAAATGGAGTTTTTTGAAGAATGGCTAAAACATGACAAAACTGAACGAAACAGTGGCATTTTTTATTATATAAGTGAAAAAAATTCAATATGTCTGATGTTTCTGACGATTCTCTAAAACGACTCAAAATGAAAATATCAAGCCTTTCAGCAAAATTCAATCAAAAGTGGACTTCTTTAAAGTGTAACAAAAAAATTTGTTTCTAATCAAACATAAAGATTGGTTAGAGGGATCCGGAATCGAAATAAAGATGTGTGTTAACCAGCCGTGCACTTCAACATCATCAGCGGCTCTTTCCGTAGGGCGACCCCCATTTGAAGACTCATCAACGAAAACGAAGAGACGCAGAGTAGAAGATCTTTTGGAATCGCGAAGTGCAAGTGAGCTTATTACAGCAGCTGAGTTAGCTACTCGAAAAGAAGGGCAGCGAAGTGTTGCTAAACAGATCCAGAACGTCGCGGTCAGTGAAACTAGAGAAAAGAATAAGTGTTCTGAACAAAGTCGGCAGTTAACACCAGATGAAGCTTTAGCTTATTATATGGACTCGAAATCGACTTCTCACTCATATAAACAAACAAGAAAATGGTCAATGAAAGCGGGACATCAAGTGTATCCATCGTTTTATAGTTTAGGTAAGTCCAAACCTTCTTGTTGTCCTTCTGACGAATATATTTCTGTGACTGAATCTCGAGCTGAAATTAAACTTCACCCGATTTTGGATAAAACGGCTGAACGATTAGTTAAAGCTCAGACTGAAGTCATTAGAAGTGTGTTACCTCGTTCATATTATACGTTGGTAAGCAAATGGGGCTGTGATGGGAGTTCGGGGCATAGCACGTATAAGCAGAAATTTGAGAACACTAACGCTACAGGCGGATTTTTGTTCGTATACTCATTTGTCCCTTTGAGACTGCTTGATGGCGAAACTGTGATCTGGCAAAATCCAAGACTTTCCTCTACTTTATATTGCCATCCTATTAAGTTTATTTTTGCCAAGGAGACAAAAGAGTTTACGAAAGAAGAAACTTCTAATATTTTAGATGAAGTAAGTCAGCTTCTTCCAACATTATGTAACGTTGCTGGATCTCAAAGCTCTGTTAAACACGATTTGTTGTTGACAATGACTGATGGCAAAGTGTGCAATGCCTTAACAGACACAAGCTCAACACAAAAGTGTTATATTTGCGATGCCACCCCGTCTACTATGAACGAGGAGTCAAAGAAATATCCCAGCAACGAAGAACGCCTTGCATTTGGTTTATCTACTTTACATGCATGGATCCGCACGTTTGAATGTTTGCTTCACATCAGCTATCGTTTAGAAATAAAAAAGTGGCAAGTCAGGGGAGATAAACAACAAGACAAAGCTATTGTGAAGCAACTCTCACAAGAGATACAAAAAGTGTTTAAAGATCGTATGGATCTCATTGTAGATAAACCAAAACCTGGGTATGGTAACACAAACGATGGAAACACAGCACGTAGATTTTTTTCCAAAGCTGAATTGAGCAGCGAAATTACAGGATTAGACGTAAACCTTATTCGTAGAATTCATGTAATTTTAAGAACTTTGTCATCGGGATATGACATAAATTATATAGAATTCGAAAAGTTTTGTGTTGATACTAGAAAATTATACCTTGATCTGTATTCGTGGTATTCCATGCCCGTTACTGTGCATAAAATTCTTGTACACAGCACGGAAGTTATAAAGTCTTTTCTTCTTCCCATTGGACAACTCTCCGAAGAAGCCCAGGAGGCAAGAAATAAAGACTGTCGTAGATTCCGTGAACGGCACACCAGGAAGCGGTCACGTATTGCCACAAATACAGATCTTTTGAGAATGCTTTTAATTACGTCTGATCCTGTTATCAACTCGTATAGAGAATTACCGCGAAGAAAATTTACTTCTTTGCCATCGGAGGTTCTGCAGTTCATTATCCCACCTTCATTGCCATCCGAAACACCATCAGTAAGTCATTATCACGAATTAAATGAGGAGGATTATTTACTCTCTGAATATTCTACTGAATGGAGAGCGGTGATGACGACTCATCTGATGGTGATTAGTAGGTTTAAGTATTTTTTTATTGTAATTATTATTCTTATTTTATTGTGTGTTGTAGTTGCTTATAATTCATGCCTTAGTATATAAGTTATTTAATATTATATTTCTTTTACTTATACACCTTGTTATTGTAAATAATTGATATATAGATACAGTTATTGTACTAATTTATTTTAAAAGAAATAATATTTTGTAAATTAATAAATGTGGGTACTATCATTATGATTTTTATTTTTTTCCTAGAAATTTCTTTGTAAACAAACATGATTATGCTTTTCACGCATAATGAGTAGGTAGACGTATGTAGCTAATTAAAGAACAATTAGCGACAATAGTGAACAAATGAGACACATTAGTAAACCACTTCCGTCTTGCAGCTACATATTTCGATTAATACACATACAGTACACATTTTTCAACTTTTTTTTTCTTAAAATAGCTTAAGATACCTGGAATATACATAAACAATTGAAATAAGTGAAGAAATAATATTGTCCCGCTAGCTTGTTCTAGTCGAGACACTGTGCAGCGGTTCAATAAGCTGTTTAAAAAAATAGTAAACATAACCTCATTTGTTCAAATGTCAGCTCCGCTAGAAATGTGTACGCTGGAAGAGCAACGTTCAGTGACAAGATTTTTGTCAGCCGAAGGTGTGAAACCGGCTGAAATTTTCTCGGGAATGTTAAAACAGTACGGGGAAAAGCGTTTAAGCCACGGAAACGTATATAAGCGGATTAAACAGTTTAATTCAGGTAGAACAAGTATCAGCGATCTTCGTCGCTCGGGAAGACCAGTTGAAGTGTCGACCGACACGCTACAAAATCGCATAAATCACCTTATCAGAGATAATAGACGTATGAAAATTGCGACAATTGCTGAAATGTGTAATGTCAGTACTGGAACCGTGCGCTCCATCATTCATTATAAGTTGAACTATCGCAAAACGTGTTCAAGATGGGTTCCAAGACAGTTAACTCAGGACCATAAAGACAACCGAGTTCGCATTTGTTCTGAACTCAAACGACGGTTTTAAAAGGAAAGTAATGACTTTCTACAACGGTCGACTCAAAGAGTTTTTACGTGGCACCCAATTCGAAGACAAAGAAGCGGTCAAAAAAGCTTTACACGACTGGCTCAGACAGCAAGGTAAACAATTGTACAGGGTGAGTCAACGATAAAGTAAAGTTCATTATCCCATTTGTTTCGGGAATGACGAAAGAATGTTAAATACAATAGTTTTAGAGAATGTTAAGGTGCGCAGTTTAAAATTATTTTTGAGTATACAGGGTACTTCAAAAAAGTGTGGCCGATATAACATGTTTTTTTAAATGGAACATTTTAATTTATTTTTAAATTCTGCGTAAAATTGTATTACTTTTTTTTAATAATGTTATATACCTAAACCTAGTAGTGTTTCTAATATTTCAATTTTTTTTTTAAATACTAGTTTTCAGTTTTGTAAAAAATTGCCAGTAATGCCATTGTTTCTGAAGGTGGAATACTCATAATTGGTACGAGCGTTCTATAGAGATGAAAAAAAGATATATGTAAAGAAATTTGAGTTAGATGCTACAGGGTGTTCAAAATAAATTTATACATTTCGACTATTTTAAATTCAAAAATCTCAAACTTTTTAAATGGCACACCCTGTATATTATTATTTTTTCTAATAGATTTTATAAAACCCTCCAACTTTTATTAAGTATGTCATATACCTATTTCTAATAGTTTTCGATTTATTTTAAATTTTTCAATTTTTAACCTCGTTTTTATTACACTTACGCTATTGTGAAAACATAAACAAATAGTTAATAATAATTTTATTATGGTTTAACTTATATAATGATTAATTATTATGACGTAATAAATGTTCAAAAATATGCCCGTCTACTTGAATACACATGTTTAGTCGTTATATTTTCCTTCACATTTCTTAGCATAAAGAACGTTATTGTTCTGCACGCATCCCGTATCCTATTTTCCATATCTACTGGTGTTGTAGGGGGATTTACATAAACACGATCTTTAATGTAGCCCCACGAAAAGAAGTCGAAAGGTGTTAAGTCACATGATCGAGGGGGCCAGTGAATGAATCCATCCCTACTGGTCCATTTTTGTGGGTAACGATCGTTTAAAAATTCCCGAAATTCCCGGTAGTAATGAGCAGGAGCTCCGTCCTGTTGAAACCACATTTGTTCCCTTTCAAAGTTATCAACTTCTTCAAGAAGTTGGAGTAATTCGTTTTGCAAAAAATTTAGATGGTATACGTCTATTAGGGTACTTCGCTCCGTAAAGCCTTACTGCCAAAAGACAATTTTTCCCGGCCTCGCCCAGTATATAAACCATATCAATCAATTCATTTTGAGGAAGATCCATAACTATTACCTTTATACGTCACTTACTACAACAAATTAAACTATTTTTAGTTGCTTAATAGACATGTTAAAATTTGACAATGTCTACATTTTTGTTTTGTCTTGGCAACTATGTTGTTACGAGTATAGCTAAGTGTATTAAAAACAAGGGGTAAAAATTAAAAAATGCAAAATAAATCGAAAAAACTATTAGAAATAGGTATATGACATACTTAATAAAAGTTGGAGGGTTTTGTAAAATGTTTCAGAAAAAATAATAATATACAGGGTGTGCCGTTTAAAAAAATTGAGATCTTTCAATTTAAAATAGTCGAAATGGATAAATTTATAACACCCTGTAGCATCTAACTCAAATGTTTTTCTTTTTTTAAAAATTGAAATATTAGAAAAACTACTAGGTTTAGGTATATAACATTATTAATAAAAAAGTTATAAAATTTTACGCAGAATTTAAAAATAAATTAGAAAATAGGATGTTCCATTTAAAAAAACATATGTTATATCGGCCACACTTTTTTGAAGTACCCTGTATACTCAAAAATAATTTTAAACTGTGCACCTTAACATTCCCTAAAACTATTGTATTTAATATTTTTTCGTCATTCCCGAAACAAATGAGATAATGAACTTTACTCTATCGTTGACTCACCGTGTTCACTATAGGAATTCGAGAGCTCACAGAACGATGGGAAAGGTGCCTAAACGTTGATGAAGACTACGTTGATGTAGATTTCATTGTCATTGAATAAACTGTTTTTGTACACATCCACTTGTCTGGTTAACTATTAAACGTCCCTCGTAACACATGATAAACAATTACATAGCATTTTAATTTCTCTTTATTTGAGGTACATCTTTAATAAATAACAGACAAAGTAAATAACCGTTGGCGAAATTTTAATATACATATTTTCTTCTTAAATTAGACGTAATTGCTAGTTTTTTACAAAGTTGTAGGATACAGAATAAACACTGAAATGAATACAGTTTTATTAAGTTCTAGAACGAATCGGGCTAAATTAGTATATTTTTACAACTACTAGATGTATTTTTCAACAATAAAAAGAAAAAAATACTTAATTTTGATAAGAAATTGCCATAACTTACAGAGCTCATAGGTGAAATTCTTCTAGATTCGTCTTGTGTCCATTGAATTAGTGATGCTGACGTTTTGCCGATCTGCCTGACGGCTTCTTCAGAGATTGTTTCGAGAACTCACTTATTCGGAATGTAGAACGAAACTGATGTTACTACGCTAGCACACGCTTTTTATATTAGGGAGGTGGCGGAGGGCGGATCTTCATAGATAATCTGTTCTTAGATTGGTGAAAGGTAAAGACCAATGTAACGATTAACGTTGTGGGGAAGGATGTTTAGATATTTCGATGGACTCCCTTTCTAGGATAGAAAGAGGAATTTATTGCAAGGATCTGACTGGTCAAAGAGAATCTGGTGTCCTGCTTTATGCTAATGTTCTGCAAGTGCCGAAGTGGAAAAATCACGAAGATGTACTGCTTTTTAAAGTTCCGGAATTCTAGCACAAATTATTCTGCTCGTTTACCCTAGCTACAAGGAATACTGTAGAGTCCTGGATTTTCAAAGAGAATCTTATCTTTGACAGATCTGAGGTATTTTGAGAGTTTAGAGCAAGTACAGAATCGTATGTATGGAAGGAACACAATCCCAAGCAACTGATCTGCTTGACTTCCAGTCTTCGGAGACACCTGGGAATTGTTAAATATATAGTTTTTTTAACGTTATAGAATTCAGCATCAAAAAATGTACAAGAATATACCTTTATAATCCTTAAATTCAAATCAGAAGCCTAACGGGAGGCTGCTGAAGGGGAAAAAAACGTTTGAGAC
>CM032452.1:63932619-64104642 GCA_019049505.1 Pachyrhynchus sulphureomaculatus | reverse complement strand
AAATTTTCAAAAAATTCTGGAATATTCTCCACGGGGTGTAGATTGAACGAAAATTATCACGAGTGCATTACCTATAATAATTTATCTGGTATATAAAAAAAAAACAGAAAATTTCAAGGTCATCAATTTTCAGTAAAGATTGGAAATAAACTTTGTTGAAAATCATTTGGGGTGTGTTTTGTGAAGTCACTGATCATTTTATACTTCCGTTACAACATTTTTTATTTTAAAAGCAATCAACGTACGGAACACTAATTGCGCAAGTTCAACTTGCACTTGACCGGTTATTTTTGATTTAACTTGATGCCAAATATGTTCAATTGGATTAAACACACAATAATACGGAGGAAGCCGCAAAAGAATGTGTCCCATTTTCTCAGCCATACTATCACAAACATATTTCTTTTTCAACTTATAGTCTTTCAAAAATTCCAAAAAGATCACTTTTTCTATAATTAAAGTCAAAATAAATGTCATTTTCTAACATATATTCCTGTATTTCCGATTTGATGTTGGCTGCATTAGGAACCTTATTTAGTAGGCGACTATGGTAACTTGCATTGTCCATAACTATAACACTCTGTTCGGGAACATTTGGCAAAAAGGGAATTTTGAAACCAATTTTCAAAAAGTTCTGCGGTCGTGTCTTCGTGATAGTCCAAACTAGAATCTTCTATATTTTTTGCGGATAATAGTAGACAATTTGAAACCCAGCCCTTTTCAGATCCAGCATGCAAAATATTTATTCGTTTTACCGTTATTTGAAGGTGCGTTAATCTGACATTTTGTAGTGCTGTCAACCCACCCTTTTTGCACAGTGTAATGGGTATCGAACCATGTTTCGTCAAGGTAAATTATTGGCAATTCTCTAATCGACACTTTTTAATTTCTTGTAAATAAGTATGTCGCAAGATTCGTAATCTTTGTGACTTCATCACTACTTGCCTTTTGTTGATTTTTTGGAACGTGAATCCCATTCTTAAGAGAATTCTGTGAAGGGTTGATCGGCCACAATGTATATGATCCTGTCCTGCACCATTCTTAATTTTATTTTGTATAGTGTCGGCACCAACTGCTCTTTATACATAGAATATATTTTTCTCCTGATGACGTCTTTTTCACAATCGTCTACAAGATGCATTTGAAAATCTTTCCGTTTTTCCCTGCTCCTGAATGATGATTTTTCCTACAATTCCTTAATCGTAGAAATTGGGGTTTTTGTTAGTTCACGGGTTTTGTTGCAAAGTACTTTGTTTATTCAAATTTCTTTTTACCAAACTGTGGTAAACATTTTTTACTATTTGTTAACGTCAAGTGATAATTGTTTTCTCTTGCGATAGCCACTATTGCAATTTTTCCACGGACTCCATATAATTAAAATAGAGCCGTTACGTTGTAAGTTGTAAATAAAACTAAAAATAAAAATAATAAAAAGTATCTTTTCAATCATAATGGGGACCTGTTATTAGGCCTATATTATCAAAAACTTAAAGGGCTCCAAACAGGGTTGCCAGGTAGTAAATATATAGGTAAAAATAGATCCAATATGATTGCAAGGTGCAAACAGGTAAAATAAAAATACGTTTATCGTAATACTGGAAACTATTCCCAAAACAATAATAGGGTCGTTTATTACCCCATTGAAAAAGCAAAATGGCAGGATCTTATATCTTGGGATTTACTTTACCTTCCACCTGAAAACTCTGGTGGATGGTAAGTGACAGTGGCGCGAGGTGTTTAAAAGTTTCGAAGGATTCCTTCAGTTTCTTTTTTGGGCTACATGTTCCATACCGTGTCAGTAATTATATGTCTCAGAAACAAGATAAAATGTACGGTAGCTTCAAAAGAATTACTAAGATGCAAGCTTGAGATCGAAGGAAGTATTATTGAACAGGTTAATAATTTTAAATATCTGGGAACAGTGATAACAAGCTACGGCGATTTAAACAGGTAAGTAAAATAGCAATCCATGAAGGCATCATTAATAGCAGGTTGCTTGGCGGATATAGTCTGGAAAAAAAGGAAAGCAAAACAAGGATATACAAGAGAATAGTGAGAAAAATCCTCACATATGCTGTCGAAATAAGAGCTGACATATGTAACACAGCACAAATAATGAGGACAACGGAAATGAAAGGACAAGCGAAAAAACTATCAACAACAAAATCCGCAGTAAAGATCTACAAGTACTAAGCAAGATCAAAGAAATATCCAAATGGACCAAAACCCGAAGAAAACAATGGAAATAAACACGTAGATCGGATGGACGACAACAGACTGGCAAAAAGGGCCAAACTCAATAAACCTTGGTAAAAGAACTAGCAGACCTCCGAAAAGGTGGAAAGAATGCTGGACGTCCACATTGGAAGAGGCATTATACCTACTTATATGACACACCACAGAAGAAGAAGACGAAGAAACAATGTGTCATTAACTTCCTAAAATTTAGAGTTTTCTTGTTATACTGTATACATCGTCATCAGAAAAGAATAAAATTACTGCAATTGTAAGAGGCAGTGTCTGGTATTCAGAACAAACTGAGGACAATACCGTAAAGATCATGGGAGATGGTGTAGAAAAACAGGTGCATGTTTCTGGACCCTAAGCTTTAAAAGTAGCTCAAGTTTTCATGGTTACGACGCATTGTGACAGTAGTAGTGATGTGAACCAAAATTTACTATTTTCGGTACAGGTAATTTTTAGTTTCGGGGATAAAAAGTCTATAGACTGATTAAGAATAGCCCGAACTCTATAATTAATAGTTAAAGAAGGTGGTTATCTCCTTTTAAGGAATTTTTAACCATCTGAATTTACTGAAGTCGAAATACTACGACAAGATATCGATATTTGTATTTCTGGAAATAAGACTAAATTTATAATCATCCAATGAACAATAACAGAACTAAATTTTAATCAGATGCATTGCACTTGGATGGCATTACAATACTAGAACGGATACGTGAGGATTTTAATTTAAAAGAGATAAGAAATCAGCAATCTAAACTGAAGTTAACAGGTGTATTATAATGTTTAAAGTTTTTTAAATAATTTTGTGTTTAATCGTTTTATGTTACCAAATAACATATTACTTACCCTGTATAGAAAGAGAAGATACCCATAAGCAGAATAATATATCGTCCTCCAAAGAAAATATTAAAGATTTCGCTTTTGCCCTTTTGAGCGGAAATTTTTTTTTCGGATAACACCAACCATAGGCCAAAACAGAACATTATTAAGGCGTGACCAGAATCTCCAAACATAACAGCGAACAAGAATGGGAATGTTATTATTGTGTACAGTGCTAAAAGAAATAAAACGCTTTAGTAATAAGTGGTTTACTAAAACATCAAATTTTTGGAGGCCTAGTCAATCTGAATCTCCGAAGAGGTACAATGAGAGTATTTACCAGGTGTATAAAGTATGAAATGCGGATTTTTTTTCTAAAAAAACATGTTAAATTCGGAGGAATGATAAAAAGTGCTTTATTCAAAGTATGCTCCATCGCTTGTTATATATGTTTCCCATCTTTCGGGCAATTTGTGAATACCACGCCAGTAAAAATCTTCCCCTTTTGCTGTGAACCATTCATCGAGCCATTTTTGACATCTTCGTACGAACCAAAGCGCTGCTCAGCAAGTGCGTGACCCATCGATGCAAGCAAGTGGTAATCGGAAGGAGCCAAGTCTGGTGGGTAAGCCGCATGGGGTAGAACTTCCCAGCTGAGTGCTTCCAACGTGTCACGAACTGGTTTTGCCCTATGTGATGGAGCATTGTCATGAAGAAAAATTACTTTGTGTTGCCTCTTTCGGTATTCTGGCCTTTTTTCAAGTAGCGAACGATTCAAATCGGTCAATTGTTGTTTTTAAACGTTTAGTATTAACCGTTTCTCCAGGTTTTAATAGCTTATAATAGACCACGCCCCTCTGGTCCCACCAAACACAGAGCATCGTCTTTCTGCCAAAGCGATTCGGTCTTGCGGTCGATGTGAATGGTGCGCCAGGGTCTATCCATGATTTTTTGCGCTTGGGATTCTCAAAATAAAATCCACTTTTCATCCCCTGTAACTATACGATGCAAAAACGAATTTCTTTTGTACCGAGCGAGCAAAATGTCACACGTGTTTTTGCGCTTTTCCATTTGTCTGTCGTTCAACTCATGTGGTACCCATCTACCGGTCTTCTGAATCTTTCTCGTCTGTCGTAGCCGATTGGAAACAGCTTGCTGACTAACGCCCAATTGCTCGGCGAGTTGTTTTTGTGTTTGCGAATCATCTTCGTCCAACAATGCTTGCAATTCCACATCTTCGTATTTTTTTGGCGGTTTTCCACGTTCCTTGTCCGCAACATCAAAGTCACCACTTTTGAAACGCCGAAAGCATCGTTCACACGTATCTTGCGATGGAGCATGTTCACCATAAGCTTTACAGAGTAATCGGCATGATTCAACAGCACTTTTCTTCAAATGAAAACAAACAATTAATGCTGTCTGCCAATGCTCTTTGTTCGGTATAAATTTCGACATATGGAACATAACAACACAACACTATGCACACACTTTTCCAATTTATCACTCGTGCGCGTCTGACACTTGTTGATGACACAACAAAATGGCGTAGTGTCAAATCTTTATAGCACAAACTGCATTGGTGCACCATCTGGTGTCTGAAATTCGCATTTCATACTTGTACATCTAGTATACCGACTGATGTTTACCAAACTGCGAACAGTTTTTACGTATAATACAGATATTAACCTATAACTTTATTAATGTTATTAAAATGTTTGTAAAATTTGACTGATTTCCTAACCTTCCGTGTGGCGAAAGATGCAAAACCCTTGATTCTTCTTACATTAACGGTATGTCTTGTAGAGCGCTGTTCAGCCACAGATGATGATAGAATTTGTTAATTTTATATACATATTTCACGTTCCTTAATTTAAATTGATATTGTTTCTCTAGTATCTTCCAGATACATCTTAAGCCATTGTGGCAAAAACTAAAACCTTAATCTTTAACTGAATTAAGAAACAAGGAAGTTATACCAAAAAGAAACAAATTAAACAATCCGTTATAGCTCAATATAAGCATTTGACAGAATATGTTACCAACATAATAAATAACAAGAGTTTTTGGTTCTTTCTTCAATTCCTGTAAACGAAATATTAGGAAATTAACTGAAATTTACAATCATTCTAATAACAATAATAGAGACATACGTTATCGTCTGCGTCATACGTCAAATTACACTGAATCTAGCTCCGGGGAACACATATCGAGTATAATACTTGCCGTCTGTTTTCCCAGTAAAGCGTCAGAAAGAAAAAACATTTACACTTCCTTATCTGAGCAAAGCTGCGAAAGCTTTCTGAAAAATGTTTATAAATATTCTCTAAAAAGTAAATATTTAAGAGTTTGCTTTACTTTCTTCAATTTAGCAATATCCTTTACTCCACAGGACGTTGAAACCCTCATTGCATACGTTGTTATTGCAGCGGTTCTCAATTTAATATAATTTTTGACAAAATAAAAAATAAAATACACATTTACACTGATATAACACACCTATAAGTAGGATTGTATTAGTACTACTGCACAATATATTTACCTAATAATTAACATACCAATACTATACTAAAAACAAGTTTAATAATTATTAGTAACTCCCTTGGGCCTGTTTTGCAGAGCAAAGATTTTCGAATAACGGTTTAATATTAGAAATAGAAAATTAGAAATATCCTACAGAAAGGGAATATTTCCTTCCTGCTGGAAGTGTGCCACAGTTCAGCCGATACCTAAAAAAGGCAAGAAGACCTTGCCAAATAACTACCGACCAATCGCACTGCTTTCAATAATATCGAAAGTAATTGAAAAGGCTATCAATCACCGTCTTCTCAAATATCTTGAAGGATTCAACATTATTAGCGATCATCAATATGGCTTTCGTAAAAATAGATCAACAGGAGATCTTCTGACTTATGTAACACACACTTTGGAGAATCTCGAGCGGTTGCTCTGGACATATCCAAGGCATTCGACCGTGTTTGGCACGATGGGCTGTTGCCTAAGCTACGTTCTTATGGTATGTCGGAAAAGTTCTGTTTGTAGCTCTCATGTTTCCTCAGAGAGCGTTCTTTACGAGTGGCAGTCGACGGATTTCTTTCTAACACCTTCACTATCAACGCTGGTGTACCTCAAGGCTCCATACTGTCTCCTACTCTTTTTCTCCTTTACATTAACGATCTGCTTTGCAGATGACAGTACGCTTATCTCTTCATTCACTTTGAACCCTCGGACATCGGCTACTCAGACGAATATCCGTAGACAGCAGGAAGTCATTCAACTTAACGAAGACCTGGGAGAAATTTTATCTTGGGGTGACAGTAACCAAGTGGAATTTAACGCTACAAAAACCCAGGCAGCAGTTTTTTCTAAAAAAGTTAGCGTTGCGGCACTCCATTCCTCTAACATCGTCCCTCAATTTGTTGGGCGTTAATTTGGGAGCAGCAAATATGTCCTGGCATGATCATGTTGCAGGCATAGCAAGGAGAGCTTCTCAAAAGTTGGGAATATTATTTCGAACCAGAAAGCTTTACACTCTACACCAACTGTTAATTCTTTACAAAACTCAAATTCGACCAACTATGGAATACTGCTTCCATGTTTGGGGCTCCGCTCCCAAACATACGCTGCATTTGTGGGATTCTGTTCAGGGAAGAGCCCGGAACTGACCGGCGGCCTTGATTCGCTGGAACACCAAAGAACGGTTGGCGACTTGAGCCTATTCTACAAGTATTTTCATGGAAAGTGTTCGAAGGATGTGGCCCGCTTAATTCCTCCAGAGCGGTGCATGTTAGAAGTACATGTCGCGCTAATACTTCACATCCGTATGAGGTTCAGCTTGTTACTCCTCGTACAACGCTTTTCAAGCAGTCTTTTATATGGAGAACATCATCCCTTTGGAATAATTTGCCCAGGACTGTGTTTCCCACCGAGTACAATTTGCAGCGATTCAAGAACCACGTGAATCGCTTTTTTTTTTCGCACACGTGTCGCTCCTGTAGCGCTTTAGGGACTTCTTCCCTGCAGCATATGTGCTAGACCCATAAAAAAAAGACACACTAAGTTATTTTTCTCTATTTAGTTGAGATCTATATTTTGTTTTCAAAGCAGCCACCGCAGAAAATCCGGTTTCGCAAAGGTAGGATGTTGAAAATGGTAATAGTATACGAAATGCTCTTGTTTTCAGTGCAGAAAACTCATCATTCACCCCTGTCCAAGATTCAAAGAGTGATTTTTTTATTAAATTGTCTTTTGATATCGCCACTTGCCGTGAAGTCTATGAAGATTTCTTCTTCGGAAGTTGAGAGCCCTTCGGGAGTATTTTAAAATGGATCCCTAACCCACTCGTAACTTGCTACCAAGTTGTCATCAGTAAGAAAATACTTTTTAAAATTCTTTGTCAACATGGCTAGATGATTTTCAATGGTTACTAAAACAACTTTCACATGTTGTTCTTCAGCCTTGTATGTTTTAACACATTCACCCACATTTGCAAACATTTCTAAGTTTTTTGGTTTACATTTCTGCTCCACACTTCCAATTATCTACAAAAAGCATTAATTTTATCACTTGTATCGAACATATGTGTATTTGTTCCTTGGAGTTGAAGATTTAAGGTATTTAGTTTCTCGAATATATCGACCAAGTAGCTCAATTTCACCAGAAATAAACTATCTCGAAGCTTCTCGGCTTCCGGTCGGTTTTCCTCTTCTAGAAAAATGGCGTTTTCATTTCTTAATTCATAAACACGTTGATAACATTTCCTACGTGATAACCATCTTGCCTCGCAATAAAATAGTAACGTTGAATGTTCAGTACCCATGTCTTTACAAAGTGTAGAAAAAATTCTAGATTTTAGGGGTTTTATTTTAATATAATTTACTGTGGTTACTGTAGTGAGCACAATATTCAGAGCAGGACTCATTTCTTTGGAAGCCAGAGCCTCTCTCTGTGGATCATACAATGTGTCCACACACACAGTGGAGATTTTCGTTCCATAAGTGCTTGTACACTTTGAAATCTTCCAGACATTGAATGAGCACCATCGGTACATATTCCGACGCAATTTTTCCACTCCATATATGCCTCGTTTATAAAATCATTTAAGATAGCAAATAATGCGAGTGATGTTGCTTTGAGTTCTATTGGTTTGCAGATAAATAGTTTTTCTACTGCTGAGATACCATCACAAAATCGAACATAGGCAATGAAATGAGCATCTTTATTGCCATCTGTTACCTCATCAAGCTGAATTGAAAACAATTTGTCACGCAACTTCCCGAAAAGCTGATGCTGGACAGCTTCAGCTATATCACCAATTCGACGGGCAACAGTATCATTTGATATAGGTATTGATAGCAACTGTTTGGCAAAATTATCTCTAAACATGGTTTCTACAATCTCAATTGCTACTGGCAAAACAAGCTCTTCAACAATGGTGTGAGGCTTTTTACATCTGGCTATTTTATATGAAACTTTGTAGGAGGCAAGTAAAGCTTTTTCATTCACAGACAAAGCTTTTTTAAAAAGTGATTTCTGCTTTGATTTTAATTTTAATTCGAAGAATTCTCGGGGTTTGTTAAGGTACTCACTATGAAGCGTTTCCAAATGTTGTTTTTAAGTTTATTTGGTTTCATGCTGTCTGCTGCCAAGATTTTTGAGCAAAAAACATACAGGGGCATTTCTTCTTCATTTACTTCAGTACTGGTAAACCCTAAATTTAAGTATTCTTGAGAATATTTTCTTGATTTTATTTTCGGAACTACGCTCGTCTGTGCATTTGTTGATGCTTCACTATCGTCTAATGCTCGCTTACGCCCACTTAAAAATGTATCCATAATTCTGTATAAATTTACTGACGGGAATACTTAATACCTTGAATTTCAATTAACACGTAAATCACAACATACACATTCAAGATAAATCTGATAGCAGTAGAAGGATCAACTCGACTGAGACGGGCTGTAATTGAATGAGGTGCAGCATTTATACACTTTTATGGAGTCTTTCCGAATGTTCGAGACAACTCTGAACTTCTCGCGAAGCCGCTACCGGTAGAGAGGCATCGATGCTAGTTTTGTCAACGCAGCAGATATGTGTTGCCAAATATGAATAAATTTACTTATTCTTGGTAGTTTGTACGGTTTGTAATTAACGTCATAGTGTAGCTTTAGTATCAAAATACTGAAAATACATTATTATTGCATGTATAGTTATTGTATGAGAAGGGGGGAGGCGCGATGAAAATTATGTTTGAAAATTGGGTCGCAAATACTGAAAAGTTGAGGAACGCTGTGTTATTGTGATGGTTAAAATAAATTATTTTGAGAACAAAGTGAACTAAACATGTTTTGCTAAGTATCTATCAACGTCCTATACGGAAATATTTAAAACCCTACAGGGGCGACGCGTATGCAAAAAAAAACGATTCATATTGGTATTGAATCGCTGTAAATTGTACTTGGTGGAAAACGCAGTACCTGGCGAATCGTTCCAAACAGACGAGGTTCTCCACATAAACCAATTTTTGGAAAAGGTTGTAGAGGAGTGACAAGCTGAACCTTATATGGATGTGATGTATTACCGCGATGTGTATTTCTAGCATACAGCACAATGTGTATTTCTAGCATGCACCATGGTTTAGATGGACGTAGCACAAGCGGGCTACGTCCATCTAAACCATGGAATCCATGAAAGTGTATGTAAAATAGACTTCGATGATCCAAGGACTCAAGGTTGTTGATGAGTTCTGGATCTTCAATTAGGCGAACAGCTCTCTCCTTAATATCATCCAACAAATGCACCGTACATTTTGGAGGTCAAATTCGAGCTTTGTACAGAATTGGATGTAGATTGGAAACATGTCCGTAATAATATTTCTAGGCTCTGAGAAGCTTTCTTTGTTATGCTTGCAATATGTTTATGCCAAGTTGCTCCCGAATTAACTGCTGAGTTCAGCAACGTTAACTTCTTTTAGAAGTTTTTGTAGCATTATATTCTACTTGG
Organism: Pachyrhynchus sulphureomaculatus; assembly: GCA_019049505.1. Classification (NCBI taxonomy): domain Eukaryota; kingdom Metazoa; phylum Arthropoda; class Insecta; order Coleoptera; family Curculionidae; genus Pachyrhynchus; species Pachyrhynchus sulphureomaculatus. The sequence goes on along the minus strand of CM032452.1, from coordinate 64,094,577 downwards.
TTACTGTCATCCCATAAGTTAAACGAGTTCCTGCTGTCTGCAAGGATTTGGATGAGTAGCCGATGTTCGAGCATTCAAAGTGAATAAAGAAATAAGCCTACTGTCATCTGCAAAGCTGTAGATTCAATTCCTGATCCTTTCCAGCAGATCGGTAATGTAAATTAAAAAGATAGGAGGAGACAGAAGCCTTGGGCATACGGCGTGGATAGTAAAGGTGTTAGAAAGAAATCCGTCGCCTGTCGTAAAGAACGCTCTCTGAGGAAACATGGGAGCCATAAACAGAACTTTTCAGACATACCATAAAAGCATAGCTTAGCCAACAATTCATCGTGGCAAACACAGCCGAATGCGTTGCATAGATATTCTTCAAAATGTTCAATTGCATTATTCTACACATGTGTGACAGAGATTAGAAGATCTCCTGTTGATCTTTCTTTACGAAAGCCATACTGATGGTCGCTGATCAAAATACCTATCGACATTTTAGAAGATGCTGATTGATATCCGTTTCTTAAAAAACGCGCTTTGGATACATCTGCCCTCCACGCCTACTGGTACTAGTATCTTGGATAATTAAAGCAAACTTTTTTTAAGTGTGTTAAGTAAGTAATTCATACCTGGATTACATTCTCGATAGGAAGCAATACCGTAAACATCAATAAGGGTTTGGAAACCTCTCGTAAATTTGTTGGTTCTATTGAAGGTAGGTGGCATCTCATTGGTATCAATTATGTTGAGAAAAGAAGGAATCGAGCTTCCACTGGCACTCTAAAAAAAAATATTATGGTAAGTGTGCGTGATTATACTGCAGATTTGCGCAAAACTGTATAATGCAGGCTTATACCATACGCAATATGATATAGCTGACTCTGATCTGTACTGGTAGGGTGTAAAAGTGCTGTAACGGCATGTTGCTGGTTAAAGTCTATTTGGAGCAGAAAAGACGATAAAAATAGGGTCTTTTCGGCTCCTAACTCAAATAGGATACAAATCTCAAGTCGGACTTAAAAGATTGAGCGCTAATTCCGATGGAAACCGAATTGGTCTAGGGCTGTTACCAATAAAAATATAATTAGTCGTTTTGTCACGAAGGCGTTGATAGGTAGTAAGACTTCGTCCCCCTTCCCCGTGGAGATTTACGGTAAAACGGTGGAATGAGAATTACATTTATTGATCATATGGTTAGGAACCCACCTTAAACTATAGGTCTCATTCATCGGATATTACCCAGACGTTGAACTGGGTAATAAAAAAGTCTCTTTGGACTATTTGCTTGGTTACAAACCTCACCGGGTGTTATGAAATTCACTGATTGAAACTTTTTTCAAATTCAAAAATTTTTGAAAATTTAAAAAAAGAAGAAAAATTGCAGTTTATTAAATCATTTACAAAATCAACCTGCCCATGAAAGGCCACCATTGTACGAACTAACTCAAAAAAGACAAAGGTAGCCGACAATAAATATTTTATATTCGGATGCTGACACACCTAAAATGCTTTGTCAGCCGTCGTAAATTTTTTGTGGATAAGTAATCACAATAAGGTCATCAGTTTTACGACCTACCTCAAAAGTTTATTGTTGTGTCTTGGCAAATAAAATTTTAGTGAATTAATTACCCGTGTTCAAAATTTTACTTATTATAATAAAATATTAAAATATAAAACTTGTGTAATTAATTTGTTGGTGTCACGAAGTAATTATTTTAAGAGGCAATTTTTATAATATTTTTTTATTAAATTTGTTTGGGAAAAGTTTAGTCAGATCTGAATAACACACGATTAGTATTTTAGATTAGAATAGGATTAGGTGTTTTACATAAAAAAAAAAAAAACTGTAATTAGGTATGTGTACTATAAAAGGACCTGAATTTTCAGTTAAATTGCAACACAATAGAAGATTTACATACGAATTATAATATGTCTGTCTTCTTTAATAAGACTACATTTCTTGCAATACACCCTATTTATATTATTCAAATGACATATTTTATTATATTACTTGAGATCTTAAAACCCCAAATTAGCTATACCGTCGCTTAATCCCCTTAATGTTCAAAGTTTTTTTTTTTTCGAGTCTAACTAGACATTTGTTTCGCCTTATTAAGGCTTTTTCGAGAATACGTACTATACTAAAACCGAATCTTACGAAGATAACTCCAACAGCCAAAAAAAATCTATAAGTTGTTTTAAACGGGCCTGGTGTAAGAGGCTAATATCGCCTAAATTTAAGGAGTCAGTTACTGGAGTTTTAAAGATTTTTTTGGGTTGATAGTGGAAATGTAACTCCGAGGCCAGCAACGAACAATATCGGTGATATTGTAGAATTAACTGGCTCACCAGTGGAGGTGCGAAAAAAATACTCATGTCATTACTTCTTTAGGGTCGATTTTTTCCTTTATTATTGAGATCCGCTATTTAAGGTGAATTTTCGGCAATCGATTTTGTTACAGGGAGGCGCCAGTTCCAATATTTGCAGTCAGTTCCATAACATCCAGCATAGTATATTACAAATGATTATGGTACTGAAAACTGCGTCTATTTTTCTGAAAGTTGAACTTATATAAAAATCATAGAAAGCAAATAATATTGTTTTTTACACGATTATTAAACACGCAAGTCATATTTCTGCGTACGTATCGTGTCGATACTGATGTAAGTACACACACATATCACACATACATACATCATACTCAGTCAGCGTGATATTTCAAGAGTCAAAAATATAAGCTTGCTTTATACAGTTGTGGTCAATTCTCAAAACTTAGATAAGAAATGAAGGATTATGAACATGTCCAACAATTAAAGAATGTTCAGTCTATTGGAAATTATGCACGTTGAAAATTAATTGTTTAAGTCAATCCATACGTTAGTCTGTGAATGATACCAAAGCACTATAAGGATTTCTCAAATCCGTAGAGAACGTGTTAACAGCTTGAAAGTCTTTTAAAGAATCCTATTACATGCTAATATGTAATTGATTACGTTCTCATAAATATTGGATGTTTGAAATATCTCATGACGACAAAAAGAAACAGCTCAAAAATATCAAATTTAAGTTTTTAAATTACACCCTTTCATTTACTGCAGTGCTTCAGTCTGTTAAGTAAGAACGTGTCCGTGATAATTCATTTTTGGTAGAGGCAATTCTAGCGATTCAACAAAAAAAATCCTTTGTTTACGACACGTTTTAGTAAAAGTATCAGTCGATTCGGAACTTTCGTTGAAATTAAGTAAAATCCAAATTGAGTCACTTGTTTGTGCGTTGGTTTAAAGCAGTCTTTCTTCGTTCCCATCCAAAAGAGGCTTAAATGACATATTCCGCGGAAGCTAACTATATTAAAAAATCGGTATCGTTTGTGAACAAGTGGCTAAATCGTTTTAACGAGACGAAAAATGCCGACGACTTTCCAAAACGTGGCTCCGTAGACAAAGTCACTCCGAAAATCGAAAAACCAATCGTGTCTTTGTTTTTACGGGATTCGAAATTGAGGTTTCCTCAAGAAGCGGTAAAATTAAGGAAGTCGGATTTGAATGTGTCCGAAGCACGTTAAAGAAACCTTTGCTGGGCGAAAATTACGTCAAGAAGCGGCTAGCTTAGGCCCACGATAAGATACTAGAGTGGCCCTCATAATCGCCGGACGCCAACCCTATTGAAAACGTTTGGCAAAGTTCAGGGGAAAAACTCTGAGGACTTTGACTCAGTTGTCTCGTGACATTCAAAAAATTTGCAGAGTATGCAGATTATTGACGTAAAAGGCGATTGGACAACTTACTCAGGTAATTGCGCATTGTTAGCACACCAATACAAAATACACTTACTGCAAGACGAAACGATAAGAGACCTATATAGACGACGATTAGATCAAAAATTAAATGAATTTAAGTACGACAACCTCCAACAGATGTATGACCACATAAAAGAATGCATCAAACAGGCGCGGCCCTAGAAGCATTAGGTAAAGAAGACAACGAGAATAAGAAACATAAAATTAGATCTGTGAAAAAACCAAAGAATCTATAAAAGAGAAAAAAAGACTATATGAAAAATGGCTGAATACAAAATCAGAGGAAAATCTACAGAAATATAAAGAGAAAAATGCAGAAACGAGAAGGGTGATAAACAAAGAAAAGAACGAGAAATGGGAAAAATCGTGCGAACATGTAGAACAGTATATAGGAGGAACTAGAAGCACAGAGTCATGGAGAATAGTTAAAGCATTAAGGAACAACAACAGAGAGAAGACGTATATAGAGTATATCCCAGAAAGCGAGTGGGAAGAATATTATAAAAAACTGCTAACAGAACACAGACAAGAAATACAAGAAGAGAACCCTGAAGAAGAACAGAATAAGAAAAAAAAAGAGATAGAACTAAGCTATGAAGAAGTAAAGAAGACAATAAAAATACTCAAAAATAATAAATCTGCAAGGCCTGGAGGTGTGGTAAATGAAATGATTAAGTACGGGTCTAATAAATTACATCGAATGCTGAGAAACATGTTCCACAGAGCGATAAATGGAGAAAAAAATACCAGAGGAATGGTCAAAAGCCTATATAGTATCTATATTTAAAAAGGGAGACCACAGAAAATGCAAAAACTATAGAGGCCGAAGCATAATATCGAGTACGGGACGTTTGTATTGAAAAATTATTAAAAATATCATAGAGGAAAATATAAAAGGAAAAATTGGAGAAGACCAAGCAGGCTTTACGGCCGGAAAATCATGTATAGACCACATATACACTATAAAACAAACAATGGAAAAAAACTGGCAACGAATAGAGAAGTTCATCTAGCCTTCATAGACATAAGAAAGGCCTATGACTCAGTACCAAGACAAAGATTATGGAACGCAATGAAAGAAATAGGCATTGACAAAGAACTAATATAAGCAGTAAAAGCTCTCTACGAAAACAACACAGTGAACATAAAAATAGGACATAAAATAGGGAAGAGACTACAAACATCAAAAGCCTATTACAAGGATGCTCGACATCCCCAACACTATTCAAAATATACCTCGAACAAACATTAAAAAAATGGAAGCAAAAATGTAGTGGAATGGGAGTCCCAATACGAGCAGGTTACTTATATACTCTAAGTTTCGCAGACGACCAAGTAATTATAGCGCAAGATGAGGAAGACCTTAATTATATGGTAAGAAAATTGAAAGAAGAATACACTAAAGCAAGATTAACAATAAACTTTGATAAAACGGAATATCTAACAACAAACGATGGAAATGCGGAGAATCTAGAAGTCGATAACGAAATAATAATCAAAGGAACCGATAGATTTAAATATTTAGGAACCATCATTTCAAAAAACGCAACATCAGAAAAAGAGATCAAAGCTAGATTAGGACAAACGTGGACATGCATAAGACAATTAAATTTGATCCTGTGGGACAAACACATTACAAAGAGAAACAAAACACGCATATACAAATCAATAATACAAAGTATAATGACATACGGGTCAGAAACATGGACGATCAACAAAAGAAAGAAATCTAAAATTAACGCGGTATAGAGAGGTATGGAGAGAATAACAAATGAAGAAATAAGAAGCAGAATGAGAAAGAGAACGCAATAAACACCACTGAAGAAAAACGATTAAAATGGTATGGACACATAAGACGGAGCGAAGATAATAGGTGGATAAAGAAAATAACGGAGTGAAGCCCTATAGGGAGAAGAAAAAGAGGAAGACCCAGACGATCGTGGAGAAGCGATGTGGACGAGGCTATGGAGGACAGGGGTCTAACAGATGGAGACTGGGAAGATAGAAACGGATGGAATCAAAGGCCGAGAGAAGGAAGACAGCGTCAGCTGTAGAAAATCCTTGATATATATAATATATATAGCACACCAAAGAATACATTGATGGAAAAAATTTTCTCGAACCACATTTTTTCAAGAATACGAGCGGTCACGTTCTTACTTGACAGACTGGACGTTTCAACAAACTTGATAGAAGTAATTATAAAAGGTGCAACATGGGTACACATCTTTATTTTACTAGTCATATTATGATGTAAAAGAATGAAAAAGCTAAACGAGCAGTAATCGTAAAATTGTCGCGTTCTGTACAAACGCAACTTCTCCAAATATCTCTCACAGTTTGCTCCTAATTTTACTTACAGAGCCATCAGCCAAAGCCTTCTGCACAACGGGAATGTCATCAGAAGGTACCCAACATTCACCGATAAGGCACTTTTTGGTTACGTCCATGTTAAATAAATTCAAGGTGTGATAAATAGCTTTCATTTTGCATACCATAACGCTCCAGTTTTGTAGCTCCTTGGCTACACTAACCTAAAAATTGAAAAATATTATATTACAAATAGTTACACATAATGAAATAATAAATTAGATATTTATATACATATATATATATATATATATATATATATATATATATATATATATATATATATATATATATATATATATATATATAAGATTTGGTGATATGTTATCGACCGTGCATCAATCTGATATATATATATATATGATTATCGGGAATCGGTCTGGACGTTTGTTGTAGTAAATCGAGATGTTGAATGTTGGTTTCCAGGACAAACTCGCATTTTCTTACTCCTGAAGAAGTTATCAAACGATAACGAAATATTGAGTTTTAAAGAAGAAAAGAGTTTTATTTACAGTCCAGACCGATTCCCGATAATCATATATATATATATTATATATATATATATATATATATATATATATATATATATATATATATATATATATATATATATACGAGGCTGGTTTGAAAAGTCCGTGCAAAAATAAAAACTACTTATGTGTTTGGAGTAAACCTTTTTTTTATTTTTCGACATAGTCTCCTTTTAGGCTTATACACTTCGTCCAACGATGTTCTAGTTTATTGATCCCTTCCGAATAATAGGATTTGTCCAAGTCTGCAAAATATCCATTAGTGTCTGCAATGACCTCCTCGTTTGAATAAAATCTTTGTCCCGCCAGCCATTTCTTCAAATTGGGGAACAAATAGTAGTCCGAGGGAGCCAAGTCTGGAGAATAGGGGGGATGTGAAACGAGTTGGAATCCTATTTCCATTAATTTTGCGACCACAACTGCTGAGGTGTGTGCTGGTGCGTTGTCGTGATGGAAAAGGACTTTCTTGTGGGCCAATCACGGGCGTTTTTCTTGCAGCTCGGTTTTCAAATGGTCCAATAACGATGAATAATATTCACCTGTAATAGTTTTACCCTTTTCCAGATAGTCGATGAGGATTATCCCTTGCGAATCCCAAAAGACAGTCGCCATAACCTTTCCGGCCGAAGGAACGGTTTTCGCCTTTTTTGGTGCAGATTCCCCCTTGGTAACCCATTGTTTAGATTGTTGTTTGGTCTCAGGAGTAAAGTAATGTATCCATGTTTCATCCACAGTGACGAAACGACGCTTAAAGTCCTCCGGATTCTTCTGGAACAGCCGCAAACCATCCTTGCAACACTTCACACGATTCCGTTTTTGGTCAAGTGTGAGCAATCGCGGCACCCATCTTGCGGATAGCTTTCTCATGTCCAAATGTTTATGCAAAATATTATGTACCCGTTCAATCGAGATGCCCACAGCACTAGCAATCTCACGCACCTTAACTCTTCTGTCATCCATCACCATATCATGGATTTGATCAATGATTTCTGGAGTCGTAACCTACACAGGCCGTCCAGAACGTTCAGCGTCACTTGTGCCCATATGGCCAGTCCGAAAATTTTGAAACCACTTATAAACTGTTCTAATCGAAGGTGCAGAGTCACCATAATGTTTATCAAGCTTCTCTTTAGTCTCCTAAGGCGGTTTGCCTTTCATAAAGTAATGTTTAATCACCACACGAAATTCTTTTTCGTCCATTTCTTGAAAATCACTCGACTTCCTTGATTCATACGAATGCCAAACACAAAGAAATAGACCAATATGGCTGAAACTTGGTGTGCGTTCATTCAAGAGATGCTACTAACTAAACATGACCTCGATACGCGCCGGTGGTGCCATCTCTCGGACTTTGCACGGACTTTTCAAACCAGTCTCGTATATAAGTATTTCCGTAAATTGTTGGTATGTTAGCAGTTCACAAAAGGGAGAAATTTTTTTGAAAGTGACACTCATTAGACTCCATTTAAATCGTTCTTTGGACCTCCAGAAATAATTATTCATGGCTGAACACAACTTTTTTAAGAACCATTTTTTTTACAGGTCAATATGCAAATTATTGCGTAAAAAGTGAAAAAACTCGCTAAATTGCCGTTAAAAGCGTCAAAAATCAATATATAATGTACCATTTTTTCCACAAAAAATTTGCATATTAAACTGTAAAAAAAGTCTGGTTTAGACGTGAATAACTGTTTCTGGAGGTCCAAGGAATGATTTAGATCGAGTCTAATGAGTGTTACTTTCAAGATATATATGTATGTATATATATATATATATATATATATATATATATATATATATATATATATATATATATATATATATATATATATATATATATATATTATATATATATATATATATATATATTTATATATATATATATATATATATATATATATATATATATATATATATATATATATATATATATATATGTATACGTAAATATACTTAATTTTTTTCTTGTGTATCAAGTCTGACATTCATCATTGCAGCAATTTCGGTTATTAGCTTAAAGTTAGCAAACATTTAGAAAATTTAATGCTAAAAAAGTGCTTTTATCATTAAAAATTATCACAAAATCTTCAAATTGACAATAAAATGGGGTGAAGGTATTAAAATTTTGTTATCACATACCAGGACTCTTTGTCTATGATCCTGAGTTTGATTCAATACCATCTGGAGATCTTCAAGCCGCGTGCGAACTCCCTGCAACATTTCTATCCTTTCCTGCTGAGTATTGGGACAAGGATATAAGGATGCGTGAAATCCAGCGCATACTTTTTTAATCCTTGTTTTGAGTTGTTCACCTTGGAAAAACGCTACAAAAACAGTTTTGTAGTGCTCGTTTCCCTAAAAATGAAGAGGTAAGTAGGTTAGCATACGGAATATCAGAGCAATATGTAGAAATTCGTGGTGTGACATTTCAGATGCTGTGGTTATACTTTAGACATAGGGAATTATTAGACAGCTATAAATCACGCTGATCGTACCGTATTAATACCCGTAAAATGCATAAAACTCTTCTCTAAACTTTAATAAATACTCACGGACTTTTATTTAACAATATTATGTAACAACACCCTCCACAGAATTGGGTAGTAAGTCTCTCTCTAAACCAACATGTTTGTAATTTTCTGACAAGCTTTTTCTAATCTACTTATTGTTCTTGACCCAATAGTTATCACCACTACACCAAACAATTTGTTCTTGCTCTCGAAGCGCGTTTCGCTAATCCTGTTAGCATCATCAGGAGCGATGAATGACTGACAATCAGCGAAACGCGCTTTGAGAGTAATAATATAGTAGTTATAACTGTTATGTAGTGTCACTGTACCAAACATTCCAGTTTAGGAGATACGAAAGATCTAAGGTAAAAATTTGATAAAAAAGAGGGGGTCACATGACACTAGTATATAGTTTATATGAGCCGTGATACGGCGAAACACGTCTTGGAATGGTTCAACAAATACGAAGAACACTTTTGGTAACTTCTAAAAATGCGATTCTTTTCGTTTTATTTTTAGTTGTTATACCAATGCTGCCACCTATGCCTTCGAGCAGTAAGCTCGAGAAAGGTGCGTTTCTGCAATAAGTGCTAGCCGTGTTGTGCCGTTCTGCTTGAATAGACTTAAAAAGTCGCCGACAGAGTGCAGTATAAGCATCTATTTGTTATAGTTTTCCGTTAGTTACTTGGATAAAGGACTAAAAATGTGTTCTTGTATTTGCTGAACCTAGCCCAGCTGTTGAGCCGTCATACGGCGAAACGCGTCTAATTCAGCAAATACGAAGAACACTTTTGGTAACTTCTAGAAATGCGATTCTTTACGTTTTATTTTTAGTTGTTATACCAATGCTGCCACATAGTTTATATGCTAGGAAATGTTACCAATTGACCCTCATTACTACAGTCTGTCAAGTAAGAACGTGACAGCTCATATTCTTGAAAAATGTTGTTCGAGAATATTTTTTGCCATCAATGTATTCTTTGCTGTGCTAACAACGGCGCAATTACCTTAGTAAGTTGTCCAATCGCCCCCTGCAACAATAATCGAATGGCATCTTCCACACATGCTGTCGACGAGATTTTCTACATACTCGTGGGGCAAATCTCCAAACTTTTCGAATCTGGCGAGACAATTGAGTTAACGTCCTTAAAGTCTTTTCTCTGAGCTTCCTCTTTACAAAGAACCAAACGTTTTCAATAGGGTTGGCGTCCGGCGATTGTGATGGGCACTCTAGTTTCTTATCGTGGGCCCAAGCGAGCCGCTTCGCGACGTGGTATTCGCCCAGCAAAGGTTTCTTTAACGTGCTTGAGAATTTCGCATCATGAGCATGAAGATATTGTAGCATTCAAATCCGATTTTTTTAATTTTGCCGCTCCTTGACACAGAGTCAATTTCGGGTCCCGTAAAAACAAAGACACGACTTTCGGAGTGACTTTGCCTACCGAGTCACGTTTTGGCAAGTCGTCGACATTTTTCGTCCCGTTAAAACGCGGCAATGATCTCCAAATTTTTCTAATCTCGCGAAACAACTGAGTCAAAGTCCTCAGAGTTTTTCCGCTGAACTTTCTCTTTAGAAGAGAACAAACGTTTTCAATAGGGTTGGCGTCTGGCGATTATGAGGGCTACTCTAATCTATCGTGGGCCCAAGCAAGTCACTTCGCGACGTGATTTTCGCCTAGCAAAGGTTTCTTCAACGTGCTTGGGAATTTGACATCATGGGTACGAAGACACGTTTTGGAAGGTCGTCGACATTTTATGTCTTGATAAAACTATTTACTCCCTCCTTTACAAACGATACAGACTTTTTAATATATTTTAGCGGCCGCAGAATCTATCATTTTAAGCCCCCTTGGATGGAAACAAAGAAATACTGCCGCGCACTGACACACAAACAAGTGACTCATTTTGGATTTTACATGATTTCGACGAAAGTTCGGAATCAACTGATCCTTTTACTAAAATGCGTCGTAGACGAAATTTCCCTCTACCGATTTTTTGTTGAATCACATTTGCCAAAAATAAATTATCGCGGAGACGTTCTTACTTGACACACTGTATATCATTAACTTACCGTCTGTGGATCTTCCAAAGGTTTTTCTATTTCAGCGCGTCTTAAAAATACATTCCCTCGTGATATTCTCCATAACATTCTTTCAAATCCTGGTACCCTTTCTCTGTTGATAACTCCAGCCACAAAGCCAAGGTGCCCTCTCATCGAAACGTTATGGTCATCAGGAATAAGAGCCTAAAAATTAGGACGAATTAAAATTAATTAGGTAATGTGTGACAGACTGAAAAAATGAAGGAGTGTGAAAATTATTGTCCTTCCCTTTGAGTCCTTTACCACTAGTATATACGAGGTTTTTTTAAGTTATACATAAAAAAAAAATTGCGTCTCAAAACAACTCTACAGCGGTTTTCAACTCTTTATCTGAAAATTTTGTTGAATTCTAATCAGAAAAGAGCTGTTCATTTCCTTGGAGATCCAGAACTTAACCAGAAACCTTGAACGGTTGGCAACTTGAGTCTATGCTACAGATATTTTCGTGGAAAGTGTTAGGTGGATGTGGCCCGCTTAATACTTTCCAGAGCGGTGCATGCTATTAATACACGTGCGGCTTAGCTTGTTACTCCCCGTACAACACTTTTCAAGTAGTCTTTTATATGGAGGACTGTGTTCTCCACCGTGTATAACTTACAGCGATTCAAAACCAACGTGAATGACTTTTTCCACACACGCGTCGCTACTGTAGCGCTTTAGGAATTTTCCTGCGGTGCCTGAGCTACGCTTATAAAAAAAAATTCTTGAGAAATTTCTTCTTTTTTAGATTCTTTACTGGGATCCACCGATTTTGACTTCCTAATACTCCGGCTTCTTTAGAAAGCACTGGGAACATCAATCGTCGATATCATAGCAGTAAATCGTCAATAGATCTGATGGGTTCCTCAGTTACTACCTCCACCAGTCTTTTGGATCTGGGGGCATTTATTTTAAATTGTGTCATATTCATAGCTATTGAGATAATTAAAAAAAAAACCTCATACATATCTCTCTCTCAATCCTTTCACCCGAATAACAGTACCGGTGATACTATGCAGTTGCTGCCTGAACAGTCAATCTCCAGGCATCTCGATCCTGCGTGACCTGACTTGGCTCGTGCATACCCATACCAAGGAGAGATCTTACTTGGTCGAACTATCTTGTCGGAGACCGTCCCCTTGATCTTCTACCTTCTACCTTCCCCGTTACTACAAGCTTTTCCATGGCATCCACTTTCCTTATAATGTGGCCAAAATATTTCATGTACTGTCTATTAATTATATTTGAAAGTCGGTCATTTATACTAAGCTCTTCAAAAATAGATTTATTAGTACGGTGTTCGACATATGATACTCTGAGGATTCTTCGATGTGCCCACATCTGAAACGCATCGATTCGCCTTTTATCAACTTATTTAATGGTCCATGTTTCTAATGCGTAAGTTACTATGGGGAATATAAGGCTGGACAGCAATCTTAACTATGTATTTTTTGTGACAGCTGGATCTATTCAGACCTTAGTGAGTTTGATCGTCGAGTTTCTAGCTATAACCAAACGTCTTCTTACTTCTGCTTCAAAACTACCATTATTAGTTATGAGGGATCCTAAATCGGTGAAATGGTCTACAATAGTTAAACCAGCTGTTTCTTCAGACATCTATATTACGACTAACAATCATTACTTTGGTTTTCGCTCTATTAATTGTCAATCCATAGTTTTTGCTAGTGATTTCCAGGCGCTCCATAATTGACTCTAGGTCTTGTATTGAAGTTGTAAGTATAACAGTATCATCCGCTTATCTAAGGTTATTCAGCATTTTTCACCGCTGATCACACCCCCACTCCAGCCATCCAAAATCCACCTCATTATAAGTTCACTATATATAGTAGTAAGGGTGACAGAATACAGTCCTGTCTGACGCCGGCTTCTACGTTAAAGGGATCGGAAAAAGAATTATTCAGTTTAATTCTGCCATTTATACAGGGATCGGATAAGGTTTACAAGATATTTAGGTATTCCCATGGTGATTAGAATCAATCAGAGTTTGTTCCATTGTATGCAGTCTGTATGCTTTAGAGTAGTCTATAAAACAGATAGAATTGAGTTTCGGATCGTGAAGTGTGTACATGTGAATCGAACGCCCGGCAATAGTCAACTCGTTTAACGAGCATTGTTACGGTAGCGTTTCGATCTATTTAATTATTTTATCGACTGCAAACGAGATGACTAGAAATAAAGTAGAGTGTAGTGTCAGAATTAAGACAATAAGTAAAAAATTTGAAGGTTTATGAGAATAATTCTGTGAAATTGTATGAAGCTAACGAAACGATAAGCGACGACCTTGATCGTTTTACTCTTTACGGTGATAAGAAATATAAACAATTTTTTTTTCTTTTTCTCCCTAGTTTGAAAATGGAATATACGAGGAACACACGTAAAGTGTTTATAACAGAAAGAACAATGCCTAGCGATGAATATACCTCAGGAGACTTGAAAAGAAGATTATTCAAAAAGAGTAAAAAGCTGATAAGAACACAACAGAAAGAGAAAAACGAAAGAGTAGATAAGATAGACAATTTGATAGAAATGATCAGAGAGCTAATGTCAGATATAAAAGATATAAAACAAGATCAGAAGAGATACAAACAAAAGTTGATGGAACTAAGAAAGGAGAAAGAAGTATTCAAATAGGAAAATAAGATAATTAGAGAAAACGTGAGAAGTATAGATTTGAAGATGAGTATACTGGAAAAAGGCAACGTAAGGATGAAACTTGAAGCGAATAGCCAACCAAATCTGAAAATGGATGTAGAATATTTTATGGAGAGGAGTATGGACACAAAAGTACAGATTAAAGATGTGATAAAAATAGGAGCAACAATATACATACTTGGAAACACGGGAGATAAAGAAGCTCTAATGAAGAATAAAAACAAACTGAGAAACCTAAGAGAGAGAGTTTATATAAACAACGATTTAACAAAAGATGAACGGGAAATTCAAAAGAAATTGAAATATAGAGCAGAGAACGAGAGAAAGAATGGAAAAAGGGTGAAAATAGGTTATCAAAAAATCGTAATCGACGGAAGAGAATATAAATGGGACATTGAGGAAGAAAAACTGAAAAAACAAACAAAGAATACTACGACCATCAAACCAAGGAGAGGGATAGGTAGATTGACGACGACCCAGGCAAAGATAAATGATACGGAAGAGAAGACTAGTAAAATGAATACAAATAAGAAGATAATGAAAGAAATAGATAGGAAGAAAGAAATGGGAAATAAGTATGAAGTTATTAGATTAAAACCACGGAATAATAGGAGCATAAACGGAAAAGAGGATGAACTGACAGAAGAACAACAAATGCACTATGTAGGAATCACTGAAACAGAAAGGAAAGGAAATGGATGCAAAAAATTAGAAGGAAAAGCATACAAAAATCATCATAGAGACATAATACCGGAACAAGAAGCAAGACACAAACAGAAGAAACTAATACAGAAGAAACAAAAGACGCAATCGACAAATTAAACAGTATGGAAGGATATAGAAGGAAATATGGAAGACAGATATAGAATAACTCAACTCTACGGGCCTTAAACACCTAACAAAAGGGGTAGAAAGGCATAAGGATTAAGTAAGTAAGCAAGGTTGTTATTTGGATTTCTATGACTTTTTCTATTATCTGCTGTATGTTGAGAATTTGTTCTCTAGTTCTTCTTCCTGGAATGAAGCCTGTTTGTTCGGTGTATATTTGCAGCAGCAGAAAAGTTTTGAATCTTTCATTTAGAATCCAAAGAAACACCTTAGCAGCGTGTGACACTAGAGCGATTGTTCTATAGTTGCTGCAATCCAAAGGTGATCCTTTCTTATGCAAGGGTATAAATGCAACTTCGCACCAGTCTTTCGACCAGAGAAAACAATATTTAAATTAACAAGTGCAACTAGTAAATGTTGTTCTGAGTTTGGATAAGCGAAATTATGAAATTAGCACTGAATATTTTATGAAACAATTACTAAATATAATTGTGAGGAATTTAGATAAAATAAACTGGTTAGTTCTGTTGATGTAATACTCACTGACGGTTCAGGGAAAAAATAACTGTAATATTGCACTTCGGTTATTAGAAACTTGCTTGGGCGTGTTTATACACACTTTTGGATAAAAACTAAGGGGATAATTTTAGTTCAGTTAATAGTAAATAATTTTTTAAATCATCAAAGACAATTTTAATGAAATTTTCGATGAATTATAGATACGTTTCTTAAGCTTAGCACACGAGATTAAATTTCTAAACATTCGAGTTGTTTTTTACCCTTAGTTTTGAACGCTATGTAGAGAAATTAACTAATAGAATAATATTTTACCGTAGCTTGTTTTTAAACCTAATCGGTTTTTAACATTATATTTGTGACTCATCTTGATATTTATTAATTGAGACGTGACATAAATTTTTAAAAAAATCACAATTTTTAAAGCATCATCCCCGATAGTGGAGGTTTTTGTTTCCAACAAAGTATAATTAGCAATGTATGTCCAGCTGTTTTTGTGCTGTAAGATGTCAAAATTTGACATATGGAATTTAGAATTGGAAAATTATTTCTGTCTAATTGCCTGACATTTTGGTATAATGCGCCTGCCACCTTTCTAAAAAAATACCTTGTAAAAAAATCTGTTGTTCAAAAGATCGAGAGCTAGAATATCATAAAGTTTCAGCAGAATTTATCCATAACATTTTTGGCTTCTTTATAAGACTGTAAAAATATTCTTTAAAATGTGTATCTTCCATTCAAATTTGGTTCTGCGATGAATAAAAAAAATAGGGTGTTAAAAAAGAACATGCTTAAGCACAAGTTTCATCAAAATGTAATTGTACTTAATTTTTCCATCCACAGAGTATTTAAAAGTTAAGGGTAATAACAGTAAACACGTTAGTGTTTTTTAAAAACAGCAACTGATACTGATAATCCTGATGAATGCGTCTAGAATTTTCTAAAGGTTTCATAAAACCCAGATTAGAATTTAAAAAAATTTTAGAGACTAAACTGTACGAAAATTTTAGTTGTTTAGAGCAATATTGCCGTACGTTCAATGGGTGCCAGAAAGCAAATCATTTCATAAATACCTTTCTATCACATAAAACCCTACCTTATGAGCCGGATCATATCCATTTGCTTCATCTTGATCGCTAAAAAATTGCTGAGTTTTTTCCAGAACATGTCGAAGTTCCGTGAGTTCCAGGTAGTTCGATTTTAAATTCACAGAATTTTCGGTAAGTTCCTTAATATCACCTTCAGTTTTTTCTAGGTGAGCCTATAACAAGATAATTAACTTTACAGTGAATGATGTTTTCAAGATAACTACGATAATTATGTAATTGTATACACAGAATTAAAATTCCTGCAAAGTCATCGACAATAAACAAATCTTGCCATATAAATAGCCATAATCTCTTTATGACCCTACATAATTTATAATAAATAAAACACTTTTGACTAATCGCTGAATAATATCACCTATTATACTAAGTTTTTATGTTATTTTTAAATTCGTGATGTGCAAAAAATAAATACCGGAAAAAAAAGCAATTTTCGTAATTTTATTTGTTATAAATATGGAACGAAATTTAATAAACATGCAGGGTTATTTCAAATCATAATACAAATTATGTCTATACATTCACTACTTTTTCGAAAAAAATAATCAGTAGCAGGCCCGCCGCTAGTCATCTGAACGCCCGCACGCAAAACCTACTATACCGCTTCCCCCCCAGAGATTTTCTGTTGTCGCCTCATCCCATTTTCCCTGACTGTAATTTGTACATATTATCCAGTCTCATTAGGGGTTTCACCTCGGAATGAGAGATAATAAGCTGTAAACTTGTATAAACCTTTATTTTGGCATTCTAAAAGTTGTCTCAAAAGTCTCATAAAATCTCGTGTTCGCGTCTTAAGATATTCAAGGTCAAAGGTCACAAAAATCGGTTTTTGGCAAATATCTCGCTTCTTATGGTTTCAATGATATTTGCTTTTATTATGAAAATTATAGAGCATAAAATTCTCTATAAATTTTGTCCTAAACATTTTTTAATCGCTTAATCGTTTTTGAGATAGAGCGCGGAGAGCGCGCAGCGCTCAGCCATACATAGCATAATGCAAGGTTAATCGTGAGTCTCGGTAAATAATACGTCGTATAAAGTTAATTAATCACTAAAAAAATCCATAATTATGAATAATTTGCATTATTTATTAATTAATACATTATATTTAATAATTTCATTTATCAAATATATTCGTTTATTAATACTTACCTACTTCGTGTAATTAAAAAATTGTTAAGTAGAATACTTTATGTATATCTTAATTATATTCTAATATATCTAAATTAGATTTTAAGTAGAAAAGGAATAGAGTAAATACATTTTAATTATAACTTTATTTAGCAATTATGTATCATACATTTACTACAATTGGAGTTCAAATGTGGGGAGGATTTACGTAAACTTTAATAATTAGAAGGATATGAGTCTCAATTTTCTTCTTCTTCATCATCGTCTTCCGGTCGCTTTTCTTTTCATTTTTTCAATACTTGCAGTTTTTAAAGATTGTAAGCCGTGCACTACATTAACAGAATCACCTTCTGAAAGTGACTCATCACATATAAAATCCAAATCAGCCATAACTCTTAAAATTGCACGTCCGTCGTTGCCAAGATACAATTTAAAACTAATGAATAAACTTGGTTAGCAGAAAGTGGTCCCTTGAAAAAGAAATCTATACAATGGAACATCTGTCCCAACTGACTATAAATAGAAAAGGTCGTATTACAGGGGTCCGTATTACCAGGTATAATCTTAATAGTAATATAAGTATTTAAGAGTTTGCACATTTTAAAGAAAAAGTACTTAATTCTTTTTCTACTTAAAATATAATTAAGATATATTAGAATATAATTAAAATATACTTAAATTATTTCACTAAACAATTTTTTAATTACACGAAATAGGTAAGCATTATTAAAGGAATATATTTGATAAATGAAAAATATTATTAAATATAATGTATTAATTAATAAATAATGCAATTATTCATAATTATGGATTAGTGATTAATTAACTTTATACGTCGTATTATTTGCCGGGACTCACGGTTGACCTTGCATTTATGCTATGTATGGCTGAGCGCTGCGCGCTCTCCGCGCTCTATCTCAAAAACAGTTAAGCGTATAAAAAAATATTTAGAACAAAATTTGAAGAGAATGTTATGCTCTACAATTTTTATAACATATGCAAATATCATTGAAACCACAGGCAGCGAGATATTTGCGAAAAACCGATTTATGTGACCTTTGACCTTGAATATCTTAAGACGCGTACAGAAGATTTTATGAAACCTTTGAGACACCTTTAGAATGCCAAAATAAAGGTTTATATAAGTTTACAGCTTATTATCTCTCATTCCGAGGTTGACCCTCTTTTTTGGCTTAAGGGACTGGATAAAAAATACTCTTTATTATGCCGTCTCCCTGGATGTGCCGCCCGCGTGCGGTGCACGTCCTGCAAGCCTTCTTACGGCGGGCGTTATTAATAGACATAAGCCTTCGCATATTTACTTTAAAATACGATCACAAATCTAACCCATCCTGAAAATTGGTAGATAGGACTGAATCGGTCAATATTGTCAGACTTCTAAAATTTTGAAAATTCTTTTGTTCACTGGCTTTCTTAATATCATTAATAGTTTAACATAATAAAGTATATAGTTCTAGCTAATAGACATCAAGAATATATTAAATAACATATTTATGTCTCAGCTAAATATTTTTTTTAATTTTTTTTTTTTTAATAAGTGATAGATAACGACCTATAACCAGCTATTAAAATGAATAAATATAAGTGGTAATACCAACAGCAGACAGCAAGATGTCGTTCAATTTAACAAAGTCTGGAAGAAATTCTATCTTGGGGTGAGAGTAACCAAGTAGAATTTAATGCTACAAAAACCCAGGCGGCAGTTTTTTCTAAAAAGTTAACGTTGCTGAACCGGACATGGTTATGTCGGGGCACTCTATTTTTCTAGCATGGTCATTCAATTTGCTGGGCGTTAATATGATAGCAATATCTTGGTCTGACCATGTTGCACGGATAGCAAAGAGATTCTCAAAATGTGGGAATATTATTTCGAACTAGAAAGCTATACACATTTTATATAGAGAGCCTCATCCCTTTGGAATGATGTACCTGTACTGTGTTTCCCACCAAGTACAACTTACAATGATTCAAGACCAATGTTAATCGCTTTTTCCGCACACGCGTGGCTCCTGTAGCACTTTAGAGATTTTCCTGCACCACGTGTACTATGCCCCTAACCAAAAAACACCGGTACGTATTCAAGGTAGATATTTCTATAAGGTAGCTGGTGGTTAGCAGTGTTGCACGGAACCGAAATAAAGTAACTTTTTGCATAAGCCAGGACTCATTGAAGTTTAAAACGGATGGTTTGACGAGAAGCGATTCTATGAATGCCATGGTTTATCTCTCCTCTCGTCGGTATCGCCAGTAGAATGTGAAGCAAAGAGTTCAGCTAACTGCTGGCTTTTGCAACTGGCGTTGTTGCAATAGTATTATCTGGCAGTATGAGTGGTGTTATAGTGGATTTAGAAATTTTGACTAATGGCCTTAACGATTGACCAAGAGGATCTGGACTTGTTGGGGCAGAACGAAAAACAGAACGTACCGAGGATGATATTCGATCTCGCAGCCCCACGGGTTATGTATTTATAGATGAACGCTTTATTTATTTATTTATAGCTGAATGCCGATAATGTTAAATATTATCGGCTGCTCCTAGATTATTAACGGTTTTTATTGCGTTGCACTGTCTAAGATGCCTCGTTTTATATTTGAAAAAAAAATAGTATTCAATTTCATATATATATCTTTTGTTACTTCAGCACATTTCAAGTCAAATCAAGTTGGCAGAAATTAATCCTTTCGCTAAAATTACAAGTCCACATATCAAATTAAGTATAAAAAGATCAGCATATAGAATAAAAATAATATGACTCCTGGATTTCTAAATAAATACGACGGCAGTTTGATAAATATTTATTTTTCAACATAATCCCCTTTTATGTCTAGATATTTTACCTAACAAGTTTCTAACTTTTTAAACCTTCCAAAAAATATGATTTTTCAAAGTCTCACCAAATACGCATTTGTTTCATCGATGATCTCCTTGTTTAATGGGAACTTCTTTCCACCGAGCCAGTTTTTCAGATTTGGAGAGAGGAAGAAGTCACAGGGGGTCAAATCTGAAGAATAAGGTGGATGAGGAAGCAGTTCGTACTTCAATTCCACAATTTTGGCCATGGCAATTACAGTCGTATGAGCTGGTGCCTTATCATGATGGAAAAGAATTTTTTTGTTTTTTAAATAGGGTCGCAACGTGAAATCAATTCAGTAATCAAGCATAATATCGTCCTATGATAGTTTATCCGTTATTCATGTAGTCGATGAAGATTATACCACGCGATTCACAGAAAACCGTGGCCGTGACCTTTCCACGACGGTACCGTTTTTGTTTTTTTTTCGGAGCACTTCGCCAGGAGTAATTCATTGTTTACACTGGTCTTTAGTTTCTGGAGTGTAATTATGCCCCTCATGCCCAAAGGTAGACGCAAGGTATTAAAAACACATTCGTTTGAGACGTTTAACATGTTGGCTATCTCGCATATCTTTAGTCGATGGTCATTTAAAACGATATCATAAATGTTCTTAACCATTTCTTCATTTATAACCTCAAATGGACGTCCCGGGCCATCAGTTTCCTTAATGGTTTTTCCACGCAAAAAATAATATTTTATTCAACATGAAACTCATTTTTCTCCATATTAACAAACCTATTCACTTTAAAACGTAAAAATTTGTCTATTCGACACGTGTACTTGAAACTTAGTTTGTAACTTTAAATGAGGTTGCAAATAACAACAATAAAATAATGAAAGTCATTGATTTATCAAACAAGCCCCGTATTTACAAATAACAAATGGTCCTGTAAAATAGCTTTTTCCGAATTGGTAACATTAATAAATATATTATAATTCTGATTCTAAACAAATCAATTTAGATACGATTATGATGAGCCACAAGTAATGAAGGTCCGAATGTTAATAGAAATCATCAGGCTAATTAGGTCCCTACAGTATATAATGGCTTATAGGACGAATACAGTCAGTAAGTTTTGCCTTTGTGTTGAAAGTACGGATGGACCGAATCATTAGACATTCCCGGTGTGATGTTTACCAGTCCTCAAACTAGTACTTGCATCTTTCGCTATATTTAGAGCTCGTCAGCTCGTTTTAGGCGAAGACGATAGTCTTTGGCTCTAGCGGCAGCAAGGATCATATTCCCAAAGACCTCAGTAACCAACCGATCTTAGCGCCATGACGCTAAACCGAGACTTTTAATACCAGAGTGAGAGATTATCTTCGCAGTTCGTTAGAATGTGACGACATATTTTTTTAATTAACTTTAATACGTCGTAACTTCCAAAGGGCGGGAAAGGTCCGAAAGCATAAAAATAACCCAAGGTGTAAGACAGGGATGTATTCTCTCAACACTTTTATGCAATCTTTATTCTGATGTTGTGTTTAATGAGGCTATCTATGATTGCATTGAAAGAATAACAGTTAATGGAAGTACACTGAATACAACATACGGTATGCTAATGGTATTATTGTTCTATTAGCAAATAATATTAAACATCTCCAGCAACTAATCAATCTAGTTGTAACAGCCAGCGAAAGATTTGGATTAACTATGAATATAAGAAAAACCAAGTAGATGGTAATAATAAAGAAAAAAAACTACCACCAGAATCCCTGGAAATCAGGGACAACACTGTAGAATAGGTCTTCACATTTAAAAATTTGGGAACCAATACGAAGGAAAAGTGGGGCCCAAGAAGGGAAATATATTCCCAAATTGAACAGGCCCGAGTAACATACATGAATATGAATAAATTTTTCTATCGCACAAGTCTCAGTCAACTCCGAATCAGAATGGTAAGAGCGATGTATTCTCCGTGCTATGGATGTGAGCAGGGGCGTACCAATCGGAAATGGAGCCTAGGGTGAGCATCGAAGATGCGCCTCTTCGTAAATTATCTAAATATAAACAGATACACTAAATAAAACAGTCATAAATCTCACAAAACATTTTTATTTTCTGTTTTAGAACGAAAATTAGTTCGTAAAAGTGCACTTTTAATAATCTTAAACTTAAAATTGCACCTTTCTTGCCTTCTGCGACGCAAATAGATTTATAACATTTTCGAAATCTTTCTTCTCGCTCTACACTGAGCAAAGCTAAGTCGCATAACCTTTTTTGACCCATTGTAGCCCTCAAATACGAAATTATTAGTTTTAGCTTACTGAAAGATCGCTCGCAATTTGCGATGGATATTACAATCGTAAGCATAATCTGAATTGAAATGCGCAGACTCGGGAAGACGCTCTTATCTGCGTACTGAGCAATGAATTCAAAAAGCTTTTCAGATCTCTTTATGTTTACATTTTTTCTTGTGGATATTAGCATTCGAACATTCAATATTTCTTTGTATAACTGTTCTCCGTTAACATCACAACCATAGAAATCTCCAAATTCTTTAGATTTCTTTTTCAAATCATCGCAGTCGTCAGTGCCGTAACACAGTTTTTTAATTTCTAGAAGAAATTCAAATCTGTCGTCGGTTTCATGCAGACGAGTGAACCTTGCGCTCATTTTACACACAATACGGTCCAGCGTTCCCTTATCACTCGTTCTATTTCATCCTTAACAGTCAACCCAGCGTCCACCGCATTCTCTCCAGCCATACGTTTTTCTCACCTTTGACGCCTTTCAATCACTACATCCCATTCCTGGCAAAGATTGAAACCTTTCTCGAGTGTATCGTTAACCAACCTCTCTGAATTATATTGTTGGTTTATTTTGATTTTTAAGTTTAATAATTCGAATTTTGTCCCCCCTTTGAATGGTGCCCAGGGCACGTGCCCTACTTGCCCCACCCTAGGTACGCCACTGGATGTGAATGCTAGACCCTTGACCCTGGTTCAGAGAAACGACTAGAATCTTTTAAAATGTACATTTATAGACGCCTTTTTTGCATCTCCTGGGTACAGAAAATAAAAAACACCGAAGTACTGGAAAAAATGAACAAAATGAAAGAATTACTGACGACCATAAAAATAAGAAAAACTCTATACTTCGGACATATAATGAGGGGCCTAAATTACGAATTGCTGCCTCTAATTATTGAAGGCAAAATAAAGGGCAGACGACAGAATTCTTGGCTGAATGACACGAGAAGGTGGTTTGGATGTGCTTCAAGTGATATTTTCCGTTTTTGTTTCTAAAGTTCATTTAGCTATATGAATCGCCAACCTTCGTGAAAAGACGGCGTTGTAAAAAGAAGAACATACAATAGATTTCTCATTTAAAATATAAATATCATTTTAAGAAATCTACTTGTCATAAACCTGCGTGTTTAGTAAATCTCAAGATATAAGATCCTATATTTTTGCTTTTTCGATGGGGCCATAAACGACCCTATTAAGATTTTGTGCATAGTTGCCAGGTATGACGAGAAACGAATTTTTATTTTACCTGCTTTGTATACCACCCTCACTGGCACCTGCAATCATATTGGATCTATTTTTACCTATATATTTACTACCTGGCAACCCAGTTTGGAGCCCTTTAAGTATTTGGCAATATAGACCTAATGACCACATTCGAAAGATACTTTTTATTATTTTTATTTTTAGTTTTACTTACAACTTACAACGTAACGGTTATATTTTAATTATGTAGCGTCCGTGGGAAAAGTGCAATAGTGGCTATCGCAAGAGAAAACATTTATCACTTGACGCTAAACAAATAGTGAAAAATGTTTACGACAGTTTGGTAAAAAGAAATTTGAATAAACAAAGTGCTTTGCAAGAAACCAGTGAACTAACAAAAACCTCAATATCTACGATTAAGGGTATTGTAGGAAACCCATCACTCAAGAACAGGAAAAAACGGAAAGACGATTGTGAAAAAGACGTCATCAGGAGAAAAATATATTCTATGTATGAAGAGCAGTTGTACATTGTGGCCGATCAATCCTTCACAGAATTCTCTTAAGAATGGGATTCACGTTTCGAACAATCAACAAAACGCAAGTAGTGATGGGGATAGAAAGATTACGAATCTTGCGACAAGCTTATTTACAAGAAATTAAAAAGTATCGATCAGAGAATTGGCCAATAATTTACCTTGACGAAACATGACACTGTGCAAAAAGGGTGGATTGACAGCAGTACAAAATGTCCGACTAACGCGCCTTCAAATAAAGGTAAACGAATAACCATTTTGCATGCTGGATCTGAAAAGGTCTGGGTTTCAAATTGTCTACTCTTATCTGCAAAAAAAACATAAAAGATTCTAGTTTGGACTATCACAAAGACACGACCTCAGAACTTTTTGAAAATTGGCTTCAAAATTCCCTTTTGCCAAATGTTCCTGAACAGAGTGTTATATTTATGGACAATGCAAGTTACCGTAGTCGCCCACTAAATAAAGTTCCTAATGCAGCCAACACCAAATCGGAAATACAGGAATATATGTTGGAAAATGACATTTATTTTGACTTTAATTATAAAAAAAGTGATCTTTTGGAGGTTTGAAAGACTATAAATTGAAAAAGAAATATGTTTGTGATAATATGACTGAGGAAATGAGACACACTGTTTTGCGGCTTCCTCCGTATTATTGTGTGTTTAATCTAATTGAACATATTTGGCAGCAAGTTAAATCAAAAATAAGAGCACAAAATGATTCTCCTACTTCAAGCGTGCCAGTGGTTGAATTAGTAAAAAAGTTATAAATGATATACCTTGGGAAAGCTGGAAGAATTCCATTCAGCACACTGTTAAAGTTGAAGATTCATATATTTATGTAAATAATATAAAACCATTGATAATTACCTCAGCTAATGACAGTGATAGTAAAACCGAATAAGGCTTAAGTTAAAATATATTTTTATTATGTCCCCTCTTGTAAACTCCATTCATTCAAACTGTATATTTGTACTTCTTATCCATTTGTTTTTACATGCATCTATAAACAAACATCTTCAAAGACACTTATAATTTTTATTTATTTGCATTAATGAATAAAATTCTTAAGTTCATCTCTGCAACCTATCATAAACAAAAGGTCAGAATTTTTATATTGCCCACTTAAAACGGCAAAAATCTGGATCTTATATTTTGGAACAGGCTATATATTATGTATAATATCAATTTGATTTAATCTCTTTTTGTAGATAATATATTAAACATCAAAGCAAATGTTTATCTCGCTCGCTTGTTAATAACACGGATAATGTAATATGTAAAGTGTATATATTAAGAATACACTATTATGTTGAAAATTACATACGGTGAAATCTCATCACTGTGGGCTAAATTTTCTTGGAAAATTTTACCGAAGCGTAGATGAGAGACATGTTAATGCATTTTTTTTTTCTATAAAATAATTAATTAAGGAAAAATTTTTACCCATCCAGTTAAAAAGTTGCTTATTCTATTTTACGAATAGATTAATAAAGAAAACTTATCTTGTATATTATCCAAACGTATACTTGTCGACTTGTTTTAAGGAAGCCTTAAATAAAACACATTCTTAGCTGTAGCGTAGCCATATGCCCACCCACGCGCCTATGAATGTAGAAAATAGCGACACCTTAAAAACATTTTTTTGTATTCGAGTTTTTCCTCGTAAAAAATTTCCACTTCTTAATCTTCAATTTTTAAATGAAGTGCAAAGTTGCACTCTATGAAAGGGTTCATTTTTATATAAAAATCACCCCTCCCCTGGTCGTAGTTTTTGACTTAAGGTAAGCTCGTAAGATTCCACTATATGAAAAGATTTTTGCTTGTGAAAAATTTCCACCTTTCGGTCACCCACTTTTAGCTTAATGGGTTGGGAAGGACCTAAGCTTTCAGAGAGAGTTCCATTTCAAGAAGATTTTATTCATAAAGGAGCTGCGACCCCTGCTTGCCTTTTGGCGTTTCTCCGTTTGTTGATTGGTGCCTCCTCACTAGTGCGTATAGATAAGCAGCTCCGCTTTCATGGTTCTATAAGCTTCCCTCTTGGACTTGGCTACGCCACTGATTTTTGGATATATTTTAGTCGTAATATCAGACTTAATAAAATTAACCAAAACTTACCTCTAAATCAATAATTTCTCTTGGATTAGGAGCCTTAGGTAACTCATTGACATCGGGAATTCTTACGTTGTCTTTTCTGACTTCTGATTCAATGAATCTAAGCTTCCTTTCCATTTCGTCGCATCTTCTTACTTCGCTAACGAATTTCCTTTGAAATGCGTTAACATCTTTATTTAGCTGAAAATAAGAGGTAATTAATTAAAAAGTAAATAAAAAATTAAATCTTAAATCGGGAAACATTCTCCCCCTAAAAAACTCTAGAAGTACTATAGTAGTAATGGTAAGATACAACAAATTGTAGCAAGTACACCTAATACTCTATCGTACACAGCCGCAAGCCGACAGAGCGGTTGACAAAGTCAACACTTCAACGCAAGCGGCACGGTTTTCGAGAGATCCCCGTCAGGCATATGTCATCATCATCATCATCAGCTATACTGTCCATCGTCGGACAGAAGCCTCCCCCCAAATACGTCCATCTTCTTCGGTTTTGGGCCTTATTTATCGAGTTGTATCCCACTAGTCTTTTGATGGCGTCAGACTATCGGGTTTGCGGGCGTTCTCTACTTCGTTTCTCACTCCAGGGCCTTCAGTCGATTACCTTATGGATCCATATGTTTGTTTTGTTTGTTTCTGTTGGGCAGGGCGCATCGACAGCTAAGATCATTTAGCGCCCACTAGAGTTAGTTTGGTATAAATAGATTAGACTATGAAGTTGAATTCTTTTAAGTAATTGGTTATCTTTTCTTTAAGTGGGACAAAAGATTTTATGAGGATGGTGATGTTGGATGGAATGCCGTGGGTGTCTCTCAAGTTTTGATGTTGAATGGATTCGATTAGATGTAACACTGATAAGGGGGAGTCACATTTAGGACAGAGTGGAGGGGGATCTCTCTTTAATAGGTGTACATGTGTGGAGTAGGTGTGTCCCAATGCCAGTCTTCTCATTATTACATTATGTCTTCGGTTCAATTCTGTGGAGTTAAGGGGAGGAAATACATTGGTTTTGATGGACCATAATTTGTTGTTGGGTTCTTCCAAGTCCCATTTGAGTTGGAAGAGAGAGCTGTGTAGGTGTTTTATGAAGATGTTAAAATCAGAGTAGTGATTCTCTCCCCTATGGCAAGTTTAGCAAGATAATCCGCTCTGTCGTTATGAGGGTTGCCTATGTGACTGGGCAACCAAAGCAAGGATATGGTACGTTTCTTCAAGGTGGCCGTGTACATCAAATCCAGAATTTGCCTGATATAGTTGAAATTGAGATTTCTAGAATTGATGGCTTTGAGAGCGCTTAGGGAATCAGAAATTATGAGAGTTGGTTGTTGGATGTTTGCTTGCAGGGAATATCTGATAGCCTCCTTTATTGCCAACAATTCTGCGGAGAAAATAGAAATATGTTTAGGTAATTTAAACATTTGAACGATATTATCAAAAAAGAAGGCAGCCCCAACTCCCTTTTCTGTCTTTGATCCATCTGTGAAGAAAAGTAAATGATTGGGATAGATATTGGATAGTCTGTCAAGAAAGAGCTTGTTAAAGAATATGTTTGAATGTTCTGATTTTTTATAGGAATGCAAAGTTAGGTCAATGTTGGGGAGAGGGGAGAGCCAGGGAGGAAAGGTGGTTTGGAGGGGGTAGTTGTAATAAGGGGGGGGAGATATTGTGCTGGATGAGTAATTTGTTGATTCTGTGGGGAATAGAATCAGTGGGGAATGTAATGTTTGGTCTGTGGACATTGACCAGGTTGAGTGAGGATCTGGTATGAGGTCGATGTAGGGAAGTTGAGTAAAATTTTAACAGTGAGAGTTGGCGAGATAGTTGGAGTGACTGAGTGGATGCGATGCATTGTAAGCTAGTGATTGGGGTGGTTCGGAATGCGCCTGTGGCCAGTCGGAGACAGCAATTTTGTATAGTTTCAAGAGGCTTCTTGACATGAGGGCTTGCGGAGTCATAGATGAAGTTGCCGTAGTTGATTCTAGAAAGGATAAGAGACTTGTATAGATGAGAAAGAGAATGAAAGTCTGCGCCCCAGGTCGCGCCAGAGAGCATTCGAATGAGATTGATGTCAGAGAAAGATTTGGTTTTAAGGGATTCTATGTGAGGTTTCCAGGTGAGTCTATAATCGAATATTAGGCCTAGGATTTTTAGTTGGTCTGTTGAGGGGATGGAGATGTTTGCAATGGTTAGCGGATTCATTCTAGGACAGCATTTCTTCTTGCAGAAATGAACGGATGAAGATTTATGAGGGGGGAGAAAATATAGCCGTGTTTGGTTGCCCAGGCGGATAGTGAGTTAACGGAGCGTTGCATCAATCTGGTGCAATCTGAAGAGGAAGGAGAGGAGGTGTACATGAGGATATCATCAGCGAATATTTTGTATTTTATGTTGGGGGCAATGTGTTCTGAGAGTGTACTAAGGGCGATAAGGGATCCATATGTAATTTAATGTAAAACAGACAAAATCCATCTTTCAGCAGTTCACCGACCGCTCTCTTATTTGTCAATCCATCTCGAGACGCGTTTTCGCCGTATAACGGTTCATCGGTCGGGCTAGGATCGCCAAACAAGAGAACAGAATTTACTTATCCAGGAACTTACGGAACGTAATAGTAAGATACAACGAAGTGTTCTAAGTACGCACACCTAATACTCCATCGTAGGCTGACACAACAGCCACAAGTCGACAAAGTGGTTGACAAAGTCAACACTTCAACGCAGGCGGCGCGGTTTCGATCCCCGAAGTATCATGCACCGAACACTGTACTAATGTATCTATTATTGAAGAGCTTAGTATAACGGACCGACTTTCAAAAAGAATTAATAGAAAGTATCTAAAATATTTGGGTCACATTGTGAGGAAAGTGGATGCCCTGGAAATGTTTGTAGTAACGGGGAAGGTGGAAGGTAGAAATCAAGGGGACAGTCTCAAACAAGATCCGATCAAGTAAGATCTCTTCTTGGCATCAGTATGCACGGATCAAGTCAGGTCGGGCAGGATCGAGATTCCTGAAGAATAACTGCTAAGGCAGCAGCTGCCATAGTGCCACTGATACTCCTGTTGGAGAGAACTTAACTACCATAAAATAATTGAAATATGGTAGTATGAAGCAATTGGATAAATGTAGAGTAATTAAATTAATAGAAAGTATTTAAATTACTGTAAAATAATACAATGACAGCAAGAGATAAGAAAATTACAGTTTTGCGGTCGATGAATGACTTACTATTACCAATAATTCGTAACTAATATTTCAATTACTTCTGGAAGTAATTAATAACTGGAATAGAACCACTTTTCAGAGTAATTGAGGTTGCTGTGGTTGTTTTCAGTAAGAAGCATATTTGATTTGCGGGATGTCCATGTGTCTAAATCAAACGATGAATGGTGTACATAAATGAAGCAAACTAGCTGGGAAAAACCGGTCAAGTACAAGTTGGACTTATACAATTAGTGTTCCATACGTTGATTGCTTTTGAAATAAAATTTTTTGTTACGGAAGTATAAAATGATCAGTAAATTCACAAAAACATTCCAAATGAGTTTTCAACAAAGTTGTTTTCCGATCTTTAGTGAAAACTGATGACCATGAATTTTATATATATATATATATATATATATATATATATATATATATATATATATATATATATAGATATATATATATATATATATATATATATATATATATATATATATATATATATATATATATATATATATATATACCAGATAAATTATTAAAGTTAATGCACTTTTGATAATTTTCGCTTAATCTACAACCTGTAGAGAATATTCCAGGGTTTTTTCAAAATTTTTTGATCAATACTTTTCGAAACAAGGGGGGGACAGCGATTTTTCACACTTTTTTAAAAATAATACAAAGAGAATTGTGCGCAAGTATTATATTATATATATTTTTTGAACTCGTCTTTTTACAGGCTTTCATTTGACACCCCACTCGATGACCTGGTAATTTTTTTTCCACTTCCGATTTCACCTCCCAAAACTAACCCCTTAAGTGAAAATTTAACTTTCAAAACTACACGGCCCTGATCAGGCCATCAATTTCTATATTAGTGTCAAATTTCAACTTTCTATGTCAAATAGTTTCGGAGAAAATCCGGTGTGACGGACAGACACCGAAGTGTTCCGTACGGAACACTAAAAATAAGGCCTATGTACTTCTATTGCAGAAAATTAATGAATTACTTCTAGGCGAATAAGCAGTGTTTTACTTACATCTCTAAATTGAACACATCCAACTTCACCCATTTCCGATATAGCAAAATATGCAGCTTCTGGCTGAATGAATAGTTGGGCCAGAGCCATTTTTTCACTCCTAAACATGGCCCCCATATTGGCCAACTAGGTATTGCTCTGTAAAAAAAAACAAATCGATAATACACAATTTTTTTGAAAATATGTTTTTTTAATATATTCTTAATAGTTTAAATGGACACTGGTATATAAAAGAGACACGATCTCACCGAAGTTATTCATCTTGGCTTTGGAGGAAGTGTTCAAGTGTCTACCTTGG
Organism: Pachyrhynchus sulphureomaculatus; assembly: GCA_019049505.1. Lineage (NCBI taxonomy): Eukaryota > Metazoa > Arthropoda > Insecta > Coleoptera > Curculionidae > Pachyrhynchus > Pachyrhynchus sulphureomaculatus. Next base: position 64,063,524 of record CM032452.1, on the reverse strand, counting down.
AAACAGAAGGGCGTCAATATAGTGGCTTCGCGGATGATATTGTAGTCTTTAGCAGCGACGCAGAAGAACTGACGACAATGCTCCAAGAATTCAAGGACGACTCCCAAGCTGTGGGCCTTAAAATAAACTTTCAAAAGACCAAAATAATGAGGCCGTCATTATTGAGAATCACACTTTGGAAGTAGTCAACGAATACAACTATCTGGGACATAATACTAAGTGTGGGAAAGAGAATCAGACGGTAGAGATCACGCGGCGAATTGGCCTCACCTGGATGGCGTTTAGAAGACTCAGCTATATCCTCCGACACCATATGAATCTCAAAAGAAAGGTCTACGACACATGTATCCTACTAGTGGTGACACACGGACTTGAAATGGTGGTACTCATAGCAAATTGTGCCAATCGCCTCTGAATCTGAGAGGACAATGCAGCGGGCGAGGCTCGAGATAAGCCTGAGAGATAAAATCCGGAACGATGAGATAAGAAGAAGAACGGGAGTATGCAACGTCATCGAGCTTAGGGCTAGACTGAAATAGCGTTGGGCAGGACACGTGGCCAGGAGTAATTCTAAATGGACCAAAGCCCTAATGCAGTGGAGTCCAAGGGAGACAAAGAGACGATAGTAGGTGCAGTGGAGGGACGACGTTCAGCGATATGCTCGGAAAAACTGGATTCAAACCGCCCAGCAAAGAGCAGCATGGAAGGCTCTAGAAGAGGAATGGACTTCTGCGGGCTGAAGAAGAAGAAGATATGAAAGGAAGTAGTGTAATTGATACTTCTTATTTATTTCTAACCTTAACAAAAATAGTACTCTTTAAGTGATGTACTTATAAAGTAATGTTATAATTATCTAAAAATAAAAATATTTTTCATTGCCCTTAAAAAAATTAAATATACAACATATGCACCGATGTTATATTGATCCTCTACACTTCCTGGAATGTCAAGGGTTGTAAATATGATTATCGTTTTAAGTAATTGAAATATTGTATACACAGTAATTAACGATTATAACCATGTACATATGCTATGCAAAATTATATGTGATTATCAAATATTAATACTGTTAATCCACTACTATAAACTTGAAGAGGCGCATTAGTTATCTCCCACAATATTTACATATACTGGATGTAAAATGGGGAAAAATCAGACAGATATATTGTATTTATTCTCACGAAGGAAAGTACAATAAATTACTCTTCAACATTTTTTTTTCACTTCTAAAAGGCTTTAGATTACGAAAAATATATTTTCTCGTTTCAATCGGTTTGTCTGTTTATTTTCTCTATTTAGCTATTTTCGTGATAACTAGTCTGCAGCAAAACGGATGTCGATTTCAGATTTAGTATAAATATATCAGGCCAGTTAATAAGTTTTGAAAGCGACACCTATGGAGCACCATTTGAACCAAATATTAACCACCATTTTAAAGCTTCATCTGTCATATGAACACATCCTAAATTTCGAGTCGATCCGTCAAGTCATTCTTTGTTTATCAGTTGGTTAAACAAGATGTGTTTGAGTATTTTTTAAAAATAGAAAAATCGAATATTCCTCAGTGATAAAATTCTTTGTTTTGGAAGATTTATCGGCAAATGAAATCTATGCAAAGTTAGTAAAAGTATTAAAGGAGTATGCTTGTTCGTTTTCAACTCTTCATAGATGGACTCTAGAGTTTAAACGTGGTCGTACAAGCATCAATGATGAGCCACGTTCAGAACGTCCAAAAACTGCAGCAACTGAAGAAACTCTGGATGATCTAGCTAAGACTGTAGGCATCTCACATGGATCAGTACATGAGATCACTGGGTATGAGAAAGCTATTCACAAGATGGGTGCGGCATTTGCTAACATAGGGAGAAAAACGCACTCGACAAAAACTTTCAAAAAAACATTTAGCTTGTTCCACAAAGAATAAAAGTGATTTTGTCCATCGAATTGTAATTATGTTTACCAGTATGATCCTGAACTGCGACAATAAACCGCACCGAAGACTGAGCCTGGTTTTACAGCTCCAAAACAGTCAAAGTGGTCAAAGTCGTTCAAAAAAATTATGGCAACAGTTTTCTGGGATGCAAAAGGAATTTTGTTAATTGTTTACCTTTAAACCGGGAAAACAATCACAAGAGACCACCAGCAAGCAACCTTTTAGTTCGTGAGAAAAGGCCCAGTTTGCAGAAGAAAAAATCATCTTTCATCATGACAATGCACCTGTTCTCAGTGCAGTGCTTTGTTCTCAAAATTTTAAATTAATTTTGCGCCAAGAGGCACAAAAGCTAAAGCAGAAATGTTTGGGTATATTGTATAAAATGATTGGTACTCATCTCCGGACTAAAGATTTGAAGTGGCTGAGTACAATCCATAACCCATTACTGAGCGAAAAACACAGAGGGAAACCAGTCGCGTGAGCAGAGGAAACACAGATCGAGACTGCAATGTAATTTTTTTTTTGAAGAAGCTTCATTTTGGGGTTATGTTATTACCCACGAGCCTGGTCAATTTCCACTAACCGATTGGATTAGCACACCGTGACACACCCTGTAAAGATCCATGTTTGGGGATGTCTTTCGGAAAACAGTTTTACCTACAATATGTACGCTAAAAAACGCTCCACATTTACAGGCAGTCATTAATACCGACTGCCAAATTGTGGTTTACCGATAAAGATGAGGAGTGGATTCTCCAAGAGGCTAATGACCCCAAAAATCTAAGTAAAATGTGTAGCCAGTGGGAATCCGGTATCGTTACAGCAGATTGATCATCCCAGTAGCTTCGTAGTAAAAAGGTGTGCACAGTGAAGCAGCTGTGACGGCAAATTAGGGCAATTTGAAAATCTTGACCCCAAGAATACGAGGAAAATGTCGTTGAAAGTTCGGCCAGAAGATTCCAGGTAAACAACGACGCTGTTGGGGATAGGACGAACTCCTGAATGATTGGCATTTTAATAGCAATCCTTAACTGTCGAATGATGTAAAAAAAATTAAATAAACACATTTCTTAATGAACAATGCACGACATACCCTTACTTAACCGACTGTATTATTGTATACGTAAAATTTGGAATTCTAAGGGATACGAATCACTATTGCTAATAATAACATCATAAGTAGTCTGTTAAGCCAGTCCAATAACACAGTTATATTAGAATTTTTATGTTTGGGTTTCTTGTGTGCACAATCTTAAAAACCGGTCAAGTGCAAGTTGCGCAATTAGTGTTCCGTACGTTGATTGCTTTTAAAATAAAAAATTTTATTACAGAGGTATAAAATGATCAGTGACTTTACAAAACACACCCCAAATGAGTATTCAACAAAGTTTGTTTCCAATCTTTACTGAAAATTGATGACTTTGAAATTTTTGTTTTTTTTTATATACCATATAAATTATTAAAGGTAACGCACTCATGATAATTTTCGTTCAATCTACACCGTGTGGAGAATATTCCAGAATTTTTTCAAAATTTTTTGATTAACACGTTTCGAGATAAGGGGGGGGGCTGGATAGCGATTTTTCACGATTTTTTAAAAATAATACAAAGAAAAATGTGCGCAAGTATTACATTGTATATATATTTTTTACTCGTGTTTTTACAAGCTTTCATTTGACACCCCACTCGATAACCTAGTAAAATTTTTTTTTTTCACTTCCGATTTCACCCCCCCAAAATGGACAGACAGACGGACGGACAGATAGACAGACAGGCGGACGGACAGACAGACAGACATACATACAGACGGACAGACAGACGGACAGACAGACGGACAGACAGTCGGACAGACAGATGGACAGACACCGAAGTAATCTTATAAGTGTTCCGTACGGAACACTAAAAATGATACTTAGAACTAAGCAAGTGAGAATGTCAGAACTTGGATGTTAAGAACAATGGATCAGTATTATTTGAGTAAATACCTTATCTTAAAAACTAAAATGTGACGAACTAGTTTTTGTCTAGATTTCTGGGTAATAATTTATTATGCAGATGTATTCGCAATTAGTATTTATGTAAAGCGTTTAGTAATAAAACACTAATCTGAATTTCCCATTTATAATGGAATTTTTAAATACATGAAGTAATGTAAAATCATTGCTGCTCAAAATTATTTAATAATTGTTATTTATGTGCGAAGTTTTATAAGCTTACGCATCTTACTACTACACGCCCAGCAGGGAAATCCTTAAATCAATCAATGCAGTATTACTGATTGTTGTTGGTATTAAATTGCTGCAACTTGCAGTCTATACGAAACATAGTCCTTGGCAGTTTAATCCAAGGTGATAAGATTCTACATATACGGGGGCCGCCTTTTAAGTTTTTACCAACAACCACTAGATGGCGCTATTGAGATGTGACATTACCATTATTGTAAAATTTAACATTTGTTATTGTTAAGACCGTGGCAGTTCAGAAATTGAGCGAGTAGTTTATTTACATTAAGCGTTTAAAAAAAACAGTTTTTGTGAGCAAATGGAAATTTCACGTGAAGGTTTTCGTTGGATGATTTTTTACGACTTTGGTAAAGGCCTAACTCAACAACAATGCCTCGAATCGTTTTGTCCAACTTTTGGTAATAGATCACCATCAGAAAAAGTGTTTACAATTGGTTTGCAGAATTTCGTCATGGTTGTGCTTCCGTCAACGATGAATTTTGTGAAGGTCGACCAAAATCGGTTCTTGTTCCAAAAAACATCGATGCTGTGCGCAACATGATTGAAGAGGATCGACATGTGACTTACAGTAAAGTTACAATGAACTGTTTGGGTGTTCCAAGTTGAACCGAATCCAACAAAAGTGGTTCATTCGCGAAGCACTTCCAAGAAAATGATCGCTTGTTTCTTAGGTTACACTCGACATGTTGCAACCATTGCTTTAGAGGATCGAAGAGCAGTTAATGCTGACTGATATACAATAATTTGTTTGCCAGAAGTCATCGATGAAACAACTGAAAACGTCGCATCATTTTTCATCATGGCAATGCCAGTTCTCACACAGCACGTCAAATGATTGATTATTTGACATATTCATTTGATTTATCGCCTAACAATTTCTTTTTGTTCCCGAATGTCAAAAAAATGCGTAGATAGCGATTTTTATCACCTTAAGAAGCTGTTGAATCCTTTCAAAACCATGTTTTTGAGGTACCAACTTTAGAGCGGAAAAGATAATAATAATAATAATAATAATAATAGCTTTATTACCCAACAGTTTCCCATTAATAGGGTAAATATTTAGACATTTACATATTCAATGACAGTCTGAAGTAATTGCTTCTTAGTACAACAGTATATGTCACAAACATTACAAATATGATTAAAATTAGTACACATTACATGAATAGGTGAATTCAATAACAAATTAGTATTAGGTCTGTTACATCTAAAAAGCATGTTTGATCGTGAGTGTATCCGTGGCACATTGATGTTAATACGAGACAATATATCCCTGCAATCAATCATATTGTGCAATATTCTATATAGGAATAATATTGAGGCACAAACTCTCCTGATTCCCAGGCTAAGAATATTTGTCTGTTCACACAAATAATCACTGCTGATTCCCCGTTCAGGATACATTCTATTAATCTTAAACAACAGAAATTTCAGAAATCTCCTCTGCACTTTTTCAAGTAAAACTCTATGCACCTCATATATTGGACTCCAAACCATACTTGCATATTCTAGTTCCGAGCGAACAAAGCAGAAATACAAAACCTTCAGTGATGCAATATTAGTGAAACCCCTACAATTCCTAATCATGAACCCGTAAGACTTCATTGCGTCAAAAAACTTTCAATGCTTTATGCTGAGTAAATGTTAGTTTTGCATCAAACACAACTCCCAAATCCTTAGCTATGCTACACCTACTTAAATTATGGTCTTGAATTCTATATTGAAACTCTCCCTACCCTCCTAGTATATGTTAGAACTTTGCATTTTTGAGCATTTAGATGCAGTCTGTTGTCACAACACCAAGAATGTACGAAATTCAACTGACTCTGTAGATAGGAACAATCCTCAGTTTTTTCTATTGGCATAAAAATTTTTAGATCATCAGCATAAACTAGTCTGTTACATTTTAAATCATCGCAAAGCTCATTTACGAACATAATGAAGACCAAGGGTCCCAAATTTTAACCTTGTGGAACGTCTGAGGTAGCTACAAATCTTTCTGATTTGAATCTGTTGTAGGCTACAAATTTAGTTCGATTAAACGAGTAAGAACTCATAAGAGCCCTCGCACCATCAGTGAAACCAAAGAAAGACAACTTATTGATGAGAACATGATGGTCGATCTTATCAAAGGCCTTCGAGAAATCTGTATAAATAACATCAACCTGTCCACCATCATCTAATATTTCTGAAATGAACTGTGTCATAACAGATTAACAAATCCGTGCTGATAAGGAGAAATTTGATTTTTAATTTGGCTATAGATACGTACATACAAGACTGAAGATGCTACGAGAATTGGTTCGAACGCATGCAAAAACATATAAATCTTAAAGGCGACTATTTTGAGAAACAATAAAACGATTTGTACCAAAATTTATTTTTTTCCATTGTTTTTGTAAAAACTTAACAGGTAGCTTTCGTAAATGAGTTTTTAAAAAGGGTACTACGAGGAAAACATTAAATTGGGACAGCAGGAGAATTATGGTCGATGGGGAAAGATTGAATCATCTAAGGTTTGCAGATGACATGGTTCTAATATCAGACAACTTGCACGAGTCCAGAGAAATATTAAAACAACTATAAAAAGTAACTCAGAAAACAGATCTGCTAATAAACTACACTGGGAAACTAGGCTTTTCATAATCTAGGGACCCTGAAACGCAAAGAAAATGCAAAAATTTCAACGGGTAATTTTTCGCGAATACAATACTTCCCGTTAGCGAAGGAAGTAAAAATCTCCATTTTATACAAATTTAATGATTTTTAAATTACCTAAAATACATCTAAATAATTCAACCATAAACCAGCAATTACTATTATAAGTACGATCAGGGGATTATGTAGTCACGAGCATAGATAATAAGGTAATTTAGTCATGTTCGTTCGCTATTTACGAATGATACGAAATCAAAATGTTAAAATATTATAAACAAGTACTAATAATTATGATGGATAGAGTTATAAGATAGGTATTTATACCTACATAGGTTTAAGGTCCATGTATACAGGGTGTTATAAAATACACTGCATATATTGAAAAAAAAAACTCGTGGGCCATGTAGAAGCATATTAAACACTTTTTTCCAAATTCGAAAATTTTTGAATAATTAGAAAAAAGGGACAAAACTCCATTTTACCAAATAATTTACAAAATCAACCCGCCTATGAAAGGCGAACTAGCTCAGGAGCACCCCTGTGTTGCCAAACATACGATTTTCTTCAACAATTACAAATTTTCAAATGTCAGGCAAAATTAATCTAATAACAAATGAAAATAATAATAGAAAACACCTATTAAAAATAATATTTAACCATAGTTAGGAATTTTTTTATCTATTATTTGAAAAGAAATAATTCCTTTGTAACGCGCGAGAACAACTGAATAATTGCCCCTTAACAGCTGATTTTAACTTTTATGTTTGATTTAGACAAAATGAAAATAGAATTTCAAATAAATTTTTTCTTTTAACTTTTCCAAGATTAATACCGAAACCGTAAAGGATTTTTTGGGGAGAAATGTGAGATTTTTTTTACTGTTAAAGTGAAAAAAAACGTATTTTTTTATTATTTTTAGTGTTCCGTATGGAATACTTATAAGACCACTTCGGTGTCTATCCGTCTGTCCGCCCGTCCGTCTGTTTGTCCGTCCGTCTCTCTGTCATACCCGATTTTCTCCAAACTATTTGACATAGAAAGTTTAAAATGATGGCCTCATTAGAGCCGTATAGTTTTGAAAGTTAAATTTTGACTTAAGTGGTTAGTTTTGGGGGGTGAAATCGGAAATGAAAAAAAAAAATCTGGGTCATCGAGTGAGGTGTCAAATAAAAGCTTGAAAAAACACGAGTTCAAAAATGTATATAATGTAATACTTGCGCACACTTTTCTTCGTATTATTTTTTTAAAAATCGCAAAAAATCGCTGTCCCTCCCCTTTATCTCGAAAAGTACTAATCAAAAAATTTTGAAAAAATTCTGGAATATTCTCCACATGGTGCAGATTGAACGAAAATTAGCATGAATGCGTTACCTTTAATAATTTATCTGGTATATATATAAAAAAAAAAACATTCAAGGTCATCAGTTTTCAGTAAAGATCGGAAACAAACTTTATTGAAAACTCATTTGGGGTGTGTTTTGTGAAGTCACAGTCCGTAACAAAAATTTTTTTTAAAACGCAATCAACGTACGGAACACTAATTGCGCAAGTTCAACTTACATTTGACCGGTTATTTTTATGTACCTTAAATGGGTACTTATCGGTGACGTGTTATATCATTACTACTATTTTTCTATGATTCATTTAAGTAATTTTAGTTAACTTCAATTTTGCTGTCTGCAATGTACATCCATGCGAAATAAATAAATAAATAAATGTAACTTAAATGTGCGATCGATTTCCATATATACAATAAGTTGTGCGTCACATATTGATAACTAAACCAACTGTACCGAACGACACGATCTATCACACTTGCTGCTATAATCTATACTTTCTACAAATTTCTTAATTAACACCACTATCTTTATTTATATATTTTTTTTTTTTAAAAAAACCTGCCTTTACTCACGACATATTGCAAGAAACTGAACCTGAATTTGACGTTTTGCTAGAGGGCATTGTCAGTTGACCACCACCAAGCGGAGATCCTTTGTTATCGGCCGAAAAAACGATCATTTGTCAGTTTAAGTAAAGCCGGCATTTTTACAATGAAGCAAATAAAATTTTACTACCAATGTGGGACTTACTGTATCTATGGTGTTACATCTGTTTTTAAATTTTAATTTTCTGGTCCCGAGAATGTTTTTTTTAACTTTACCTTATCAAGTTAGTGAATTAATTAAGACTGAAAGCGGCAATAAAATTTTATTTAATCCTCACTATAAGATACGTCACTATAATCAGATAAGCTAAAGGGGAAAAAACATTTTAAGGGTCTGCTATAAAATGAATCAACATTTTTTCTCTTCCTCGTCTTTATTACCTCACTAATCGTTGATATTTATTATTGAGGTACATACAAATACATGTGACATATTGGTTCGTACCCAGAATAGATGCAAACAAATAACTGACAAAACCAAGGAGACACACAATCAAACACAAACTTTTTCCTTGTCTCTATAATTTCAGACATTCTTGGTCGGTCGCTAAAGCCATTAGTCAAAATCACTAAATCCAATGTAGTCAGATAATAATTTTTAACAACACCTTTTAAGAAAACGAACTGGTTAACTGAAGTTATCACTTCACAATCTATTGTTGTTTTTTTAGGGAAACACACCATCACCAGTTAACGAAGGTAAAAAGACTCTACCGACCAGCTTTCTTTCAAAAATATGAAAAATTATAAATAAGTTAGCTTCTTTTGAAATATCGGGAAGGATTTAATATAATTGGAGATCATCAATGTGGCTTTCGCAAGCAAGGATCAACAATAGATCTTCTAACTGATGTCATACATATTTGGAATAACTCAATTGAATATTTTGGAGAATCTCGAGAGGTTATATAGTCTGTCAAGTAAGAACGTGATCGCCATAATGCATTTTTGGTAGATGCGATTATAGCGATTTAACAAAAAATCGGTAGAGGGAACCTTTGTCTACCACGCATTTTAGTAAAAGTATCAGTCGATTCCAAACTTTCGTCGAAATCGCATAAAAATCCAAAGTAACTCACTTGTTTGCGCGTGGGTTGGAAGCAGTCTTTCTTGGTTCAGTCTTTCTTGGTTCCTATTTAAAGTGGCCTAAAATGACACATTCCGCGGTCGCTAAATACATTAAAAAATCGGTGTCGTTTGTGAAGAAGTGGATAAATCGTTTTAACGAGACGAAAAATGTTGACGACTTACCAAAACGTGGCTCGGTGGGCAAAGTGACTCCGAAAATCGAAAAACGAACCATGTCTTTGTTTTCATGGGACCCGAAATTAACGCTGCGTCAAGGAGCGGAAAAATTACGAAAAACGGGTTTGAATATGTCTCATGACACCATTCGACAACATCTTCGTGCTCATGATGTCGAATTCCGAAGCACGTTGAAGAAACCTTTGCTGGGCGAAAATCACGTCGCGAAGCGGTTCGCTTGGGCCCACGATAAGATACTAGAGTGGCCCTCACAATCGCCGGATATCAACCATATTGAAAACGTTTGGTCCCTTGCAAAAAAAAAAAGCTCAGAGGAAAGACTCTGCGAACTTTGATTCAGTTGTCTCGCGAGATTCGAAAAATATGCAGAGTATGAAAAAAATCTCATCGACAGCGTGCCTCGAAGATGCCAGGCAATTATTGATGCAGGAGGCGATTGGACAACGCCGTTGTTAGCACAGCAAAAAATATATATTAATGGCAAAAAATGTTCTCGAAACACATTTTTTTAACAATACGAGCGGTCACGTTCTTACTTGACAGACTGCACTTGATATATCTAAGGCAGTTAACAGTGTTTTAATATGACGGATTGTTATCTAAGCTACATTCCTATGGACGTCTGACAGGTTTTGTCTATGGCTCTCGTGTTTCCTCAGAGTTTTTTACGAATGAAATTTGAAGGGTTTCTTTCTAAAACCTTCCCTATTACCGAAGGTGTGCGATAACGCTCCACATTGACTCCTACTCTCTTTCTTATTTATATTAATGTTCTACTGGAAAAGAGTAGGAATCCAATGAGCTTAGCCGATGGTAGTACGTCGGTTTCCTTATTTTCCTTGAATGACCGTATATCAGCTACCCATTCAAATATTCACAGATAGCAGGAAGTCAACTTAACAAAAACCTGGAAGAAACTCTATCTTGAAGTGACACTAACCAAGTAGAATTCTGCGCTGCAAAAATCCAGGCAGCAGTTTTTCTAAAAAAGTTAACTTAGCCGTTATGTCTGGATACACCATTCCTCCAACATCTTTAATCAATTTGGCCGGCGTTAGCTTGGGAACAAATATATCTTGACATGAATATGTTGCATGCATAGCAAAGAGAGCTCTTTAAAAGCTGGTAATATTTTTTTCGTAATAGAAAGCTTTATGCTCCACAACAGCTTTTAAACCTCTACAAAGCTCAATTTCGATCAACTATAGAGTACTGCTTCAATACTCTTTTCTCAAACATACGCTGTATTTGTTAGATGCTATTCAGAAGACTGGGGAGCCAAACCTCCCAAGTAATTTTGATTTCTTAGGACATCGAAAAAACGGTTGGCGACTTGAGCCTATTCAATTTCATTCCCAGGGTGGTGCATGACGTTCAACTTGTTACGACTGGTATTACTTTTCCGCACCTCGTCGTTCCTGTAGCACTTTAGGAATTTCCCTGCAGCACCTGAGCTGTGCTCTTAAAGAACGTCCTTGATTTGGAAGTTATTTAAAAATGATAAAGTACAGGGTGGCCCAAAATTACCGAAGGGGTTTGAATTCCTTATAACTTTTTTATTATAATTTTGTTTTTTATTTCTTTTCAGTATTTTGTAAAGAAGACTTGGGGAATTTAAAATGGAACAGTACACAATTGAACAACGTGCCCAAATCGTTGAACTTTATGTCTCAAATCAACGGTCCATTGTTTTGACTCAGCGTGCATATCGTCGTTATTTTAATGTGCGGGTTGGACCCTCAGAGTCAACAATAAACCGTCTGGTTGCAAATTTTCGACAACAAGGGGCTGTAAGGAACCTTCCTGGTGCCGGCAGACGACGAACGGTGCACACGCATGACAATATTGAACGGGTACAGGAGAGTATTCGGGAAGATGGAGAGACATCAACCAGGAGACGTTCGACACAACTTGGCCTCTCACGAGGGTCGCTGCAGAGAATTTTGCAGACAATAAGAATGTTTCCATACAAAATTCAGCTTGTTCAAGAATTGAAACCGACAGATTACCAGCAACGACTTGATTATGCAATTTATTTGCGGCAAAAAGCAGAAGAAAATCATGATTTTATTCATAATTTAATTATAAGCGACGAAGCCCATTTCCAATTAAATGGGTTCGTTAATAGGCAAAACTGCAGGATATGGGCTACAGAAAATCCATGAGTAGTTCAACAGTGACAATTACACCCACTTAAGTGTACTGTTTGGTGCGGTGTTTCGTCGGAAAGGATAATTGGCCCATATTTTTTTGAAAATGAACACGGTGTCGCCGTTTCCATCACTGGTGGTCGATATCGGACAATGTTGGAAAATTTTTTAAAGCCAGCCGTGGAAAACCATCCGCAAGTATGGTTCCAGCAGGATGAAGCCACAGCGCACACTGCGAGGGACACAATGGCTCTTTTACGCGATATCTTTGGTGAACGAATTATTTCGCGTACAAGCGATTTTAATTGGCCTCCGCGTTCATCGGATTTAACCGCTCCAGACTTTTTCCTTTGGGGTTATTTGAAAGGAAAAGTCTATATTAATAAGCCTAGAACCATCTAGCAATTAAAAAACAATATACGCGACGAAATCAACAACATAACACCTGAAGTTTTGCGAACAGTTATGGAAAATGTTTTGGAAAGAGCACGAATATGCGAAGCAGAAAATGGCCACCACTTGCGAGATATAATTTTTCATAATTAAATTAAAAATATTCTCCATTAATATACTGTATTTAAAAAAAAAAAATTATAATTATGTCTTAAATAAAAAGTTATAATGAACTCAAACCCCTTCGGTAATTTTGGGCCACCCTGTATAAAGATTTAAGTAAAATAGCCCGACGTGGACTAAAACGGGAGATAGAGCAAAAATATATCTGTTAAAGGGGCTACCAACTCTCATAGTACTTCTTCCTGTGTATTTTTTTTTTAAATTGTGAATTAAATAATGGCAATTTAAGCTTTTTTTATTCTTGTCATCACATGACTTTTGCTGAACATAGGAAAAAGGCGAAATAATATATGTTTTAGTGGATACTTACAAAAAGTCCAATTGCGTAAAAAGACCTAACACTTCCTAGAAAAAAGGACTAATAATTATTCACTACCTATGCGTTTCAAAAGCTAATAATTTATAAATTGACTCCTACAATTATCATGTGACTTATCAAATATACAACTTTTTAATAAGAAAACAACAATAAATAATCCACCTAATTACATTTGAAAAATTAATATGAAAATTGTATAATTAAAAAAAACCGACCTTCTATTAATAAATGGGCCAATTTTCCTTGAAGTTCACTACTTCACCACACCTTGCACTGTTAAACTATTAAGATGCTATAACTCTTTAACGCGAGGTTGATTATAACAATAATTCTGTCACATGATTTGTACGAGGTATATGTACTTATTTAACGAAATAAGACGAATCTCTACACTGCTTGCATAGCAATGTGTTAATACCTCTGATAACAACTTGTGTTTGTTCTTTTTATTATTATTTTATTTACTAACTAATTTTATACATCTTTTGTTGGTGTCAGAGAGAGAAAGTATAATCTCTAGCTAGATAAAGCCACAACTATAGGTTTCATTTTATTATAATTTAATCGTTTCGATATCTTTAAAAGAAATTATCTGGCACCTGTAAAATTTTCCGCACTGAATTATTAAATATTAGTGACGTATCTGCCTGCCTGCCTTGTTATTTTTACCTGAGGAAATACTAATTAATTCTTAATCTCAAAGGCCCATATCCACCGTCCATGTTTGAATATAGGCTTCCCTCATTGCACCTCATCTGTCTCTATCGTGTGCTTCTCTCATCCAGTTCAGCCCTGCAGTCAGTTTCAGCTGATTTGTCCAACGCGTTGCTGGACGTCCCCTTTTTCTTTTCCCAGTACACAGTCTCCAGCGGAGGATGATGTTGTGTCATCTAGAATCCCTACATCTTGCTATATGGCCTGCATAATTCCACTTTAGGAGGTTGTTTCAACTGCGTCTTTCATCCCTGTTATTTGCCTAATCTATTCATTGATCTCTCTGTCTCTGAGTCAGACCAATCATCTGCCTTTCCATAGCGCTTCGTGTGACAGCTATTTTTTTAATGTTTGTTTTTTCCAAGTCCCAGTTTCACCTACGTAGGTGATTTGTAGAACGCGTTGCTGGGTGTCTCCTTTTTCTTTTCCCAGTATAGGGTCTTCAGTGGAGAACGATGTTTCATCTAGAATCCCCACATCTTGCTACATGTTCCGCATAATTCCACTTTAGGATGGTGATTATTTTAACTGCGTCTTTCATCCCTATTATTTGCCTAATCTATTCAAATTCAATCATTTGCGTTTGCATAGCCTTTCATCTGACACCTATTTTTTTAACGTTTATTTTCTTCAAGTCCAAGTTTGACCTACGTACGTAAGCACTGGAAGGATACTTCGGCGTCTGTCCGTCTGTTTGTCTGTCTCTGGAACTATTTGACATAGGAAGTTGAAATTTGGCACTAATATAGGAATTGATGGCCCTATCAGAGCCGTGTAGTTTTGAAAGCTAAATTTTGACCTAAAGGGTTAGTTTTAGGGGGTGAAATCGGAAGTGAAAAAAAAATTATCAGGTCATCGAGTGCGGTGTCAAATGAAAGCTTGTATAAACACAAGCTCATAACTATATATAATGTAAGACTTGCGTACACTTTTCTATGTATTATTTTTAAAAAATTGCCAAAAATGGCTGTCCCTCCCTTATCTTAAAAATTACTGATCAAAAAATTTTGACAAAATTCTGGAATATTCCCCAAAAGGTGTAGATTAAACGAAAATTCTCACGAGTGCATTACCTGTAATAATTTATTTGGTATATAAAAAAACAACAAAAATTTGAAGGTCATCAGTTTTCAACAAAGATCGGAAACAAACTTTGTTAAAAACTTATTTGGGGGATGTTCTATAAAGTCATTGATCATTTTACGCAATCAACGTACGGAACACTAATTGCGCAAGTCCGACTCGCACTTGGACGGTTATTTTTTTTTAAGTATATGATAATCTTCCGAACGCAGACCATGCAAGTCTTCTCCTGATATGTATTTGACTCATTTAGTTTTCTCTTTCTAGTTGTATTTGGTAGCTCAGGTAAATGTATTTTTCGATGTTTTCAACATGGCAGTTGTTAATTGTTATGTGTGGGACTTCGTTACACATGATTTTGGTCTTTCGCAGATCCACTTTCAAGCCTACATTATTTGATTCCTCTCCCAATTTCCTCCACATATATTGTAAGTCTTCTGGATTTTCTAGATGATAACATCGTTGGCGAATCTCAAGTTGTTCAGTCTATGGCTGTCTATTACAATACCCTCGTCGTGCCATTTAGATGTTAACTGCTAAGTTAAATAATTTTGGTGAAATAATGTCTCATTGTTTAATTCCTCTGCATATTTTAATTTTATCTGTATCTTTATTTAATTTCATAGTTGATGTTGCCTTTTCATCTATATTATTTATTATTTCTGTATACCTGTGGTCGATTCGTGTTTCAGGACTATTTATAATTATCCAACGCTTTATAGTAAACAACAAAGGCAAAACAGATATTCAAATTATATTCGGAGATGATTACAAGTGTTAAAATTTTCTCTAAACGTAGCCTACTCTACATCTATCTTTTTTGTTATTCTGTTTGTTATAATTTAAAAAAAAAGTTTATGTATCTGTGAGATTAATTAAATTATTACTTGATTTTTCTTCACTATTATTTGGCGTGATACCAAGCAAGATAGAGCAGATATTATTCAGTTGAACCAGAAAGAGACGAGCATCCCTCAAGAATTCCTTTTCAATTTTTTTTTATTAAATAACGTATGTGATAGCAACAATTTGCTATGAATAAAAAAACAAAATTCCCCCTAAATTATAAAGCTCCCCTTTTTAAAATGAGCTGGTTTTTCCATGCCTCATTGACTAAACTTGAATCATAAATTCAGAGAACGATCGCGTTGTAATTCTATTATTACAGTGACTGCTCAAGATTTTTCATTAGAGAGGCGGATCACTCCGAAAACATACACTTTTATGGTGGGTCAGAAACAAATCCCTCGAATAATCGTGCTCGGTGTTGGCTCACCTGGATGGATTCATTATTTCTACCTTTTGGAATCCACTTTTCCTCAGAGTTAACAATTCTGTACAAAAAAAATTTTTTCTTGAACCTGAAGAGAAAGTAAAGAGCAATGTCGTAGCGTCTGCCTTTAGTTTCGAAAGTGAGCTCATCAAGTACCCACTGGTAGTCCTCGTTATTCTTTCCTAACTTTTGCAAACGATGAAAAATAACACCGCGTACATTTACAGGTTCAACTTGAGCTTAGTAAGAATTTTCATGCAAAGTCTCTTGAAACTGCACAGTTTTTGTTGGTGCATCTGGAAGGTTAAACTTTGTATATAAATACAAACTTGTACTTTCTTAGATGCTTAAATATACAAGGAACCTCTGACAACCCATGGCAACATATGACATAATAAATATTTAACTGCCTTTTCGGAGAATAAGTAATTGTGATGGTGAGAAACGAAACTCTACTATGCCATACCTTTTCTAGGTACCCGACCAGTAACATGATTACATGAATGATAAGAAGTTGGGCCACGTGGAGAGTGGTAAAATAAATGTACTCACCAAGATCCAGGTACAAGAATTTGGAAGATATACGCTGATAGGGCGTGACATCAAAACAAACAGTAAATAGAAAAATAGTAAAGACGTCAGATTTTGAATAAATGATTAGACAAGTGGAATATAAATATTTTTTTTTAATTACAGTTTTGATTAGTTTATGTAGCCCAAGTGGACGCGATATTCTCTTCACTTTTCTTATAATCCACACCTAGATTAAAACTAAACAGATTATTGTTATTCCTAGAGGCTTCACCTGAGTAATCCCGACTTCGTAGGAAGCTTAAAATTGTAATTTGGTCTTAACGTCATTAAATTAATATTAAACGCATTTCTTTCGCCCTAGTACCAACTCGGAACATTAAGATGTGTTCAGATTTAGATAAAATATCAAAAATACTTACACAATTTGCTAATTTATATTGGTGTACACACAGAAAATTATATACCACCTAACAAATGTGAAAAAGACTATAAAAACAGAATATTCGATTTTATTATTTAGTTAATCTTCTTCTTTATTGATTGTTAAAAGATTTGTCTCGTGTCTTATCTTTATTATTTGCGATAAAGGGATTTAACAAATCTGAAATAATACGTAAACGCTTTATAGAATGTGATTGTATTATTTTCTCTCTAGGGATCACTATAAATAATAATTAGTGGGATTATTATATCAAATTATCTAGTGAAACAGAAATTTATTTTATTCCATAATAGAACCTATATTTACCGTATAACTATAAACATTTCAACGTTAATTAAAAAAGTTCATATATATAAATAAATATATATATATATATATATATATATATATATATATATATATATATATACATAGTTTCGGCGATAACTTCTTCATTGGAGCCAAATCTCTTTCCCGCGAGCATTTTTTTTGAAGTCTGCGAATAGATAATAGTAGCTGGGGGTCAAATCTGGAGAATACGGTTGATGAGGAAGCAATTCGAACTTCAATTCATACAATTTTGTCATTGTAACTATTGACTTGTAGCACGGTGCATTGTCTTGATGAAAGAGCACTTTTTTCTTGTTCATTTCGGGCCGTTTTTTTTTTTTGCGATTTCTGTCTTCAAACGCACCAGTAACTTTATATAATATTTGCTATTGATGGTTTTTCCCTTCTCAACAGTGTCGATGAAAATTCTTCCATGCGCATTCCAAAATACAGAGGCCAAAAACTTCCCAGCCAACTGTTGTGTCTTTGGTCGCTTCGGGCCGCTTTCACCGGCTGCTGTCCACTCAGTTGACTGCCGATTTGATTCCGGTGTGTAGTGGTGGATCCATGTTTCATTCATTGTCATATATAATATAAAAAATCCTTTTTATTGCGCTTAAACAGGTTCAAAAAGCGCTCAGAATCATCAACACGTTGTTGTTTTTGGTCCACTGTGAGCAAACGCGGTACCCATTTCGAACGGAGCTTTCTTCATGCAAAATATAACCAACACGTTCTTTTGATATATTTAGAGTGTCAGCTATCTCACGCCATTTCACTTTACGGTCATGTACGACAATTTTGTGGATTTTTTTGATGTTTCCCGGTGTAACCACCTCATTTGGGCGTCCAGAGCGTTCAGCATCATTTGTATCTGTACGACCGCTTTTAAATTTAGCATACCAGTAAATGATGAGTCCCCGTAACACTTATCAAGCCATTGCCTTGCTTGAACGGTATTTTTTCCCATAAAAAAACAGTGTTTAATCAACTCACGAAAATATCAAAAGTAGTATCACGAAAATCACTGTAACTTGTCAACTAATCGTCGAAATGTCATGAAATTTTGACACGTATCGTTTAAAGATGCGTACTTCCTAAAATCCTATCGATTTTTTTTGAAAAAGGCGACATCTATGTATCAGACCAAAAGCTTCTCAGCCTACGTGGTATACACACACACACACACACACACATATATATATATATATATATATATATATATATATATATATATATATATATATATATATATATATATACATATATATATATATATATATATATATATATATATATATATATATATATATATATATATATATATAATTAGGTCTCCTATCAGTCCAATTCTGGCCAAAAGTGTGTTAAACCATCTTTCCAAATGGTGGTTCTTTTCTTCAATTACCATTTAACCTACTCCTTTTGTACAAGTATGTTAATGATCTAATTTGTGCTGTACCCAAGGATAACTCAGAAATCATTTTAATACATTTAACACCCACATACATCACTCTCGAAATGGAGCAGGATCTTAGTGTTCCTTTTTTAAACACTAAAGTAATAAGAACAAGTGACAATAATATTATATTTGGCTGCTATAAAAAAATCCATAGCGTTAAGCTGATTTAGAAATTATTTCTCCAGTCACCCAAAAATCAAAAATTTAACACCGCGATAGCAATGAAAAACAGGGTCATACACATTAAGGATGATAGGTTTCAATAAAGAAACTTAGACGATATGTACAACATTTTTATTAACTGTGCCTATCCTAAGCACATTTTACGTAAATTAATTTATAGCTCTAATAGTGTTGATGGCCCTACTGATGAAACGCATGAGCAGCACACGATATATAGAAAGCTACAATTTATAAAGCCAATCACAAACTCAATCGTGGCCTTTTTTAAAAGACTTTCCAAATATAAAAATTGCGAACTATAACAGCATACGAGATTCTGAACTGCCTTCAAAAATAAAGGGTAGAACGCCAATTTTAAACAATAACTACGTAGTTTATAGATTGTCTTATTTGCAGCGTGAGTCTTGTTACAGTGGACAAACATCCCAGTGGTTAAAACAGAGGCTCACATAGCACAGGGGTGACTGCCGATAGCGAAAGAGTTCATGTGCCGTAGTGTAACATCATTTGAAAACAGGTCATAATTTTGACTGTAACAACGTTAAAACTTTAGTTCAGGACAACTATAAAGGAAGACCTTTTTAAAGAAATGTACCACATAAACAGGGACGTTAACTCAGTCAACTATAAATTAGACACTAATCAACTTAGTAATAACTACAGCTACATAATTAATACATATTAATCATTTACAATTACAACATTAATAATTAAAAGCGTATGAAATAAGTAAATCAAGTCTCTACTTTGCTGTTTTTTTCGTTCATTTCGAACTCACGTCAGTACACATGCACCGAGGCTGTTTACTCTCAGTTTGTGTAGAAAAATCGAGATGATGAATTTTGATTTCGATTACTAACTAGCATTTTCGTACGTTGTTTTATTTATTTATTTGTTTGTTCATATTTATTTCTTTTATATTTCAATATTTTAATACCTATACGAAAAAATAACATTGTTTTTAATATATCTAATCCGTGTATTAATAGTGTAGTTACTTCTGTAGAAGTTATCCAACGATAACAAAATATTAAGTATTAAAGAAGAAAAGGGTTTTATTTACAGCCCATACCGATTCCTGATAATCAAACATGCATATATATATATATATATATATATATATATATATATATATATACATACATACATACATACATATAGGACAAACCAACAGTAAGATATCCTTAGGCTCGAAGAACCTAAACTGTATCTGTAACTAACCAACTGCTTCGGCTCTCTTCTAATTCTAGCTACAGACAGGCTGCAAAATAAATTTTAACAGTGGCAAGCAATGCTACAAAACAAATATCATCTGAAAAGTTATCAAAATTAAGAAAAATGGTACCTTAAACGAAAAAAGAGATAATTCCCTGTCTCCTACCTGCGTGGAAATGCGTAATAACATAAAGCACCAACGTACCAACAAGCAACACCCTACTGAATGAGACCTTCCACATCAACTAAAGAGCACAACCAATATGTATATATATATATATATATATATATATATATATATATATATATATATATATATATATATATATATATATATATATATATATATATATACAGTGACTCACAGCTTAAATGATGTAGTCGCTATAAGAAAAGACTAACTGGTCTCAGTGCCTCTTTATTTATTTGGAAAAAACAACTTATTGAAATTAAATTAGTAAAGAGTCTTCTAAAAAAGTATGAATTATTTTTTGTCTTAAATATGCCTTACTTAATTAACAATAAATAATTAATTAAATTATATGCGATTTTAACGTCAAAGCTTAAATGATGCAAAATTCAATATACCAAAATTATTAGAGAAAACAAACTGTAGAATTTGAAATAAGCCTGCTAATATTTGGTCGGGCCTCCCTCATTATCAATAACGGCTTGTAATCTTCTGGACATTGATTCAACTAACTTTCTAGTATACTCCGGGGAAATAGTGTTTCATGCTTCAGTAATTTTTACTTTTAATTCAGTTTTATTTGATATTGGGGCACTATTTATTTTATTTTTTAATGTCAGCCACAAATTTTCAATTACATTTAAGTCTGGTGACTGGGCTGGGGTTTTAATAACATTTGGACAGTTATAAAGTAACCAACTGCGGACTCGAAATGACGTGTACTTTGGATCATTGTCGTGATAGAACCGATAATTGTTTTCAATATCTAATTTTTGGACACTAGCGACGAGATGCTGCCTTAGTATATCCAAGTACACATATTGGTTCATATTCCCTTCGACGAAAGGCATGTTACCTACTCCTGCAGATTACATACAGCCCCATAACATCACTCCACCCCCACCGTGCTTTACCGTAGATTTCATATTTTTCAATTTTAATTCTTCGTTAGGCTTTCTCCACACTGATATTTTTCCATCGGACCCAAATAAGTTTATTTTGGTCTCATCAGCAAATATTACTGAATTCCAGAAGTTCAAGTCTTTATTGATATGCTCTCTGGCAAATTCCAATCTCACGCGTCTATTTCTTTGGCTAGTGAAAGGCTTATTTCTAGCAGTTCGACCATGTAAATTATTATTTCGCAAGATCCGTCGAACTGTTTCGGGGTTACACCTTTTTCTAAACTGTCTTTCCACCTCGGCGCACAACTTTGGCGCACTTTTTTTTGGATTATTTGATACCTCTCTTAAAATCCATCTTTCTTCACGTTCATTGAAGATCTTATTTGGAGCCAATCTTGACTTATTCTCGACTCTATTTTCATTCCGGCAACGTTCAGTGATATGCTGAACAGTTGACGGACATTTATTTACCATTTTGGCTATGTCTCTTTGGCTGTATCCATTCCTGTAATGAGTAATAATTAAATTTCTCTCAGAAATTGTAGTTCGACGACCCATTCTTAAACAATTTCATTTTATTGAATGAAAAAATGTCAAACTAAACAAAAAACAATTGCACTAAGAAATCAAAGCAACGCCGCCTTCGTAAATTTCAAAATGCGATAAGTTTTGACCCCTGTTGTTATTTTGCATCATTTAAGCTGTGACTTTAAAATTGCATATGATTTGATTAATTATTTATTGTTAATTAAGAAAGGCATATTTAAGACAAAAAGTAATTCATACTTTTTTAGAAGACTCTTTACTAATTTAATTTCAATAAGTTGTTTTTTTTCCAAATAAATAAAGAGGCACTGAGACCAGTTAGTCTTTTCTTATAGCGACTGCATCATTTAAGCTGTGAGTCACTGTATATATATATATATATATATATATATATATATATATATATATATATATATATATATATATATATATATATATTTATTTATATATATATATATATAACGAGACTAAAGAGAACAGCTCCGATATATAGTGTATATATATTATGTATAATATATATATAATGCAACGTCTCTCTGTCGGTCTGTTCGTTAGTGCACTTATCACTCGAGAACTACTTATTCGACTTACTTGCTTTTTTTAAAATATACATATGTTCTCTGGCCAGGTTATAGGATATATTTGATTACGTTAGGTAAGCAGTGACGATAATAGTGAATCAAGTCGGAAAAAAGTTTGCCGCTAGCGCACTCTCTTGCAATACGCTGCCCAAAGCGTGAAATATGGAACAATATCATGTAGGAAAGAGTATAATATGTATAAAATGCAACGTTTCTCTGTTTGTCTGTCTGTCCGTTAGTACGCTTATGACTTGAGAACCACTTGTCCGATTTACATGTTTTTTTTTTGATTCATATATATGTTCTCTGGCCAGGTTATTTAATAGTAATAATAATAATATTCTATATAATATATATATATATATATATATATATATATATATATATATATATATATATATAAAACGCAACGTCTCTCTGTCTGCCTGTCCGTTAGTGCTATATATATATATATATATATATATATATATATATATATATATATATATATATATATATATATATATAAACCTGCAGAATAGGCGCAACCGATGAAGAGACCAAAAAAATGAACTACGTCAAGGTAGTGCCCGTGCATTGGTCTTGTATAATATATACCCAAAGGATATCCCGTTACGCAACGGTACAAAATCTTTCATATATTCAGACGATATGTAGAAGCCCAGGGTAGCATATTCGAGGAAGTCGAGAATAAGCTTCAACGAGCACTAGAAAAAGATATTTAAAAAGAACTCTGAACATCAGGTGGAGAGGTCATCAATACTGTAATACCTTAAAGTACTTAGGTGTGAAATTAGACAACACCCTAAGGTACAAAACTCACTGACAGGATCCAAAACAGAAGGTTATGGCACGAAATAGATAGATAATATAATAGAAGGAAATTAACGAATACAAAATGAGGTGCTCAGCGACAGGTTCTATGAACATCAACCGTAGCTCTCAGTCTACCAGCAACATAATACTCGGCTCCAGTATGGAGGAACTCTACGCACGCCAAACTAGTCGTTGGGGCTATGAACGACGCAGTCAGGGACATAACCCGGCTACCTGAAACCAACTGCAACCGAGAAGTTTTTTTCTCATTGCAGGAATTGCACCCTCTAAAATCAGGAGAGAAATAGCAGCTGAGGTCGAAAGAGAAAAACAAAACAATGACATGCGGCACCCAATGAACGGACAAGAACGGACTAGAAGCAACCAGAATAAGATCTAGGAAAAGTTTCCTTGCCACGACCCACCAAACAAGTTATGAGTGCGGTGTATCACAAGACCATCACCATCTACTCCATCGACCAAATATCGGAATAATTTGCATATCGGAGAATCTTCTCCTGGCCCAACACTGGAGTGGGAAAGTATAATGGTGACTGGACTCAAAGACACGATTCGTTTTTCCACTTTCGTAGTGACTTTGCCTACCGAGCCACGTTTTGGCAAGATTTACCCACTTCTTCACAAACGATACCGACTTTTTAATATATTTAACGGCAGTGGAATTTGTCATTTTAGGCCCCTTTGGATGATGATGATGATGATGTTTTGGAGCCAGGGTGCATCAACTACGAGGTTATTTAGCGCCCATAAAGTGATTGTTAAATTGGTTTAAACTTTAAAATGAATTTCTCGAAGATAGCCACATATGTTATTTTTGCTTGCGGCAAAAATGGTGATTATGTTACTTATGGTAGAGGGTAGGTTGTACTTTAGTCGGATGTCTTTAAGGTGATTTGCTGTGAGTATATGCGAGACTGTAAGGTTGGATCCGCAACTTTGACATTTAGGGTCTTGTGCTCCTTCCAAGAGATGGAGATGAGTTGAGAACGTGTGTCCAGCAGCCAGACTTCGCAGAATCACGTTCTTTTTTCTATTGAGGTTGTTATTATGTAGGGGGGGGAATACCGAGGATTTGAGTGGCCACAATTTGTTGTTTGGATTTTCTAGATCCCATTGTAATTGAAATAAGGAATTATGGATAGATTTAAGGTGAGAGTTAAAGTCTGAGTAGTAATTCTCGGCCGTGATGGAAATACCGTTATCTATAGCTTGTTTGGCTAGTCTATCCGCTCTATCATTTCCCTGGTTGCCTATGTGGCTGGGAAGCCAGAAATAGGAGATAGAACGTTGTTTTAGTTTTGCGGAGTAGAGGAGATCTAGGATTTGTCGGATGTAGTTGGAGGATAGGTTTCTGGTCTTGATAGATGATAAGGCACTGAGAGAATCGGAGATAATTAGGTTGAGTTTGGAGCTTGTGGTTAGAGCGAATCTAGTTGCCTCTTTGATAGCTAGGAGTTCAGCTGTAAATATGGAGACATAATGAGGAAGTTTGAACTTTTTGGAGGTGGTGGTGGGCGATGTGAAGGCAGAACCGACTCCCTTGTCTGATTTGGACCCATCCGTATAAAAGAGCGTATGTTTGGGGTATTTTGTGGCGACGATTTGTAAGAAGGATTTATTGAGGAAAGAGTTTGGAGAGTCCACTTTATTATATTGTCGCATGGAAAGATCAATATGTGGAATAGGAGAGAGCCATGGGGGAAAGATGGTTTGCAAAGGGTAGTCATATTTAGGGGGGGGGAGAGATTGTGCAGTGACAGTAAGGCCGAGATTCTCTGAGGAATCGAGTTTTGTGGAAGTAGTTGGTTGGGTTTGTGTATGTTTGATAGGTACAATGTGGTTTTGGAAAGAGGTTTATATATGAAGGATGAATAAAATTTTAGGAGAGACAGCTGCTCACAAGATGTATGATTGGATGGGAACGAAGAAAGACCGACGCGCAAACAATTTTATGTGATTTCGACGAAAGTTCGGAATCGACTGATAATTTTACGACGTACGCCGTAGACAAAGGTTTCCTCTACCGATTTTTTGTTGAATCACTAACATTGCATCTACCAAAAATGAATTATCGCGGACAAGTTTTTACTTGACAGACTGTATATAAATAATATTATAGCAACCTAAAGTCAGGGAAAACTCTCATGATATTGTTGAAACTATACAAACCTTACTGACCTCACAGGCCCTGGCCCTAAAGCAATATTGCTCAAAAGCCACATGTTTTTTTTTGTTGCCTCAAGTAGTATAGTACTTGTGTACTACGTTTGAAATCGATATCTCTCAAATGTAAAGAAATTTAAAAATCTCGAACTAGTGATTTCTCGTCCAAATCCAATACCGTCCATGACGAGGAAAAACCTGAACACTGGAAAAGTAATGACAAACTAGGATTCGAGGAAAGTTCAAGTAAATATGTTTTGTATCTTAACTCCAAATGCTGATTTGTTAAACAGGCTTAACAGTCACAATGTGTACATATTTATCAGGTAAGTAATTGAAATGTGACCTAAATGTATTGTGACATTGTCTATCATGACTTTTACTTCTAATTATTTTAATGTGTGAATTAGAAGAGTGTCCTAACTGTCAATTAAAAATAAATTACTAAGACAGATTATCATTAAACTCCCTTTAGAGTTTAAGTTTACATTGACCCTAAACTTAATTAGGTAAGCATTTTAAAAACGTATTATTCTTCTTAAATTTTTGACACTCATCATTAGGATCAAATAGCTAAGCATGTCCTGAATAACGTTTCACAGTAATCATAATATCTATTACTCGAAATTTAAGGAAAATTACGCCATATAGGTTTGTTCAATTTGTGATATTGCGATCCCAGTCTGTCAAATAAAAACGTGACAGCTTTTATTCTTGAAAAATGTGTTTCGAGAACATTTTTTGCGATTAATGTATTCTTTGGTGTGCTAACAACGGCACACAATGAGCTGAATCTCGATTCTAGCTGGACAAAATTTAAAAATCAATGTCAAAATGTAGGGTTTGCAAATAAAGAAAATTTTTCTTAAGAGTTTAGTAAACTCAATTCCACCCTTACTTTATTATTATAGCAAATAATAGTGTGTAAAAAGTTACTGTGTAAATGGTCGAATGCGAGTAAAGCGTGAGATGCTCTCACGGTACATTTATGTGACCTTCCCTTATATTATTTTGTACAGTGACAGGATTGTTTTATTTTCGTTTGAGTATACCTTTTTCTGGTTTAGATACATTCTGAGAAGAAGTTTCAAGCACTGGAAACATCCGATTAAAGAAGGTAAGTTCATACCATTACAATGTAAGTGAGTGTGATTTTGCTTCATGGAAAGTGAAAAATCTTTTATATTTTAATGCGCAACTTTTACGAGGCTGGTTTGAAAAGTCCGTGCAAAGTCCGAGAGATGGCACCACCGGCGCATATCGAGGTCATGTTTAGTTAGTAGCATCTCTTGAATGAACGCACACCAAGTTTCAGCCATATTGGTATATTTCTTTGTGTTTGGCATTCGTGTGAATCAAGGAAGTCGAGTGATTTTCAAGAAATGGACGAAAAAGAATTTCGTGTGGTGATTAAACATTACTTTATGAAAGGCAAAACGCCTCAGGAGACTAAAGAGAAGCTTGATAAATATTATGGGTGACTCTGCACCTTCGATTAGTACAGTTTATAAGTGGTTTCAAAATTTTCGGACTGGCCATATAGGCACAAGTGACGCTGAACGTTCTGGACGGCCTGTGGAGGTTACGACTCCAGAAATCATTGATCAAATCCATGATATGGTGATGGATGGCAGAAGAGTTAAGGTGCGTGAGATTGCTAGTGCTGTGGGCATGTCGACTGAACGGGTACATAATATTTTGCATAAACATTTGGACATGAGAAAGCTATCCGCAAGATGGGTGCCACGCTTGACCAAAAACGGAATCGTGTGAAGTGTTGCAAGGATGGTTTGCAGCTGTTCCAGAAGAATCCGGAGGACTTTAAGCGTCGTTTCGTTACTGTGGATGAAACATGGATACATTACTATACTCCTGAGACCAAACAACAATCTAAACAATGGGTTACCAAGGGGGAATCTGCACATCGACTATCTGGAAAAGGGTAAAAACTATTACAGGTGAATATTATTCATAGTTATTGGACCGTTTGAAAACCGAGCTGCAAGAAAAACGCCCGCGATTGGCCCCCAAGAAAGTCCTCTTCCATCACGACAACGCACCAGCACACACCTCAGCAGTTGTGGTCGCAAAAATTAATGGAAATAGGATTCCAACTCGTTTCACATCCCCCCTATTCTCCAGACTTGGCTCCCTCGGACTACTATTTGTTCTCCAATTTGAAGAAATGGCTGGCGGGACAAAGATTTTATTCAAACGAGGAGGTGATTGCAGACACTAATGGATATTTTGCAGACTTGGATAAATCCTATTATTCGGAAGGGATCAACAAACTAGAACATCGTTGGACGAAGTGTATAAGCCTAAAAGGAGACTATGTCGAAAAATAAAAAAGGTTTACCCCAAACACATAAGTAGTTTTTATTTTTGCACGGACTTTTCAAACCAGCCTCGTAAAGTCCGCTTCCGTCCGGCTTCTAATTTCCAGAATTTATTTATTATAATATAACTAATAACATATTCAAAGGGGAAAAGCCATAATGAACCATAAATGTAGATAAAACAAAAATGCAGATGAAGCCGCTGTAGCTACAGTTGATAAGCGATTAATATCTCGATTTGGAACTATTCTTCAGGTATTTCTAAAAAACTTCCTCAAATTCTTCACTATAACAATGACTTTTTCTTATCGTTGCAGGTTATTTCAAGCGGGAATCCAATCAAGGAAGACAAATTTAACATATTTGCCTATGATACTGCCAAACTGTTTGTAGAGCTATATGGCTGGTACAGGATACCTCCCAGCACAAAATCCTTTTACATGGCTCTTTAGCCATCAAATATGCCCTTGTTCCAATAGGGCAGCTTTCAGAGGAGGCACAGGAGGCAAGGAATAAAGACATGAAACGATTCAGAGCCCATCATACTAAAAAGTCCTCATATATTAAAACCTATGAAGACTTAGTTCATATGCTTCTAATTTCGTCGGATCCTGTTATTACTGGTCTTAGAAGGTTCCAGACAGTCCCGTTGAAGGAGCTGAGTCCTGATGCAAAGGAACTACTCACGGATTCTCTGGAAGAGGTTGAGCAGCATAGCGATGCGGAGAAGGATTCTCCGAGCGAATCGGAAGATTCTGATTTTGAATTTATATAAAAGAATAGCAAATAGATAAATTTAGCAATTAGTATCTCTATTTTATCTTTCCATTTTCTTTTATACCAATTTTTCCTAAGAAAATATGCAGTAAAAATTCAGTTCTGAGAACTAAAACATCTATTTTTTCCTTCATATATATTTTTTATTACTTTTTTTGGCTATGCTAGTCATTTGGACCTTGTTCAGCCCATAAAATAATTTTGTCCAGCTAGAATCGGGATTTAGCACATTGTACGGCGCAATTACGTTGGTAAACTGTCCAATCGCCTCCCGCATCAATAATCGCCTGATATCTTCGAGGCATGTTGTCGACGAGATTTTCTACATATTCTGCAATTTTTTCGAATCTCGCGAGGAAACTGAGTCAAAGTCCTCAGAGTCTTTCCTCTGAGCTTTCTCTTTCAAGGGACTAAACATTTCCAATAGGGTTGGCGTCTGGTGATTGTGAGGGCCACTCTAATATCTTATCGTGGGCCCAAGAGAGCCAGTTCACGACGTGATTTTCGCCCGGCAAAGATTTTTTTCAATGTGCTTCGGAATTTGACATCATAAGCACGAAGATGTTGTCGAATGGTCTCATGGGATACATTCGAACCCCTTAATTTTTCCGCTCCTTGACGTAGAGTCAATTTCGGGTCAGGTGAAAACAAAGACACGATTCGTTTTTTTTTTTCGACTTTCGGAGTGATTTTGCCTACCGAGCCACGTTTTGGCAAGTCGTCGACATTTTTCGTCTCGTTAAAACGATCTACTCACTTCTCACAAACGACACCGGTTTTTTAATATATGTATTATTTTAGGCCTCATTTTGGATTTTACGTGATTTCGACGAAAGTTCGGAATCGACTGATACTTTTACTAAAAAGCGTCGTCGACAAGGGTTCCTCCTACCCATTTTTTGTTGAATCGCTAGAAATCGCATGTACCAAAAATGAATTATTACGGACCGTTCTTACTTGGCAGATATTAAATCAAATGACAACAAATGTCAATGCGTTCAAAAAGGAACAACTATGCCTTTTTTATAATATTAATAAATCTGATTTTCTTGTATTTCCCTCAGTTAATCATACCCAGAAATATAATATTAAAAATATTACGAAATAGCGCCCCAGTTACATATGTGTATGAGAGAAATCATAATTCTTAGAATACATCTTCATACTGATTAAGAGTCCAACCAAACTATCGGCCGACAGAAAGTCTGTAGTTTGCGGGGGCTCTTAACCGCGTCGTGACTTTCATTGAATTTAACGTCATATCTTGAAGAATAAAGATTCCTGAAAATGCGCCGTAAGCGAAACGTCAGAATATGACTTCAATTTGTCACGATCTAATCCCAAGATTTTGGGATTTTAGTCTTTAGTTAGATGTTTCATCTAACTAAAGTCCTAAAAACTTCCGTTCCATGGTACATATGTGAAGGTAAAATAATATCAACCGCATTCTCTACCTACATTTGAAATGAAAAAAAGGCTTGACGTCATCGGACCAAAGGTAAGTATGTCATTATCTATGTTGCATAGGACTATTTCTATTGTAAATGTGACCTTCAATCAACGAAGCATTCTCTAGTATCACAGGACTTGAGAAGCTTTCTTTGCTAAGCGTGCAACATGTTTCTGCCAAGACCTATTTATTTTCAAGTTAACGCTTAGTAAGCTGCCGCTCAGCATAAGTATGTTGGGTTGTACCACGCTAAATTTTCTATCATAACATAGGAGTGTAATTTAGCCAACATTCCATCATGCCAAGAACGGTCGAAAGCCTCGGATTTATTAAGTGCAACCGCTCAAGATTCTCCAAAATGCTCAGTTGCGTTATTTCAGATATGTATGACACCAGATAGGAGATCTCCTTTTCATCTTTGATCTTTGCTATATTAATGGTCGCTAATAATGTTTTGATTTGCTTATGACATCGTTTTGATAGCAGGGGGTGGCGATATGATTCGTTTTATAATAGACTAGCCAGGCTCGCGGCTCCGCTCGCGTGGGCTTGATTCACTACTATCGTCACTGCTTATTCCTTATGTTACCCAACGTAATAAAATATCTCCCATTATTTCCCCTTATCTCCCAATATTTCTCCTTATCTCCCATTATCTCTACATAATTTCCATTATCTAGGTTTATCTCTGCTCATCTCCCATTATTTCTCTTTATCTTCCATTATTTCTCCTTATCTCCCATTATCTCATCTTATTTCCCATTATCTAGGCTTATCTCGACTTATCTCTCAATATTTCTCCTTATCTCCCATTATTTCTCCTTATCTCCCATTATCTCACCATAACTCCCATTATCTAGACTTATCTCTGCTTATCTCCCATTATTTCTCCTTATCTCCCATTATTTATACTTATCTTCGATTATCTCACCTTATCTCCCATTATCGAGGCTTATCTCGACTTATCCCCCATTATTTCTCCTTATTTCCCATTAACTCACCTTATCTCCTATTATCTCTGCTTATATCGAATTATATAGAACATATGTATAAATTTATAAAAACACGTAAATCGGATAAGTGGTTCTCCAGTGATAAGCGCACTAACGGACAGACAGACAGACAGACAGAGAGACGTTGCATTTTATATATTTTAGGTATTATTTGCTCCATAATACCGTTTCATATTTAATGGTTTAGCATGTTTAAAAAAAAAGTGCACGTAAATCGAATAAGTGGTTCTCCAGTGATAAGCGCACAAACGGACAAACGGACAGAGAGACGTTGCATTTTATATATATTATAGATATCCTTTGCTACATGATATTGTTCCATATTTAGTAGTTTAGGCAGTGTATTGAAAGAGAACACGCTAGCGGCAAACTTTTTTCGATTTGATTCACTAATATCGTCACTGCTTATTCCTCATGTTACCTAACGTAATAAAATATGGTCTATAAGCTAGCCAGAGAACATATGTATGTTTTAAAAAAAAGCACGTAAATCGAATAAGTGGTTCTCCAGTGATAAGCGCACTAACGGACGGACGGACAGACAGACAGACAGACGGATAGAGAGACGTTGCATTTTATATATATTATAGATATAGATTATTATTATTATATAACCTGGCCAAAAAATATTGTATGAATTTTAAAAGAGACACGTAAATCAGATAAGTGGTTCTCGTGTGAAAACGCACTAATGGACAGACAGGCAGACAGACAGAAAGACATCGCATTTTATATCTATTATAGATTATAGATATTCTCTGCTACATAATATTGTTCCATATTTAATGGTTTAGACTGTGTATTGCAAGAGATCGCGCTAGCGGCAAACTTTTTTCCGACTTCATTCACTATTATCGTTACTGCTCATTCCTTTTGCTACCTATCGTAATAAAATATAGCCTACAACCTGGCCGGAGAACATATGTATGTTTTTAAAAAAAATCACGTAAATCGGATAAGTGGTTCTCGAGGGATAAGCGCACTAACGGACAGACAGACAGGCAGAGAGACATTGCATTATATATATATATATATATATATATATATATATATATATATATATATATATATATATATATATATATATATATATATATTATAGATTATAGATTATAGATATTCTCTGTTACATAATATTGTTCCATATTTAATGGTTTAGGCTGTGTATTGCAAGGGAACGCGCTAGCGACAAACTTTTTTCCGACTTCATTCACTATTTTACGTCACTGCTCATTCCTTATGCTACCTATCGTAATAAAATGTAGCCTATAACCTGGCCAGAGAACATATGTATGTTTTAAAAAAAAAGAGTACGTAAATCGGATAAGTGATTCTCCACTGATAAGCTCATTAACTGACAGAGAGACGTTACATTTTATATATATTATAGATGATCTTTTGCGTAAATCCGGGAATACTGGTCTTAAAATGAACAACAGCAAATGAAAGATTATCACACATTTACCAGAACAAGCTCTCGAAGATCTGCCTATGGAGGCCGTAAAGAAATACGTTTACTTAGGACACGGGATAACTGTAGGAAAAGAAAATCAGACCACCGAAGTTGAGCGATATATCTCGCTAGGATGGACAGCTTTCGAAAAGGTGAACCAATCGTTCAAAATAAGATCCTAGTACCTCTTAAAAGGAAGGTATTCAACCAATGTATCCTTCTAGTTTTAATCTACGGCATGGAAACAACAACACTTACCCCAAAAATCTGCCGAAAAACTTCGAATAACTCAACACACCATTGAGAGATGTATAGTGGGTCGTGCCCGAGTTAGACAGAGTGAAAAAACTAAGAATGAAGGTCGCTGATATAGTTCAGACCATAGCAGGGTTAAAATGGAACTCAGCGGGTCACGTGTCAAGAATTACTGATAACAAGTGTTTAAAGAAAATTCTGGAATGGCGGCCTAGAACCCTGTGTTAAATTATCAGGGGTGTATGGTATACTATATGTAAATGGTCGTTTCAGAGAACATACGTTTTATAACATCGACAAGTAAACTGTTCGTATTTTAGCAAAACAGATATTAAAGTGCTATTAACAACACTATGTGTTTCTGTAGTACTAGATTTAGCGACACTCATTATAACTTATTTTTAGTAGTACTATTTAATTCAGCTGGCAAAAACATAAAGTCACACTGTATAAATATAATTATTTTAAGAAATTGGACACTGTCATGAAACAACGACCTGAAGTAAAAGTCAAGATCTCTATTGCCTTACGTCTGTACTCTAAGCAAAGGAAGTAATATTTTCACTACTCCAATGTGATTGATACTTTTACAATCCAAACCCGATATTTGCAGCGTTAAAGAGTCTTATTCAACATCAACTTCTTGAACACTACTCAATATATATCACCACTACACCAAACACTTTATTTTTGCACTCAACGAGCGTTTCACTAACCATGTTAGCTTCATCAGGAGCGATGATTGACTGTCAATCATCGCTCCTGATGAAGCTAACATGGTTAGCGAAACGCGCGGTGAGTGCAAAAATAAAGTGTTTGGTGTAGTGGTGATATATACTGAGTAGTGTCATTGTGCCAAAAATTCCACATTCCCAACTTAATCAACTCCTTGAAGATAACTTTTCTTCTGTGAACATTTTAGAGATATTTTTTAGATAGTGAGTCATCAACTGGCTTTTATCTTTGCATCGGTGTTTTAAATAATATCTTAGCAACTGGATAAACATTTCGAGCTGCCATAAATTAGTTAAAAACTTCGTTATAGGCCATAAAGATGTCCAGTTAATTTATTGAGCAATTTGCTTTAACGTATTTGACCTCAAATTAAATTGTGGATTGTTTTCATTTCTTCTTTTTAATGACTTGGATAAATTGAGTAAGTTTGTGTAGGGCTGGGGTCACAATAATCGAACAGGTAGTATAAGAATGATTTTTTCCCATGTTAAAAGAACTTGTTTTCGTATATTAAAGGATACTTATGGTAAAAGTTTGTGGTATTGGAACATACTCTGTGATTTCAAAATTTTATATAGAACGGAAAATTTAGAAACTTTTGGAGTTTAAAATATCGAAGAAGACTTAATAATGTAGCTCGTTTATCAGGTACCATAAAGCCTTCGGCTGATACATTAGGAAAATACCCTTTATTCATGCGAATGCAAAAATATAGAGAGCAAAAGAAAGACATGTACTTATGTATTATCGATTACGGGACCGTGATATGTTTACAAAAAGAAGTCGCAGAACACTAAATCATGGCTGAAGGATGGATATTGTAACTTGATGAATCCACAGCTTTCAGTAGTGGCTTTAAATGTGCTAACGTTATAGTCACTGCAGTTATCATGAAACAGTTAGGTGTCCATAAATTCGAATATTTTTCTCTAATGGTCTGCGTTAGATTTTGGATTGTTGTTCCGCAAAATTCCTTTGCAGTACCAAAAAATGGTTGCCACCAACTTTCCAGAAGACGAGTTTTTGCCCATCTGAACCCATTACATCGATTCGTGCGTCGTGGAAAGATTCCAATAGAAGAACCACGACTCAATACCTGTGACAATTCGGGAAAAATAACTCTCATCATTGTCTAAAGTTCCTGAGATATTTTGTACCTCATCAGTTTTTGTTCTAATCTAAGGAATAGAAGTTTTCTTATCCTTAAATCCCTGTGCACAGTCTTGAAAACTGTAATTATAGATTCTCCAGCTTCTTTCTTCTTCATTTGTCAATCCGATAGCAGATCATCAACAACCCTAATTGTTTTCTGAGTTCTTGCCCCAACCGGACTTCTGTTTAGACCAAAATTTTATTTAAAACCAAAATGAATCTTCTGTACGCTGAGATATTAATTCATAAATAAGGAACGTGCAACGAATTTGTGCAAAATTTAATCAAAACTCTTAGAATAGCGACAATAATGTGACAGTCAAACAATTTCTTGAATGTCGACATATTCAGGACTAGGTAGGTAAACACCCTCGTGTCTTACAACTAACAATATGATAGTAATTATTATTTTGTTGCAATTTTATAGTTTATTCTGATAACGAAACACAAATAAATCACTTAGATTCATTTTAAACGAAGAAAATATAACAGTAACGCTCAACCATATGTAGAATTATAAGGCCTTTATTTTTATTTTATTAGAATTTAACCACAGTTTGTCAGCATTTACATATTTGCTTCTTCCCATGTTTGTTTACAATCAACAGCACCTTTATTGATCACTGAAATTGTCAATAAACACATAACTGAATGGAAAGAAGTATATAATGTATTGCGTCAAATTGTCATACGGAGTAATGAAATAATCGGAATAAGGCAGTTTGTGAAATTCGATTGTCCAGATTTATTTAATAAACTTACGAAATACGTTTTGTAAGTAAGCACCGCTACAGCGTTGTGGTCGCCGCGCCGCACATTGGGGCGACGCGACGGCGTAAAAAATCGGATATTGGATGAAAAAATTAAAGATGTATTTTTCGAAT
Source organism: Pachyrhynchus sulphureomaculatus (assembly GCA_019049505.1). Taxonomy (NCBI): domain Eukaryota; kingdom Metazoa; phylum Arthropoda; class Insecta; order Coleoptera; family Curculionidae; genus Pachyrhynchus; species Pachyrhynchus sulphureomaculatus. The sequence continues at coordinate 64,027,939 of CM032452.1, read as the reverse complement.
ATTGACGATTTTTTCCTTTAATATAAATCGTAAACCATACATAAATATGTTTATAACTAATTTATTCCTTCTGCCTTCCTTAAAATTATCCATTGAAGTGTGACATTTTCGTCAATGTTGGAATTTCTGTAATTCGAGAAATTACATTCTAAATTCTCTCTGGACAACATAACTACGAATATGAGTTAAACGCTTGCTAGAACTTGTTTATTAGGTTTCAAAGAACAAATTAATCTTAGTGTAACGTCATTAGAGTGCTACAATATATTAATAAACATTTGACATATTCGACACAAAAAATTATTCTTACTTCAATATTCAAAGATGTATAATGTTTTTGGAATGAGGTGGAATGAGATGGCGCCTTCACCATCTGATAGGGCAAAGTCTCTAGTTTCCAGAGATATCCTATTTTTATCCCCCTTCGTCCCCCTTTGTTAAAAAAATGGACATTAAAGTTCCCCCGACTTGATCTAACGTTCTCCACTCAGCCATTCTCTCCAATGATTCCAATGAAATGAAAAAATGACGATATACCCCTCATTTCTTATGAAATATACACTTCTAAAAAAAGGGCAATTAAACTCTTGTTGCCTCTTTTCGGCAACGCGGCTTGACTAGTTTGAAATTTCGATCTCAATGCAAGTGTTTGCTTACATCGCGCGCCATAGTGAGACAAATGCTATATTTTTCGGTCATTTGTTCATAACTTCGACATTTGTCAATGGAATGACTTCGGTTTAATATACATAATGTACGATTTATATATTTTCAGAAATATGAAATCAAAATCATACAATTTATTATCACGAGCACGATAAAGCGTAAAGATAATTCATGTAAAGATAATTATTCACAGAATCAAAACTATTCAGCAGATTATAAACGAAAGAATTGTCCGAAGATGTAAAACATCTATTAAATTTCAGTGATGATGATACAGATTACGATGATTAAAACAAGAAGTACAAAGGTGAGAGGCAAGGGGACTCACAAAAATCAAGCATCCGGAGGGATCAAATATCTGTCACGTCCACGTCTTTGATCCTGGGTAACGCTAAGAGCAGATAATTGATATTCGAAATATTATTCGCTTCATGAGTGTATTTTGATGGGTTAATGTTCCGTTACATGTCGCATGCGTAGGGCAATCGTAACACGGGACAGTGATATTAATGCTGCGTAAGCGCACCCAGTGTTTCTAATTTTAGCTATACCTCGAAAATAAAAAAAAAGTACCAAAACGAAACAAAAGGCATTTCAAAGCTAAATGTTGATACTTTGATACGCATAGTATTACCGAAATTTATGAGAAAAATATTTGTGCCTGTGTTATGTCATGAAAATCCTTGAAACCGTCGTTTTTTGCAAATTTCCTTCATTTTTCTCAAAATTACGACGCGGTAGCCAAATTTGGACGACGGATTCGTATTCAGCAGGCAAAAACACATTGAAAATGACTATTCGCACTCATGTAATAAAAAATTTTTTCAATTTGTTGTCTAGTATTTTGAAATAAACATCTTTACGCTTTATCGCGCACGCGATAACAGTATATAGTATGATTTTTATTGCACATACTGAACATATATTAATCGTGCATTATGTGTATTAAGTTTGAAGTCCAATAACAAATGTGGAAGTTATAAACAAATGACCGAAAAATAACGCATTCTCCCCATTGTGCGACGTTCCGCACCAGCATGCTGATTACCGGCATCTAGTAGCTAGCCACAAACGCCATGACGGAGGCGTTCGAGTTTACCTTTAATTATACGTGTTTAAAATGCCTGAGACCACTGAAAATTCCGCGGATTGTGAAATGCGCGTTGTAATTTGTTCCATAAATGCAAGAGACTTGAAAGCGGCCAAAATTTATCCGCAGATTAGTAAAGTGTATAGTCAAAACGCTATGAGCGATGAAAGGGTAAGAAAGTGGGTTAGGGCATTTAATAATGGCCGTAGAAACCAGTACGATGAGGGACTAAATGGGCGATCGTCCGTCATTAATAATGACCTGGTGCGGAAAGTTGATAAAAAACTTCTTGAGAACAGACGCTTTACTATTTCATCATTAACTAATGTGTTTCTTTAAATTTCAAGAAGTGTTCTCTCTGAAGTTGTAGCAGAACGCTTACTGAGGTGCACAAAACAATCATTGAGCCAGTGTTTTTCGTTAAGAGGTAGTTTTTAGATCGAATTGTCATAGGTAACGAAGCCTGCGTTGCTCACGTTACACCGGAATCAAAACAACAGTTCATTGAATGGACACATTTAACATCACCCAAGAAAATGAAGTTTAAGCAAACAATTGCAACCCGAAAAATGATGTGCACTGTGTTTTGGGGTAGACAGAGGGTGTTGCTTGTGGATTTTTTGTCTCAAGTTGACACAGTAAATGCTAAGATATATTGTGAGACCTTAAATAAACTGCGTGATGCTATCCAAGACAAAATATATGGCATATTTAGTAGAGGGATCATTTTGCTTCACGACAATGCTCGTCCACACAAACCAAAATTGCATCGAGACATATGGCTGGGAATAACTTGACCACCCCCCATGTAGCTCTAACCTAGCGCCTATTTGTTTCTGCACTTAAAGAAGCACCATGACAGTCAGGGCTGCGACACCGACGACGATGCCAAAACGGCCGTGCTGCAGTGGTTAGTAAACCGGGCGGCAAATTCCTATGATGATGGAATAGAGAAGCTGATTTTACGAACAAGTGCCTTAATATTGATGGAAATTATGTTGATTAAGGTCGGGGCGTTCATGTAAAATAAAATTGTTGAAAAAAATGGCCTTGTGTTTTTTAATGTCAAAATGACACTTTAAAAACGAGCCCCGTACAATTTTCATAATATTGGTTATTAAGAAAGTTTTATTTTTACAAAAAGCTTTGACCCATTAGACACAAAAATGATTAATAATTAAAAACATATAGTTTTGTTAATAGGTGGTCTTAGTTCTATTCATCATTAGTCGTTCCTGTGTGGTCTTAAAGTTTTAATGCGATATTTTTATCATGTAAAATTTAATATAATGTATCATAATAAATAATTGGTTTATATGATAAATTTTTAGCAAGAATATACTGTCAGCGATCTTGAATTTTTTTACACTCTGGGCCTTAGGGAAATGTCAAATGTCTGACTGTCAAGAAAACATGCTAGTGCCCAAAGAATATTTCGGAGCTAAATTAAAACCAGGAATTTGCATTGAATGAATAAAGGAAGATTCGCCTGGTCTCGCCTTGGTTAGGATTCATAAGACATAACCTCAAATTATGCATCGAGTCTTCTTTTCTTCTTTTTTTTTTTTATCGTTCACCTCCCCGCCTAAGTAGAGATTTTACTCTTTTTCCATAAACCAAGGATATCGGCGAGGATGTCGTAATACCCGTCAACGTTGTCTAAGTGCCGAAACATATTTTTGTATTTCAGAGCACCTTTTAGATAACACGGTAGTGCTGTCACGGACGTTATTGCATTTTTGCAAACTACTACAACCCATATACGTGGCCAGGCCAAATATACTTAAATAAATTAATAAATAAGTATACCGACTTGCGGGACTGAACCCTCGACCTTCTGCACCGTAAACAAAGTACTACGCTACGGAGCCACGGGTCGCTACAATTGTATCATAGGTTGGAATGGGTACTGGCGTTTGAGATATCGGACTCCTTAGTCCTAATTCTCCAAATATGCGAAAATGTTTGACGAATAGAGTAAGAAAAAATTTCTTGTTGCATTTGAGTTTTTTATTAATAACCGAATTAAGGGCAAGTCGGCTAGGCGTTAAATCTAATTAGCGCCCCTTGTACATTCTTAGGAGAGCTCTCGCAAAATGCAAGAATAACACAGTCAGAAAAGTGCGCTACGCAAAAACTGGGAACATTTTGCAATAAATCACAGATAGATACTTCCATTATCACGCTTCTCTCTCTATTTTTTTGTTAATATATCTTGTTAATTTGAATAGAGTGTGTTTTAAGCCGCTATGTAAATTAAACCTCCGCTCTCCCTACATTCTATTTATGTTAAGATTGGAAATTACTGGTCGTCTCCAGATTCCTCGACTACTAAAACAATGAAAAACGACATATACACTCTGTCAAGTAAGAACGTATCCGCGGTAATTCATTTTTGGTAGTGCGATTCTAATGATTCAACAAAAAATCGGTAGAGGGAACCTTTGTCTTCGACGTATTTTAGTAAAAATATCAGTCGATTCCGAACTTTCGCTGAAATCGCGTAAAATCCGAACTAAGTCATTTGTTTGCACATAGGTTCGAGGTAGTTTTTCTCTGTTCTCATCTAAAGGGGCCTATAATGACACATTTCGCGCCCGCTAAATATATTAAAAAGTCGGTATCGTTTGTAAAGAAGTGGGTAAATTTTTAACGAGACGAAAAAACTTGCCTAAACGTGACTCGATAGGCAAAGTTACTGCGAAATTCGAGAAACGAATCGTGGTCTCGTTTTCACGGAACCCGAAATTGACGCTGAGTCAAGGAGCGGCAAAATTAAGAAAATCGGGTTTAAATGTGTCCCATGAGACCATTCGACAACATCCTCGTGCTCATGATGTCAAATTCCGAAGCACGTTGAAGAAACCTTTGCTGGGCGAAAATCACTTCGCGATGCGGCTCGCTGGGCTCACGATAAGATACTAGAGTGGCCCTCAGAAAGGCAGGAGGCCAATCCTATTGAAAACGTTTGGTCCCTTGTAAAGAGAAAGCTCAAAGGACTGAGGACTTTGACTCAGTTGTCCTAGGAGATTCAAAAAATTTGTAGAGTAAGCAGAAAATCTCGTCAACAGCATACCTCGAAGATGCCAGGCAATTATTGATGCAGGAGGCAATTAGACAATTTACTAAGCTAATTGTGACGTTGTTCTCACACCAAAGAATACATTGATGGCAAAAAATGTTCTCGAAACACATTTTTTCAAGAATACCAGCAATCACGTTCTTACTTGCCAGAGTGTAACAAGACATATTCCAAGTAACAAACTGTAACATCCTTCCACCTTTGTATTTTTGACCATACAACCGTATGTGTACCACATCTGAAATGAATATATCATTCTAAGTTATCGCTACAATAGACTAACGACAAAAATTAATTTAAAATGAGTTTTAAAGATTTTCGTTAAAGTAACATAGATAAAGGTAAATTGCGTCATTTATTACAAAAAAATTAAAGATCATTTTTATTTTAAATTAAGTCATTTGTCTCACTAATAGTACTAAAATGAAAATATAATGCGTCATGAATATATTAACTATAGCCTATGAATTGTAGCAAGAGAAATACTTGGAAACACAACTACAAATTACCTTACGACATAATTCATCTTATGTTAGTAGTACTTTTAGTTATAAAGAAAGATAGTTTTTAGTGGGTGTGTTGTATTTTTTGCACATTTAATCGGAAGGTTAACGCTCCACATTTTAGGCACGACTTCTTACCTCTGCACTCCAATCATTACATGATAATTTGGTTATTTAGCTCTCCTTTATGTAAATATTTTACCCAGTTGCTCTCAGTGCCAACCCTATAGAAAGAACAGGTTTAATGGCACAATGGCACCTTATAGACACTATGAATTTTTGAGGGTTCCGTTTGGTTGAATTAACACAGAAGCTTTTTTTTAGAGATTAAAGAAAGAAGATATTTTCTTAAAAACCTTTTTGCTCGTTATGTAAGCATCTATGGAAAAGCTGCAGGGCCTGAAGACATTCTCATTGAGCTAGTGAAATACGGACCAATTATTTTATTGTAAATGGTAGTAGACCTTTTTAACGACTTCCCGATTGCGGAAAAAAAAATATTCCATCTTATTGAAACTTAACATATATCAATCTAATTTACAAAAAGGATCACAGAAAAAGTACGTGGAATCAGCATCATTAGCTCCTTGGGGAGGTTGTATGGCAAAATAATTAAGAAAAGAAATGAATTGCAGTACGAAGACATAGAAGAACAAAATGGATTTAGAGCGGGAAGACCATACGTGGACCATACCTTTACTCTTCAGCAAATATATATTAAAAAAAACGGAAAGCTCCACATCTACCGACTCACCATGCATTCTTATATCTGGAAAAAGCTTATGGTTCGGTGCCCTTAGTAATAAATATATTCGAGCAATATATAACATTTACAAGAATCCACAAAGCGCGATAAAGAATAAACGTGTACAAGAATGGGGATAGAGATTAGTAACCAGTCCCTAACAACTCTATTCACAGATGATCAGGTACTCGTGGCACATTGCGAAGAAGGACTGGACTATATGATGAGAAAGCTGAAAGAAAAATACGAAACGTGGGGTTTGAACATAAACATGAAGAAAACAGAGTATTTTAGGGTGGTTGAGGATGGGGAAGAAGAACCAGATTTGAAATTAAGAGAAATAACAAAATTCTAGGAATTTAAGTGCTTAGGAAGTGTAATTTCCAACAAAGGATCATCAGAGAGAGATATAAAGTTCAGGACTTAACAGAGTAAAAAATGCTTAGAGATTCTAAACTCTTTACTTCGTCAAACCGGATAAATACGAAAACAAAAGTAATAACCTACACGGTAATTGTAGAACCGATATTGACGTATGGATCAGAATGTTGGCAAATGACAAAAAAAAATAAGCAAAGGATAGATGCGGTAGAAATGGATTGTTTGAGGAGATCATGTAGAATATCCAGACAAGGACACGTCCAAAATGAAAAAATCAGAAGACGAGTAGGAAGAATACATACAACAGCAGAAAGAATAGAAACCAGATAGTTAAGTTGGTAAGGACACGTGAAAAGAATGCCCGATACTAGATGGTCAAAAAGAACATATGAATATATTCCGTCAAGTAGAAGAAAGAAGACCAGCACAGACATCATCATCGTCATCATCTGTTATGCAGCCGATCGTCAAACATAAGCCTCTCCTAAGTACGTCCATCTTCTTTGGTTTTAGGCCTTGTTTATCAAGTTGTATTCCACTAGTCTTTTGATGTCGTCAGACTATCGGGTTTGCGGGCGTCCTCTACTTCTTTTTTCATTCCAGGGCCTCCAGTTGATTATTTTATGGGTCCATTGATTATCAGAGAGTCTTGCGATATGACTCGCCCAGCTCCACTTCAACCTGCTTACCCTCTTAGCTACATCAGTTATCTTAAACCTTCCTCTAATTTCTTCATTAGTCAGCCTATCCCTCAACGATATTCCCAATATCCTCATTGTTTCCGTTCCGTATGTCAATACTGGCAACACACATTGATAAAATGTATTTTACTGTATTTGGGGCATTGGAAAGGAAAATGTTCCGCAATCTGCCAAACGCCGACCAAGCCAATAATATTTTCCTTGATAAATCCGATTTTCAGTTTTCTTTGGATATTACTATTTTTTGTACAAGATATATATGAATCCGTTCATATCAGAATCAGTCGTCATTTGATATGAACATGGTTTTGGCGATGTTCATCTTCAGACCAATCTCTCTGGACTTATTTTTAAGTTAATTCAGCATTTCTTTCAATTCTTCTTTGTTGTTAGATATAAGCACAATATCATCCGTAAATCACGATTGAGTTGCTCTCCTATATTTATACCTTTACTTGTTCATGGAAGTTGCTTGAAAAGATCTTTTAGCGCCAACGTAAACAATTTTACCCCTCTTTTCATTTCTACCTTATCATCATTTTCTTTCAATACTATGTGAAATGATGCATTTTATATATATATATATATATATATATATATATATATATATATATATATATATATATATATATTGAAATATCTGCGAGTAGCGGCTGTCAATTCTACAGTTTCTGAGACTATTTAATGTTGCCCAGATTTCAAGGGAGTCAAAAGCTTTCTAGCAATCCACAAAGACCACCCAAATCTTAAAATTATACTCGTTTGACTTTTCTATTAAGGTTTTTAATACTTCAAGGTTGTCTAGTGTACTAAAGCCTTTTCTAAATCCGGTATGTTCTCTAATTTGGTAAGCGTCCAATTTTTTAGTGAGTCTTACTGTGATTATTTTCATAGATTCCTTGTACATTACGGATATTAGGCTGATTGGTCTATAGTTGGTTAATTTAGACTTCTCCTTTTTTGAAGAGCACAACCATCACAACATTATTCCAGTCTCGAGGTAGATCGTACATATCGAGACACTTATTATAAAATATATCTAGCATTCAAAATATGGGCTCTCCGCCCTGTTGCTACATTTCGACAAGTATGCCGTCTTCACCTGCTGCTCTTCCTCTTGCCATTTTATTTAAAGAATCTTGTATTTCGTATTTTGTGATGTTGAAAATATCTTCAGATCCTTCATTTATTACGCGTATTCGAGCTGACTCGCTTTTGTCTGGTGGTGGTTCTACTTTACTCTCATAAAGGTCCTTGTAGTCGTTTGAGTTATTATTTGGTTGTTCTCATGCACTAATTTTGTTTTTTGTAGTTATCCTTAATTTAATGATCTTTGTAAAAGTTTTATACCCCTCTTGTTCTCTTCTAATACATTTCCTTATATCATTATTCAAAGTTTTTAACTTATTTTCATATGCCACCGTGTCTTGTTTCATGGATTTTCGTTTTTGTATTAGTTTGACCGTTTCTTTGAGGAGCTTTCCCCCTTTAATATGTCTCGTGAGAGCTACTTCTTTCGCAGATTCTACGATACGCTGAACGATTTAGCGCATACATGGATCGACGAAATTATGGACATAATGAGAGACATGGCGGTCGAAATGAAAGATGTCGGCAGAATCTGCAGGATCTTCGGTATTATTATCACAAAAAAGTTCTTCTTTCTCACATTTGGTCAATATGGTTCCATGTTTGGCTGACGGGCCCAAGCCAAATTAGCACAAAAGCTATTACCATTGTGAATTAAGGAATGACCTAACAATGTTACTTGTTTTCAAAATCACTGACTTCTGAATGAACGAGTGGCAGTCGACGGATTTCTTTCTAACCCCATACTAACTCCTACTCTCGTTCTCATTTACATTAACGATCTGCTAGAAAAGACCGGAAATCCAATCTACAGCTTTACAGATGATAGTACGCTTATCTCTTCATTCACTTTGAACGCTCAGACATCGGCTACTTAGACGAATATCGCAAACAGCAGGAGGTCGTTCAACTTAACAAAAACCTGGATGAAATTCTATTTTGGGGTGCCAGTAACCAAGTGGAATTTAACGCTACAAAAAACCGGGCGGTAGTTTTTTCTAAAAAAGTTAACGTTGCTGAACCCGACATAGTTATGGTGGGGCACATCGTCACTCAATTTGTTGGGCGTTAATTTGGAAGCAAATATGTCCTGGCATGAACATGTCGCAGGCATAGCAAGGAGAGCTTCTCAAAAGTTGGGAATATTATTTCGAACCAGAAGCTTACACTCCACATAACCATTATTTCTTTACAAAGCTCAAATTCGACCAACTATGGAATACTGCTCCCATGTTTGGGGCTCCGCTCCCAAACATACATTGCATTTGTTGGATTCTATGCAGAAAAGAGCTGTTCGTCTGATTGGAGACCCGGAACTGACCGACGGCCTTGATTCGCTGGAACATCGAAGAACGGTTGGCGACTTGAACCTATTCTACAAGTATTTTCATAGAAAGTCTACGAAGGATTTAGCTCGCTTAATTCCTCCCAAAGCGGTGCATGTTAGAAATGCACGTCGCGCTAATACTTCATATCCGTATGAGGTTCAGCTTGTTACTCCTCATACAACACTTTTCAAACAGTCTTTTATATGGAGAACATCATCCCTTTGGAATGATTTGCCCAGGACTGTGTTTTCCACCGAGTACAATTTACAGCGATTCAAGAACAACGTGAATCGCTTTTTCCGCACACGTGTCGCTCCTGTAGCGCTAGGAACTTCCCTGCAGCACGTGTGCTAGACCCATAAAAGAAAATGTTACGTGTTTTCCAAATCACTGACTTCTGAATGTTTCGGTGTATGTTTGTGTTGAGTCCTAATTGTACTAAGTGTGGTGTGAATGTTATTGTTGTAAGCCTTGCTAATATGATGAGGAGGATAATGATGACTTTTTCTTGTCTCCATAGCCTTTTTATTTCTATTGTAAGATCTGTGTATTTGGAACTTTTCTCTATGTATTTCGTTTGGATGTTTGTGTCGTTGGGGACAGCTACGTCAATTAGATAGGTGACTTTTCCTTTTTTGCACTGAAAAGTAATATCGGGTTTATTGGCGGAGACTGTTTTATCTGTATGGATACTGATATCCCAGTAGAGCTGTATTATTTATTATTATGTATGTAAACAACATCATCTCCGCCTCTGTATAGAAAAATGCAGCAATCATAATCTCCAATGCCCTCAACTTGTTTAAATTACCTAGATTAAGTTATGTTTAAGTTACTGTTATTGACATGTCTCAAATTGCAGACCCTCAAGAGTATTTTTATGTGACAGGTTTGGCTATATATTATATTAAGATTATATTTTTGGGTAACGAATGTAGGGGGTATGCATTTCATAGATTATTATATTTTTGAGAGCCGAAGTAGACGGCCAGTTTGTTAAATATTAATTGCAATTCTTAATAAAAGTGTTTTCACCCAAATTAGTTTTTATGTAAGCATCTATAACTACAATTATTTGTTATTTTTTACTGCTATTAAATTTTAAAAAAAAATCGGCTAACATTGAAAAGTTTTTTAATCAGTTTTCCATGGTCTCCATCTCTGACCACTAAACTACCTTGACACAGAAATATGAAACAAGCCGAACTTGAAAAATGCAAGTAATTTATTAAAGTTTATAAATGGTTTTAAGATTTAAAGTAATTATCTTTGTTACGCCTATTTATAGACATATGATCCAATTTAAACATACCAGGGACAACTCATTAGTATGAACAGTCTTACTCTTTAAATACGTTTATTTTTCACAGGTAGAACATTTATTAATCGCCTGGCAATCTTATTTAACAATATCTATGAAACTGGACAACTCCCTCTTGACTAGCTAAAGTCGACTTTCATCCCAATAACCAACCCCGCTTAATAAGTTTAATGTGTCACGTTCTCAAGAAATTCCTGAGAATCATCCATACCAGAATATATAGAAAATATGAAGCAGAAATAGATAACACACAATTCGGACTTCGAAAAGGCATGGGTACACGGAAAGCTTTATTCTCATTAAACGCACTAATTCAGCGTTGTATAAATACGAAAATAGATGTAAATGCATGTTTTATAGATTACAATAAAGCTTTCGACTGTGTGATGCACGAGAAATTAATAAAATTCGAAAAAACAACAAATACAGACAAAAGAGATCTAAATATTATTAGAAACCTGTATTGGAATCAATCACTGGAAGTTAAAATTGGGGGAGGAAAAATCCGAAAGCATAAAAATAACCCAAGGTGTAGACAGGGATGCATTTTCTCACCACTTTTGTTCAACCTTTATTCTGATGCTGTTTTTAATGAGACCATCTATGAATCCATTGAAGGAATAATAGTTAATGGGAGTACACTGAATAACATACGGTATGCTGATGATACTGTTCTATTAGCAAATAATATCAAAAATCTCAAGCAACTGATCAATCGAGTCGTAACAGCCAGCGAAATATTTGGATTAACTATGAATATAAGAAAAAAACAAGTGGATGGTATTAACAAAGAAAAATCTACTACCAGAATCCCTCGAAATCAGGGACAACACATTTAAATATTTGGGAACATTTGGGACCCATTTTGGGAATATAAATTACAAGCGTTGTCCCAATTAGAGATACCAACAAAACTAATCAGATTAGTTCAAGTGACTCTACAAAAAAAAAACAATAAAATAGTATGGAATGGTCTGGAATCAGAGAATTTTATAGTAGGAAGGGGACTACGACAGGGTAAGCCATTGTTTGCGACGTTATTTAACTTAGTTTTGGAGGGGATAATAAGAGAGAGCAGTCTAGAGGCTAACGGTACAATTTTTAATAAAGAGCACCAGTGCGTAGCATATACGGATGATTTGACTTTGACAGCAAAATCTAGCAGAGAACTGGTAAAAAGAACGAAAAGACTAATAAGAGAGGCGTGTAAGTAGGGATTAGAAATCAACTCCGAGAAAACGGAATATATGATAGCAGGAAGCACAGAAATTAAAATAGAAATAGATCTTAATGTAGTGACCTACGATGGAAAAGATTATTTCGAGAGAGTGGATAGATTTGTATATTTAGGGGTACTGTTAGAAGAAAACGGGCATCAGGTGAGCGAGTTGAAGGCATGAATAGCAAAAGGCAACCAAAAATATGGGAGCCTGAACGCTCTAATGAAATAAAAATACGTCTCTAGAAAGACAAAACTAAGGATTTACACATCGGCCAAAATACCTACTGTCACCTACGAATGTGAAACATGGGTAATGAACAAATTTGAGGAAGAGACGCTGGAGAGGTGGGAAAGAAGGACGTTGAGAGTAATCTACGGAGGAAGAAACACACTGGAAGGGTGGACTAGACGGACAAATCAAGAACTGGAATATGACGGACCTAGAATCACATCTTTTATAAGAGCGCAAAGATTGAGATAGTTAGGACACGTACAGAGTCTGACAAGAGAAAGACTGTCGAAAATGGTGCTGACTATGAGGCCTGTGGGTGCCAGAAGGAGGGGAACACCGAGGATGAGGTGGTTGCAACGTATTGAGGAGGATTTAAGAGCCATATCAGTCAGAGACTGGAGGACGGAGGCGCAGAACAGAATAGAGTGGAGACCTACGATCCAATAATACGGATGATGGTAGAGGGAAATGGATAAAAGTTAACAAAGCCCTAGGCCTTCATGGCCTGTAGCGCATTAAATATATATCAACGACAAGTGGGACCCAAGTCTCAGTCTAGAACTTAAAATGAGAATGGTGAGAGCGTATGTATTTTCCGCGCTATTGTATGGATGTGAGTGCTGGATCCTTGACCACGGCTCAGAAAAAACGACAGGAATCTTTTGAAATGTACATTTATAGACGCCTTTTTCGCATCTCCCAGGTACAGAAAATAAAAAACACAGAAGTCCTGGAAAGAACGAACAAAATGAAGGAATTACTAACAACTATAAAAATAAGAAAAACTCAACTCAGACGTATAGTAAGGGGCACAAAGAACGAATTGCTAGATCTAATTATTGAAGGCAAAATAAAGAGCAAAGAACAGAATTCTTGGCTAAATGACCTGAGAAGGTGATTTGGATATGCTTCGAGTGATATTTTTCGAGCAGCAGTTTCTAAAGTTCGTTTAGCTATATAGATTGCCAACCTTCATGAGAAGACGGCGTCGTAAGAAGAAGAAGAAGAATATGCATACTCATATCCAGACGTCATAATAGTAAGAGCTGCGCTTGTAAAAAGAAAGTTATTTACATTACTTTTAGACCCGTCAAGATCGTCGAATAAGCAACATTTCGGAAAGTTTATTTCCGGAGACTATGGATCAGGCTCCAGTTGAAACTAATTAGAAAAGTTAAGCTAGAAGAATGCATTAGGAACTTTAGGTATAAAATCTCTAACAAATTACATATTTATAATTTAATAAGAGTTAGAAAACTAATTAATCTTATGATTACAAGATAAGAACTCAGAACAAACATTAAAATTTATATTTACAAGTGACTTATTACAAATTTTCTTTCATTCAACTCAGAATCTCTCTAATTCAGGTAGTCCCAATTAAAAGTGACCAATTTAGAAAAAACTATGCTCCAAGAAAGCATTGGGAGACCTCAGATACTACGAATTTATGTTTTAATAAGTGTTTGTACACTTTTAATGTCGTGTGACGAACGATATACGGTGCTAGATCCAGTTTCATTGTGTTGAAATTTGGAATTTGAATATTCATATGAATGCGCTTAGAAAGTTGATTTAAAAGTACGAGCAATTTTCGTTTTCTTTAATATTTTCGATGATTTTCACTTTCCAAGGATTGAATTGCTCATCTTAATCTTCAATTTTATTTTTTTTTTAATTAAAAGTATAAAAGAAAAAAATATAAGCTATCTGCTTTTCCAAAACTATGCCTATCATTTTTCTGTTACAGATTCTTCTAAATCGACAGTTTTGCCTATTTTTGTACACTTTAAGGGATTCTCAAAGATGTTGCAATATTTTACACTTTAATAATATCAAATAGGAGTAATTTAACGCAACCATAAACATTTGGGGCTGAGCGGCTTTTGGAAATTTTAAACGTTATTGTTAAAAGCAATCTGCCTATCAGCGTAAAACGGAAAATATTTACCATGTGCCGGTACTAACATATGGAGCAGAAATAATAATAATAATAAATGGCCTGGAAACATCCCTCTTGGGGTAGGGCCACCCTTTGGGTTCTCTAGATCTAGTTTATGGGTTGATCAATCCCATCTTCCTTGTTGTTACATTTCTCTGCTTAAATGTTTCCAAAGTTTTCTGTTAGACGTCTTCTTCTAGTTTGTAATCCCTGCTGCCTCTATGTCTTCTGCAGACATCCTATTGTTGGCCTACTGTTCCTTCTACGTCCCGGTTCCCATTGAAGTATTTCATATATTAGTGCTCCTGGGCCTGCTCTCCATGTGCGCCCTAGCCAATTCAAATCTCTTCTGTTTAATTTTTTTGACTATGTCTTCCTCTACTTCTTCCAAGATTTCTGGATTAGTCCTCCTTCTGTAGACTTCTTCACATATTCTTATTGGCCCTAGGATCGCTCTCAATATCTTTCGTTCAATTCTTCTCATGTCTTCCTCCTGTTTCTTTGTCATGCTTATCACTTCGGCAGCATACATTAGTTTTGGGAGTATTATTTATTGTCTTGTATATCCTCGTCTTATTGTGTCTTCCTGTTATCTTACTACTTAACAATTTCTTATTGCTATGGAACAACTTGTTTGCTATTATTAATCTTTCCTTTACTTCTGTTTCCTTGTTCCCGTCCCAACACAGCGTCATTCCCAAATATTTAATCTTCTCTACTCTTTCAAAGGTATATTCGTTTATTCTAATCCTTTCCATTTCCTAATCATTTTGTTTTCCATTTTTCATTATTTTGGTTTTCTCTTTGTTTATTTTCAACCTCATTTTTGCTCCTTCTACGCTTATTTCTCTCACCAGTTCCTTCATTATTTTCTGTTTTTTTTGCAATAATTACTACATCGTCCGCATACGCGACTATTTGGCTGCCCCTAGAATTTCCTTGTGTAAACCCGCATGGTATTGCCCTATTACATTTCTTATTATATATTTTAGTTTCTCTTGTATCATCGTTGTTAAAATTTTGTATGCGGTGTTGAGCAGTGTAATTCCTCGATAATTTTCACACACTCATTGGTTGCCTTTCTTGTGTATTATTACAATTTCACCTCCTTTCCAATCATGTGGCATGCGTTCTTCTTTCCATATCTGTTTAATTAGTACGTCCATGCTTTCACACAGTTCTTCTCCGCCGTATTTAAATAATTCCATGTTTATCCCGTCTTTGTCTGGCATTTTCCCGTTCCCCGTTCCCATCTTAGTATTATTTCTTTTATTTCATCTCTTGGTTCTAAAATCAATTCCATTTCATTTTCTTCTTGCTCGTTTTCTTCGGTTATGTGTTCTTTATGCATTTGTTCGTTTAAGAGGTGCTTGAAATCTTCCTCCCATATAATATACTGTTTTTCTTCTATTATTTTGTCCCTTTCTGTCTTTCACTCCTCTGACTTTTCCTTTATAAGTTCTGTTCTGTATTTTGATCTTATTGTAAAACTGTTTTGTGTTAACATTCTGACCTTCTGTTTCTATTTTCTCTGATTTGTTAATCTATCCATCCATCATTCATCCTTTTTGTTCTTCTAATTACTTTGTTACATTCTTTCCTAACAGTCTCATATTTCCGCAGAGCAAAAATAATCACCAAAAACATCCATAGCCAAATTACAGAGAAAAACGAAGAGATCACTGCTAGGAGTCATTATAAGAAATGACGTGAGCAATGAGGATTTGAAATATAGAACACTAGTGCAAGGCCTAACAGAAAAATGTCTAGATTGAAGTGTAGATGGGTAGGACACAAGATTCGAAGAACTGGTGCAAGGTGTTAGAGTGGAGACCAAGATCA
The DNA here is from genome assembly GCA_019049505.1 of Pachyrhynchus sulphureomaculatus. NCBI lineage: Eukaryota > Metazoa > Arthropoda > Insecta > Coleoptera > Curculionidae > Pachyrhynchus > Pachyrhynchus sulphureomaculatus. Next base: position 64,011,795 of record CM032452.1, on the reverse strand, counting down.
GACAAGAAAAGTGTAGAGAGACCACTAAGCAGATGAATTAGTGATTTAAGGCGGATAACACCACACTGCGCAGAAACTAATTTTCGGAACAAGTTAGATATGTGATTTTAGGAGCAGCCTTATTTTCAAATGCTATGTGTCAAATTATTCTGCGATTTGTAGAAAGGTCATTTTGATATTGTTTTCTTTAGAAGAAGTGATAAGCGATATGTGTTCTTTTTCTTTTTATAGGGCTACAAGGATAGTAAAACGATATGAGATAAGTTAAATACTGGTGCCGATTGATATGGGCTCATATCTATTGGCCCTCTCCCTAACGTATAAACTATTTGATTTAATCTCATCATATTTTGTTTAAGAAACAATGACACTGAACAAATTTTAAATGTTCTGGTTTAATAACGATTTATATCATTTAATTATTTCTATAAATATTTTTCTTGACTTACCCATGTAATTTGTAAAGGACTTCGATCCACTATAACCGACGACAGATTTAATAGATTTCGGTAAATAGATATTTAAAAGTGACGAACGGTATCCATGAAATAAAAAAAGGTACTTTTTACCTTATTAAGATTGTATGTTCCAACCTGTGCAAATTATTAAATTAGTTCAAAATTATACAATTATTTTGCTTATTAGGTTAATGCAAAGGGGTGGGAGGGGATTAAATCATAACCTCGATCTTTGTAAATTTAGCTTCTATGGAACGTTTCACCGGAGAGAGCTTACTTACTTTTTGTGGACGAAAATTTTACAAAAAAACAATGTAATTGAAAAACTTTACAAGTAGAACAGATGAGAAAGAAATCAAATCGAAAGTAACAGACTAAAAAGATAATCGGCTGTATAAATAGAATACTATGAAGTGGAGAAATTGGAACACAGAGAAAGTTTAACATATACAGCACATCGGTAAAAACTACCCTATTATAGGGATCTGAAACTTGGTGTGTCACTGAAAAAAACCGAAGAAAGCTAAAAGCAGTGGAGATGGACGTTATGAGACGATCACTAAAAACATCTCGTAGAGACAGGGTGAGAAATGAAGAAGTACGTAAAAGAATGGGTATAGACGATACATTACACGGTGACATCGAAAGACGACATCTGATATGGTCTAGCCATGTAAACAGAAAAGGAGAAGAAAGACTTCCCAAGCAAGGGAGGCCTACAAAGACTTGGAAAAGAGGCATTAGTGCCGGGAATCTTAACGATGGTTAGTGGACCAACAGTCTGGAATGGAAGTTAGGCATCGGACAACGTGGCCGGACGTTTTAAAAACCTAGCCATCTAGCCAAAAATTGGACGGAGGTGGTAGCTCCTAAGGACACATTTTGTAGTGAAAGTAAATCTTCAAAAAATCCTAAAAATAGTGGGTTCCAAGGCAACTATCTAATAAAATTTGTAAATACTTCTAAAATTTTTGAAACATATGTTATACTTCATTCGTTATGCCTAATTGTTTTCGAGAAGTTGACATGTGAAAGTTGACGTAGCTTGGAATTTACTAGGATATAGTAATCTCTAAGTTTTACATACATACTAATGAATTCCACCTTCCTATTTTAGATTCTAGTTTAATCTGCATGTTATGAGAAAAATAGAGGACCTGCCTTATCTTGTGTTTCTCTGAGATTAATGTAAATTACGATTAGCGATAATTGTAGAACACTTTTCAGGAAAAGCATCATCAAAAATACATATTAGTTGCAAAAACTGTATAATTATTCATAAAAAAAACAGGGAGAAAAAAATTATATTATTCAAAACATTTTATCTCATCATAAGTAATTATTACTACTGAAGGTCACTTTAATTATTTTTAATTAGTAAGTACCAGAGAAACTGGTTAATTTATGTATAATGTATATTTAAAAAATAGCAACTGTTCGCCTCAAAAACATAAAATAACTATTTTTAGTGTTCCGTACAGGAAGATTACTTCAGTGTCTGTCCGTCTAAATGTCCGTCTCACCCGATTTTCTGCGAAACTATTTGACATAGAAAGTTAAAATTTGGTACTAATATAGGAACTAATGACCTCATTAGAGCCGCGTAGTTTCGAAAGTTAAATCTTGACTTAAGGGGTTAGTTTTGGGGGGTGAAATCGGAAATGAAAAAAAAAAAATTTACCAGGTCATCGAGTGAGGTGTCAAATGAAAGCTTGTAAAAACACGAGATTAAAAATATATATAATGTAAGACTTGCGCACACCTTTCTTTGTATTATTTTGGAAAAATCACGACAAATCGCTGTCCACTCCTCTTATCTCCAAAAGTACTGATCAAAAAATTCTGAAATAGTCTCCACAGGGTGTAGATTGAACGAAAATACTCACGAATGCATTACCTTTATTAATTTATATGGTATATAAGAAAAAAAAACAATAATTTGAAGGTCATCAGATCATTTTTTTTCAGTAAATATCCGAAAAAAACTGTGTGTTTTGTACAGTCATTGATCATTTTTTACCTCCGTAACAAAAATTGCGCAAGTTTAACTTGCACTTGACCGGTTATATTTTTTTTATTAAATAAATGCATTGTCACTGTCAGTTTAAATAAAAGTTATAGGGTGATATACGGCGCACAAGAAATTACACCATCTTGATTTTTTTTAATGGAAAGCCCTGCATATTATTTTATCACAACAGATCATATATCTTAATTGAACTGTTTTGGAATTATTGTCATTTGAAATTTAAAAGAAAAAAAAGACAAAAAACTATTAATAAGTACTCTAGGTTTATTTTTAAGGTAACGATTGCTCAAAATGTGTACCGTTAACAGCGAGGCAATGGCTCAATCTGTTATAAACAGCCTGAACAGAGTTTTGCAGAGAATCCGGGGTGATCTCTACTACTTCATATTGAATTTTTTGTTGTAAATCTTTTACAGTTTCAGGTCGACTTTGGTTTTCAAATGACCCAAAAAAAAAAAAAAAACGAGTGGCTTAAGGTTGGGACTCCTTGCAGGCCATTCTACAGCACCTCTTCTACCTATCCATCGATTAAGAAAAATCGCATCTAAATATCTATGAACATTGATTTCATAGTGACGAGGTGCTCCGTCCTGTTGATACCACAGATTTTGGTTAGGGGTATCCAAATTATTTTCATCGGGAAAAACACCTGCACAAGTTGGAATAACTTGCTCTTGGAGTAACTGTAAATACCGCTGTCCTGTAAGATTTTTATCGATAAAAAAGGGACCAATAATATGACGTCCACGAATTCTTGCCCACACGGTTATCTTTTGTGGTCTTTGAAAATGACTGTCGATTATCCAGTGGGGATTCTCAGTAGGCCAGTACCGGCAGTTATGCCTATTAACTCTTCCGTTAAGACAAAATGTAGCCTAGTCAGAAAAAAACAATATTATGAATTAGGTTAGGATCATTATGAATTCGTTCCATTATGACTTCGCAAAATTTAATGCGTCTATTCTAGTCATCTTCAGATAATTCTTCCAATAGAATGAGTTTCTATGGATGCAATTTTTCTTCATTCGGTATACGATTTAAGGTACCTTTACTTACGTTGTGGTCTAGGCAAAGCTGACGAGTGGCTGTGTGGGGATTTTCTGTCATTTCCAATAAAACATCTAACTTTTTATCATCGCTTGTTTTAACTTTTGGAGGTCCAGGTTTAGAACGATCATTACCGTGACCTGATTGTCTAAATCATTTTAATGTTTTACTAACTACGGATTGGGTAATAGGTTCTCGATTCCGATATTCTGCCTTAAAAAGATCACATACCTCCTGTTGTGTTCTCCTGCGGTCTCCGTAACCAACCATCATTAACAAAGTGATTCTTCCAGTTTCTATTAAATGTACCATTATGATGTTACGCTCAAATTGCAGTTTCACAAAATGCAACAATAAACGTTTTCGTCAATAAATCATTTTTTGACGCGTTAAGTCGTCACCTGACAGTAAATGTTTGACACAAACCAGCTTATTTTTTTTTATTTGATCTCCTTGATTTCAAATATAAATAATTCCAAAACATTTCAATTTAGACATTTGGTAGGTTAGACAAATAATATCTAGAATTTTTAATAGGACTCAAAAGTAAAATAATATACAGGGCTGTCCATTTAAAGAAATTTAAGATGGTCTAATTTCTTCATTCAAAACATTTTATTGTCGACGTCAACATATGCGCCGTATAACACCCTATAACTTACATTTAAACATTTTTTTGATATACTAATTAATAAATGTTGTTGAATCTTTATTTCATATGGGGCATCCCGTAAATATATATATATATATATATATATATATATATATATATATATATATATATATATATATATATATATATATATATGTATATGTATACATATATACATATATCTATATATATATATATATATATATATATATATATATATATATATATATATATATACAGGGTTCCCAATGTTAGCAACTTGCTAACAGGTTCTCTATAGGTCTGTGGCCTTAAACAACTCCCAAGAGATCCCTTCAAAACTAAGCTTACAGTAGCAAGAAATTGTTGTATCGTACCCTCCGATACGAGGGACGCCTTTTAACTCTTTACAAATGCCACTAGATGGCGCTATTGAAATGTGACATTATCATTGTAAAATTTAACATTTGTTATTGTTAAAACAGTGGCAGCTCTATTTTGTTTACGTGTGAGCGTTTAAGAAAAAACAGTTTTGTGAACAAACGGAAATTTCACGTGAAGGTTTTCGTTGGATGATTTTTTAAAATTTTAGTAAAGGCCTAAATCAACAACAATGCTCCGACTGATTTCGTTCAACTTTTGGTATAAACATCATCAGAAAGGACTGTTTACAACTGGTCTACAGAATTTTGTTATGGTCATGCTTCCGTCAGCGATGAATTTCGTGAAGGTCGACCAAAATCGGTTATGCCGTTAGATTGAGGCATCTTTAGGCATATGAAAGCAGCAGTACATTCGATGTCGTTTAAGTATTTAGCTATCAAAAAGATCTGTTTGCGATGGATTCCGCATAATTTGACCGAAACTTAAAAAGAGACTCGTGTTAGTTGGTGTAAGGAAATGCTCAAAAAATTCGACCGAGGACTTGTAAAATCCGTATACAATATCGTAACAGGAAATGAAACTTGGATATATTCGTACGAGCCGGAAACTAAGCCACAATCAACTGTTTGGATGTTCCAAGATGAACTGAATCCAATAAAAGTGGTTCGTTCGCGAAGCACGTCCATGAAAATGATCGGTTGTTTCTTTAGTTGTACTGGATATGTGGCAACCATTGCTTTAGCGGATCGAAGAACTGAATGAAAAACAACCGAAAACTTTGCATTATTCTTCATCATGACAATGCCAAGTCTCACATTTGACGGAGAAAAACATCGAATTAATGTCCCATTGCCCGTATTCATCTGATTTATCGGCTAACGACTTCTTTTTCTTCCGGAATGTCATCACCTTAAGAAGCTGTTGAATCTTTCCAAAACCATGTTTTTTGAGAAACCAACTTCAGAGTAGAAAAAATGTTTCAAGAATTGGTTAGAACGCATGCAAAAGTATACAAATCTTAAAGGCGAATATTTTGAGAAACAATAACGATTTGTACCGATTTTTTGTTCTTTCACTGTTTTTGTAAAAACTTAAAAGCTCGTATTTTCTTCGGGTAGGATGTCATAAAACGTATTTTAATGTAATTAGACACCAAAAAAGGTTCTGACGCTAATGAGGTACCTGCCATATTAGTCAAAAATGCGCGAGTGAACTAGCACCATTTTTTTTGAAAACTTTTAGCCTATCCTATAGAAATGAAAGATTTTCTTCTTGCTGAAAAAGAAAACAGTTATTCTTTATATGGTTCTAAATCTACGCTAAGCTATCACTTTAAAATAAAAAAAAGGAGCGAACTGGTTTACAGGAAAAATTGGGACATCATTAAGAGCTCATATCGGAAGAGTATCACTTACTTTTTTTTTGAAAATAGTCTAGATTATCGTGATTTGCCTACTCCTCTTCTGACTAGTGCATTAATATTTTGTATCTACGGCGAGCATGATCTCTCTGATCTATTTGCTAGGCGTTTAACCTTGCCACAACTATAACTAGCAGAAGGAATCCTCCTAACGACAGGTAATATCTAGTAACAGAGCATATATATATATATATATATATATATATATATATATATATATATACATATATATATATATATATATATATATATATATATATATATATATATATATATATATATATATATATATACATATATATATATATATATATATATATATATATATATATATATATATATATATATATATATATATATATATATATATATATATATATATATATATATATTATATATATATATATATATAAATATAACCAAGTTGCTTGCTTGCCGTACAGAGGGTCTCCGGTTCAATCCCGGCAAGTCGATATATTTTTATCTATTAATTTATTTAAGTATATTTGGCTTGGCCACATACATAGAGAGTAGTTGTTACATAAAATGCAATAACGTCCGTGACAGCACTACCGCGTTGTCTAAAACGTGACGAGAAATACACTTGGACTGTTGACGGGTATTACGACATCCCGCCAGATATCCTTAGGATATATAAAAAAGGGTAATCCCTATTCCGGCGGGGAGGTGAACGATAAAAAAAAATTGCTAGTTCCAATAAAATAAACATGCGATAATGGCCCCACTATGCGATATTATTTGGTATTGACGAATTTGTTCAATAATTCATAGTTTTCTGACTTCGCCGTAAAGAATTCGCTGCAAAATCTCTGGTAATTTCATAGGTGCAGTTTCAGTGAATATATATTTATGGACATAGCACACGTGCTGCAGGAAAATCTCTGAAGAGAGTGATGAATGGCCGGAAAAAGCGATCTAGAGTCGCTGTAAATTATTTTGGCAAGTCGTCGACATTTTTCGTCTCGTTAAAATGATTTTTCCACTTCTTCACAAACGATACCGACTTTTTAATATATTTAGCAGCCGTGGATTATGTCATTTGAGGCCCTTTTGGATGAGAACAAAGAAAGACTGCTTCGAACAGACGCGCAAACAAGTGACTCATTTTGAATTTTACGTGATTTCGACGAAAGTTCGGAATCGACTGATACTTTTACTAAAATGCGTCGTAGACAAAATTTCTTTTGGATTGGATATATTTTTTTTAATTTCCAAAAAACTCTTGAAGCCAATTTTGAATTATAGCCAATTTTTGCTTATTTTTCTACCATTTTTGGATAATTTTTAATAATTTTTTCGAAGTTTGCAATATTTGAATCAACAAACCAAAGCAATTTATGTTTCTCGATCCACATAATCCGAAATTTGTTGTTTCAAGCCTTAAAGGTCGCAAAGTAAATCAAGTTAGCCATTTTTCGGCCATTATTTGGACATATTTTGACCACATTTATCATCATTTCTGGCTAAAATCATGATAAATGTGGTCAAAATATGTCCAAATAACGGACGAAAAATGGTTATGTTGATTCACCTTGCGACCTTTAGGCCTTGAAACAATAAATTTCAGACTATGTGGCTCGAGAAATATAAATTTGTTCATTTAAATATTGCAAACTTTGACAAAATTACTAACAATTATCCAAAAATGGTAGAAAAATAACCAAAAATTGGCCAAAATTCAAAAATTGAATTCGAAAGATTTTTTGGAAATTTAGTTGAGTATTTAAAAAAAATTATCCAAATCGTTTGGAAATTAAGACCTGTGGATAATTTTGAACGAAGAACTAAATTCCTGGATCACAGTGCGTTGGTCCAATATGAGCTTTGTTAGGATTAACTCAAACCATGTTGTATGCACAGCGCCTAATTTTATTTTCTCTTTTCGGATTCTGACAGTTTTTGAGAGACGAAATGTTTAAATTAACGAATAAACTATTGTCTCAGAAGTGAATACTTCTCGTTTAACAACTAAAAATTCAGGAGCATGGAAAGCGCCGCCATGGATTCATCACCAGCCATAGCCATCGTCTTCATGACCTACTTCGAACGAAAGACGTTAAACGAAGCTGCCCTAAAGCCGAAACTTTAGGTTTGGTAAGTCGATGATATATTCGTCATATGGTCAATTGGAAGAGGTGAACCCTACAAATCTTAAATTACCTAAACTGTTTAGCCGAGAAAATCTAATTCACTTTGAAACTACAAGAAAACGACTAACAACCCTTCTTAGACGTGCTTGCGAAGAAGACATTAAAAGAACACCTAAGGAACACCTAACCTGAACCAACCAGAATAACATAGTCTATAGAAAGCCCACACAACAACAGGTTCAATCCACATCACCACCCAACACAACTACAACCAGTAGTCAATACTCCAATATCAAGATCTTTCCACCTAACCGAAAAGAAGAACAGACAAGAGCAAATGAACAGTACCATAAATATACTCAAATAAAACAGACACAGCACACAAAAAGCAATACAACAATAAAATGGTACACAAGCAAAACCTTAGGAATCATCTGAAAACGAACTTAGAATTAAACTTCCCTATCTCAAAGTCTCCTCCTTTTTTTATTAGAAATCTTGATGGGTGTTGAAACTCTTATTCAATAAGTGTCTAGAAGAAGAGAAGATATCAGAAAATTGGAACATTTCTTCAACAATCTTTTTAAACAAGGCGTTAAATCTAATCTAGACCATTACAGACCAATATCACTAGTTTCACAAATATACAAATTGTTTACCAAAATAATAATTAATATATTGGAAAACAAACTGGCATTAAACCAATCTGTAGAACAAGTCAGTTTCAAGAAGAGTTTTAGTACTTGTGAGCATCTATCAGAACTTTAACAGAGAAAGCGACAGAATACAACTTAAAATTGTGCCTGGTATTTATAGATTCTCAGAAGGGTTTTAATAGTATCGAGAACTGGGGGCATAGAAAGAGCCTTATATAACAACAGAATAGACAACAGAATGTATTGAGATCATAAGAACAATTTACAATAAAGCTCAGATGATAATATAAACAGATAGTAAAACGAATCCCATATCTCTCAAACGCGAAGTAAGTCAAGGAGATTCCACGTGCCAAAACTATTTATAGCAGCATTAGAAGAAGTTTCCAGGGAACTCGATTGGGAAAACAGGAAAATCAGTATAAATGGACAAAGGTTCAATCATCTGTAATATGCAGATGATGTATATATCAAATAATTTTGATGATAAAAAGAGATGATTACTGAACTACATAACAAAAAAATTGCCTAATAAACATAAAACAAAGGTTATGACAAACGAGGACCATCCGCGAATCATGAGAATAGAGGATAGAATACTTAAATATGTAAAGGAATACATCTACCTAGACCAAGTGACAAATCAAACAGCAGAAGTACAGAGAAAAATCAAACTGGCTTGGGCAGCATTTGGCAAATAAAATATTAACCAACAAAAGAATTCCTCTGAAACTAAGAAAGACGCTATTCGATCAATGCATTTTACCGGTTCTCACTTATGCGGCCCAAATATGGACATTAAATAGATCAGCTAAGTAAAACACAGAGATCAATGGAAGGCCAGGTACCGAATATAAGATTACAAGACAGAATGAGAAACGTAGCGGATCTGAAATGGAGATGAGCAGGTCACACAACGAGACAACAAGATGAGAGATGGAATAAAAGAGTATAAGAATGCAGGCCGTGGTTGGGACAAAGATCTAAAGGAAGGTGCCAAACAAGATGGAAAGATGACCTGAAAAGAACGGCTAATTTAAGAGGGATTAGAAAGACGCATAATCGAGAAGGAAAGAGAAAGGCTAGGGAGGCCTATGTCCGATATTGGATGGATAGATAGATCTTAAAGAAACATCAAACCAGATCGGCCGATTTCTTCGAAAACACAATATATCCTTCGTCGCAAACCACATAGAACAATAGGATTATCACTCAGAAGGAGGACTAGGATTTTCATTCAATTACTTTTTCAAATCAGGCATAGATACTTTTTAAAGTTAATTCTGAAGGTAATATGGTTTAAATTTATAGATTATTTGAGAAACGTATTTAAATGAAGGTTATGTTGAATGCACAATCTATATTCAGGCAGATAATTTCCATATGAATGTAGTGAAGTTTTCTTGTGTTAAAAGACTATTAGTTTATTGGCGCTAAAAGTGAAATACGAATAAGTATCAAAAGTGTTTAGAATAAGTGCCAATATACTTAAATTACCGCTGAAATTCTGTTACATTAAATTGTTATTGCGGCGCCCACTATTTCATTGAAGCTAGTTATATTTACCTTTTTGAATTGTTTTTGAAAGCAGGTTAATTTCACATATTAGCAATTATTATCGGAAAAACCCACATTAAAATTTAATTTATTTCATGTAACACTCCGTTTCCGCAGTTTGCACAACTAAGTCAGAGATTAATGAAAAACGTGGAAACGATAGACAAAGCGATTATTTTTAAGACATTTATAAAAAAAACTGTGAAAATAATTAGAGGAAAATGTAAATTCCAGTAATAAATCTTCCACTAGTAAACCATTTAGATTAATTAAAATATAACTAAACTTATACAATAAATATATCAAATTTGATTAAATCATTATATGAGCTATCTATGTCCGAATGTAGTTGGTTTATACTCATCTATGTGTATAGAGTATCAATGTTTGCCTGCCTGTATGCATGTACAGGGTCAATGATAGAGTAAAGTTCATTATCTCATTTGTTTCGGGAATGACGAAAAAATGTTAAATACAATAGTTTTAGGTGATGTTAAGGTGCACAGATTAAAATTATTTTTGAGCATACAGGGTACTTCAAAAAAATGTGGCCGATATAACATATCTTTTTTAAATGGAAGATCCTATTTTCTAATTTATTTTTAAATACTGCGTAAAATTTTATAACTTTTTTATTAATAATATTATATACCTAAACCTAGTAGTTTTTCTAATATCTCATTTAAAAAAAAAAATACTAGTGTTCATTTTTGTAAAAAAATGCCAGTAGCGCCATTGTTTCTGAAGGTGGAATACTCATAATTGGTACGAGCATTCTATAGAGATGAAAAAAAATATATGTAAAGAAATTTGAGTTGGATGCTACAGGGTGTTCAAAATAAATTTATACATTTCGATTATTTCTCAAATTTTTTAAACGGCACACCCTGTATATTATTATTTTTTCTGATAGATTTTACAAAACCCTCCAACTGTTATTAAGTATATCATATACATATTTCTAATAGTTTTCGATTTATTTTGAATTTTTCAATTTTTCCCCTTGTTTTTAATACACTTACACTATAACATCATAGTTGTCAAGACAAAACAAAAATGTAGGCATTGTCAAATTTGACAAGTCTATTAAGCAAGTAAAAATAGTTTAATTTAATGTAGTAAGTGACGTATAAAGGTAATAGTTATGGATTTTCCTAAAAATGAATTAATTGATATGGTTTATATACCGGGCGAGGCAGGAAAAAATTGTCATTTGTCAGTAAGGTTTTACGGAGCGAAGTGCCCTAATAGACGTATACCAGCTAGAAAATCTTCTCAGTGCTTAATGGAACGGTTTGATGGTAGTGGTAGCGTTGAGTATACGAAACGGAAAGTAGTAAACCAGAATGCTACCAAGCTGACTTATCTGACACATCTCAATCTACGGCTAATCGCACCACGAGAAAATACAAGTATCATCCCTTTCATATGGAACTACACCAAGAACTTCATCGTCCATATTTTTTCCGCGAACCGCTTAACGGGCCTAGATATCTAAATATTTTGCAAAACGAATTACGTCAACTTCTTGAAGAAGTTGATAACTTTGAAAGGAAAAAAATGTGGATTCAACAAGGCGGAGCTCCTGCTCATTACCACCGGGAAGTTCGGGAATTTTTAAACGATCTTTACGCACAAAAATGGATCGGTAAGATGGATTCATTGAGTGGCCCCCTCGATCATGTGACGTAACACCTATAGACTTCTTTTTGTGGGGCTACATTAAAGATTGTATTTATATGAATCCCCTTACGACACCAATAGATATGGAAAATAGGATACCGGATGTGTGCAGGACAATAACGCCCTTTATGCTAAGCAAAGTGAAGGAAAATATAATAAAACGACTAAACATGTGTATTCAAGTAGACAGGCATATTTTTGAACATTTATTACGTCATAATAATTAATCATTAGATAAGTTAAACTATATTAAAATTATTATTAACTATTTGTTCATGTTTTCACAATAGCCTAAGTGTATTAAAAACAAGAGTAGAATTTGAAAAATTCAAAATAAATCGAAAACTATAAAAAATACTTAATAAAAGTTGGAGGGTTTTGTAAAATCTATTAGAAAAAATAATAATATACAGGGTGTTCCATTTAAAAAGTGTGAGGTTTTTCAATTTAAAATAGTCGAAATACATAAATTTATTTTGAACACCCTGTAGCATCTAACTCAAATTTCTTTACATATATCTTTTTTTCATCTCTATAGAACGCTTGTACCAACTATGAGTATTCCACCTTCAGAAACAATGGTACTACTGGCAATTTGTTACAAAACTGAAAACTAGTATTTTTTTAAAAAAATTGAAATATTAGAAAAACTACTAGGTTTAGGTATATCACATTATTAATAAAAAAGTTACAAAATTTTACGTAGAATTTAAAAGTAAATTAGAAAATAGGATGTTCCATTTAAAAAAAGCATATGTTATATCGGCCACACTTTTTTGAAGCACTCTGTATACTCCCAAATAATTTTAAACTGTGCACCTTAACATTCCCGATCAAATGAGATAATCAACTTTACTCTGTCGTTGACTTACCCTGTACAGCTTTTTGACCACTTTGTTGTCTTCGAACTTGGTGACACGTAAAGATTCTTTGAGCGGGACGAACAGATAAAAATTGGACGTTGCGAGATCGGGACTATAACATCTCCTAACCCAACTTTTTGATCGTTTCTCGCAGCGGTATGAGTGCAGGCGTTGTCAAGCAGCAGAATCTCACCTTTTAAAAGAGATCCCGGGCGTTTTCTTTTTATCGTGGATTTTATTTTCTGTTGAAGCAGGTTTGAATAGTACTCACTGTTTACAGTACGTGGATCTTTCAAATAATCACAATAATTTCGGCCTTGAGGAGTCTCAGAATACCGTTACATCACTGTACCAGCAGACGCCTTGGTTTGGATTTTTTCTTTGCAGGAGAATTCGGATGTTTCCACTCCAGACTATACCGTTTGAATTTAGGATCAAAATGATGAATTCATGTTTCATCACAGGTTATTACTATATACGCTCTAGAAAGTCATTATCTTTCGTTAAAAACGGTCGTTTAAATTCAGAACAAATGCGAATTCGGTTGCGTTTATGGTCCTGAGTCACCTGCCTTGCAACCTATCTCGAACACGTTTTGCAATAGGTCAGCTTATCATGAACGGTGAAGGATACGGTTTCAGTGCTGATATTGCACATTTCTGCAATTGCCGCAATTTTTATACTTCTGTCATCCCTGATAAGGTTACTTATGCGATTTTGTGGCGAGTCGGACGAAACTCTTACTGGTCTTCCCGAACAATAAAAATCGACACTTGATCTGCCTGAATTAAACTGTTCAATCCAGTTATACACGTTTCCGCGGCTTAAACACTTTTCACCATACTGTTTCAACATTCTCGAGTAAATGATGGCCGGCTTCATACCTCTGAAAAACAAGGATCTTATCATCCGGCGTACACATTTTTAGCGAAGCTGACATTTTGAAATGAACAAATAAGGTTATATTTTCTATTTTTTTTTCAAATAGCTGATTGAATCCTTCGCCAAGATTGCCAACTTAACCCTCACAAAGTTTCATTTGAAAATATTTAGTAGTTTTCCCTCTACTGCGATTTGTTCAGTTAATTATTGAACGTCCTCATACTTACAGTCTGTCAAATAAGAACGTATCCGCGATAATTAATTTTTGATAGATGCGATTCTAGAGATTCAAGAAAAAATCGGTAGAGTGAACCATTGTCTGCGGTGGATTTTAGTTGTAGCAGCAGTTGATTCCGAACTTTTGTCAAAATCGCGTAAAATCCAAAATCAGCACTTGTTTGTGCATCAGTTTGAGGCACTCTTTCTTTGTTCCCATCCAAAGGGGCCTATTATTGCACATTCCAAGGCCGCTAAATATATTAAAAAGTGGGTATCGTTTATCAAGAAGTGGATAAATCACGTTAACGAGACGAAAAATGTTGACGACTTGCCAAAACGTGGGTGCGTAGGCAATGTCACTCCGAAAGTCGAAACGAATCGTGTCTTTGTTTTCACGGAACCTGAAATTGAGGTTGCGTCAAGAAGCGGCAAAATTAATAAAATCAGGTTCGTATATGTCCCATGAGACGATTCGAAAACATCTTCGTGCTCATGATATCAAATTCCAAAGCACGTTGAAGAAACTTTTGTTGGGCGAAAATCACGTCGCGAAGCGGCTCGCGTGGACCCATAATAAGATACTAGAGTGGTCCTCACAATCGCCGGATGCCACCCTCTGAGGACTTTTTACTCAATTGTCTCGCGAGTTTCGAAATATTTGCAGAGTATGCAGAAAATCTCGACGACAGCACGCCTCGAAGATGCCAGGTGATTATTAATGCAGGAGGTACTGAAGTAATTGCGCCGTTGTTAGTACAGCAAAGAATAGTTTGATGGGAAAAAATGTTCTCGAAACACATTTTTTCAAGAATACGAGCAGTCATGTTCTTACTTGACAGACTAATTTGTTCAATATACCATCCATAAACAAGAAAAATTCTCATATTACTATTAAAACTGTGCACCACCTTCCCTTGAAGCGATATCGTATAAACACTATAAATACCGTTCTAATTTTAAGTGCTGTATGGGTACAAAATTCAAAATCAATCTCTCATTTCATTCGACAATCATCGTGTAGACATAGAGATAGACCGACAGACTAATGGAAATTAATTAGAGATGTGTTCGGGAATCCCGGAATCTAATTTTCCTATGAGTACAATACTTTTTCATTTTTTTCAAACCCATTTCAAAAGTAGTTCAAAGAAATTCCAACCCATTCAGCTCCACTTTAATTAGTTTTTATGAAGTCCTGCGGAAACTTATAAATTTTTTATCCAAAAAAATAATATTTACCAGTCCAATCTGGAAAATAAATCTTTCCGAACAATGTTGCCACACTATGGCTAATGGCTAATAAATATAAAGTACGAATTAAAGCCGTAATCCTTGTATAATCATATTATTACAACGAAGTGTTTGTCAAGATTTTGTATATGTCATATTATTTTTATACGAATTCACTTGATTTATAGAGGTAATGATAGGAAAGTGACACTACTGTTATAGGAATACTAAGTTTCCAGGTGCTATTTTACGACCTTGCTTCAAAATTCGCTTACTCGTCCTGTAAATTGCCACTTTCTGGTATTGACAAGTTAATAAAAAAAAACAAAGTTTAGGAAGTCAGTCCGAAGATATAGCCACAAAAATAGTTGTTTTTAGTCAGCTTTGAAAGTAAAGCAAAAATAAAGTATCCACAATATCTTCTTCTTAAAGTGCCTATTCGGTTCAAATGTTGGCCATCATTCTGGCTATTATTACTTTATCCACTGCAGCTTTGAAAAGACCGGTAGTATTTGTTGAGAACCAATTTCGCAAATTATTTAGCCAGGAGATACGTCTACGTCCTGGTCTCCTTTTTTCCAAAAACCTTTCCTTGGAATATTTACTGTAGTAATTCATATCTGTGGGAATTTCTTATTATATGTCCTAAATACTCCTATTTCCTAATTTTCCTACATTAATAGTTTCCATAATTTCCAGTTTCTTGTTCATGCGACGAAAGACATCCTCGTTGGTAATAGGGTCAGTATAAGAAAGTTTCAAAATTCTGCGATATAGCCACAATTCAAATGCTTTAAGTTTCTTAGAAGTGGCTTCAGTCAGCGTCACAGATTCCACACCGTAAAGCAGGACACTGAAGACATAATATCTTAAGAGTCTTATTTTGTGCTTAATTTTATTGCTGAGCTTTTAAAAAGTGAGAGATTTTGAGGAACACTGCTCTAGCTTTTTCGATATGGCAACGAATTTCCTGCGAGTGATCCCACTGTTCGATTATCATGGTACCTAGATATGAATATTGTGGACTTCTTTGTATTTGTTGATTATTAACCATCAACGAGGTAGCAGGAACCGGAGACTTGCTGATTACCGTGTACTTTGTTTTGCTGATATTAAGTTCGAGGCCGTATTGATTACTGACTTCGTTTATTTTTGTCATAAAATGTTGTAGACTCTTTAAGTTATCAGCCATCACCGGCGTATCGTCAGCATAACGAATATTATTTATTCGCTACCCATTAAAGAGTATTTCTTCATCAGCCTCTCTGAAGGTTTGTTCAGAATATATATTAAACAATAGTAGAGACAAGACACAAACCTGCCTTACTCCACACTCAATCGATATTGCCTTTGAACGCCCTCCTTCTGCCTTAATAAATGACAACGCAATTGAACACTTTGGAGAATCTCGAGCGGTTGCTCTTGACATATCCAAGGCATTCGACCGTGTTTGGCACGATGGGCTGTTGGCTAAGCTACGTTCTTATGGTATGTCTGAAAAGTTCTGTTTGTGGCTCTCATGTTTCCTCAGAGAGCGTTTTTTACGAGTGGTAGTCGACGGATTTCTTTCTAACACCTTCACTATCAACGCCGATGTACCACAAGGCTCCATACTGTCTCCTACTCTCTTTCTTATTTATATTAACGATCTGCTGGAAAAGACCGAGAATCTAATCTACAGCTTTGCAGATGACAGGACACTTATCTCTTCATTCACTTTGAACGCTCGGACATCGGCTACTCAGACGAATATCCATAGACAGCAGGAAGTCATTCAACTTGTTGGGAATATTATTTCGAACCAAAAAGCTTTACACTCCACTACAACTGTTAATTCTTTAGAAAAAGAGCTGTTCGTCTGATTGGAGACCCGGAACTGACCGGCGGCCTTGATTCGTTGGAACATCGAAAAACGGTTGGCGACTTGAGCCTGTTCTACAGGTATTTTCATGGAAAGTGTTCGAAGGATATGGCCCGCTTAATTCCTCCCAGAGCAGTGCATGTTAGAAGTACACGTCGCGCTAATACTTCACATCCGTATGAGGTTCAGCTTGTTACTCCCCGTACAACGCTTTTCAAGCAGTCTTTTATATGGAGAACATCATTCCTTTGGAATAATTTGCCCAGGACTGTGTTTTCCACCGAGTACAATTTGCAGCGATTCAAGAACAACGTGAATCGCTTTCTCCGCACACGTGTTGCTCCTGTAGCGCTTTAGGGATTTCCCTGTAGCATGTGTGCTAGACCCATAAAAAAAACATATGGATCCATCCAGTAATAATAGCGTCTATAGCAGTTCTTAGAGTTAGTATTCCAGCAAATTTACTGCAGATTCCCGAGTTTAATTTGATGCATGCATGATGCAGTATTTCTGATTATTGCCGGAATAATGTCAGGAAGAATTTCCAGTTCGACACGATCTAAACCAAAAAACAAATATTATTTATTGCATCAGAGCTATCCTTTAATGTAAAGAAATATTGTAAGCAAGCCAACAAGAAAATATAATCAAAATCAAGGAAAAGTATCATGTTAAGTGAGAGAATAACCCTCATATCAATAAACTAATAATTTTTTATGGTTTATTGGCAATATATTTCAAATAATGGCTTAGGTTGTTTGAAATTTTCTGCCATCAATTTTAAACATACTTAAATTATAGCTTTTTGAATGTAAAGCATACAACAAAAACAATGCGGAGCTAGTTTGTAATCTATTTTTGAAAAGTTGTGCAATTAAGTACGCAAGTTAATTTTTTCACCGAGTACAGCTAAAACAAGGTACTGTTGGATAAAGTTTTTAGAGCATTTTGTAAAAATAAGGTAAATTGGAATACGGGTTAACTTGGGACTTGGTGACATACTAACATACCTACAGTCGGTCAAGTAAGAACGTAACCGCTCGTATTCTTAAAAAAATGTGTTGCCATCAGCGTATTCTTTGGTGTGTTAACAACGGCAGAATTACATTAGTAAGTTGTCCAATCGCCTCCTGCATCAATAATCGCCTGGCATCTTCGAGGCATGTTGTCGACGACGACGACAAAGTTCTCAGAGTCTTTCCTTCCAGTTTTTTCTTTACAAGAGTCCAAACGTTTTCAATAGAGTTAGCGTTCGGCGATTGTAAGGATCACTCTAGTATCTTATCGTGGGCCCATGCGAGCCACTTCGCGACATGATTTTCGCCCAGCAGAGGTTTCTTCAACGTGCTTCGAAATTTGACATCATGAACACGAAGATGTTGTCGAATGGTCTATGGGTCACATTCAAACCCGATTTTCTTAATTTTGCCGCTTCTTGACGCAGCGTCAATTTCGGGACCCGTGAAAACAAAGATACGATTCGTTTTTTCGACTTTCGGAGTGACTTCGCCTACCGAGGCACATTTTGGCAAGTCGTCGACATTTTTTGTCTCGTTAAAATGATTTATTTCTTCAAAAACGATACCGACTTTTTAATATATTTAGCGGCCGCGGAATTCATTTCAGGCTCCTTTGGAGGGGAACAAAGAAAGACGCGCAAACAAGTGTCCATTTTGGATTTTAGGTGATTTCGACGAGAGTTCGGAATCGACTGATACTTTTACTAAAATGCGTCGTAGATAAAAGTTTATTAAATCGCTAGAATCGCATTTACCAAAAATGAATTATCGCTGACACGTTCTTACTTGACAGACTGTAAAATATTCATTGAACAAAGTAAGTTAAAGTATTTTAAAACTCACTTGTAAAATGTGCTTAGACATGTTCTAGAATAAATACTCAAAATTGTCACTATCTTGTTTATATAAAGCTTCGTAGCTGGACAAGGTTCAGTACAGGCGATTAAATGGAAGCATGACCTTGAGTCTCAGATGTAAAAATCACAGATATTGATTCTGGTTACAATACAGTTCATTAAATTATTCAAAGAAATAGTTTGGGCAAGGAAATAAGAGTGTCCCAAAATTCACGCAAGATTTAAATTCGGCGCCACTTGTATGGTAAAGTGTTGCCAACCAAACAAAAAACACAGCGTGACAGCTGACAGTTCAGGGTTATTAAAAATGACGAGCTACATGAAAGAACAACGTGTTTTCATTGTTGAGCAATATTTTAAAACTAATGAAAGTTTGGCAACTACCGTTCGAAATTTTTGGTACAAAATATGGTCGGTATAGTGATTTAACCTCATCAACTGTGAAGAGATTAATTGAAAAATTCAGGGAGACTGAATCAATTAGTGATCTTAAACGCTCTGGCCGTCCTTCAACAAGTCGTTCGACACAAAACATTGAAGCAGTCCGTGAGAGTGTTGCTGAGACTACAGGAACATTAATTCGACACCGTGGTCAAGAATTGGACATTTCGAGAAGCTCTCTACAGCGTATTCTCACGAACGATTTGCATCTTCATGCTTACAAAGTTCAATTGACTCAAGAACTGAAGCCT
Source organism: Pachyrhynchus sulphureomaculatus (assembly GCA_019049505.1). Taxonomy (NCBI): domain Eukaryota; kingdom Metazoa; phylum Arthropoda; class Insecta; order Coleoptera; family Curculionidae; genus Pachyrhynchus; species Pachyrhynchus sulphureomaculatus. Next base: position 63,992,196 of record CM032452.1, on the reverse strand, counting down.
ACTGACCACGCACAACGAAGAGAATTCGTTGAATGGATTATGGAACAACAACAAGTGGATACTGATTTCTCGAAGAAAATTATCTTCAGCGATGAGGCGCATTTCCATCTTGATGGCTTCGTTAATCGACAAAATTGTCGCATTTGGGGTTCAGACAATCCACACGTGACTGTTGCGAAACAAATGCATCCACAACGTGTCACTGGTGGTGCGGATTTCAGGCTGGAGGCACCATTGCATCATTCTTCTTCGAAAATGCGGTTGGCCAGGCAATAACAGTTAATGGAGATCGTTATCGTGATATGATAATCCAGTTTTTTGTACCTAAATTGCAAGATATGGATGTAGACGACATGTGATTTCAATAAGACGGTGCCACATGCCCGAGAAACAATTCAATTACTGCATCTGTCATTTCCTGATCGTGTAATATCCCTTTTTGGTGATCAAAATTGACCGCCCAGATCATGTGATTTAACCCCGTTGGACTTTTTGCTTTGGGGTTTTTTAAAGTCTAAGGTTTATGCCAACAAGCCCACGACCACCCATGACTTGAAGGAGGAAATTATGCGCTGTATCAATGAAATTCAGCCACATTTATGCAAAACGGTCATGGAAAATTTTGACAAAAGAGTGGTGTGTGCGAGCAAAGCAGTGGAGGTTATTTACCCGATATGTTATTCCAACATACTGTATACTTTATGAATCAATAAAAAAATTACAATTTTTAATTAGAAACCTGTGATTTCTATCAAAATTACTTCTTGGGTGAATTTTGAGACACCCTTTATGTATTTATAGTCCTATGCAAAGTAGAATACCATTTTCTAGCGAAGGCACAAAAACCTTTCTTCTGTTTTCCTTCCTCTAACTAATATAGGGGCTCTCATTTTGAACACAATTAATAATTAAGTTGGGAATGTGGAATCTTTGGCACAATGATACTTCTCAGTATATATCACCACTACACCAAACACTTTATTTTTGCACTCGACGCGCGTTTCGCTAACCATGTTAGCTTCATCAGGAGCGATGATTGACTAAAGCTAAACTACCAAATCTACCCTATTTATACTTAGCCTAACCCTTGAATTACTCAAGCGGAACTAATGACATAGGCAAGGCTATCAGTTCCGGTCAAGTAACCAGTAGAGGGGACTATAAGGAATAGGCCCTCTGTCTTTGTTTAAACTACTTTTACATTTTATGATTTCCATACTTTCGTATGCGTTCAACAATCTCCTATCAGATACATTTTTTATTAATCTTAGATTATCTAATGTTACAGTATGATCAGCTTCAAGAGCATGTTCGGCAATGCTAGACTTTTCTGTTCTGTTGTATTTTAAGTGTGCTAAATGTTCTTTAAATCGTGTTTTAATTGACCTTTTAGTTTGCCCAACATACTTTTTGTCACAATCATTACAACTAATTTCATAAATTCCACTTTTCTCACAATTAGGAATCTTATCTTTGGGATTTGCTAAGATATTCCTCAGATTGTCTGATGACTTATAGACTAAGGTGAGGCCTACCTTATTAAATACCTTATTGAGTCCCTTGCTATATTTCGGATTATATGGTATGGAGACATACTTGGTGTTATTTTCTTCGCGTGTAAAAAAGGTGGAATTCTGAATATTAAACCTAAACTTATGCCTATTTGTTAGCTTATTTACTAAGTCATCGTCATAACCATTAACTCTAGTTATATTTCTAATACGATTCCTTTCTTTATTAAAGTTTACTCTATTCAGAGGGAAAGTGACCAAACGATGAACTAAAAAATGTAATGAGGCTAATTTATGTTGTTTGCAATGAAATGAATCATTAGGAATATATCTATCTGTTACTGTGTCCTTCCTATAGATATCAAATTCTAATCTATTATTATTTTTAATAATTAAAATATCTAGAAAAGGCAATTGTCCTTTGTTCTCAACTTCGTAAGTGAATTTAATTAAATAAAGTGTTTGGTGTAGTGGTGATATATACTGAGAAGTACAATTAATAATTAATAAATCGAAGAATGAAGGCTTTCACGATCGGTTGAATTAATATGGGTTTCTTTCGGGAGTTGAGGCCGTGTTCTCCAGGTATTAACTTCCTGACGTTTCGTTGACACTGCGGTTAAGATTTCCAAAGGCATGTGGCTGTGGTCGAATTTCTTAATGGAAAAATTCGAGGAACATGCAGTTGAAACAGATAGCAAGCGGCCATCTCACTGGTTCCGATATGTTGATGATACATTTGTTATATGCCATGGAGAATAAGATCTGGAGGAGTTCTTGAGACACCTGAATTCAATTAACAATAGAATCTAATTCACCATGGAGAAGGAAAACTACAAACAAATTGCTTTTCTAAATATGCTAATTGAAAGAGAAGGCGACGCAAAATTTGATCACAGAGTGCATCGTAAACAAACACACGCTGACAGATATTTAAACAAAGACTCGAATCAACATCTTAAACAAAAAAGAGGAATAATAAAAACTTTGACAGACCGAATAATCCAAATATGCCAACCAAAACACTTGCCAAATAAATTAGAACAGCCTTACAGAACTACGGTTACTCCCAGCAACAAATAGAAAGAGCCACTCGTCAGAATAAAACTACAAAAACGGACAACAAAGACCAACAATACACTGGATGCCAAAGAGTTATCTTGCTTTTTGTGAAAAATGTAACGGACCGCATTGGAAAACTGCTATGTCGACACGATATTAATACCACATACAAACCAATACGACAATCAAACAAAGTCCAAGATCGATCAAAGACCAGAGAGATCCACTTTCTGCTGCCAGCGTATATCGAATTCCATGCAGCTGTGGTTCAGTTTATGTTGGTAATACGAAACATAACATTAATACACGGCTACCTGAACACAAAAGGAGTTGCCGACTAGGACATACAGACATACAAATCTGCCGAGCACACGTTGATCCAGGAAGACCACAAAATACTGTTCGACCAGACTCAAGTTCTAGCCAACGTATCCAGCTACTACCCGAGGTTATACAAAGAGGCTATTGAAATCCACAAACGGAATTTCAATAAGAAAAGACGAAGGGCTTAATCTCAGCAAACCTTGTACGCCCGCATTACGCCAAAAAAAGACGTTAAAAAACAGGGAAATGTCGCTGGCGCCTGATTGGCCAAGAGTCCTAATGGCCACGCCTACTCAGAAACATACAAAACCAGACAGCGCTACATCGTCTAACACAGTTGACAGTGCACAGCCAAGAAAAAAACCTTCGACCGCTGCCACATCACCTTTGGAAATGTTGACCGCAGTGTCAACGAAACGTCAGGAAGTTAATACCTGGAGAACACGGTCTCAACTCCCGAAAGAAACCCATATTAACTAATAAATCCTTCAATTGCATAATATTTTTAATGAGCATTATAAGTAGTGGTGAACTATCCCAAGTACTTTCGACTAAGTCCATATGTACAGGGATATTTTTTTAAATGTCTCGCCTAATTTCTTCTTATACTATTTTATGGTGTGGTCACATGTAAAGCATGCCGTTTAAAAAAAATCCTAGTTGGCTTTCTCATCATCATCATCCATTCTTTATAGCGTGGTACGCCTTCTGGTCCCTTTTCTCCAGTCCTCTCTATTTTCCCAGTCCCCGTGGCTCAGATTCCTCGCTGACATACTTCTTTCTATTCCTTCTATCCATGTTGTTTTTGGGCGCCCTCTTTTTCTCTTTTCCCGTGGTGACCAGTTTTTGATCCGCTTCGGGAGTCTTTCGTCGCTCATCCTCTCCACGAGACCATACCATTCTAGTTGTTTCCTTTCAATTTCTTGTATTATATCCTCCTCCACTTCCATTATTTCTAGAATCGTTTTGTTTGGGACTTTGTCACGGCGTGATTTTCCTGCCGATCTACGCCAGTAGTCCATTTCCAATACTCGCAATTTCCGCTGTATGGTTTAACTCATTTGCCATGCTTCACTGCCGTAGAGTACTATACTCCTTAGAATAGTGTTATACAAGACTTTTTGTTTTGTTTTGATATATGTTTTCCCCACAGAATCGAGTTTAGACACCCATTGACCTTCTTCCCTTGTACAATACGGTGTTCAATTTCTGGTTCAGTCCGTCCGTTGCTTGTAATTTTTGTACCCAGATATGTATATTCTGTGCATGGTCTGATTTGAATGTGGTCTTCTATCTAGAGAACCGATGTTTCCTCCTTTCCTACACACAGGTACTTTGTCTTTTCGTGGTTTACTATCAGGCCCCATGTTTCGTATTCTTTTAGCAGTTTCCTTGTCATAAATTCCAGATCCTCTTTATGTTGTGCGAGCACCTGATCGTCTGCGAAGTGAAGCGTATACAGCGTGATGTCGTCATTAAGCTCGATACCCATTCCTTCGCATGATCTCCTCCATTCTTTCAACGCTTTGTCTATGTAGATATTAAATAATGTAGGCGAGAGGCAACATCCTTGTCGTAGTCCTTTGTTAACTGGAAAGCTTGCTGACAACTGATCTTTTAGTTTTAGTTTTGCTCTTTGTTCTCTGTATAGCTGCTGGATGGCTTTTATTATTGTAATATTTATTCTAGTACCTTCTAGTACTTGCCATAGTCTATTTGGAGGGATCGTATCATATGCTTTGGATAGATCAACAAAGAGAAGGGGTGATTCCCTATTTGTTGCTTCCCTTTTTTCGTGCAGCTGAGTAATTGTGAAAATATGGTCTACACACGATCTGCCCGTCCTAAAACCTGCTAGCTGTTCTAATTCATATGGCGCATATTCTTTCTTTACTAGTTGGCTTTATAATCTGTCAAATTTGACAAGAGACAAATTTCGTGTTACCATATTTGGCTGCCTCATAAAAAACTAAGTTTAGTACTGGAAGAATTTTCTTGCTATGTAAGATAGAAAAATAGTGAATAAAGTAAGACATTTAAAAAAAAGTCCCTGTATAAAATTTCAACTTGCCGCTTGGGTCTTGGATTGAAAGTTCTGGCGGTTGGGAAAATGCATCTAAGATCTCTGTTAGGGTCGTGTCGAGTCGCGATTGCCTCTTCATTTAAGCTAGTTAAAGATCTTTAATATGCAGCGAAATATGGCATGTCCTACGTTGGTAATTCAGAAATGACAAGCTCAATTTGTCCATTACTCTTGGACGTCTGTATTTTTATTACTATGGTAAAAATGTAAGGGCTCCTCTTTGGTAGCATTTCCAAATTAAAAAAAATATATAAAGGTTAAACGAAATTTATTACATAAAAGTTTGTTAAATATTTCCTTGTAACCTGTTTTTTGTATTTTCTAATAATACATGGTTAAAATTAAAGGAAGGGATACGTGCGGGTATGAAATGATTTCGTCACGCAAGGCCCTAAATTCGACTATAATATTTAAGGAATGGTACACTCCTATCTAATTTGTAATTCTTAATTAAACTTATGTATTATATATAAGGGGTTTCAGGTTGAATGGTGTATAGAACAATATAAAAAATTAACGAATTGTTTGAAATAGAATGTCCAGCGATAATCAAGATCTGCGCGATTAATGTATCATACCAACGGAAATGAAATTATATTTTTTGCTAATTGAAAGCATATTCGCCGAAACTATGGTACGTAATAGTATGCACTGCCTTAATGGAATAATCAGAAAGGCAATTCATGAATCCGCTTAAACCTTCAGTAACTGTAATTAAAACCATTCAAATAACGGTAAATTAAAAATTGTTTTTTCACTCAAAAATTTTATATATATATAATATATATATATATATATATATATATATATATATATATATATATATATATAACACATGGGCTGAAAAGTCCCGGGCCTAACAAAGAAAACACGGTTTTTTGGTTCAAAATTAGCTTTATTCATCAACGTAATCTCCATCAAGAGCAACGCAATCATTCCAGCGCCGCTCTAACATTTCAATACCACTTTTGTAGAACGATTTATCTTTTGCCTCAAAATAGGCCTCAGTTTCAGCGATAACCTCTTCATTCGTGCGAAATTTCTTACCGGCGAGCATTTTTTTCAGGTCTGCGAACAGCCAGTAGTCGCTGGGAGCCAAATCTGGCGAATACGGTGGATGTGGGAGCAATTCGAAGTTCAATTCATGTAGTTTTGCCATTGTTTTGATTGACTTGTGACACGGTGCGTTGTCTTGATGAAACAAAATTTTTTTCTTTGCCATATGCGGTCGTTTTTCTTTGTAATTTCGGCCTTCAAACGCTCCAATAACGCTATATAATATTCACTGTTGATGGTATTTCCTTTCTCAAGATAGTCGATGAATATTACACCACGCACATCCCAAAATACCGAGGCCATAACCTTTCCAGCCGATTGTTGTGCTTTCGGGCGCTTTGGACGAGGTTCACCAGTTGCTGTCCACTCAGATGACGATCGTTTTGATTCCGGAGTGAAGTGATGGATCCATGTTTCATCCATTGTCACATATCGACGCAAAAATTCCGGTTTGTTACGTTTAAATATGGCCAAACACTGCTCAGAATTATCAACACGTTCTTGTTTTTGATCAACAGTGAGCAAACGCGGCACCCACTTTGAACAGAGCTTTCTCATAGTCAAATGCTCATGCAATATAAAGCCAACACGTTCTTTTGATATCTTTACGATGTCAGCTAACTCACGCAACTTCACTTTTCGATCATTCAAAACGATTTTATGGATTTTTTTGATGTTTTCTGGTGTTACCGCCTCATTTGGACGTCCACTGCGTTCTGCATCATCGGTGTCTCTCTACGACCACGTTGAAGTCAGCAAACTAACGTTTTATTGTTGTTTCTGATGGAGCGGAGTCCCCATAACACTTTTCAAGCCATTGCTTCGCTTGAACGGTATTTTTTTCCCATCAAGAAGCAGTGTAAAATTAAAACACGAAATTGTTTTTTGATCCATTGTTTTGAAAATAACAAAAGTAGCGTCACTCTTAGCACAATAACTCACAAAACAATGAATAGAATATCATGAAATTTTAACAGCTGTCTTTTGAAGGCTAGTATTAACTGAAAAAAAGGTGACTGCAATAAAACTAGCGCCATCTATGTGTTAGGCCCGGGACTTTTCAGCCCATGTGTTATATATATAATATATATATATATATATATATATATATATATATATATATATATATATATATGTACAGGTGTATGCATAAGTTTTTGCCGGTTTCACTAAGAGATGGCACCAGCGAACAGTACGCAGTGTATGAATTTGATAGATACGTCAGTTTGTTCGTCTGACATTAACCTAACCAACATACACAAGTTGAGTCTGCCAAACATTAGCGTCTGTATTGTATCGTTCAGTGATCATGTCGACTTTTGTGCCTGAAAAAGAACATTTGCGGCACGCATTGCTTTTCTTATTTAATCAAAAGAAAAATGCGGCGAAAAGTCATCGTTTGCTGGTAGAAACATATGATGAACACGCTCCATCGATCAGAATATGTGAGACATGGTTTCGACAATTTAAACGGGGTGATTTCAATGTGAAAGACAGTGCGCGCTCTGGTAGACCACAAAAGTACGAAGACAAGAAATTGCAGGCGTTACTAGATGATGACCCAACTCAAATACAACAGCAATTGGCAAAAGCATTAAATGTGTCACAAGAAACAATTAGCAGATGTTTACGAACAATGGGGAAGATCAATAAACTTGGTAAATGAGTCCCACACGATTTGAATGAACGGCAAATGGAAAATCGTAAAGTCACTTGTGAAATGCTGCTTCAACGCCACGAAAGAAAATCATTTCAGCACCGAATTGTGACGGGTGACAAAAAAACGATTTATTTTGAAAACCCGAAGCGAAGAAAATCGTGGCTGTCACTTGGCGAAGTCGATCCTTCAATACCAAGGCCAAATCGCTTCGGCAAGAAGACCGTGCTTTGTGTCTGGTGGGACCAGAGCGGTATTGTGTATTACGAACTCTTGAAGCCCGGCGAAACCGTTAATGCACAACACTATCGCCAACAAATGATTAATTTAAATCACGCATTGATCGAAAGACGACCGGAATGGGCCAAGACATGGCAAAGTGATTTTGTTACACGACAATGCACCGTCTCACACAGCAAAACCAGTGAAAGACACCTTGAAATCACTTGGATGGGATATCCTTCCGCACCCGCCGTACTCTCCCGACCTGGCGCCATCTGACTATCACCTCTTCACATCAATGGGGCACGCACTTGCAGAGCAGCACTTCAGCAATTTCGAGGAAATTGGAAAATGGTTCGACGAATGGGTTGCCGCAAAAGACAAGTAGTTTTTCTGGCATGGTATTCATAATTTACCTGAAAGATGGGCGAAGTATGTAGAAGCCAATGGCCAATATTTTGAATAAATAAAAAATTAATTTCCCTTGAAAATTACGTGTTTTCTTTACCACAAAGACCGACAAAAACTTATACATACACCTGTATGTGTATATATATATATATATATATATATATATATATATATATATATATATATATATATATATATATATATATATACAGTCGACACTCTATATAGTGAAAGACCAAAATGTTGACAGAAATTTCACTATAGAAAGTTTTTCACTATATAAAGAAAAAATCCGTATATATTGCTTGCTTCTAGGTCTTGAAAAAATTGCACTATAAAGAGTTTTTTACTATATAGAGTTTCACTATAAACAGTGTCGACTGTATATATATATATATATATATATATATATATATATATATATATATATATATATGATTCGAAACGTTGTCAAACATTTAAGTGAAAAAACAATTTTTGATTTACCGTTATTTGAATGATTTTCATTACATCTATCCAATATTTGTAAGAAGGGCATTTACAGATATATATATATATATATATATATATATATATATATATATATATATATATATATATATATATATATATATATAAGATAGCAGGTAGACACTCTTATGAGACCCCGACATGGATAGATCTACTTTAGGAATGCAACCCTGCCTATGCAAACCTCGATCTCGCTCCAGCTCCCATTATTGGAGGAATAAAGTTCTAAACCAAAATTCCCACCCAATAGTCCTCAGTCCCTTCCCCTATCCTTACTCCTCGCCAACACGCTAGGCAAGCGAGGCGTTGTAACTGCCAAAATCGTAGACTATAAAATGCCGAACTGTAAAACGAAAGTACCCCAGATGCGTAGAATAAATGATTCAGAATCTCATGCTGTGAATATAGTCTGCCCCATGGACTCTGGGGGGCAAAGGTTCCAGACAAAAATCACTCTATATTGCTACGTATAATGCAGAGTCACTGAAAACTGAAGATCATCTGGAAGAAGAACTTAACCACCATAAAGTGGGCCATCGTTGGAATGTGCGAAACTTGTCTACCTGGAGAAAAGTGTACTGTCTTAAAATCAGGCCACACATTGTACTAAAATAACGCGGAAGATAAAGATCACATCGGTAGTGTAGCCCTTATGATCAATAAAAAATGTTAACATGCTATCTTGAAATATAGTGCTGTATCCAATAGAGTTATCTATATCATAATAGCATTAAATAAAAGATACAGGCTGCAAGTTATTCACACATATGCCCCAACAAGCAAAGCAGACGAAGAGGACATTGAAAAATTTTACGAAAATCTAGATAAAGTAATGTAACAAGAGAGAGCACATTTCATAATGATTACAGGTGATTTTAACACCAAAATTGGAGAACGAAAACAAAGGGATATAAAATTCGTTGGACACTTTGGACTAGGCGATAGAAACAATAGAGAAGAGACCCTAATAAACTACCTTAACAAGGAAAAACTATACTGTCTCAACATATTCTTTAAGAAGCTAAAACAGCGTAAATGGATCTGACGAAGCCCAGATGGCAAGTCAAAAAATGTAATTGATTTTATACTGTCTAATTGTAGAAATATATGTAGAGATGTGTCTGTTTTAAATTAGTCTGTACCGGCAGCGAAACTATAAACACTAAAACCGAAAGAAACAAACTCTTCAAAAAACAGCGCCATCCAACCGGAGAAATTTTGAAACAAAAAGAAGAGGAATACCAAAATGGACTTAAACGAAGAATGACAACGGACACATATGCACAAATGAATATAAACGAAATTACAGCTAAAATCACAACCGCAAAAAAACAACATCGACCAAGAAAATATGTTCACGAACAAAAATAATAAAGTCCTGGGACAATAAAACTACTAGAATATCACAGATAAAACGTCAAAGAATTAAATAAACTAGTTAAGAAAGAAATCTGAAAAGATAACAGAAACTACAATTCAAACATCACAGAGGAAATTATAAAAGGTAACTGTAAAATGAAATTATTACGTTCACGACTGTCTAGCGGAAAAAAAATTACAAAACTAGGAGATTTTTTTTTTATGGGTCTAGCACACGTGCTACAGGGAAGTCCCTAAAGCGCTACAGGAGCGACACGTGTGCGGAGAAAGCGATTCACGTTTTTGGATCGCTGTAAATCGTTCTCGGTGGGAAACACAGTCCTGGGCAAATTATTCCAACGGGATGATGTTCTCCATATAAAGCGTTGTACGAGGAGTAACAAGCTGAACCTCATACGGATGTGAATTATTAGCGCGACGTGTACTTCTAACATGCACCGCTCTGGGAGGAATTAAGTGGGCCACATCCTTCGAACACTTTCTATGAAAATACTTGTAGAATAAGCTCAAGTCGCCAACCGTTCTTCGATGTTCCAGCGAATCAAGGCCGCCGGTCAGTTCCGGGTCTCCAATCAGACGAACGGCTCTTCTCTGAATAGAATCCAACAAATGCAACTGTTTTGGAATTATTGTCATTTGAAATTTAAAAAAAAGAAACAAAAATTAATAAATACTCTAGGTTTATTTTTAAGGTAACAATTGCTCAAGATGCCTACCGTTAACAGCGAGGCAATGACCCAATCTGTCATAAACAGTCTGAACAGAGTTTTGCAGAGAATCCGGGGTAATCTGTGCTACTTCATATTGAATTCTTTGGTGTAAATCTTCTACAGTTTCTGGTCGACTTTGGTAAACCTTGGTTTTCAAATGATCCCATAAAAAAATCGAGTGGCTTAAGGTCGGGACTCCTTGCAAGCCATTCTACAGCACTTCTTCTACCTATCCATCGATTAGGAAAAATTGCATCCAAATACCTACGAACATAAGCAAGCTTACCAAAGAGCTGGCACCGTTGTGAACGGATTTAAAGCGGCTGAAGTTTAGCTCGTGGACAATAACCTCTTTCCCAAACATTTCTTTAGAGCAGCAACATATGGTTTTCGGTATATTGAACCCTCCACACGGCAAAGTCGACCGACGTCGACAACAAATCCTTTGTTAAAGGCGTCGGACGCCGATAACAAATCCTTTGTCGGTTTTAGAATAAAGTAAAGGACAATAGTGTCAACGGCTTAGCAACCTACCTTAATAACTTCTTTATTGAGCCGCCATTCTTACAATGAAGCAAATAAAATTTTAGTTGAAATTTAAAACTTGTATTAAATTAATTTGTTGGTATCAGGAAGTAATTATTTTAAAAGGTAGTAATTTTTATATATTTTTTGTTATTAAATTTGTTGAGAAAAGCCTACTCAAATCTCACAACACTTTAGACCTGACCTTCTAGTTAACTGTCGACTCTATTGTGAGATGTATGGTTTACCAGTGGTGGCAAGATTCATGTCATCATTTCTTCAGGATCGATTTTTCCTTTATTATTGAGATCCGCTATTTAAGGTAAACTTTCTACAATCGGTCTAGCTACAAGGAGGCGCAAGTTCTAATATATCCAGTGAATTCCATAACACCCTGTATATTTGACTCTTAATAATTATTTTTAAAAATCTGCAATATCGTCCAAAAATCATAAATTAATTTCCCTGCTTTCTAGGTACTATAGATGTACTCTACAATACTTCCCATAGCTACGAAATAAAAAAAAAATACAGGGAAGCACATAATTTTATCCTATAAAATGGCCCATTTTAAGACAAACGGACTTTATTTATTTATTTATTTATTTTATGTTTCTAGACCACGTTCTACAAGGAAGTCCCTAAAGCGGTTCAGGAGCGGCATGTGTGCGGAAAAAGCGATTCACGTTATTCTTGAATCGCTGTAAATTGTACTCGGTGGGAAACACAGCCCTGGGCAAATTATTCCAAAGGGATGATGTTCTTCATATAAAAGACTGAAAAGCGTTGTACGCGGAGTAACATGCTGAACCTGATACGGATGTGAAGTATTAGCGCGACGTGTATTTCTAACATGCACCGCTCTGGGAGGAATTAAGCGGGCTACATCCGAACAGTTTCCATGAAAATACTTGTAGAACAGACTCAAATTGCCAACCGTTCTTCGATGTTCCAGTTCTTGGTCTCCAATCAGACGAACAGCTCTTCTCTGAACAGTATCCAACAAATGCAGTGTGTTTTAGGGAGCGGAGCCCCAAACATGGTAGCAGTATTCCATGGTTGCTCGAATTTGAACTTTGTAAATAATTAACAGTTGTTGTGGAATGTAAAGCTTTCTGGTTCGAAATAATATTCCCAACTTTTGAGAACCTCTCCTTGCTATGCCTGTAACATGTTCATGCCAGAACATATTTGCTCCCAAATTAACGCCCAACAAACTGACTGACGATGCTAGGGGAATGGAGTGCCCCGACATAACTATGTCGGGTTCAGCAATGTTAACATTTTTAGAAAAAACTGCCGCCTGGGTTTTTGTAGCGTTAAATTCCACTTGGTTACTGTCACCCCAAGATAGAATTTCTTTCAGGTCTTTGTTAAGTTGAACGACCTCCTGCTGTCTGCGGATATTCGCCTAAGTAGCCGATGTCTGAGCGTTCAAAGTGAATGAAGAGATAAGCGTACTATCATCTGCAAAGCTGTAGATTGGATTCCCGGTCTTTTCCAGCAGATCGTTATTATAAATGAGAAAGAGAGTAGGAGACAGTATGGAGCCTTGAGGCACACCGGCGTTGATAGTGAAGGTGTTAGAAAGAAATCCGTTGACCGCCACTCGGAAAGAACGCTCTCTGAGGAAACATGAGAGCCACAAACAGAACTTTTCAGACATACCACAAGAGCGTAGCTTAGCCAACAGTCTATCATGCCAAACACAGTCGAATACCTTGGATATATCAAGAGCAACCGCTCGAGATTCTCCAAAGTGTTGAAATGCGTTGTTCCAAACATGTGTTACATAAGTCAAAGATGTCCTGTTGTTCTATGTTTACGAAAGCCATATTGGAGATCGCTAATAATGTTGAATCCTTCAAGATATTTTAGAATTTGATAACCTTTTCCATGACTTTCGAAATCATTGTAAGCAGTGCGACTGGTCGGTAGTTATTTGGCAAGGTCTTCTTGCCTTTTTTAGGTAGTAGCTGAACTGTGGCACATTTCCAGCAGGATAGGTTAAAAAGTCTACAGAAAACTGCTGGTAGTTCCCTCACACAGTTTTTGAGAACTATAGCAGATATTCCGTCAGCGCCAGAAGCCTTTTTGGTGTTTAGCTTCATTAAAATACGCTTTATGATACACTGTCTGAAGACAACATCCTTGACTGCAATATAGGAATAGTAGGTGGTGTTTTTCCTTAGAAATCGACAGTAGAATGTGATGCAAAGAGTTCAGCCAACAAGGTCGCTTTCTAACAGGTGTCGTTGCAATAGAATTATCTGGCCGTGTGTGTGTGAGTGGTGGTATAGTAGATTTGGTGAAATTTTGACTAACTACCTTAGCGACTGCCCAAAAGGACCTGGAATTGTTGGGACAAGCGAGAAGTTTGTTTTTAATTCGTTGATTGTGTGCCTCCTTGGTTTCGTCAATAATTCCTTTGCATCTCTTCCGGGCACAAACAAAGGTGTTACGATTTATGATGTTAGGATTTTCACGCCATTGTCGGTAGGCAAGATGTTTAGAAGCAACAGCTTCTTTGTATTTTCGGTCAAACCAAGGCTTGCCGTTGGAGGGGCATTTCTTCGAAAAAGGGATGTAAGCTTCCATACCAGCCAAAATAACATCGGAGACCTCCCTGGCGCAGTCAGATGGGTTTTCGGATCGAAAACAAACGTCTATCCAAGGGAAAGTTAAAAAATATTCTATGAGATCTTCCCATTTAGCAGATTTGTAGTGCCAAATCTTGCGCGGCTTAGGCGCCTCTCTGTCACTGATTGGTAGGATACTCGATGTCGAAAGCAGTTTATGGTCGGAAGAACCTAACGGCGGATCTACGGTGACCGTGTAAATCTCCGGATTGGTGGTTAAAAAACAGTTCAAGAAGACCGGCGAACTCCCCGTCTCGATCAGGGATCCGTGTTGGTTCGTCAATAAGCTGAGTTAAGCCACAACTGATTAAGAATGATTCAGCTTCACGACCTTGTTCGTCGGTAGTATTTGAATATTTAAGTCAGTTGATATTGTGGACGTTAAAGTCGCCCAATTTCGGCACTTGGATAGTTAGTTTGTATATTTATAAGTAGTTAATATAATAGATTTTCAACCAACCCTAAACAAAAATCATTCCATCGTCAATGTCTGTAACGTATATTTTTATTAGGAAGGCAATAGTTAATCTAAAATTTAAAAAATAATAATGACAAGATACTTCCGGCTGATTGTTGTGGAAATAAAGGTAATACCGTAATACACAATTCAAGGAAACAAATAATTAACCATGGAAGTTCATAAATAATGAATCGGGGTAATTTTAATATTTGCTTTATGAAGGTCACAGTATAAAATAACTACATAATTTTTTTATAGACTTATTAGTGGAAAATCACGATGGAGTTTTCAAAAAAATAATAATATTTATTTATAATATTTACGAAAAAGCCTATGATCGAGTCAAACATCCAGGATTGACACGGATGCTTCAGAATATGGCCTTGTTGAAAATGACACCAGATTTATTACTTACTTATATTGGAAACAGGTAACGACGATACGAGTAAACAGCGGAGAAACGGAAGAAATCAGAATAAAAAGAGGTGTTCGTCAAGGATGTGTGCTCTTTCTCCACTCCTTTTTAATCTGTATTCTGAGCATATATTCCAGAAAGCTTTAGAGAACGCTTTACACGGTATCAAAGTTACCTGACTACGCTGATGATACCGTTATTATAGCACACACAGTAGATGGAGTTCAGCGTCTTATGAACAAAATATCTAGGTAAGGTAATAATGATCATCTCAAGAACACCTGGATTGCAAACAAATATTTGCGTTTGCGATCCCAACTAATAGAACAAGTAACCCAATTTAAGTACCAAGGATGCTGGGTGACCAATGATCTAAATCCTGAAGTGGAGAGAAAATGAGACACCTCCTCAAAGACTCCACTCTGACATTGAATATTCATTATCGTTTTGTAAAAGTCTATATATATATATATATATATATATATATATATATATATATATTTATATATATATATATATATATATATATATATATATATATATATATATATATATATATATATATATATATATATATATCCAGTGCTTTTGTATGAAGTTGAGCCCTAGACCTTAAGAATACGCTCAATGAATCGTTGAGTCTTTCGAAATGTGGGTCATGCGCAGAATATTGCAGATCTCTTAGACAAAATATGTCAGGAATGAAGATGTACTGTGACGAATGGGTAGAAAGAGTTGCCGTAATTTCTTAAAAGACAGAAAACTCGATAGTTGGGACATATATAGGAATCCAAGGTACTCGCCAAAATTGAAGGGAGGAGAGGGCCAGGACGCCGACAATGTTCCTGCCTGAAGAATAGGCGAGACTGGATAGGCCTGGATACTTATACTTTAGAGCAAGTTGTCCAGCATACAAAAGATTCGTCATGAATACAGCCCAACTTCAGTAATGGAGATGGGACTATAAGAAGAAGAATATCTTGGCTTCTTTTTGAATATTTCCATCTAAACATATGTTTCCATTTTTTTATTTATTTTTTAAATGAAAAAATGTAAAGTTATTTACGCTATACTTTTAAAAGATTTCTTCACGAATACAATACTTCCATTAGCAGAGTAAGCAAAAATACACCCAGCCGGATTTAATTTCATATCGCGCATTTTGACAGATTCAATCCAATAAAAGTTGTAAACAGATATGAAAAATTATAAATAAAAAAAATATCTGCATGACGAAGAAACATTGAGAAAAATACTTCGTTGATTACTATGTTGCATACTAAAATCGTATGGAAAAATAATTTTTCCGCTATTGTTTAATAATCGAAGCGAATAAAACGATACTACATAACAGTTATCGCTAAGTCAAACATCGCTCCTGATGATACTAACATGCTTAACGAAAGGCGTGTCAAGTGCAAAAATAAAGTGTTTGGTGTAGTATAGTGTATTTGTACCAAGGCAAGATTCTGCTTGTTTACATCTAAATATGCTCCAAGATTAACAGTGGACTCAAGGAAGGGCGACTGGAAAGGATGAGTTACGATTTGGTTGAATGTAAATGTTGTCAGATTTCTAAAATTTAACATATTCAATGGTTCACCGGTATTTGGTATAATAATAAAATTCTAATTTAATAATATAAAATTATCGTGCATAGTTTTAGATAATTGAGAAGAAAGTAAATAATATTATATTTATAAGAAACAGCTGAATATTTTCTAAATTTGTACTTTAGTAAGTTATAAACAAGTATAACCACATATAACCAACTATTAGAATTAACAAATATAAGTGGCAACACCGATAGGTATCAATAGCCGGTTTTACTAGCAGAACATGTGCGACTTGTTGCAGCGCTGCGCGGTCGCAGGATACGGTATTTTTTTCCGAAGACAGAGTTGAAAATCTGCTCAGTTTCTACTTGGTCTGACCGCACTCATTAAAGTTTCATATGGATGTTTGTTTTGGCGGGAAACGATGGTATGAATGACATACTCTGTCAACTTTTTTTTTTTGTGTCTGGGTGCTAGAGATTTCAAAATCTTCCAAATAGAACGGTGAGGGATACAAAAGCTACTATTTAAAGAAAATAAAAAAATACATATTCTTGAATTATTAGAGCTACAGGATTGCTCTTATTATATACGCTAAAACAAAGGCATATAATTCGTCGAAATAAAAAAAAAACTAAGCTTTCAGGGAGCTAAAATTTTAATTACTCAACTTAATTAAAAATCTTAAAGACTAAGGTCCAATATCGTTTTGATATTTCGAGTCTATGCCACTAACAATTTTCATCTTTTGAATTCAGGAATTATGAAAACTTTGTAAAATCACGACTATGTGATGTTTTTGACTACATTCAAACTTTAAGGCGTAGTTACGGTCCGCCTAATGGCCTTTAGAAGGTTGTAAATATTTTTACCTGCCTTTCATCCGAGTTGCGGTAATCGACAAATCGGCAGGTAGGTAGGGGTAAATTATCAAATATTATTAATTCTTAAATAATATTACATCGAATTAGGGTTAGTTCAGGTTAGTTCAGGTTTCCCAGAGTGAAGCATACGCGAAAATCAACGCTGTACAGACCAGTACACCAAAGTATTCGACAAATAGGTACAATTCATCATTTTTAGAAAATAAGATAATTCAATATGTACATAAAGAAATTGATGTTGTAACGTTTGTCTTACAAATATAGTAATTACTGAAATAAGTCTTTTGCTTTAATTTTCACACATAACTTGCATACTTTTAGCTCTATACTTGCCTGTGGCGGACCGCAACTCGACCGTCAATTTTGGGTTCGAAAAAGGTCTGTACCGTAACTCTGAGCTTTTTATTGCTTTTCACCGACCCTTACCTCAACTCGGTATCAACTCCTTTAGGCCAGCCCTAGTTATCGCGAGGAAACAACCTCGACTTGTAATTGTAAAAATCATCAAATCAGAACTAGAAACTAATAGACAAGGCGAAATCGGCGCCATCGTTGGAAAAAATTTTCTAATTGAATTTTTTTTCATAACCTTTTGCAGGAGATGCCCCTGAAGAGGATCAACATGTTGCCGGGCGGTAACCTGGTCCGAATTTGTTTAAACAAATTTTTTTTTAAACAAAGTCCAAAAATTGAAATTTTCGCCCCGGAACAAGTTTTTTTAGGTAAATTGGAGAAAACGCGAAAATGGCCACTTTCACCTCCCAATATTGGGGTCAAAAATTAAAATTTTCAATGTTGCCAAGTGTCCCAAATTAAAGTTTGAGATCTCTTCTACAAATTACCGTAGGAAATATTGCAATATCTTTATTTTTAAACATTGTTTTTTAACAGTTAACAAATTGCGTTCGAGCGCCCGCGGCCGCATCGAAACTGTATACATAGATATATACGCAACGCCCGTACGTAGGCGCGAATATATTTATTCAAAACTGTGATACAAAAATTCCAAAAAATATTAAAACTTTAATGATGAATACAAATAATAAGTTTCAATTGGTTCAATATTTATCTAATAATGCTGTAAATTACGTTGCATTAAGTCACACTCAACCATTAATAATATCAGGTGGATTCTATAACATTGAAAAGTGCTATTGTATACAGGGAAATAATATACATGAAATTATTGAGTTAGAAAACAATCACTTAGAGGCTGATACAAGGATATTTTGTCATGCTCGATATATGTTACCTTATAATTCTGAAATAATAATTCATTCCGTTGATACCGACGTTTTTATATTAGCAATTCATTATTGGAGCTTTTTCAAATTAATTGGTTGTACAGGATTGTATTTTAAAGTAGTTGGTCAGAAGCCAAGATTATTGTCTTGTAATGTAGCTGCTGAATATTTAACTAGTCAAGTTTGTCAAGTTTTGCCTGCTTTACATGCGTTTACAGGCTGTGATACTACTAATAAAGTAGGTACTAAAAATAAAGCTTTAGATTTAGTCTTTGATTTAGATACTCAAAATGCATTAACCCCACTTGGTACTGGCTTACAATTAAATGCCATGGAATTCAATGCATTAGAAAAATTGTATTTGAAAATTTTGAATAAAGCTGGAGAAACAGCAGATAATGCTAGACAAATAATTTTAGAACGTTCTTGTGGGATGGGTATTAATTTTGGAAAAATTCCATGTACATCCGATGCTTTAAAATTGCACATTTCACGAGCTTCACTACAAACGTACATATGGAAAATGTCATTGTATTCTCGGTATCGACATTTAGATGCAACAGAATTTGGTTACACTATAGAAACAGGTGAATTGTTACCCAAATTCATGTTAAAAAATTCGATACCAGATTCGTTAATTAGGCAATGTAAATGTACAAAAAATTGTAAAACTAATGCATGTAATTGCAAAAGCAACAACGTAAGTTGTATACTCATGTGTGGGTGTAATTTAAATATTTGCGAAAATTCTATTAAATATATATAAGTTATATTTCATAAAATTGTTTTAATTCTTCTACCATCCTAATCGAATATTGAATTTTTATTTATATTCATTTGTTATAATAATTAAATTTGATATAACAATTACTCTTTAATAAATAAATATTTTTTACATACTTTTCAAATATATTAATTTTAATAAGAAATCAAGAAACAAAGCTTTATAGAGCATCGCAGTGCGTATACAGTTCCGTGCGCCTACGTACGGGCGTTGCGTATATATCTATGTATACAGTTTCGATGCAGCCGCGGGCGCTCGAACGCAATTTGTTAACTGTTAAAAAAACAATATTTAAAAATGAAGATATTGCAATATTTCCTACGGTAATTTGTAGAGGAGATCTCAAACTTTAATTTGGACACTTGGCAACATTGAAAATTTTAATTTTTGACCCCGATATTGGGAGGTAAAAGTGGCCATTTTCGCGTTTTCTCGCACCTAAAATCGCCGATATCTCGAAAACGGCGCATTTTAGAGAAAATTCACAAGAGACATTTTTTGTTCAAAATGGTCAATTTACCTAAAAAATTTTTGGACTTTGTTTAAAAAAAAAATTCGTTTAAACAAATTCGGACCAGGTTACCGCCGGCAACATGTTGATCCTCTTTCAAGGGCATCTCCTGGAGAAGGTTATGAAAAAAAATTCAATTAGAAAATTTTTTCCAACGATGGCGCCGATTTCGCCTTGTCTATAATACTCTCTGAGGAAAAATGAATAAATATTTAAACCAAATCTCCACATGTTTAGGTCATATATCTCATCTGTACTGAAAATTAGTTGACTGGATACGACTGCTGACGAATCGGTGACTAGAATTGTCAGAATTTCAAAATTTTTAAAAAAAGGTAATTTTTTCCATAAAATGTTTTTTTATGTGCCTAGCACACGTGCTACAGGGAAATCCCAAAAGTGCTACAGGAGCGACACGTGTGCGGAATAAGCGATTCACGTTGGTTTTGAATCGCTGTCAATTGTACTCGGTCGGGAATACAGTCCTCAGCAAATTATTTCAAAGGGATGAGGTTCTCTATATAAAAGACTGCTTGAAAAGGGTTGTACGAGGAGTAAGAAGCTGAACCTCATACGGATGTCAAGTATTAGCGCAACGTGTATTTCTAGCACGCATTACAGGAAACAAAAAAGAAGGGCAAAGGGCAAGTGTGGCTCGGCGAATATCTTTTAATATATAGCGGGGTCGAAAGAACTAAACAGAGTAAAAGAGGGTGTAACACTGATGATCCCCAGAAAGCTAATTCGGAACATCCAAGAATGTAAATATATATCAGAAAGAATAATAGTAAGAAAACTTAAATCAGAGAATCAAAAAATTAACATCATTGGAATATCAGTCCAGAAAACTGCAAACCGGAAAATGAGAGAACAAAATTGATGCAGTCCCAAAAAGAGAAGTAATTACACAAGTCTGCAAAAAAAAAAAAATTGAGAGCTGTTTTGGTTTTTTTGCGTAATTCTTATGTTTTTGGGTGTACTGAATCCGAAAATGACTTTCATTTTGTCATAGAACGTCACGTTTTCTGACAATGTAGGTATCTATGTTAAACAAGTTATCATCTTAAAATAAAAGATAAAAGACTAAAAATTTTTTTTTAATTTATAATTGCGTAACAAAACTTATTTTTTTATCTAAAATACATTCATTAGTAAGCACTAAACACATTTCTTTTTCCCAGTGAGACTCCTTTTGGTACATTTTCGCTTGTAGGAAGCATCTGGAAGGTCTCTCTGAAGCGTCCAACAGTAGTCTGCCATCATTGAGACGCTCCATCTTCCCTGGTATCTTTTTTCCATCTCCTTAATATCTTGGTGAAATCGTTCACCTTGCTCTTCACTCAGATCTCCTAAATTTTCTGGAAAGTTGTCGAGGTGGGAATGAAGAAAATGTACTTTTAAACTCATTAGGCAACCTAAAGCTTGAAATGCTTTTAACATTCTTTTGACGATTTGTTTGTAGTTAGGGTCTTTGTTATTGCCTAAAAATTTCTCTATGACCTCTTTAAAGGCAATCCACCCTTCTCTTTGAGGATCCGTCATGGTTGTGATGAATTGTGGATCAGCCATAAACCGTCTAATATCTGGTCTAACGAAAACACCTTCCTTCAACTTTGCCTCCGAGAGGCCTGGAAACTTTGATATTAAGTATTTGAAGCAATTTCCATCTCTTGGAAGTGACTTTACAAATTGCTTCATCAATCGCTTTATGTGAAGCGGTGGTAGAAGAACTTTATGAGGAGACACCAAAGTTTCATGCAGGACGTTCTTTTCGTCAACTTTAAGCTCCCTCGGAGGCCAACACTTTTTGGTCCAGTGATTTGCTCGGTCTCTACTATCCCATAGACACAAAAAGCAAGGGAATTTGGTAAACCCAGATTGTTGTCCGAGCAACATGCCCAAGATTTTTAAATCACCGCACACTTGCCAACCGTGGTCTTTATATTTTAATTTGCAAAGAACCAATTCCAAGTTCTTGTAGGTTTCCTTGAGGTGTACGGAATGACCGACAGGAATGGAAGCATAGAAACCGCCATTGTGAAGCAGAACTGCTTTAAGGCTTCTTTTTGAAGAATCTATGAAAATACACCACTGTGCTGGGTCGTATGAGATCTTAAATGTATCCGTCAAACCTTCAATATTGGTACAATAAACCAACTCGTCCTCTTGGGCAAAGTAGGAAGTGAACTGCTTCTCACGATATCTAAACCAGGAGGAAGACACTCCCGGCAAAAGTAAGTTCCTGCTTTTGAGCCTTGATCCAAGCAACTCAGCAGCGTTTTTGGGAAGATTCAAGTCTCTTACCAAATCATTTAGCTCGCCCTGGGAAAACAATTTCGGACTGCTGTCATCTTCAAATTGAAAACTTGACTTCTCATCGGGTTCAGGTACAGCACCATCTTCGTCAGAACTTGGAATCTCTTCCAAGGTAGCAGGGGCCTTGGGCACTGGTATTTCGGTCCCATGAGGGATGGGACGAATAGCTGATTGCAGATTCGGGTATGAAATGGTCTGCTTCCATTTTGAATTATACCCTTTCACATTACACGAACAAAAGTAACAATCATCACTATGGTTCTTTTGCTCGCGCCATACCATAGGAATCGCATATCGGAAAGCTTTTTTCTTGCCCTTAAACCAATTTCGAAGGTCTTCAACACATCGTTTGCAGACTTTATGAGGTGCCCAAACTTTATCCTGATCTCCAAGTTTTAAGCCAAAATACGTGAAGTATACTTTTTTACAAAGTCCGTAATATTAAGTTGTTGCTTTAATACCATATATTCGCCACAAACATAACAGAAACTGTCAGACGAATTCACACACTTCCGCACAGATGACATTGCACTATATTGAACCAAGATCTATAAAACAATGACAAGTTAACACGTAATTGTACCGCGCCACTTTCTGCAGTATCGGAGCGCGCACGTTCTGGTTACGACGTTTATGTTTGTTAATTTAGCTCACACAGGGCGTTCTTTATTTAGAAAGTAATGATAGTTATGGCCTGTATACATTTAAAAACAGTAATCAAAATAAAATTGTACCTATTTATTTATGACTTCAAGTTAGCCCAAAAAAACCCTTTTTTATAATAAAATTTTGCGTTTTGCAAAATAACCTGACGTTCTGGAATTTTTTGAGTATTTTTTTAGTTTTCAGAACACCTAAATACAAGAAATCAGTTGAAAATATCCAGACAGCATTTTTATTGCAGACCTGTGTTATCAGAATGGGGGACTTTAATATACAAGTAGGGAACATTATAGTACCGGGAGTGAAACAGAGGTTCAATAAAAATGTGACGAATGAGAATGGCGAACTTTTGATAAATTTCTCGGCGCAAAATGAGTTCCGAATAAATAACACCTTCTTTAAACAGAAAGAGCAACAAAAAATACACATTTCAAAATACGAGGGAAGATAGATCAATCATAGCTAACATTCTAACAAATAGAGAAATACATTATACACAAATGTTAGACATAAGATGTTTATGTTCTGCAGATGTAGGAAGTGATCACAGTCTTGTATTGGGAAAAATCAGAGTAACAATGAAGAGACCTCAAAAAACAAGCCTAACAGTTTACGAAACAAAGATAAAGGTAGAAAGCCTACAAGACGAATCAATAAAAAATCTGTACCAGACAAGATTGGAGAACGAAATAAATAAAAACCCAGTGGTAGAGGAAGAAGACATAGAAGACAGTTGGAGAAAGATCAAGGGTAATATTATAAACGCAGCAAAGGAACCACTCGGGGAACGTAAAATAAACAGAACATCAAAAAGACCGAATTATACACCTTGGTTTTGCGAGGAAGTAAAATTAAAACGCCAAGAAAAAACAAAGTTTATTCTAAATATTCATAAAAAAAAAACAGAGAAACATATGAAGAATATAAGTGAGAAAAAAGAAGGTGGAACACTGGGAAAAATTCTCTAAAGAAATGGAATATGACTTTTATGATGTGCAAAAAGAGATTTGGAGAATAATACATGGACAGTAAAAGGAAATGAAAGAATTAATAGAAGTAAGATACATCGAATAACATACATAGAAAAATTACATAAAGCAATTGTATAATAGAACAGAAAATTTGGCACCCGAAACACCAGAAATAGTAATCAACGAAACACCAGAAATAGTAATCAACGAAACAACAGAAATAGATGATAAACAGGTGAAAGAAGCTTTCAAAAGTTAAAAAACTGAAAATCAGCTGGTAAGGACGAAATAAATGAACTATTAAAGTACGGAGGAGTGAAACTGACTAAAGAATTGACAACGCTTATAAACAAAATAAAACAAGGATCGCGAATACCAGAAGAATGGATAAGCATAATGATCGCCTAATTAACCTCTTGTGCACAACTTTAAAACTGACGACAAAAATTGTTACCAATAAAATAACTTCCTTTATACAGTTTTCTGAAGAACAACAAGGATTCAGGAGTAGAAGATCATGTAACAATGCAGTATTTGTAATCAGAAAAATTACTGAAAAATCAATTGAGTGTAACAGACCAGCGAGCTTATGCTTTATAGATTTGGTAAAAGCATTTGATAGAGTACAGCTGCAAGACGTAGTGCACACACTTTATAACAAGAATATTCCATTGGATATAATAAAACTAATTGAGAACATTTACAAAAGAGATAAAATAGAAGCGAGAATAAATTCGGAGTTAACTGAACCCACAGAGGTAACAACTGGTATTAAACACGGAGACTCACTGAGTCCCCTACTGTTTAACATTATATTGGATGGAATAATTAAACAGGTAAAAGCAAAGAAAGGCTATAAAATGGGCAATAAAGAGATACAAATATTGTGCTACGACGGCGATACTGTCGCTCAGAATGAAGATGACTTGCAGAGATTATTACAGCACAGAAATTTAATATGAAAATATTGGCTGAAAAAACCAAATCAGAAGTTATCTCCAAAGAACCAATTCGGTGCAAGCTGTGCAAGTGGAAATCTATAATCAGATTATAGAGCAGGCAATTAAATATTTAGGAATTAAGTTATCATATAACAACAACATAGGAGAAGAAATAAAAGAACTAATAGTAAAAGCCAATAGAATATCAGGATGCTTGAATGACACTATTTGGCACTATTTGGAAAAATAAATACTTGAGAACAAAAGTAAAGTCTCGTATATATAAATCTATGGTTCGACCGGTTATGATCTACACAGCGGAGACACGACTAGAAACACGCAAAACTCAGAGATACTTACAAACAAGTGAAATGAAAACATTAAGAAGAACTATAGGAAGAACACTTTGGGACAGAGAAACGAATGACAACATAAGGCAAATATAACACGTGGATAAGAAACACGAACATAAATTCAGTGCACCAACACCTGCAATCAAATAAACCTCATGTACTCGCTCTGTGTGAAACTAAGGTCAGTTCATCGACCAGCACAGTAAACTATCTTTATCCTGGGTACGACTTCTATTCCCGATTTAGGCGTAACTTTGGAATCTGTCTTTATGTCAGAAGCGACCTCTCTTGCCAACGAGAAGAGACTCTGGAACCCCCAAACTTTGATGTTATGTGGTTAAAAATAACGACTCAACCAACCACAAGGTTCATCTGTATCCTCTATCGACCACCAAGTGATACTAATTTTAGAACACTTTTCGCTTCCCTTGCAGACACCATCGATCATTTACAAATTAACTATCCAAATGCCGAAATTGCCATTCTGGGCGACTTTAATGTCCATAACATCAACTGGCTTAAATATTCAAATACTACCGATGAACAAGGTCGTGAAGCCGAATCATTTTCAATCAGCTGTGGCTTAACTCAGCTTATTGACGAACCAACACGGATCCCTGATCGAGACGGAGAGTTTGCCAGTCTTCTTAATCTCTTTTTAACCACCAATCCGGAGATTTACACAGTCAGCGTAAATCCGCCGTTAGGTTCTTCCGACCATAAACTACTTTCGACATCGAGTATTCTACCAATCAATGACAGAGAGGCGCCTAAACCGCGCAAGATTTGGCACTACAAGTCTGCTAAATGGGAAGATCTCATGGAATATTTTCGAACTTTCCCTTGGTTGGACATTTGTTTTCGATCCGACGACCCATCTGACTGCGCCAGGGAGGTTTCCGATGTTATTTTGGCCGGTATGGAGGCTTACATCCCTTTCTCGAAGAAATGCCCTTCCAACGGCAAGCCTTGGTTTGACCGAAAATGCAAAGAAGCTGTTGCTTCTAAACATCTTGCATACCGACAATGGCGCGAAAATCCTAACACCATAAATCGTAACACATTTGCTCGTGCCAGGAACAGATGCAAAGAAATTATCGACGAAATCAAGGAGGTACACAATCAACGGATTAGAAACAAACTTCTCGCCTGTCCCGGCAATTCAAGGTCCTTTTGGTCGGTCGCTAAGGCAGTTAGTCAAAATTTCACCAAATCCACCATACCACCACTCACACGGCCAGATAATTCTATTGCAACGACACCTGTTGAGAAAGCGAACTTGTTGGCTGAACTCTTTGCTTCACATTCTACTGTCGATTTCCTAGGAAAAACACCACCTACTATCCCATAGTGCAGTCAAGGATGCCCGATGTTGTCTTCAGACAGCGTATTATAAAGCGTATTCTGATGAAGCTAGACACCAAAAAGGCTTCTGGCGCTGACGGAATACCTGCCATAGTTCTTAAAGTCTGTGCGAGGGAACTAACACCAGTTTTCTGTAGACTTTTCAACCTATCCTACAGAAAGGGAATATTTCCTTCCTGCTGGAAATGCGCTACAGTTCAGCCGATACCTAAAAAAGGCAAGAAGACCTTGCCAAATAACTACCGACCAATCGCACTGCTTTCAATAATATCGAAAGTCATGGAAAAGGCTATCAGCATCTTCTAAAATATCTTGAAGGATTCAACATTATTAGCGATCACCAATATGGCTTTCGTAAAAATAGATCAACAGGAGATCTGACTTATGTAAGACATGTTTGGAACAATGCAATTGAACACTTTGGAGAATCTCGAGCGGTTGCTCTTGACATATCCAAGGCATTCGACCGTGTTTGGCACGATGGGCTGTTGGCTAAGCTGCGTTCTTGTGGTATGTCGGAAAAGTTCTGTTTGTGGCTCTCATGTTTCCTCAGAGAGCGTTCTTTACGAGTGGCAGTCGACGGATTTCTTTCTAAAACCTTCACTATCAACGCCGGTGTACCTCAAGGCTCTATACTGTCTCCTACTCTTTTTCTCATTTACATTAACGATCTGCTGGAAAAGACCGAGAATCCAATCTACAGCTTTGCAGATGACAGTACACTTATCTCTTCATTCACTTTGAACGCTCGGACATCGGCTACTCAGACGAATATCCGTAGACAACAGGCAGTCGTTCAACTTAACAAAGACCTGGAAGAAATTCTATCTTGGGGTGACAGTAACCAAGTGGAATTTAACGCTACAAAAACCCAGGCAGCAGTTTTTTCTAAAAAAGTTAACGTTGCTGAACCCGACATAGTTTATGTCGGGGCACTCCATTCCTCTAACATCGTCACTCAATTTGTTGGGCGTTAATTTGGGAGCAAATATGTCCTGGCATGAACATGTTGCAGGCATAGCAAGGAGAGCTTCTCAAAAGTTGGGAATATTATTTCGAACCAGAAAGCTTTACACTCCACAACAGCTGTTAATTCTTTACAAAGCTCAAATTCGACCAACTATGGAATACTGTTCCCATGTTTGGAGCTCCGCTCCCAAACATATACTGCATTTGTTGGATTCTATTCAGAGAAGAGCTGTTCGTCTGATTGGAGACCCGGAACTGACCGTCGGCCTTGATTCGCTGGAACATCGAAGAACGGTTGGCGACTTGAGCCTATTCTACAGGTACTTTCATGGAAAGTGTTCGAAGGATGTAGCCCGCTTAATTCCTCCCGGAGCGGTGCATGTTAGAAGTGCACGTCGCGCTAATTCTTCACATCCGTATGAGGTTCAGCTTGTTACTCCTCGTATAATACTTTTCAAGCAGTCTTTTATATGGAGAACATCATCCCTTTGGAATAATTTGCCCAGGACTGTGTTTCCCACCGAGTACAATCTACAGCGATTCAAGAACAACGTGAATCGCCTTCTCCGCACACGTGTCGCTCCTGTAGCGCTTTAGGGACTTCCCTGTAGCACGTGTGCTGGACCCATAAAAAAAAAAAAAATAAGAATGAAACCAACACGTAAATAGAATGTCCGAACGACGATTAGTGAAAATAGTTCGAGATCAATCACCAATGGGCCGAAGGAGTATAGAAGGCCTACGAAAAAGATGGAACGATGACTTGTAGCGACGACACATTAAAGAAAACAGGCAGGAATGCCTAATATAAAGAAGAAGAAGAAGAAATTGAATGGCGATGGTAGAGAAATGAAGGGCCCCGACATAATAATGTCGGGTTTAACAACGTCAACTTTTTTAGAAAATGCTGCCGCCTGGGTTTTTGTATCGTTAAATTCTACTTGGTTACTGTCACCCCAAAATAGAATTTCTTCCAAGTCTTTGTTAAGTTAATCAACTCCGCTGTCTGCGGATATTTTCATGAGTAGCCGATGTTCGAACGTTCAAAATGAATCAAGAAGTAAGCGTTCAGTCATCTATATAGCTGTAAATTGCATTCCTGGTATTGTCTAGCAAATGGCTAACGTAAATGAGAAAGAGAGTAGGAGATAGTATGGAGCCCTGGGGTACACCGGCATTGATAGTGAAGGTGTTAGAAAGAAATCTGTCGACTGCCACTCGTAAAGAATGCTCTTTGAGGAAATATGAGAGCCATAAGCAGAACTTTTCAGACATACCAGAAAAATGTAGGTGCCAAACACGGTCAAATAAATGCCTTGGATATATCAAGAGCAACCGCTCGAGATTCTCTAGAGCGTTTTTGCGTTGTGCCAAACATGTGTTACATAAGTTAGAATATCTCCTGTTGATCTATGTTATGGGTTACCATTTAGTCCACTGTTTCTATAATACTTATCCTTTTAGGTCCATTTTAATTAAATCATTTTAGTATTGACTCCAGACTACAATTTTAAAATAATAGTTGTAATAAATAAAACGAATTTTTATATATGCGGGGTGTTTATATTTGGATTGTAGAACCTATTTTGGATTTTATGCAGTATATTTTATACCTAATTCAAATAGTGTACATGATAGTGACATCTGATATACGTGATTTATCACACTCTTAGAGGACCACGAATTTTAACAAAAAGTGGTTTCCATGATAAAAAATGACAATTTCCCGTCGCAGTGAAAATATTGATTTCAGTCAAAAATTTGATAATTCTGTTTCAAATGGAAGTTAATATTTTTGTGTAGAGAATGTGGAATTAAATTTCATTATAAATATCTTTTTTAAAGGTATATATAATGTAAACTAACTTAGATATAGAGTCTGTTGCATAAAATGTATTGAAAATTAACCATAGAATTTAAATACTCAAATATACATTAAAAAAATGTAATTTTGCTTAGAAATACATTTTTGAGACACCAAGTGGAAAAACAATATGACATTTTATCTAAAATTAATAGTATAATCAACAATACTATACCAAATATGGCCATGAGTCTGAGTAAAGACAAATTACACTCTAAAACTAATTAGTAAAATTACGATCTTTTTATTATTAGATTTAATCACTACAGCTAAAAAGAAACATCTATTTTACTTGGTGCATGCAGAGTCAGTTAATGGGAAACAAGGCTCGTAAATTGGTTTAAACATTGAAATAAACAAAAACTATAAAGTATCCCCCTGCTTCGAGGTATGTTCAGGAAGAGACAATTATACGACCATTTTTTTATTTATATCTTGTCAGTGATCTCTGATTTTGGTGTTACTTTGCAAGTCCGTAAGTTTTAACTTCGCTAAAGTCTCATTTGGCAATATCAATACTTGCTTACCGGTCAGTAAACAGTAAGCTTTTCCACAGTTTTCAACAGTTTACCTCCAAATACTAAGTAATTGATTTGGCAGGAAGTGCTTTCAGGAGTGATAAGGTTTGTCTTCCTTTGGGTAAAAATATGTTTGACTTAAATGATTACCTAATAAAATAGGTGCTGGAACGAAATGTAGCAAGTTTTAAACGGTTTTATTTATTTAAATGTATTTCAACGCTCTTGAAGGAGAATTCCTCTCTGGTAATATTAGTCTTTCTTACCTAGCACGTCCTGATATATTTATTTTAGACTATGTTATAGTAAGTTTCGAAAATAATAACAAAAAGTACGTACGTACATCTGCAAATTTGTTTAGAAAGTAACGAGAGGTAGCTGGATGTGTTTTTAAGTAATTTGTGGTTACTCTAATGTATAATATTTTGTAAATTAAGAAAATATCTACAAAATAAACACAGCTGCAATGTTAGCTTTCCAGGGGAGACTAAAACTAAGCGTGAAAAGATGTTAAGTTACTTTTCTGCTATTTGTTATCTTTTCAAAAAGGTAAACTAAGTAGCTCTTTTAATTTGAATAATGAATTTTTCTAATGAAAAGGTATGTGAATAGTTTTCTAATATAATCTGCTATAATTAGCCGGACCATTAGAAGGTTATATTAATTTTCCCATTATAGTTTTCGTTCATATCTTAAAATTAACTACTTTTCAATAAAACAGCGATAAGAAAACTACATTATTCTTACCTTACAATTTTACCTGCACCAAACTTAGCACAATAATAAGAAAAAAAAAACTTGTATAAACATATATATTAATTATTAAAGCATCGCAACTAGTAAGGAAGTAAAATTATAAAAAAACGAAATTATAAAATTAATAAAAAAACACGATTTAATTGTTTTATCACATCGGAAACATGGTTTTGACTTCTAAACCGCATGGACAACACACAACAAAACACAAGTTTGAATGTCAAGTCCCGCCACGGTTCAATGCAGTTAGACAAGGAAACAGCAATGTTTGTAGAAAGAGAAAATGGACTAATATTATTGAAGTGTAAAAGTGGACTTAGCATAATATTTGTATACCGGTGGTGTTTAATTCTTATTAGACAAACTTTGTACGCTAGTAGAGGCAGATTAGAACGAAGACTTTTAGTATTAATATTGTTCATATTTAATATAATTTACCTTACTTGAAAATAGCGTTTGATAAGCAAATACGAGGGGGTATTGATACGTTCAAAAATAAAAATTATTTATTCAACGTATTCTGCTTTCAAAGTAACATAGTTAATGCAACGTAACTCAAGACCTTGCATAAAAAATTCTTTGTCTTGGTTTGCAAATTAGTGCTCGACAACATTTATTTCTTCTTCGTTTGAAAGGGATTTGTGTCTTTTCAAATATTTTTTTTAGTTGTAGGAATAGGTAATAATCCGAGGGAACTAAATTAGGGAATATGGCCTAATTGGTTAATTTTTAACAGCGAGTTATAAACAGGTGCATCGTCTTGCAGAAACAACACCCCCTTTAAACACTTTTCCTTGGCGTTTCTGCACAATTTTTTGACGAAATTTAGTTAATAATGAATTCTCTAGTCATTGTTTTGCTGCCGTATTCCAAATAATCTGTAAAATGCATCCCATCTTTGTCCTTAAAAAAGAAAACAAAACGTTTCCTGCTAATTTGTGCAAGCGAAGGCCAGCATATTTCCACTCCTTCGAATGTTCCTTTGTAGCTGAATCATAATAATGGACCCACGTTTCACCAATAGTTACCATTTGATTCAAAAAGTAAAATGTTGGATATTGTGACTCTTAGTTTAGCGCATTTAGGAATCCATTTAGCTCATTTTCTCATACCTAAATGAGAATGGACAATGTGAAAAACACGTTCGTACAAAATGTTCAGAGTCTACCATCCGTTTTAGCCAATTCGTAGATTTTCCAAAATCATTTCAAGCACATTCTTTTCGTTAGACACAGAAACGGGCTCTTCAACTCGGTGCTTATCACTAATGTCGGTTTTTTCTTTCTTGAGATCCTCACCGCTGTTGATTCTTCTTCTTGTGGTTCCGCCTCCCATCGAAGATTGGAGTTCATTAGTGCTATTCTGACTTTATTCACCGCTATCCTAAATAGTTCTGTTGAACTGCAGTCAAACCACTTTTTCAAATTTCGCAACCAGGATATTATTCTTCCCACACTTCTCTTTCCCGTTATCTTTCCTTGCATAATAAGTCTCAACATCAAAAATTTCTCCCTTGTCATCACATGGCCAAAGTATTCAAGTTTTTTTTCGTTTTACCGTGTTTAAAATTTCACAATCCTTTCCGATCCTATGTATAGTATTTTTCAAGATCTAAGAAAGTGATTTGGCAAATTGATGCAATAAAAACATTTAACAACCATTAGGATCTTCACACGTACCTGGCCGTAACAGGGTCGTAATTTATATATATATATATATATATATATATATATATATATATATATATATATATATATATATATATATATATATATATATACCTCCCTTTCAATCTAACATTTTATTGGCTACTTCGTGTTTATAAATATAAAGATTATTCTTCATTTTATCTGCAGTATTATACTGAAATAGTGTGTATCACGAAAAGTACTTTTCATTGATGGAGACATCAGCTTTAACAAGCAACCCTGAAAGTACAGTTTGGAAAATTGTAAATAATTCGATAACGCCTAAAAACACACGAAAAGACAAAGGTGAGTCGAAATGTATTGATTTCTGTCAAGAAGACTTAATCCACCGCAAAATTTATGAATTGAATAAAAAGTTCCTACGTTATTGTCACTTTCACGGAGGTTGTCCGAGGATAGTTGTGACATAAAATGTTCCACTACAACTTTATGGCGTATACTACGTTGTTTGGGGTTTTTTGCTCAAAAAAATAGACAAAAGACAAGTTATAATGGAATCACGGCGCTTACAACCACTCAGAATAGAATATCTTGAGAAAATAAATACAGCTAGATCGGAAAATCGAACGATAATCTACCTAGATGAGACTTGGTATGACACCCATGACACACCCAGTAAAAGGATGGATCGAAAAATTCAAAAAATGTCACTCCAAAGCTCCATCAAATAAAGGTAAAAGAATAACTATTTTACATGCGGGGTCAGAAGAAGGCTGGATACCAGAATGTTTATTTCTAGCAGCCAAGAATATTTCAGATTCCAGCTTGGATTATCATTGTGATACAACCGCTGAAGTTTTTGAAGATTGGCTTTAAAAACAAATTAATGCCGAATATACCACCGAATAGCTGTACTGTGATGGATAATGCATCCTATCATAGTCGCCAAATGAATAAGATACCAAGTTCCACGAGTAGAAAAAGGGAAATACAAGCCTTTTTGTGCGAACGTGACATATATTTCCATGAAAGTTATACAGTTAAACAATTGTTAGAAGTTTTAAAAAGTTACAATTTTTCAAAGGAATATGTTTGCGATAAAATTGCAAAGGAAGCAGGACACGAAATAATTCGGCTTCCACCATATTATTGTATCTTTAATGCGATCGAGTTGATATGGCATAAAATAAAGTCTAATATACGTGCTCACAATAATACACCCACTTTAAACAGTAGTGTGATTGAGTTGATAAAGACAGAAGTTAAAAATGTAACCGTTGAAAACTGGAGAGAAACTGTATTCAACACGTCAAAAATTCATATAGATGTATGTATATAAATATAAATAGTTTAGATCTTGTAAAAAAACTTATTATTGATTTGCAAGATAGTGGCGATAGCGAAATTGAACTAGATGTTAATTAATAACTAAAATTGTAACAAATATACTCGAGGATACTGTACACTGTTTTAATATATTTGTGTAGTTACTATATTGTGTATTATTCAGCACATAAAACATTAAAATTCAATTGTCTTATCACAATAAAATTTTAAACCCAACAATTATACAATCAGGTATAGTGCGGCCCTGCACGATGCCTTGTCATTAAACAGCCATAAAATAATCACTTTCGAAACTTGTTGAATCCTGAATGGGTACAGTCACTCTCTTAGATCGTGAAAAATACTATAACACTTCCCCATTGGTTACTCTATTCATCCAATATATTCGCAGAATTCTTTAGTGACACCACATTGAATACGTTCCAATCCTTTTTATCTCTAATAATAAAGTGGAAAAGCTATAATACCGCAAAAGCCTGATTCTGAGTTCTAAACTAAAGTTACAACTGCCAAGGCTTTCCATTTCAGTAAAAACACTTCTGGATATTTCAATTCGACTTCTTATTTCCTTGGTTTGATCGTTTGTTTCATTCAACCGAGCACTTAGATATTTGCAGTTAGAAACCCTTTCAATTGAAGGGTTTCAGATATTTAGATGACATTTATTTTGAAAATAACCAGAAACATTGTTTTTTCAATATTCATTTTTAGTCCGTTTTCTATACAGTACTTGTTGGTCATTTCTATCAGATGTTGAAAGTCGTTGAGGTTATCAGTAATTATTACAGTGTCCTCTGCATATCTTATGTTGTTAATCGTTTGTCCATTTATGATAATATCTGCTGATGCTAAGGGCGTCTTCAAAAATAGCTTCGACGTACAGGTTAAACAACAGTGGAGGTGATATATATATATATATATATATATATATATATATATATATATATATATATATATATATATATATATATATATATATATATATATATATATATATATATATATATATATATATATATATATATATCCCTGCAGTACTCCTCTAAGAATTTGTATTTACTTCTTTACTTTAGCTGGCTGCTTCCAGTATAGGTTAGCAATTATTCTTATACCCCCATCATTTACGACTTTTGATTTAAGGAGTTTAAGTAATTTTTCATATCTTACTTTATCAAAGGCCTTGACGAAATCTATAAGACAGGCGTATATTTCCTGATTCTTATTTATTTCGAAATGATTCTCCTGTGTGCCAAGACTATTACTAAAGCCAAGTTGCGTTATGTTTTCGTCTATCACTTTATGAATTCGGTTATGAATGGCCCTTAGAAAAACCTTTAGGATGTGGCACATTAGTGCTATGGTTGTGTACTCGTGACAGTTTTTAGCGTTATTCATTTTTGGGATAGTTACGAAGGTTGAAAAGGGCCATTGCGTTGGAATGGCGCCTGATTTATAAATGAGATTCAATAAATCTACCAATTTTCTTCACCATCAATAAGCCACAGGAGTTCTATTCGAACGTTATCGTTTCCTGTCGCTTTACCGCTTTTTGTATTCTTTTTAGCGTAAATAACTTCTTCTTTTAGAATACCCGGTCCAGTTTGTCCACTTGTTTCATTTAAATCCATTCTGTTGTCTTGAAATAGTTACCAAATATATTCTGTCCGATTGTTGATAGTGGCCTAGTAAGGACATTATGATTTCAATGTCTCAAGCATGTCGTTGTAAATTTCTTTAGCGAACAGTCATTTTAAAAACAGGTACTTTACTACCGATTCATATTCGATTTTACTGAATACACAATTCTTGTCGGTCAAACCGTTTTAAAAATCTTACTAAAAATAGCACAATAAAATGTTTTGACCATTTTACAAATAAATTTAAGTTAATATAGGCAGTGTCTGGAATGGTGACGATGCTCTCAGAAGGTGTGCCATTCCCCAATTCAGGATTTCGTCTCATTCTTTTGAATCCTAAAACTTTGCGTTTTTAAAAAAATTAATATATATATATATATATACATATATATATATATATATATATATATATATATATATATATATATATATATATATATATATATATATATATTGAAGATAAAAATATTTTTGCAGACGAAAATTTATTGTTATCTACGATTTTTTAAGGCGAGGGCCTATTTGCACCACTCTCCCTACTTGAAAACAACTGTAAAGGGGGAATGACATAGTTGTTCCGGCGCGTTATCAAGGTCAAGGTTGGCCTTTCATGGGCGGGTTGATTTTGAAAATATTTTGGTAAAAAAGAACTTTTGCCTCTTTTTGTTTACTTTTTCAAAAATCTACAAATTCGAAAAGAAAATATTGAATGTGCTTCTATATGGCCCCACAAGTCACCCATTTCAACATATGCAGTGAATTTCATAACATCCTATATATATATATATATATATATATATATATATATATATATATATATATATATATATATATATATATATATATATATATATATATATATCTATATTCTCCCCCGTAGGGAAGCGGAATAAAATATCTCCCCTGGTACGTTCTACCTGTCGTAGAAGCCAAACTTTGTGTACGTATCTAATAAATGTCAAAGTACTATCCATAGCAACCTTATCTGTTTTTAACAATTGGAAGTGGTCTAGGCCACATCTACATGCACCTTACGTTATCCAATTTTAAGTGGCCATATGAAATGCTCAGTTTAAAGAGATAAGGGTTAATAAACCATTAATAAGCAACAATTACCCAAGATTCAATCGAAAGATGTTCTTTATATCATTTAACAACAACATTAGATTCGCGGATGATACTGTAATATTCGCAGGCAACTCACAGGGCCTACAAATGCTTATGGACATAGTAACACATGTCAATCGAGTATACGGAATAAATGTAAATACAAAGAAGACTAAACACATGATCATAAGCAAAAACTCTGCACTACTAGGACAACTCTATATTAGCAACCAAAAGATTGATAGAGTCAATACTTTTTTCTACTTGGGTACCATAGTAAATGAAGAATGGGACCACTCACTGGAGATTCGATGCAGAGTAGAAAAAGCGATAGCAACCTATATAAAAATGGCCAAAGTGTTCAGAAGTCATGATCTCAGTTTAAAAATCAAAATAAGACTTCTCAAATGCTACGTCCTCCCGGTGCTTATGTATGGGGCGGAGTCTTGGACTGTAGCTACGGCATCATGCAAAAGGTTGGAAGCATTTGACAAGGATACTACCAATAAGAGAGTACTACCGTATACCACAGACCTGGAAACAATGTCGTATACATCCTAAGAATAATTATATTGTTAATATAGGTAACATGAATATTCCTAAAATTTAATACTCTAGCTGAACCTTTCGTATCAACGCGACCTATACTGAAAGCACGACTGGGATAATTATACTAAAGAATATCAGTAACTAATGAATATACAGACCATTATTTGCAAAATTAATTAAATGCTATCTGGCATGTTAATTCGCGATTCTAATAAACCCAATCATTTTTAAAAACGTTATATAGGTCATTTATTAAACAATTTCTTATAAATAAATGCAAAAATAATTTTATGCTTTGTTAAAATTCATTTAAAGCTTTGTCATTGTGGCAAAATAAGAGATTATATAATAACAAATTGAAATTTTAATTAAATATCTGATAAACTATTCTTACTTTATTAAAATATTTCGTATCAATATAATCGATTTCTTTATATCTCATGGAAACTTGAAGCATCTTTTTTATTATTATTATTTGAAAGTAATTTCTGACCTAAAAAATTTTATTTTATTTCCCTTCTTAGAAGGGAACTATTCTATTTGTGAAAAATTTATCGTCCGAGATTTTTGAATTTCTATATGTTTTATGGTCCCCAGATTACGAAAAGTAGACTCCTGTTGGCACGTTAGCTCCCGAATTAAATGAATTATTGGTTTCGAATGTGGCACACTAATAGTAATTGCAATAGAAAACGAAGCTATAGTTTTTGAGCGGTATTATTTCAGGGAATAAAGATGAGAGGAGTCGGAAAATCAAATTCAATGTTTATTCTAGAAACGTCTGTTGCAAAGGAAATACTCTGTACTCCTCTAGTATTGTGGATATTTTTAGCATTCCGTACGGATCACGGGATCACTTCGGTGTCTGTCCGTCTGTCTGTCACACCCGATTTTTTCAGGAACTATTTGACATAAAAAGTTGAAATTTGACGCAGATATAGGAATTGAAAGCTTAATCAGACCGTGTAGTTTTGAAAGTTAAATTTTGACTTAAGGGATTAGTTCAGGTTAGCTCAGGTTACCTTAAAAATTATTAATTTTGAAAAAATTCTGGAATAGTCTTCATAGAGTGTAGATTGTTTAATAATTTATCTGGTATAAAAAAAATAGTGAAATAACCGGTCAAGTGCAAGTTGAACTTGCGCAATTAGTGTTCCGTACGTTTCTTACGGAGGTATAAAATGATCAGTGACTTCACAAAACACACCCCAAATGAGTTTTCAACAAAGCTTGTTTCCGATCAGTACTGAAAACTGATGAGCTTGAAATTTTTGTTTTTTTTTTTATATGCCAGATGGATTATTAAAAGTAATGCACTCGTGATAATTTTCCTTCAATCTACACCCCGTGAAGAATTTTTCAGAATTTTTTCAAAATTTTTGGATCAGTATTTTTTGCGATAGAGGAGGGGACAACGATTTTTCGCGATTTTTTCAAAATAATACAAAGAAAAGTGTGCGCATGTAAGACATTATATATATTTTTGGACTCGTATTTTTACAAGCTTTCATTTGATACCCCACTCAACGACCTAGTAAAAAAATTTTTTTTCACTTCCGATTTCACCCCACAAAACTAACCCCTCAAGTCAAAATTTAACTTTCAAAACCACACGGCTCTGACGAGGCCATCAATTTCTATATTAGTACCAAATTTCAACTTTCTACGTCAAATAGTTTCGGAGAAAATCGGGTGTGACAGACGGACAGACAGACAGATTAGACACCAAAGTGATCTTACAAGTGTCCCGTACGAAACACTAAAAATACCGAGAACTAAACAAACCCGTACAAAATGGTGAAGGTGAATTGTTTTCCATATATCGGCACGTCGACAAAATAATTTTATTCTATTAATTTATATTTAAATATTTAGATAGTAAATATTTGTTTTCCACTTTTATTACTAGATTCTATATTGAGCTAGACTGATTTATTGGGTATTA
This sequence comes from Pachyrhynchus sulphureomaculatus, assembly GCA_019049505.1. Taxonomy (NCBI): domain Eukaryota; kingdom Metazoa; phylum Arthropoda; class Insecta; order Coleoptera; family Curculionidae; genus Pachyrhynchus; species Pachyrhynchus sulphureomaculatus. Next base: position 63,953,302 of record CM032452.1, on the reverse strand, counting down.
GGTAGCTAAGATGCTATAGTTATTAGCACATTATTGACTAAGAAAAAAACGTGAAAATAATATCTTCTTATCTTAAGATGTCAGGGCTTAATTAACTTAGCCTGGGTAAGGAGTTTATTTTATTTAAAAAGCAATGACGGTACGGAACACTAATTGCGCAAATCCAACTTGCACAGGTTTATTTAATATAAAGATTAACAAACTGACAGTTCTAATGATTTGTGATTTCATTCTGTAAAATTATGCATTTTTACTTTCTCTCTTAAGAAAGTACTATGGCATTTAACAAGATTTTATTTAGAACTAGCGACCCACTACGGCTTCACACGGGAGTCGTTGTTATGTTACTATTTAACTCTTCGTTATAATTTAGTGTAGGCAAAAATAGCATGTCTAAAATATTTTTTTAAGAAGGTTTAAAATATTTCTTTATACACCACATTACGTGTCTCTTCCCCCAGTGCCAGAAAAAACTGATTATATTTGAATGTTACACGTGATAAGGCCACGTATAACTGACCATGCCAAAATCATTGAAAGCTAAGGTCTAAACCAGCTACCTTTAATGTTTGTTCTTGAGCTTTAATGATCGTCATCGAGAAACATAGTTTTATAGGAAACTGGAGCCGTTTTAAAAACGATAAGTCGTTTGGTATCATTGGGATTCTCGGAATGAAGACCGTTTCTCCAGCTCCACATTCTGTCAGAATTGTGCATTCAATCAAATAACTTTTAAGAGCCTTGATTTGTAATCTAGTGCCGTTGCATAATGTTGGCGGATTTAAATTACGCAGCAATATTATAGGAGCCCCTACTTTTAGAATCAGCAGCGGCGGCGGCGCGAGTTCAGAGACACCACTGTAAAATCTAAACTATTCATTCAAATGTTACGATTTAAAGACATTTTTTAATTTCCCTAAATGCACAAAACAAAGAACTCATTTAATATGATGAGGATTGATATGTTCCTACCTAAATTACTCTCTTTAGTTGAATTATTTTAACAAGTATATTTTTAATATCTTTACTTCGATAATTTGGGTCTGTATTTGTGGATAAATATATGTTGCAGCGGAGTTTTTTGTAGAACTATTTGAGACGAACAATATTGCCATACATTGTGTTTAAGTATCTCTAAATATTTACGCACCGCACGCGAAGATACCTGTCCGACGATTGATTTTTTCCGAGTTCACAAAATATCCAAAAATCCGTTTCTCGTGAAACACTCTATGCATTAGTGAAGTCGGAACAAAATCCGTTCAGGTCAGTTACCGAGAAAATAGTGTACAAACAGACACGACGAGGTACTTTGTTTTATACGAGGGCTACCTTTTAAGTTTTTCAAAAACAATGAAAGAAAAAAAAATTGTTACAATTCGTTTTATTGTTTCTTAAAATATTCGCCTTCAAGATTTATACACTTTTGCATGAGTTAGAACCAATTCTCAAAACATTTTTTCTACTCTGAAGTTGGTTCCTCAAAAACATGGTTTTGGAAGGATTCAACAGATTCTTGAGGTGATGAAAAACGCTGTCCAAGCGTTTTTTTTTTGACATTCGGGAACAAAAAGTAGTCGGTAGGCGATAAATTAGGTGAATATGGACAATCAGACATTAATTCGATGTTTTTCTCCGTCAAATAATCAATTGTTTGACGTGCTGTGTGGGAGGTGGCATTGTCATGATGAAGAATGATACGTTTTCGGTTGTTTTTCCTGATTTCATGGATGACTTCTGGAAAACAAATGGTTGTATACCATTCAGTATTAACTGTTCTTCGATCGATCAATGGTTGCAACATGTCCAATATAACCAAAGATCATTTTCTTGGAAGTGCTTCGTGAAGGAACCACTTTTGTTGGATTTAGTTTAAGTTGATTGTTGCTTAGCTTCCGGCTCGTACGAATATATACAAGTTACGTCTCCTGTTACGATGTTGTATACGGATCTCGTCGAATTTTTTGAGCATTTGCTTACGATAGTTGACACGAGCCTATTTTTGAGTTTCGGTCAAATTATGACGAATCCACCGGGAATAGATCTTTTTTCACAGCTAAATGTTCATGCAAAATCGAACATACTGCAGTCTTCGATATGCCTCAGGATAAGTCACATGTCGATCCTCTTCAATGATGTTGCGCACAGCATCAATGAGGCAACAACCGATTTTGGTCGACCTTCACGAAATTCATCGCTGACGGAAGAACGGCCGTGACGGAATTCTGCAAACAAATTGTAAACAGTCTTCTGTGATGGTGGTTCAAACTAAAAATTGATCGAAGCGTAAAAAATCATCCAACGAAAGCCTTCACATGAAATTTCTATTTTGCCACTGTTTTTTTTTTTAAACATTGTAAACAAACTACTCGACCAAGTGTTTTAACAATAGCAAATGTCAAATTTTACAACAATGGTAATGTCACATCTCAATAGCGCCATCTAGTGGTCGTTTGTAAAAAGGCGGCTCTTGTAGTAAGTAGTGATTTTAAAGAGTCTTTTTTTATATAGAATATAGACCTTATATTAAGCGATTTACTTTTTTACGATTCCTCTACTATTGTGCATCGAACTGTCCATCCTTTGTCTTTTACATTTTGTTAGAGCCGGACTATAGGGTGTGTTCAAAAATCAACACTGACACGGTGGCGATACACTCAACATCTAATCAAGTTTTATTGATTATTTTTTTGGGAGCTTTGTTTTTCTATTTCCAGTTTTACTATCGTCTATAATTTTCTTTATTATATATTCTGGGAAATTCATTGAACTCTTTTTAGATTTCATTGTAAGATAATAAACCGTATAATTGTGTTTATTCTGGGAAACACTGATGCGAGCGTGAAAAATATTATTTTTTTATCGATCGATGAAAAGCTAAAATATTATAGAAATGAAGGAAATTAATTTATTAAATTTTTTCATAACTTTAAGTAGTAGAATCAATTAAGTCTTGAGGCAGAAATGTAATTCAGTCAGCATTATTATCAGTATTTACTTCTTTAAATAAGAATATCTAATTAAAGTTTTTATGGATAGCAACAGATTACACAGGCCGACAAAATTAAACGAAACTCCAGACCCTGAGACCAGAGTATACTTTCCCAAAGGTTTTTGGTACGCTCAATCCGAATCCGTCTGGCCTCAGGGTTCGAAAAATGTTGGCCTGTGTTATTTTCCAGAAACAGTCTTCAAGGAATGCCTATAAAAAAGGTGTGTAATGATAAAATTGTTTTATTTCATCGTACAGTACAGTGCCTTAATTTTTTTAAGCAATAATAAAAAAAGATTCAATCAAGCCTTAAGTCTATTTCCAAAGGACTTTGATTATTTAAGCCCCAATTACGTTATTTTATTAAGTAATTAAGTACTTGAAGCCCAGCAAAGGATCTGAAGGCCTTTTAAAAGCATGAACTTCTTAAAACTGACTTGAGAGGCTTACTTACGAATGCTCGACATTGTCTTCAGACAGCGTCTCATAAAATGAATTTTAAAGAACCTAGACATCAAAAAAGCTTCTGTCTAATTCCAGTTTTCTGAAGACTTGCACCCTATCCTACAGAAAGAGAATATTTTCTTCTTGTTGGAAGGCGCTAAAGCTCAACCGATACCCGAAAAAGGGAAAATTCGCTGAAATCCTCCAGGGGGTGGCTGCCTTGGGTAGCGAACAACCGGAGGGCGAAGGGACATCTAACGCGGGGACACCAACAGGCCCTAAACCCCGCGTTAGTTACAGCGGCGCGGCCAGACGCCGTTTTAAAAAGCTGCGGAAGAGCGAGGGGACTAACCAATCTGCGCACTCCTGCAGCAAAGAGGCGAGAGGCGGAACGACAGCCCCGGCCCAACTGCTCAAACGCAGTAAGCCGGACAATGCTTGTTCGGATCTCCCATTGAGGGTTAGTTCGGGGGCGTCGACATGCAGAGATCATAATTTTAAAATCGAACATAAATTCAGTGCACCAACACCTGCAATCAAATAAATCTCATGTACTCGCTCTCCGTGAAACCAAAGTCAGTTCATCAACCAGCACAGTCAACTATCTGTATTCTGGGTACGACTTCTATTCCCGATTTAGGTGTAACTTTGGAATCTATCTTTTTATCAGAAGCGACCTCTCTTGCCGACGAGAAGAGGCTCTGGAGCCCACAAACTTTGATGTTATGTGGTTAAAAATAACGACTCAACAAAACACAAGGTCCATCTGTATCCTCTATCGACCACCAAGTGATACTAACTTTAGAACACTTTTCGCTTCTCTTGCAGACACCATCGATCATTTACAAATTAACTATCCAAATGCCGAAATTGCCATCCTGGCTTTAATGTCTACAACATCATCTGGCTTAAATATTCAAATACTACCGACGAACAAGGTCGTGAAGCTGAATCATTCTCAATCAGTTGTGACTTAACTCAGCTTATTGAGGAAGCAACACGGATCCCTGATCCAGACAGGGAGTTCGCCAGTCTTCTTAATCTGTTTTTAACCACCAATTCGGAGATTTACGCGGTCACCGTAAATCCGCCGTTAGGTTCTTCTGGCCATAAACTGCTTTCGACATCGCGTATCTACCAATCAGTGACAGCGAGGCGCCTAAACTGCCCAAGATTTGGCACTACAGATCTGCTAAATGGGAAGATCTCATGATATATTTTCGAACTTTCCCTTGGTTAGACGTTTGTTTTCGATCTGGCCACCAATGTGACTGCACCAGGGATATTTCCGATGTTATTTTGGCTGGTATGAAAGCTTACATTTCTTTTTCGAAAAAATGCCCTTCCAACGGCAAGCCTTGGTTTGTCCGAAAATGCAAAGAAGCTGTTGCTTCTAAACATCTTGCCTACCAACAATGGCGTGTAACTCCTAACACCATAAATCGTAACACCCTTGTTCGTGCCCGTAGGGGCTCCTATAATATTGCTGCGCAATTTAAATCCGCCAACATTATGCAACGGCACTAGATTACAAATCAAGGCTCTTAAAAGTTATTTGATTGAATGCACAATTCTGACAGAATGTGAAGCTGCAGAAACGGTCTTGATTCCGATCCCAATGGTGCCAAACGACTTACCGTTTTTTAAGAAATTATCAACCAAACCAAGGAGGCGCGCAATCAACGAACTAGAAACAAACTTCTCGCTTGTCCCAACAATTCCAGGTCCTTTTGGTCAGCCGTTAAGACAGTTAGTCAAAATTTCACCAAAACCACCATATCACCACTCACACGGCCAGATTGCAATGACACATGTTGAAAAAGCGAATTTGTTGGCTAAACCCTTTGCTTCACATTCTACTGTCGATTTTCAAGGAAAAACACCACCTACTATTCCCATAGTGCAGTCAAGGATGCCCGATATTGTGTTCAGACAACGAATCATTAAACGTATTTTAACGAAGCTAGACACCAAAAAAGCTTCTGGCGCTGACGGAATACCTGCCATAGTTCTCAACAATTGTGCCAGGGAACTAACACCAGTTTTCTATAGACTTTTCAACCCATCCTACAGAAAGGAAATATTTTCTTCCTGCTGGAAATGTGCCACAGTTCAGCTGATACCTAAAAAAGGCAAGCAGACCTTGCCAAACAACTACCGACCAGTCGCACTGTTTTCAATAATATCGAAAGTCATGGAAAAGGCTATCAATCAGCATCTTCTAAAATATCTTGAAGGATTCAACATTATTACCGATTACCAATATGGCTTTCGTAAACATAGATCGACAGGAGATCTTCTGACTTATGTAACACATATTTGGAACAACGTAATTGAACACTGGAGAATCTTGAGCGGTTGCTCTTGACATATCCAAGCCATTGACCGTGTTTGGCACGTTGGCTAAGCTACACCTTATGGTATGTCTGAAAAGTTCTGTTTGTGGCTCTCATGTTTCCTCAGAGAGCGTTCTTTACGAGAAACAGTCGACGGATTTCTTTCTAACACCTTCAGTATCAACGCCGGTGTGCTCCAAGGCTCCTAACTATCTCCTTCTCTCTTTCTCATTTACATTAACGATTTGCTGGAAAAGACCAGAAACTCAATCTACAGCTTTTGAGGTGACAGTACGCTTATCTCTTCATTCGCTCATACGCTCGGACGTCGGTTACTCAGACGAATATCCGCAGACAGCGGGAAGTCGTTCAACTTAACAAAGACGCTACAAAAACCCAGGCGACAGTTTTTTTCTAAAAAAGTTAACGTTGCTGAACCGACATAGTTATGGAGGGGCACTCCCTTCCTCTAACATCGTCACTCAATTTGTTGGGCGTTAATTTGGAAGCAAATATGTCCTGGCATGAACATGTTGCAGGCATAGCAAGGAGACCTTCTCAAAAGTTGGGAATATTATTTCGAACCAGAAAGCTTTACACTCCACAACTGTTAATTCTTTACAAAGCTCAAATTCGACCAACCATGGAACACTGCTCCCATGTTTGGGGCTCTGCTCCCAAACATACATTGCATTTGTTGGATTCTATTCAGAGAAGAGCTGTTCGTCTGATTGGAGACCCGTAACTGACCGGCAGCCGTGATTCGCTGGAACATCGAAGAACGGTTGGAGACTTGAGCCTATTCTACAAGTATTTTCATAGAAAGTGTTCGAAGGATGTAGCCCGCTTAATTCCTTCCAGAGCGGTGCAAGAAAGAAATACACGTCGCGCTAATACTTCACATGCGCATAAGGTTCAGATTGTTACTCCGCGTACAACGCTTTTCAAGCAGTTTTTTATATGGAGAACATCATCCCTTTGGAATAATTGGCCAAGGATTGTGTTTCCCGCCGAGTACAATTTACAGCGATTCAAGAACAACGCGAATCGCTTTTTCCGCACACATGCCGCTCCTGGAGAGCTTTAGTGACTTCCCTGTAGCACGTGTGCTAGACTCATAAAAAAAGTAAGATCAATGATTCACTTAGGGCACTTTTTGCATTACCATTTAGCAATAGTTCAGGAAAAAACAGTTATTTTTGCAGAACATGCCTAGACGTAAACACGTAAGGCGTCTTTCCGCGGAGCCGTATGACACAAGTGTGGACCCGTGCATTTTCTTGATGAAAGAGAATTTCTGTCCGAAATGCGGACGTTTTTCTTTTACAGCATGATCCAACGATCCAATAAGTTGACATAATACTCTCCATTAATTGTTTTGCCCTTTTTAAAGTAATCCACGTGGATTATGCCGCGTGCAACCCAAAACACTTTGGCCATGACTTTGTTGGCTGATAAAGTCGCCTTGGCCTTCTTGGCCGCCGATTCGCCACGGAAAACCAACTGTTTGGACTGTTCTTTGGTCTCTGGCGTGCTGTGATAATCCATGTTTCATCAACAGTTATGAATCGATGCTAAAAACCATTCCAATTACGCTTTAATATCTTTTGAAGTTGACACACGTGCGTGTTTATTGTCAATTGTGAGCAATCGCGATGAAAATGAAGATTTTTAATGATTAAACCACCTCACAAGGCACCCCAATTTTCCACTTAAAATGCATGGAATTTTCCCATTTTTCAAAAGAAAATATACTATGCCGCCAGTAGGTCGCTAAAAATTTTTCGCGTTGCAGATATTTGTTCTTTTGGTGCTGGTCCAATAATATAAGTCCTTATGGGGCACCCAAAAAATCCCCCCACCCGCTGTAATTCATCCGCCAAAATTTTGAAAAAAAAATTTTCAAGTTTTTTTTTATGGCAGTTTTGGATTTCTTGCGTAAAAATATCGGCACTTTTTCAAAATTTAATAATTTCCCTTATTAGCGTAGAAATACAGTTTTTGTTAAAACCAGTGGCGTAGCTAGGGGATGCGTCGGGGGCGGTCCGCACCGGGTGCCACCTGTTTGGGGGTGACACCCGATAGTGAAAAAATATTTTTTAACAGAAATTATTTACACCATATAAGAGACCATGTTTTTTTTACAGTGTGTCCACTGTCTGTTGTTTTTATGTTGGTAGCTCCGTAGCTCTATGGCTCGTTCGGTCGGGGATTCCCCTGAAATAGTCGTTGCTTGTCGCCTGTGTCATTTCATTTCTCGACGTGAAGTGAATTGTTATTTTAAAAGTGTTTTACAAAAGACTTAAAAAGATATCTTACAAAAACACAAGGTAAGTTCAATATTTTTTTGTAATAAACGATAACGAATAAATGCAAAACCTGAAGACAGTTATTGCAGAATCGATCGATAACTAACTGAAAAAGATCAATTAAGTAACAAAATAAATTGGAAAAAACTTTTAAATTATTTTGTTCAATATTAGGACATACATCCAAAACCTGGTTTGAGGGTTACTAAAAATAAAGATGGTATTTTTCAGTAATACCTGTATAACCTGAAAAAGTATCGTGTAGTTACTAAATGAGATTTTGTTAAGAGAGGTCGTTTTTGGCGGAAACAAATTCAGTAACGATAATTAAAAATAAACACGATATTGATTTAGGTTGTAAAAGTATTCTATAATATACTGTATCTTTATTTTTAGTAATCTTCAAACTAGATTTTTGATTTAAGTCTTAATTTTGAAAAAAAAATATTTATTACAATTGGCGCCCGTCAAGAGGCCACCCACCCTCATGTATCTAGCGTAACGCTATTCGTTAACACAGTGTATTTATTATGAAATATTATGTGTCCTACAAATAAATTATGACATCAACCTGCTTACTAATTGAAAAAAAAAAAAAAAATTTAGAGTACGTGTACCCAAAAAGAGAAATATGCCTCAAGGAGTTCATACATCCGAAAGGAAAAGTGGATTTCAGCAGAGAAAAGCCAAACAGGCTAAAATGGATGTAGTTCAGAGTATGTCTGCATTCATCTTTAAATATGTTACAAAAACTGATGGTAGCCAAAGTTCATTACAAGAAATGGATTCCTGCGATGACGTAAGGAATGACTCAGATAATATTAGCTCATCTTCGGAAGCAACAGCGACAATACAGAATTAATGATGATAACACAGGATGAAGATGAATCAGAAAAAAATACTGAAAATGACAGTGATAATACTAATAATGCTTCTACTATCGAAGACAGTATTTGCACGGATAAAACAATTCAGGTTAGTTCAGGTTAGGGACTTGAGGGATGTCTCACATTGGAGTATACCCGTTCCTGATAATGTTCACATTAAGGTCATAAAAAAGGAAGTGAACATTTTCAAAACAAAGAAGGATCGTTTGCTACTGTATCCAGACACGGCACAGTGTCTCGACTAGTACAAGCTAGCGGGATAATATTATTTCTTCACTTATTTCAATTGTTTATGTATATTCCAGGTATCTTAAGCTATTTATAGAAAAAAAAAAGTTGAAAAATGTGTACTGTATGTGTATTAATCGAAATATGTAGCTGCAAGACGGAAGTGGTTTACTAATGTGTCTCATTTGTTCACTATTGTCGCTAATTGTTCTTTAATTAGCTACATACGTCTACCTACTCATTATGTGTGAAAAGCACAATCATGTTTGTTTACAAAGAAATTTCTAGGAAAAAAATAAAAATCATAATGATAGTACCCACAATTATTAATTTGCAAAATATTATTTCTTTTAAAATAAATTAGTACAATAACAGTATCTATATATCAATTATTTACAATAACAAGGTGTATAAGTAAGAGAAATATAATATTAAATAACTTATATACTAAGGCATGAATTATAAGCAACTACGACACACAAAAAAAAAAGAATAATAATTACAATAAAAAAATACTTATACCTACTAATCACCATCAGATGAGTCTTCATCACCGCTCTCCCATTCAGTAGAATATTCAGAGAGTAAATAATCCTCCTCATTTAATTCGTGATGATGACTTACTGATGGTGTTTCGGATGGCAATGAAGGTGGGATAATCAACTGCAGAACCTCCGATGGCAAAGAAGTAAATTTTCTTCGCGGTAATTCTCTATACGAGTTGATAACAGGATCAGACGTAATTAAAAGCATTCTCAAAAGATCTGTATTTGTGGCAATACGTGACCGCTTCCTGGTGTGCCGTTCACGGAATCTACGACAGTCTTTATTTCTTGCCTCCTGGGCTTCTTCGGACAGTTGTCCAATGGGAAGAAGAAAAGACTTTATAACTTCCGCTCTGGGTACAAGAATTTTATGCACAGTAACGGGCATGGAATACCACGAATACAGATCAAGGTATAATTTTCTAGTATCAACACAAAACTTTTCGAATTCTATATAATTTATGTCATATCCCGATGACAAAGTTCTTAAAAATTACATGAATTCTACGAATAAGGTTTACGTCTAATCCTGTACTTTCGCTGCTCAATTCAGCTTTGGAAAAAAAAATCTACGTGCTGTGTTTCCATCGTTTGTGTTACCATACCCAGGTTTTGGTTTATCTACAATGAGATCCATACGATCTTTAAACACTTTTTGTATCTCTTGTGAGAGTTGCTTCACAATAGCTTTGTCTTGTTGTTTTTATCTCCCCTGACTTGCCACTTTTTTATTTCTAAACGATAGCTGATGTGAAGCAAACATTCAAACGTGCGGATCCATGCATGTAAAATAGATAAACCAAATGCAAGGCGTTCTTCGTTGCTGGGATATTTTCTTTGACTCCTCGTTCATAGTAGACGGGGTGGCATCGCAAATATAACACTTTTGTGTTGAACTTGTGTCTGTTAAGGCATTGCACACTTTGCCATCAGTCACTGTCAACAACAAATCGTGTTTAACAGAGATTTGAGATCCAGCAACGTTACATAATGTTGGAAGAAGCTGACTTACTTCATCTAAAATTTTAGAAGTTTCTTCTTTAATAGGACGGCAATATAAAGTAGAGGAAGGTCTTGGATTTTGCCAGATCACAGTTTCGCCATCAAGCAGTCTCAAAGGGACAAATGAGTATACGAACAAAAATTCGTCTGTAGTGTTAGTGTTCTCAAATTTCTGCTTATACGTGCTATGCCCCGAACTCCCATCACAGCCCCATTTGCTTACCAACGTATAATATGAACGAGGTAACACACTTCTAATGACTTCCGTCTGAGCTTTAACTAGTCGTTCAGCCGTTTTATCCAAAATCGCGTGAAGTTTAATTTCAGCTCGAGATTCAGTCACAGAAATATATTCGTCAGAAGGACAACAAGAAGCTTTGGACTTACCTAAACTATAAAACGATGGATACACTTGATGTCCCGCTTTCATTGCCATTTTCTTGTTTGTTTATATGAGTGAGAAGTCGATTTCGAGTCCACATAATAAGCTAAAGCTTCGTCTGGTGTTAACTGCCGACTTTGTTCAGAACACTTATTCTTTTCTCTAGTTTCACTGACCGCGACGTTATGGCTCTGTTTAGCAACACTTCGATGCCCTTCTTTTCGAGTAGCTAACTCAGCTGTTGTAATAAGCTTACTTGCACTTCGCGATTCCAAAAGATCTTCTACTCTTCGTCTCTTCGTTTTCGTTGATGAGTCTTCAAATGATTTCCCCCTACGGAAAGAGCCGCTGATGATGTTGAAGTGCACGGCTGGTTAACACACATCTTTATTTCGATTTCGGATCCCTCTAACCAATCTTTGTTTGATTAGAAACATTTCTTTGTTACACTTTAAAGAAGTCCACTTTTGATTGAATTCTGCTGAAAGGCTTGATATTTTCATTTTGAGTCGTTTTAGAGAATCGTCAGAAAAATCAGACATATTGAATTTTTCACTTATATAATAAAAAATGCCACTGTTTCGTTCAGTTTTGTCATGTTTTAGCCATTCTTCAAAAAACTCCATTTTCGTCATAGTCACGACTCGTTCTGAAAAAAATAAAATAATTTTACTTTCGGGCCTTTTCGGGGTCTATAATATATATGAATCTGTGCCTGAATGTTGTAGGTATTACATATAGAAAAATCTAGGTGGATATATGTGGATAAAAAAAAGTTGCTACTTTTAAAGTTTACAATTAATGTAAAATTTGCTGGATTTATCTATACATTTACAAATTGATATTACACCAAAAGTATACATATTTTTTATAAAAAATATAAGTCATAATAGAGTACATACCTTCAACAGAATATTCCATCACAAAAAACTCGTTTCACTTTGCTACCAATTTTAAAATATGTTATCACAAGTGTGCATAAAATGCAACTGATTTGCAAATGAAAATGACCTCTCTTATAAGGGTTACTTTGACCCCCTGATAAGATACCTTTATGAGGTGATAAACAAATTAATTCTTGGAATTCGTTAAATGGGGGGGGGGGGGGCTGGAAATTACGTCATGAATATTGTCCCGCTAGCATGTTCTTGCCGAATTACTGTGCACGGGTTAGAAATAAAAGGTAATGTTCGCCATCTTTCAAAAGACTGGTTTTCTAAAGTGATGCCTAATGGCGAAAAAATTCTGCGGACATGGATGGTTTATTCTCCAATAACTAATAACCTATACTGCTTCTACTGTCGTTTATTTGATGTCATCAATAATACTAATACAAAAGCAAAATTTGTGACTGGATTTCAGAAAAGGTGGAAACTAAATCCCAAAATATCCGACCAGGAGACTTCAAGTGAACATCTATGAAAAGTGGAAAACTTTGGAAATGAGGTTAAAATTGCATAAAACTATAAATGACGCAGCCTTGCAGTTAATAGATACTGAAAAAAACAGAAGCGGAAGCATCTTTTATCTCGATTATTAGATATAACTAAGTTGGGAGTGTGGAATCTTTGGCACAATGATACTACTCAGTATATATCACCACTACACCAAACACTTTATTTTTGCACTCGACGCGCGTTTCGCTAACCATGTTAGCTTCATCAGGAGCGATGATTGACTAAAGCTAAACTACCAAATCTACCCTATTTATACTTAGCCTAACCCTTGAATTACTCAAGCGGAACTAATGACATAGGCAAGGCTATCAGTTCCGGTCAAGTAACCAGTAGAGGGGACTATAAGGAATAGGCCCTCTGTCTTTGTTTAAAACTACTTTTACATTTTATGATTTCCATACTTTCATATGCGTTCAACAATCTCCTATCAGATACATTTTTTATTAATCTTAGATTATCTAATGTTACAGTATGATCAGCTTCAAGAGCATGTTCGGCAATGCTAGACTTTTCTGTTCTGTTGTATTTTAAGTGTGCTAAATGTTCTTTAAATCGTGTTCTAATTGACCTTTTAGTTTGCCCAACATACTTTTTGTCACAATCATTACAACTAATTTCATAAATTCCACTTTTCTCACAATTAGGAATCTTATCTTTGGGATTTCCTAAGATATTCCTCAGATTGTCTGATGACTTATAGACTAAGGTGAGGCCTACCTTATTAAATACCTTATTGAGTCCCTTGCTATATTTCGGATTATATGGTATGGAGACATACTTGGTGTTATTTTCTTCGCGTGTAAAAAAGGTGGAATTCTGAATATTAAACCTAAACTTATGCCTATTGATTAGCTTATTTACTAAGTCATCGTCATAACCATTAACTCTAGTTATATTTCTAATACGATTCCTTTCTTTATTAAAGTTTACTCTATTCAGAGGGAAAGTGACCAAACGATGAACTAAAAAATGTAATGAGGCTAATTTATGTTGTTTGCAATGAAATGAATCATTAGGAATATATCTATCTGTTACTGTGTCCTTCCTATAGATATCAAATTCTAATCTATTATTATTTTTTAATAATTAAAATATCTAGAAAAGGCAATTGTCCTTTGTTCTCAACTTCGTAAGTGAATTTAATGGAATCATACCGGCTATTTAATTTGGAAACAAAATCATCAATATTTGCTTTCTTTGTATCAAAAATCGCGAAAATATCATCCACATACCTATACCATACCCTTGGGAAATATTCGAATCCTTGACTGGCTTCGATTTCAAACTTACTCATGAATAAATTGGCTATGAAAGGTGACAAGCAATTACCCATAGCTGTTCCTTCTTTCTGAACATAACAATCAATTTTATTAGAATTAGAATTAGAACACGATTTAAAGAACATTTAGCACACTTTTTAAAATACAACAGAACAGAAAAGTCTAGCATTGCCGAACATGCTCTTGAAGCTGATCATACTGTAACATTAGATAATCTAAGATTAATAAAAAATGTATCTGATAGGAGATTGTTGAACGCATACGAAAGTATGGAAATCATAAAATGTAAAAGTAGTTTTAAACAAAGACAGAGGGCCTATTCCTTATAGTCCCCTCTACTGGTTACTTGACCGGAACTGATAGCCTTGCCTATGTCATTAGTTCCGCTTGAGTAATTCAAGGGTTAGGCTAAGTATAAATAGGGTAGATTTGGTAGTTTAGCTTTAGTCAATCATCGCTCCTGATGAAGCTAACATGGTTAGCGAAACGCGCATCGAGTGCAAAAAATAAAGTGTTTGTGGTGTAGTGGTGATATATACTGAGTAGTATTAGATATAACTTTGTTTCTGGCTAAACAAAACTTAGCATTTCGTGGACATGATGAAGAACAAAGCTCTTCAAATAAAGGTAATTTTTTAGAATTAGTCAAACTATTATCAAAGTATGATGTAGTGTTAAAAGAACACACCTTGAATTTGGAGCAAAAATATCACATTTGTCGCCTGAAATACAAAATGAGTTCATAAATGTTTTAGCGAACCACGTAAAATTTAAACTTGTCAACGAAATTAAATCGGCTAAATATTTTGGAATTACGTTTGATAGTACACCTGACAATTCACATATTGATCAAATGTCTGAAGTGATTCGTTATGTGAAAATTGATAACAGAAAAGTGGAAGTCAAAGAAGTATTCCTTGGATTTTTTCCTTTACATGGAAAAAAGCCCTTATTTAAGTGATGAAATTCTTAAGAAGCTTGAAAATGACGGTTTAGATGTTACGTTTGTGTTGTTCCCAAGGTTATGATAATGCAGCTGTTATGAGCGGCATACATGGAGGAGTGCAAACTATTATAAAAGAAAAAAACAACAAAGCAATTTTTGTTGGATGTATAGATCATTCAGTTAATTTACGTGACCAACACTGATTTGCACAAAATGTATCTTGTGTAACATTTTTCGGAACAGTAGACCATTTTTACATTTTTTTTTCTGCTTCCACTAGCTGGGAAGTGCTTCTTAAACACAGTAAAGCATCTCTTAAAAGACTCCCAACAACGCGTTGAAGTGCTCATTATGCTGCAGTAAAAGTATTGGCTGAAAATTTTGATGGGATTGTGGCTGCAATTGAGGAATTATGTGATCAACAAGAAAATTTAGACACCAGAGGTGCTGTACATGCTGTGTGTAATTACACATTTCTTTACTATCTTTTCTTTTGGAATGATGTACTAAGGGAAATAAATTATGCTCAGATTGCATTGCAAAGTAAAGGCTCGAGTGTTGATCAAGTAGCTATAAAAATAGAGGCACTTCGTCTTTATATTGAAGAAAAACGAAGTCATATTGTAGAAGAGGCAATAGATCTTGCTGTGAAAAAATTGAAGGACCACGACATTTCAATAGAAAGACGAATTCATCGTAAAAAACAAATGGCTGGTGAGTTGGCCACTGATGCAGGACTCGCACTGAGAGCTGAATTTCAAAAGGATATGTTGGAATGTCTGGACCGATTCAGTATTGAACTCCGAACTAGATCCAAGTCTATTCAAGATGTAGCTTCATTGTTCGGGGTTGTGCAGACAAATACTTTACTTTTAGCAAACACTGAAGAGTTGAAATTAGCTGTATCAAAATTTACTGGTTTTTACCAGGTGTACAAGTATGAATCCAGTTTGTGCTATAAAGATTTGACACTGCGCCATTTTGTTGTGTCATCAACAAGTGTCAGACGCGCACGAGTGA
Organism: Pachyrhynchus sulphureomaculatus; assembly: GCA_019049505.1. Lineage (NCBI taxonomy): Eukaryota > Metazoa > Arthropoda > Insecta > Coleoptera > Curculionidae > Pachyrhynchus > Pachyrhynchus sulphureomaculatus. The sequence goes on along the minus strand of CM032452.1, from coordinate 63,937,474 downwards.
TAAATTGGAAAAGTGTGTGCATAGTGTTGTGTTCAATATGTCGAAATTTATACCGAACCAAGAGCATTCGCGGATAGCATTAATTTTTGTTTTCATTTGAAGAAAACTGCTGTTGAATCATACAGATTACTTCGACCTTATGGTGAACATGCTCCATCGCAAGATACATGTGAACGATGGTTTCGGCGTTTCAAAAGTGGTAACTTCGACGTTGCAGACAAGGAACGTGGAAAACGCCAAAAAAAATACAAAGATGTGGAATTGCAAGCATTGTTGGACGAAGATGCCTCGCAAACCCAAAAACAACTCGCCGAGCAATTGGGCGTTAGTCAACAAACTGTTTCCAACCAGCTACGAGAGATGGGAAAGATTCAGAAGACCGGTAGATGGGTACCACATGAGTTGAACGACAGGCAAATGGAAAAGCGCAAAAACACGTGTGACATTTGGCTCGCTCGTTACAAAAGGAAGTCGTTTTTTGCATCGTAGAGTTACAGGAGATGAAACGTGGATTTATTTTGAGAATCCCAAGCGCAAAAAATCATGGGTAAACCCAGGCGCATCATACACATCGACCGCAGAAAGACGATGCTCTGTGTTTGGTGGGACCAGAGGGGCGTGATCTATTATGAGCTGTTAAAACCTGGGGGGAAACGGTTAATACTAAACGTTACCAACAATTGACCAATTTGAAATGTTCGCTGCTTAAAAAAAAAGGCCAGAATACCGAAAGAGGCAACATAAACTCATTTTTCTTCATGACAATGCTCCATCACATACGGCAAAACCAGTTCGCGACATGTAGGAAGCACTCAGCTGGGAAGTTCTACCCCATGCGACTTACTCACCAGACTTAGCTCCTTCCGATTACCACTTGTTTGCATCGATAGGTTACGTACTTGCTGAGCAGCACTTTGGTTCGTACGAAGATGTGAAAAATGGTTCGCAGCAAAAGGGGGAAGATTTTTACTGGCGTGGTATTCACAAATTGCCCGAAAGATGGGTAAAATGTATAACAAGCGATGGAGCATACTTTGAATAAAGCACTTTTTATCATTCTTTCCGAATTTAACATGTTTTTTTAGAAAAAAAAATCTGCATTTCATACTTGTACATCTGGTATGGTGGAGTATCAGAAACAGAACTCCTCTTAGAGATACCAAGATTGAGAAGACATTTAAAAAGCGATCAATGTTTCTAATTGCGTGTCTCTAAACTTTTAGAAATTCATCGTGGAATGGGATTTTACAGAATTTTTATGGTCACACTAAAGTTATTTATGACAATTTGCGTATCAGTTGCTTCGTGTGAGAGGAGTTTCAGCAAACTAAAATTATTTAAAAATTACTTACGGGCAACAATGACCGAAATGAGACTTAACAATCTTGGCATATTAACAATAGAACACGAGGCAATACAAAATATAAATTTTGACAATGTGATTTCCGCGTTTGCAACTGTTAAAGCTAGAAAGAAGAGATTTTAAGCACTTGTTTTTTTGTGTTTGTTAATTATACTCTCATTCTTCTTTTACCATACCCAACTTTCACTTTCATGCATCAATGTGAAAGAATGTATAATTGAAGCAGTATTATTATTATCATAATATTGTAACTTAATTATAAAATACCCTTATTTGTAATAATTAAATAAAAACATACTTTATGGAATTTTTATTAATTTTAACAGTTTTCATTCTTGGGGTGGCACCTAAATGTGCACACCAGGTGCCACCCATGGTAGCTTCGCCACTGGTTAAAACCTTTCTAAAATGAAAGAGGTGCCTCAAAACTTCCTTTGTAGGTAACTTGTAGCTAGGTATCTCGGATAAAACATCATCTTTCAGTAGAAATAAGACTTGTCGCGATGAACTCATATTTAATATTTTAATACACTGATATCTGATATATAATAATCTAATTACCATTGCTAATAATTGTCACAAAATAATTGTAAACAAAGACTTGTTATTTATGTTAGTATTTTACCTATATTTTTGTTAGATTATAAGGAATCACATATATAAACAAGATCTTTTTCTTCAGGTTTGCATTAATAATATATCAAATTTCAACTTTACACAAAAAAACTTATAATAAATGCAAAATCTAAACAGAATTGAAAATATTTGTTATTACAAGAAATCGCAAACAGTATTCTTATAACAATAGCAATAACGCAAGAAATGCACTCTCCATCGTGGTCGTCATTTTACCATGTAAGTTCTTCTAACTCTGTTAACAAGGCACGCGCATGAGAAAAAACTCAAAATCTCATGTGTCATGATAATAATAATATTATGTACTACACTACAACATTCCATAGTAAGGAATAAAAAAAAATACAATAAAAAAACTTTATTATGTACTTACCGATTTGATAGCCAAAGATTAATGTATGTGTATTTATGTGTAAGATAAAAAACTTGGCAATGTATAATTTTATTTTCATGGCTTTTTAATGTTCTGTACGGAACACTTATAAGATCACTTCGGAGTCTGTCACACCCGATTTTCTCCGAAACTATTTGACAAAGAAAGTTGAAATTTCGCACTAATAAAGAATTGATGACCGCATCAGAGCCATGTAGTTTTGAAAGTTAAATTTTGACTTAAGAGGTTAATTTTGGGAGGTGAAATCGGAAGAGAAAAATTTTTTTTACCAGGTCTGCGAGTAGGGTGTCAAATGAAAGCTTGTAAAAATACGAGTTCAAAAATGTATATAATTTAATACTTGCGCACACTTTTCTTTGTATTATTTTTAAAACGCGAAAAATCGCTGTCCCTCCTTATCTCGAAAAGTACTGATCAAAAAATTTTGAAAAACTTCTGGAATATTGTCCACAGGGTGTAGATTGAATGAAAATTATCACTAGTGCATTACCTTTAATAATTCAGCTGGTATATATAAAAAAAAAAACAAAAATTTCAAGGTAATCAGTTTTCAGTAAATATCGGAAAAAAACTTTGTTGAAAACTCATTTGAGATGTGTTTTATGAAGTCATTGATCATTTTATACTTCTGTAACAAAAATTTTTAATTTAAAAGCAACCTACACAAGTTGTCGAGAGCTGTTTACGGTATTTAATTTTTATTATTTACTTTAATTAATTATATTATTTAATATTACACATACTTCATGCGCCTTATTTATAAAGAAAATTAAAAATTTTAGCCGATTAATTACAACAGGGGGAAGCGAAGGATTTTTTTGGGTGTCCCATAAGGACTTATATTATTAGATCAGCATGCATTTTAAGTGGGAAATTGAGGTGCCTTGTGGGGTGGGTAATCATTTTCATAATTGCAATCTTAGTTCCAACACAAATACTTTTGATCTAGGGTGTAAGAGTACAATTAGTTTGGGAAATAAGAGACACCCTAATGTATATGTATTTATGTACGTATATGTATGATATATATATATATATATATATATATATATATATATATATATATTATATATATATATATATATATATATATATACACGAGGCTGGTTTGAAAAGTCCCTGCAAAGTCCGAGAGATGGCACCACCGGCGCGTATCGAGGTCATGTTTAGTTAGTAGCATCTCTTGAATGAACGCACACCAAGTTTCAGCCATATTGGTCTATTTCTTTGTGTTTGGCATTCGTGTGAATCAAGGAAGTCGAGTGATTTTCAAGAAATGGACGAAAAAGAATTTCGTGTGGTGATTAAACTTACTTACTTACTTACTTTATGAAAGGCAAAACGCCTCAGGAGACTAAAGAGAAGCTTGATAAACATTATGGTGACTCTGCACCTTCGATTAGAACAGTTTATAAGTGGTTTCAAAATTTTCGGACTGGCCATATGGGCACAAGTGACGCTGAACGTTCTAGACGGCCTGTGGAGGTTATGACTCCAGAAATCATTGATCAAATCCATGATATGGTGATGGATGACAGAAGAGTTAAGGTGCGTGAGATTGCTAGTGCTGTGGGCATCTCGACTGAACGGGTACATAATATTTTGCATAAACATCTGGACATGAGAAAGCTATCCGCAAGATGGGTGCCGCGATTGCTCACGCTTGACCAAAAACGGAATCGTGTGAAGTGTTGCAAGGATGGTTTGCAGCTGTTCCAGAAGAATCCGGAGGACTTTAAGCGTCGTTTCGTCACTGTGGATGAAACATGGATACATTACTATACTCCTGAGACCAAAAACAACAATCTAAACAATGGGTTACCAAGGGGGAATCTGCACCAAAAAAGGCGAAGACCGTTCCTTCGGCCGAAAAGGTTTTGGCGACTGTCTTTTGGGATTCGCAAGGGATAATCCTCATCGACTATCTGGAAAAGGGTAAAAAACTATTACAGATGAATATTATTCATCGTTATTGGACCATTTTGGACCATATTGAAAACCGAGCTGCAAGAAAAACGCCCGCGATTGGCCCACAAGGAAGTCCTTTTCCATCACGACAACCACCAGCACACACTTCAGCAGTTGTAGTCGCAAATTAATGGAAATAGGATTCCAACTCGTTTCACATCCCCCCCCTATTTTCCAGACTTGGCTCCCTCGGACTACTATTTGTTCCCCAATTTGAAGAAATGGCTGGCGGGACAAAGATTTTATTCAAACGAGGAGGTGATTGCAGACACTAATGGATATTTTGCAGACTTGGACAAATCCTATTATTCGGAAGGGATCAACAAACTAGAACATCGTTGGACGAAGTGTATACGCCTAAAAGGAGACTATGTCGAAAAATAAAAAAGGTTTACCCCAAACACATAAGTAGTTTTTATTTTTGCACGGACTTTTCAAACCAGCCTCGTATATATATATATATATATATATATATATAATATATATATATATAT